>CM077082.1:150495557-151189343 GCA_039513925.1 Platanthera zijinensis
GAGAAAACATAAAAAGGATGACGGAAAAAGACGCTCAAGAATTTTGTCAAGGAACGGTAGTGGAAAATGGTCTTTGCGGGTGGCATCATTAAGTTTGCGATAATCGATGACCACACGCCAACCCGTAACAGTACGAGTTGGGACGAGCTCGTTGTGCTCATTCGCCACTACGGTTAGACTGCCCTTCTTGGGCACGACATGAATGGGACTAACCCATGCACTATCAGAAATGGGATAAATAATCCCCGCATCTAATAATTTAATTATCTCAGCTTTCACGACGTCTTTCATGTTTAGGTTAAGACGCCACTGCGGTTGAATGGTTTTGCGGCAATTATCGTTTAAGAAAATTTTGTGAGTGCAGAAAGAAGGGTTAATCCCCTTTAGGTCAGAAATTTGCCCACGCAATTGCGTGCGATGTTTAAGCAAAACCTCCAATAACTCGGAGGTCTCCGAATCGATTAAATACGAAGAAAATGATTACGGGAGCGTATCATTTTTCCCCAGAAAGGCGTATTTTAGGGATTCGGGTAATGGTTTGAGTTCTAGGATGGGGGTTCTTCTAGTGAGGTTTTAGTGCTAATGTCTTTTGAACCAATTGGTTCAAAAGGCAAATTCGTAGACTCGTCCTCATCGCAATAAAAATTTTCGAGCGCGAAAAAATATTTTCGTTTAAAAATTCGGACTCGAAAACGGAGAAGAACTATCTCCATAAAAAGAATCTAAAGAATAGCAGAAATCGTCGCTCGGCGACGAGTCGTCCATAGAGGAGTTAATAGAAAAAGTAACTTGGTCGTCTCCTACCCGAAGGAGAAGTTGACCATTACTTACATCATTAACGCACGTGAGGTCGCGAGGAAAGGGCGACCAAGTATTATTGGTACGTTGGCGTCTTCCTCGATGTCCAGATGACGAAGTCCACGGGAGGTGGAACTTGTCTCTCGGACAAGGACATCCTCAACAAACCCCGATGGGGAACCTAACCGAGTGATTCCGCTAGTTAGATGCGCATATTGGTAGGAGCAGGAGTACCCAAACCTAAATGCAGGAAGAGCGAGAACGACATCAACTTAATGCTCGCGCCTAAGTCTGCCAAGGCGTATTTTACTAATACATCCCCAAAAAGGCACGGGATGGAGAACCTTCCGGGTCGTTTTGTTTTAAGGGCAATTTACTAGTAAGAGCCGCCGAGCAGACAGCGTTGAGAGATATATGCGAAATATCTCGAGTTTGCGTTTATTAGAAAGTAGTTTTTTAAAAATTTCGCATATTTAGGCATTTGCGAGATAGCCTCGCAAAAGGAACATTAATATGAATTTGTTTAAGTAATAAAATAAATTTTTCATATTGCGCGTTTACTCGCTCATTATCTAACTTATGCAGGTAGGGCAACGCCTTGTTTAAAATAGTTTTATTGTTAAAAATTCGTAAGGGTTGCGTAATCGAAGAAGAAGGGAAGAGGGGTCGGAGGTGAAAATATGTACCTGTGGATCGATCTGTTTTGATCGACCACCTCCTTACCGCTACGGAGGGTTTATAGCGTTGGCGGTTTCCCTTGGATTGGGCTCCGTGTTCCCTGGCAGTGCCCCCAGGGCGCGTTCTGACAGAGTCGCGCCAGCTGTCCAACCTGGAGTTCTAAATTTTTTTAGCGATCCGGTGATATTCCGAATATTAGACTCGTTGGACGCGACATAACGATTAAAATTTTTCCTCCACCGGGGATGGCTTCATAGGAGGGAGGAGGAAACGTTGGCGCAAAAGGAGGGGGAGGGGGACGCTGTGCGTTGTTCGGGGTTGCTCCAGGAGAAATTCGGATTGTTACTCCAACCCGGATTATAGTGGCTACTATAAGGGTTGTTTTGAAATGAGGGACGCACCGGATTTCCCATGTAGTCCACGAATTCGTCGACTACGCAGACGTTGGAGGGGGAGAAAACAAGGCGGAGTGGAGGAGGCAACAGACATCTCCGCCACCTGCTTTAGTTAGCCTTTCCACTTGGAGGGCTAGCTGAGCAGTGGCATCCACTTCAAAAATTCCCGCCTGCTTAGGGCGTGCCCGCGGGACATTCCACTGGTAGGAGTTCACCGCCATTTCCTCGAAAAGGGCCTGGGCGGCCTCGGAGGTCTTATTGTTCAGAGTGCCCCCGGCAGCCGCGTTAATCATTTGACGCGTCTGACTATTCAGTCCATTATAAAAAATTTGTACCTGCAACCACGTTGGCAGAGCGTGGTGCGGGCACCGCGGAGGAACTCCTTAAAGCGTTCCTAAGTCTCGTAAAGAGACTCTGAGTCGTTTTGGACAACGAAGATATGTCCGCCCGCAGTCTTGCAGTTTTCGCGGGCGGAAAATACTTCGTAAGGAATTTCTCAGCCAATTCCGCCCAGGACTGTGATTGATCCCCGCGGGAGGGAGAGTAACCACGCCTTAGCCTTGGACTTAAGAGAGAATGGAAAAAGGCGCAAACGAATGGCGTCATCAGTGACGCCATTAATTTTAAAAGTATCGCAAATTTCAAGAAAATTAGACAAGTGATTATTGGGGTCCTCATCCGGCAGTCCTTCGAACTGCACGGCATTTTGGATCATTTGAATCACACTTGACTTAATTTCAAAATTATTGTTGGCCACAGCGGGCCGAACAATCTCAACTCGACCCCGTATCATCCAAGTTGGGCCGAGCGTAGTAAGACATAGTGCGCTCGGCCGGTTGGGCATTATTCGGGTCGTCCATAGAAGAAGAAGAGGGTTTCTCCGATAGATTCTGCGGGGTCTAAAAAGGGATTCGACGGAGAGATCGGATACGCGCAAGAGAGCGGTCGATCTCGGGGTCGAATTCAAGATTTTCAGAACTCGAAGGTTGTCGACGGGTCATGCACCCTAAAAAAAACGAAAGGGGAGGGAATTTTTTTTTTTGTATAAATTTTTTTTTTTTTTGAAATAGAGTAAAATTAATAGAGTCCTGGATTCAATATAAACAACCGAGATTCCCCGGCAACGGCGCCAAAAACTTGATGGCCCGCGGAACAGAGACCTACTGTGGTTGGTTCGAAATGGTCAGATTCCGCGGGCCGGTTAGAAGATCAAGTTTTCTAACGAAAGGAGGCAAGCGCACCTATCGCAAGTAGTACTCGGTATTCGGTTCGGGAAAAATACCGAGGTCGTATTATTCTCGGGGATGCGTTGCTTATATCTACTCTTTCTAGGAACACTATTATCTTACTAACAGTAAGGTGGGATTTTTTAGTTTAATTAAAACTGAAAGAAAGAAAGCGGAATTTTGCTAAATTAGTTCGATGACGGGTTAACGCTCGGCATCGAATCGGATTAAGACTAAAATAATTCTTAACAATTATTAAACTTTGTTTCTAATTTAATAAAAGGCACTTGGCCGTGGAGGTTCCAAGAACATGAGCTCACCTTGTCTAGGATATCGCTCACCTGGCGCTAAGGTGCTATTCGACGAACGTTAGTCCGACGAAGGATTCCCCTTAAACGCCCGCATTACGCTAAGAACCCCCTATTGGGTGGGGGACCCAATCCGGCAGAACTACATTTCTCCTCTTTCGAGGGGGCGTACGCAGTTCTCTTTACCCCAGGGGGTTCGGTCCATACGTGCAGCCTCTCGGCGCGTTTATGGATAACGGAAATAGAGCCCACACATCGATTATGTGGTCCTATGCGTCGTTAACCCGGGGTAAACCTTAAGTCCTTAAATTAAAATAAAAATAAAGTTTTTTTAATTATTTCAAATCATTTTTTATGTCCGAATGCTCTTCGATGCCGAAGGCTAAAAGAGATTAGCCACTCATCGGTCTGGGATGGCTTTATGTTTTTAGGTGAAGCGTGAGTGTTAAATTAAGCACTGAACAATTATAAGAGAAAAACACGAAAATAGGACAGTTAGATAAATTGAAGCTAATTGATGCAGGCACTCACGCACACTTCAAAACCATAAAGAAATATTAAATAAAGCAAGCCCTACTCAAATGAGTAGGCGGAAATAAATGCACACACGCACACACTCTTCTTAATTGAAGAAAGCGATAAATAAAGCGGTAAAATTATCTCCTACACACGCACGCACTCTACATAATTGAGAAAGCGATAAAATTGCAAGTCCCGCTCAAATGAGTGGGCGGAGTAAATTTACCTCATACACGCACGCACTCTACTTGAAAAAAAACACACACACGCACTCTAAGAAGAATGAAACACACGCACCCACACAAAGTTTTCCTACTCAAGTGAGTAGGAGAAAATGAAAGCAGTAAAAAGACAAGTCCCACTCAAACGAGTGGGCGGGAAATTAAAGCAAAGCGCCATTTAACTCTTAACGAGTAGGCGGAAATAAATGCATACGCACACACGCACTCTACAGAAATGAAATAAAGCAGTAAAACCTAGCTCATACACGCACACACACTTGCAAAAATAAGAAAAACAAAGTGCTCAGAAAATTAAAACGACTGCATTTCTACCGCTAGAATGCGGTAGAAATGCATAAAAAGTGAAAATAAAAATTAACCGAGAGCGAAAAATTTTGCAAATAAACGCAAAATGGAAGTACTCGAAAAATTAATACAACTGCATTTCTACCGCTATAATGCGGTAGAAATGCATAAAAAGATGAAATAAAAATTAATCGGACTAAAAGTTTTGAAATTAAAAAGCTAAAATGAAGTAAGCGAAAAATTATAACGACTACATTTTTATTCATAAGTTTTTATAAAACCTCCAAAAAAGTGAGAATAAAACCAAAAAAGAACGAGAAATTTTACATCCTAAGAGCCTAAGTTAAAGAAAATAAAAACGAACACTTTTAAGGGGGGGGGGTTTATAAAACCTATATGAAAAAAAATGATAAAGAAGAAAAAGCTAAAGCTAAAAAGTGCGGGAAATGAAAACTAGACGGACGGCACAACGGCTAGAAATGCCGATAAATCCTAAATCTAACTAAGTTATGAAAGCTAAAAAGATGAAAACATAAAAGAAATACAAAAAGATGAACGAAAAATTGCTTAAGTAGGCGCATTCAAATGGATTATTCATACAAATTAAGAGAGAAAAATTCATATTTTATTAAAGTAAAAACCCTAATACAAACTAAGAGAGAGAGAGGGGGGGGGGGAGAAATTCTCCTTACATAAGTATGGAATCCAATTGGGCAGCACCTCCCCTAAGCAAAGTGGTCAAAAAAGTGGACAAAATAAGCTTCCTGGAAGCTCTTATTTATAGGCAAATCTTTCGGGTTGGTCACGCCCTAGGTCACGGGCGTGACAGGGGGGCGTGTGTAACATCCCAAAAAGACCCAAAAAGACTCAACATGAAGTTTGAGGTGCAGGTCATTTTACACGGCCTAGGACACCGGCGTGTCCCAGGCGTGTCAGGGGTACACGGCCTGGACAACGGCGTGTCCCAGGGCGTGTCACTTAATTAAATTCGAAAATGGCCTGTTCGAGTCAGAAAATTACACGGCCTTGAACCAAGCCTTGAACACGGGCGTGTCAGGTTGGACACGGGCGTGTCCGATGCCGTGTTCCGACCCGTGTACTGCTTCACAGCTCGATCAGGCGAGGGTGACACGGGCGTGTCTCAGAAATGACACGGGCGTGTCAGGTTCGACACGGGCGTGTCGATGCCCGTGTTCTGGTAAATTATAGTCGGTACGAATACCGTGTGTGCCGCTTAAGGGTACACGGCCTGTGACACGGGCGTGGCACAACAAGGCCGTGTCAGCCAAAAAAGTAAGTTTTTGGGCAAAATCATGGCCGTTTAAATTCTCTCTTTGGATCCAAGGGCTCAGGTGATTCCTGGCTGGATTAAATTCGTCAAGGAATGATGAAGAAGTCATTCTTCATTGTGCTAAGGAAGAGAGAAAGAGAGAGGAGGAAGAAGAAGGAGGAGGAGATCAAGCCCACCGCGGAGTTCCCGTGGTCCGATTCGTGATCCGAAGCCGCGTTGTGAAGGCAAGGCTGCTGCGGTTCTTTCTCACCGCTAGTTTCGATACTCCGAAGAGATCGACAAGGGTAACGATCTCCCTTCTTGGACATGTGAAGTCCTTCTTTTCTGCATTGCATAGGGAAAACCCTTCCCCGCAGTGTGCGGTGGGTTGTGTGTCCCTTGGGGTAGATATGTGAAGTCCCCCTTGTTAGAGCCGGAATTGGAGTACGGCTCTAGGCATGCTGTGTGAAGCCCATCTGGACATGGTCTGGATTGGTGATGCTTGTTTGCATATCGGAGAAGGCTCCGTGATTATGGCTTGTGTTGCCTTGTGCCTACCTGTTGCTTGGTGCAGCAGGAAGTACTAGATGATGTCCAGGAAATGAAGAGGGTTGGATGCAACTCTTGTGGCCGTGCGTTGCCACTTTATGAGCGGTTGAGCCGTTGGGCTGCAACTCGATGAAAAGGCAGATTGCCGAACAGGAAAGGTGAAACCGACCCCCGCCTATAAATAGCCATGGATACTTCCGTATTCGAGGTGGCACGGCGACTTGAGCAACAGGGGGTGGCTGATCTGTACCTGCGTTAGGTCCGTCCGACTTGGAAGCTGGTTATAGGTTTTGTTGGAGCGCCTAATGAGAGTCTTAGCCCGCGCCCGGAAAGACTAGAATGCTCAAATACAGTGTAGACGGTGGTGTTGACCCTAGTATTCCGGTACACCAAGAATGTGCACTGAGTGCACGGACTGTCGGGCCGTGTGGTCGATAGTTGTGATTTCTTGAATGTGCCTGCGCGCACATAGTTGCTATATGATGATGCCATGCTTTGCAGGAAAGAATGCTCATGCCCCGAGAAAGGGGTAAGATTGTTATAATTGGGTCAGCTGAATGCTGACCGTTACATTGTTTGTCACCAGTTGGGTGGATTGTTTCCCGTGCAGGTGCTGGAGAGCCAAGTGGTAGGTGAAGGCTGAAGCCCTACTGCTGTTGGCTGCTGCTGCTGCGGCTAGCCCTTGAAGGCTAAGCAAATGGTTTTGTTTATTTTGTTTTCCTCATGTATGGCCGGCCTGCGCGCCGAGGTTTGTAATCCATGTTGTATGGAAAGAAGAACTGTAAGGCCTTAAGGCCAAACTCTATGTATTTGTGTACATTCTGTGGTGATATATAAAGGTGGTTTATATATTGGACATTCCTGGTTAGAGTTCAATTATAACTTAAAGCTTCCGCTAGAATGCTCTGAGGTAGGATTCGTGTTTGGTTGGTATTATCCTGTGACCTCACCGTCTGTTTGTGGCATATATGTGGGGCCCCCGGCCGGACCTTCTACTATACGTCATTTAATGGATGGGGTCGTTACATTTTGGTATCAGCTTCGTTCGGTCTTCCTCTATCGAATTCGTGGACGAATTCTTTTATGGGGTGGCGAGCGCGTGTTTATGCGCCCTGCTGTAACGCTAATGAACTCTGGAATGTCCACTAAGGAATGTACAAAATCTTGTTTGAGGAATCTGCACGTTCCTTTTGTGTTGTTTTGCTTGCATACGTTCGCTAATGTGTGTCTTGTCCACCTATAGTGACACCTATAGTGACAGTAGTGGTGCTGGGCAGTCTGAGCCCCAGCATTCTGATGAGAGTGCGGCACCACTGAGGTGCCAACACCTCCTCCATCTGCGGAAACAGTTCGCTTAGTTGCTGAGCGCGCTATTTGCCATGATTCAGCCGACCGGGCAAGCGCAGCCGACAGTAGTGCCAGTTCGTGTTGATGTAAGACCCGAGCCGGTGAAGTTGTAGATCCACGAGCAGCTGACCGACAGTTGAAGCAATCATGAGCTTCAGTCCTCCTACGTTTACGGGAATGGGATCCCCAACGCAGGCAGAGGATTGGTTATCGCGTGTCAAGCGGATAATGACAGCGATCAGGGCGGAGGAAACTCTAAAAGTCACCTTGGCCACCTTCATGCTTGAAGGAGAGGCATTTGTGGTGGGACGAGGTTGAGGTACACCATTTGGCGGGCAGGCAATTAACGCAAGTGTCGATTGAGGAGTTCTCTCGAATATTTCTGGCGAAACATGTCCCAGCGGCGCAACGCATTGCTATGGAAAATGAGTTCCAACGGTTAAAGCAAGGGAAGATAGCGTGGATATCTACTTGCATGAGTTTACCAGGTTGGGACGATATGCGGGTACAATCTTCGCGATGACCAAAGGAAAACGAATCGGTTCTATGAAGGATTGCGGGATGAGTTGCGATTCCTGCTTTCGAGTTCAGTGAACCAAGGGTTTTCCGCGTTGGTTGATACTGCGTGCGCATTGGAGAAGGACATGAGGCGGTGCAAGGGAATAAGGCTTGGTTGCGTCGAAGCCAGAGTTTCAAGCACCTCCCCGAGCAAGTCGTTTTACCAGAAAAAGGGGGCAAGAGGTCCAAGCCATCTGGGCAAGTGACTACGACCGTTGTGTCGGTAGCGACATCAAGGCCGGATTCTCGTACATGCTATAACTGTGGCCGGGTGGGGCATATCGCTCGTGACTGTCGGGTTGTTCAGCCCAAAGGGACAAAAGACGGGTGCGTCTTATGCTGAGAAAGGCAAAGCGGTGGTTGATTCCTCTGCTCTCAGGCACAGCCCCGAATCTATCAGCTTGGCCAACAGGAAGCGATTAAGCAAAGTGACGTCGTCACAGGTACGAGTTGAATTAGCTTACTTGCTTATGTGCTATTGTTTTTGGTTATGTATAGCTTGTGCATGTGTGTGTGCTGCAGGCTTTGTCCTGATTCGGAATAATTTGGCGAGAGCCCTGTTTGATACGGGTGCTTCGCATTCTTTTCTGTCTGAGGATTTCGTATCTCACATTGGGGCACCAAGTCATGTGACGGTGGATAGTACAAGGTGCTATTGCCGAATGGCTGTGTGATGCTTGCGGATAGGGCTTGCGATGTGGATGTACAAATAGGAAGTCGGGATTTCAGTTTGAGTGCAGCTGTGCTACCGTTATCGGAGTTTGATGTGATCTTTGGTATGGACTGGCTCTCGGAGCAGCGTGCCTTTATTGATTGCAACTCCAAGAGATTACACTGGGCCAGAATACCGGACTTGTGACGAAGTTCGCTGGTATGCGAGGAGATGGCGGGACTCTGTTGTCTGCACTCCAAGTCGTCAATGCTGTTCGGAAGGGCGCGGAATTATTCTTCACGCTAATTCTGGCTGTCGAGCCAAAGGCCAGTGTCGGTGAAGTACTAGTTGTGTCAGAGTTTGCCGATGTGTTTCCTAAAGATCTTCCTGGGTTACCACCCCAGCGGGAGATTGACTTCTCTATTGAGTTGGTGCCAGGTGCGAAACCTGTGGCCCGCTCTCCATATCGCATTGCGCCAAAAGAGATTGCTGAGTTGAAAGTCAATTGCAAGAGTTGTTGGAGCAGGGATATATACGCCCAAGTATGTCACCTTGGAGCGCGCCTGTTCTATTTGTGAAAAAGAAAGACGGTAGTTTACGGTTATGTATTGACTACCGCGAATTGAATAAGCTGACGGAGAAAAATAAATATCCGATCCCGCGGATTGATGACCTCTTTGATCAGCTGGCAGGATCAACGGTCTATTCCAAATTGGATTTGAAATCAGGATATTATCAGCTGCGGATTAGGGAAGGTGACATTCCCAAGACGGCGTTTGGAACACGCTACGGTCATTATGAGTTCACGGTAATGCCGTTTGGCCTATGTAATGCGCCTTCGGTATTTATGGACCTAATGCATCGAACGTTCCGAGAGTACTTGGATTTGTTTGTTATTGTGTTTATCGATGACATCTTAGTATACTCTCAGTCTGAAGAGGATCACGCAAACCATTTGCGGTTGGTCTTGCATACCCTGCGGAGGAATAAGCTTTTTGCCAAGTTCTCAAAGTGTGAGTTCTGGCTCTCTTCAGTAGCCTTTTTAGGCCATGTGGTAAGCGAAGAGGGTATCGTGGTGGATCCGTTGAAGATAAGTGCCATTCGAGATTGGCCAGTGATGTCTTCAGTGGCCGAGGTCAGGAGATTCCTTGGACTTGCGGGCTACTATAGACGGTTTGTGGAAAATTTCTCACGGATTGCTTTACCTCTGACCACGCTGACGAGAAAAGATCAAAAGTTCATTTGGACGCCAGAGTGCGCGCGAGCTTTTGAAGAATTGAAGAGTCGTTTGACCACGGCGCCTGTGTTGACATCGCCATGTGGTACCGATGGGTATGAGATCTATAGTGATGCTTCCAGAGCGGCTTAGGCTGCGTTCTCCTGCAGTTTGGTAAAGTGATTGCTTATGGCTCGCGCCAGTTGAAAGTGCATGAGCGGAATTACCCCAACCATGATTTGGAGTTGGCGGCGGTAATCTTTGCGCTCAAGTTGTGGCGGCAGTATCTATATGGCGTTAAAGTGGATATCTATACAGATCATAAAAGCCTAAAGTATTTGTTGGATCAGAAGGATCTGATTATGCGACAACGAAGATGGATGGAGTTCCTTGGGGACTACACCTTCGAGATTCACTATACTCCCCGGAAGGGAAATGTGGTTGCTGATGCTTTGAGTCGAAAGACTCCGGTACGGGCAAGCTGGTTCCAGAGGCATGATCAGCGTTTAATCCAGGAATTGGAAGCATTGGAGATATCTTGTGTTGACAAGGGTTCGTCAACTGATGCGTGCTTGAACTGGACGGAGGTGCAATATGACCTTACGGACAGAGTTCGGCGAGCAACGGAGCTTGATGAAAGTCTCCAGCGCTATGCAAAAGATGGGCCGGATGACCAATTCTCTTGGGATAACGGTTTGTTAAGAAGAAATGGTCGAGTGCGTCCCGAATGTGGGTAAATTGAGGGAAGAGTTGATGTACGAAGCTCACTTTGCAAAGTACTCAGTTCACCCATGGAGCACAAAGATGTACAGAGATCTGAAAAAGCTGTTCTGGTGGCCCGGACTAAAGAAAGATGTCGCACGTTATGTGGCTGAATGCAATACCTGTGCGTTAGTGAAAGCAGAATGCCAGAAGCCTGGCGGTTTCCTGAAGTCGTTACCTATTCCGGAGTGGAAGTTCGATGATATTTCGATGGATTTCGTGCACGGGTTGCCGAGATCTCAACGCGGTCATGATTCAATCTGGGTGATTGTGGACCGGTTGAAAAAAGTAGCACACTTCCTTCCTAACAGAAGAGACGATTCAGTGGAAACCTTGGCCAAGCTTTATGTGGAGCAGGTTGTTCGACTGCACGGTGTTCCTCGGAGCATCGTTAGTGACCGTGATGGGCGGTTCACATCGAATGATTGGCGGTTCGTTCATCAAATGTTGGGTACAAAGTTAGCGTTTAGTACGGCCTTTCATCCCCAAACGGATGGTCAGACTGAACGAACCAACAGGACGATGGAGGATATGCTCCGCATGTGCGCCCTAGACTTTGGTAAGAGATGGGAAGATTATATATTCTTGTCGAATTTGCCTATAATAATAGCTACCAAGCGAGTATTGGTATGGCGCCATTTGAAGCTTTATATGGTCGGAAATGCCGTACACCGTTAGCTTGGGCAGAAGCAGGCGAATCTAAGCTGAGTGGAAAAAGGAAGTCGAAGAAGCTACCTCGCTCATACGCTCTATTCGGGAGAGGTTATTGATAGCCCAAGATCATCAAGCAAGTACTACAATGCCAAACATCGGAACGTGGAGTTCGCGGTGGGTGATTGGGTATATTTGAAGATCAAACCCTTCAAAGGCGTGTCCAGGATTCGGCGTTTGAAAAAGCTAAGTCCGAGGTATCTTGGTCCATTTGAGGTGGTGGAGCGAGTTGGGGAAGCTGCTTATCGACTAGCACTTTCAGCAGACTTGGGTGGAGTACATGATGTATTTCACATCTCAGTCCTGTGTAAGGCGGTGAAGGATCCAGCTCAAGTGGTGGAGAATGATCGGGTACCGGTCGAGTATGGGCTAACGAGTAGGGTTAGACCCATTCGGATCGAGGATCGAGCCGAGAAACAGTTGTGGAACAAAGTGATCGGGATGGTCAAGGTCCGATGGGACAATTGTGGCCGTGAAGAGCTAACATGGGAGCGAGAGCAGAACATGCGAGCTGAATTTCCCGAGTTGTTTGTATAAACTGTAGACCGTGTACTTTTTGTTATAACATAGTTATAGCATTGCTGGTTCTTGTTTCCTTACCGTGCAAATTTCGGGACGAAATTTCGTTAAGGGGGGGAGGGTTGTAACATCCCAAAAAGACCCCAAAAAGACTCAACATGGAGTTTGAGGTGCAGGTCATTTTACACGGCCTGGGACAAGGGCGTGTCCCAGGGCGTGTCAGGGGTACACGGCCTGGGACACGGGCGTGTCCCAGGGCGTGTCACTCAATAAAATTCGAAAATGGCCTGTTCGAGTCAGAAAATTACACGGCCTTGAACCAAGCCTTGAACACGGGCGTGTTAGGTTGGACACGGGCGTGTCCGATGCCGTGTTCCGACCCGTGTATTGCTTGCAGCTCGATGAGGCGGGGGACACGGGCGTGTCTCAGAAATGACACGGGCTTGTCAGGTTCGACACGGGCGTGTCGATGCCCGTGTTCTGGTAAATCTTAGTCGGTACGAATACCGTGTGTGCCGCTTAAGGGTACACGGCCTGTGACACGGGCGTGTCACAGGCCGTATCAGCCAAAAAATAAGTTTTTGGCAAATCGTGGTCGTTTAAATTCTCTCTTTGGATCCAAGGGCTCAGGTGATTCCTGGCTGGATTAAATTTGTCAAGAATGATGAAGAAGTCATTCTTCATTGTGCTTAAGGAAGAGAGAAAGAGAGAGGAGAAGAAGAAGGAGGAGGAGATCAAGCCACCGGCGGAGTTCCCGTGGTCCGATTCGTGATCCGAAGCCGGCGTTGTGAAGGCAAGGCTGCTGCGGTTCTTTCTCACCGGCTAGTTTTTGATGGCTCCGAAGAGATCGACAAGGGTAACGATCTCCCTTCTTGGACATGTGAAGTCCTTCTTTTCTGCATTGCATAGGGAAAACCCTTCCCCGCGAGTGTGCGGTGCGTTGTGGTGTCCCTTGGGGTAGATATGTGAAGTCCCCCTTGATAGAGGCCGGAGTTGGAGTACGGCTCTAGGCATGCTGTGTGAAGCCCATCTGGACATGGTCTGGATTGGTGATGCTTGTTTGCATATCGGAGAAGGCTCCGTGATTATGGCTTGTGTTGCCTTGTGCCTACCTGTTGCTTGGTGCAGCAGGAAGTACTGGATGATGTCTAGGAAATGAAGAGGGTTGGATGCAACTCTTGTGGCCGTGCGTTGCCATTTTATGAGCGGTTGAGCCGTTGGGCTGCAACTCGAAGAAAAGGCAGATTGCCGAACAGGAAAGGTGAAACCGACTCGCGCCTATAAATAGCCATGGATACTTCCGTATTCGAGGTGGCACAGCGACTTGAGCAACGGGGGGTGGCTTATCCGTACCTGCGTTAGGTCCGTCCGACTTGGAAGCCTGGTTATAGGTTTTTGTTAGAGCGCCTAATGAGAGTCTTAGGCCCGCGCGCCGGAAAGAATAGAATGCTCAAATACCGTGTAGACGGTGGTGTTGACCCTGGTATTCCGGTACACCAAGAATGTGCCCTGAGTGCACGGACTGTCGGGCCGTGTGGTCGATAGTTGTGATGGCTTGAATGTGTCTGCGCGCACATAGTTTCTATATGATGATGCCATGCTTTGCAGGGAAAGAATGCTCATGCCCCGAGAAAGGGGTAAGATTGTTATAATTGGGTCAGCTGAATGCTGACCGTTGCATTGTTTGCCACCGGTTGGGTGGATTGTTTCCCGTGCAGGTGCTGGAGAGCCAAGTGGTAGGTGAAGGGCTGAAGCCCTACTGCTGTTGCTGCTGCTGCGGCTAGCCCTTGAAGGCTAAGCAAATGGTTTTGTTTTTTTGTTTTCCTCATGTATGGCCGGCCTGCGCGCCGAGGTTTGTAATCCATGTTGTATGGAAAGAGGAACTGTAAGGCCTTAAGGCCAAACTCTATGTTTTTGTGTACATTCCGTGGTGATATATAAAGGTGGTTTATATATTGGACATTCCTGGATAGAGTTCAAATTATAACTTAAAGCTTCCGCTAGAATGCTCTGAGGTAGGATTCGTGTTTGGTTTGGTATTATCCTGTGACCTCACCGTCTGTTTGTGGCATATAGTGTGGGGCCCCGGCCGGACCTTCTACTATACGTCATTTAACGGATGGGGTCGTTACAGCGTGTCACTACTATTCATGAGGTGATCGGTTGACTTGACTGGAGCTTTGACTTCGGGGCAAAAACGTGGCGGTCACGCCCCAGGTCACGGGCGTGACGATTTGTCACGGGCGTGATAGGGGGGCGTGATCGGGGGAGCTGGCAGTTCGATGTCGGCAGCGTTGACAGTTTGACTAAGCTTGCGGGTCGGCCTCGACACGGGCGTGACAAGCATTGACACGGGCGTGACGTTGGGCGTGTGTTGTGTATTGCATCCACAATATACCTGATTTGAAGAAGCCCCTGTGCAAGCCAAGGTAAATAGACAATGTATTTGATGAAATATTTTTTAGTTGTGCTTGCAGTTATTCCACACTAAGTACACACCAATGTCAGGGTGCAGTGGGTCAATATACACGGGTCTGTGCAACGTAATCCCTCATTGAGCAGATCAGTGTGTTGGCCTACGTGTACTCTCTCTATTGGGGTGTACTTAATTTCAAGTACAGGGCTATGATAAAGCAAGAGCAGACAAGGAGCAAGGATGGGCCAAAGACCAGCTCACGGGTCGAAAAGACGAAAATCGTCTAAGTATAATTCGTCGAGAATCACTAGGTGATTCTCGCCGATTCGTCGAGAATCACTAGTGATTCTTTACGAGTCGTCGAGAATCACTAGTTGATTCTCGCCGGGTTGGGCCGGCTGTCTTGACACAGACAGGAAAATTAACTAAGGCAGAATCGTTGAGAATCAAAAGTGATTCCCACCGATTCTCCCCGGCCCCTACAACCTGTGTTGCCTGAATTCACCAAGTAGAATTCGGCGAGAATCGTAGGTGATTCTCGCCGATTCGTCGAGAATCACCTTCGATTCTCGCCGATTTTGACTTGGCAAATTTTCAGAAATTTCTGGACCGGTCCACGTTACCTGCAGCTGTTTGAACCGGACTTTGGTCTTTACTTGGGTGGGACCCACAACGGTCATCTCTTGACCTAATATATATATACCCCGTATGTATGAACAGGACATACACGAAAAACGCAAATTCAAAAAGGACGAGCCGCCGTCGAGACCTAAATCCCCGATCTTGCTCCCGCCGATCGTCTCCGCCGTTCGTGCAGTAGTCGCCGCTGTTGATCTAAAGTTCTTCCAGATCACCGGCGATAGAAGCTTAGGTTAGCATAGCGTCTCACGCGTCTAACCAGAGATCCCTTGTCTCTTGATTCGTTGATCGGGAAAATCCTTCTCCTTCCGAATCGATCGAGACGACCGATCCTAGTGTGACCGTTGGAAGACCTTGCTTCCTTTACTACGAAGGTTGAATCAAGATAGCACTGCAGCAGCTCTCCGTCGCCGCCGGTTATTCCGAGAACCTTGCCGCCGCTCCAAGCCTCCGCCGGTTTCGGGAAGATTCAATCCAAGTGAGATCTAGGGTTGTGGACTCTTCGTTGACTTCAAGAACACGTCGTCAAACGAAGAGGGATACCTTAGTCTCCAAACGTCGTTTGTATTTCTTACAAGCTAGTTTCAATTTCTTTGTAAAGGACCGATTGGTCTCTAGTTGTAAGGGTTGGGTGCAACCCGTGTTGTGGGAGTGGTGACTCCTACGTGTGGAAGGGTTCCTTCCGTTAGTGCAAGGATTGGATTTCAATCCTGTTGGTGAAGTGACCGAGTCGTCCCTGGTTGGGAGATAGGTCGAAGGGGGAAAGTGGACGTACCCAAATCGGGGAACCACTATAAATTGCCTATGTCCTCTCCGTGCTTTGTTGTTTTATTTTCTTGTGCAGGTATAATTTTAATTCCGCTAACACGCTGCAAAGACACCTATTCCCCCCCCATAGGTGAAGGTAGTTGACACTAGGTGGACTTTCAAGTGGTATCAGAGGCAGGTTACTCATCAAAAAGGTTCACACCTTGAGTAGAATCCTGCCACCAGTGTCAAGAAGCAGTCAGATATCTTCCATGGACGGACTCAAGCACTCCGGCAAAATCCCAGTATGCACCAGACTGAACTTTCCCATCTGGAAGGAAAGAATCAGATTCTACATGGAAGCAGTCGACCCCCGGCTCTTCATGATAGTGGAGGAGGGACCTTACATTCCCACTAAGGCCTCCACCATTGATCCTACCAAGAAAGTACCCAAGAAACTTTTGGAAATGGACAAGGACGAAATGGCGCTGTTCGTACTCGACAAGAAAGCTCAGAACATCCTGGTGAGCGCAGTTGACGACTCTATGATGCAGAACTTCAGCAACTGCAGAACAGCCAAGGATCTCTGGAGCTGTCTGATTGTCCTAATGGAGGGCACAGATGAAGTGAGGGACGATCAGAGATCCATCCTCAATCAGAAATATGAGGCCTTCAGACAAGGGCCAAAGGAGGAGATCGGAGTCACCTTCGAAAACTTCCTCAAGATCGTCAATGCACTCAAAGAATATGGAAGAGTGTTCACTGACGGTGAACTCAATGATAAGTTCCTTAGGTCCCTCACTAAGGAATGGGACACAAAGATCTGTGCCATCCGCGAGTTTGGCAGACTTGCGGAAATTGATCCACAGATTCTGTTCGGGAAGCTCATGTCCTATGAGCTTCAGTTGAACACAAGGAAGGCTGAAGAGGAAGCAGAGAAAGCCGCGACCAAGGAAAAGACGGTGGCACTGAAAGCCATTCAATCCAGAAAGGGCAAGGGTGTCGCTTCTTCCTGTGCGTGGAAGAGGGATGAGGAGGAAGACTCTGAGCCAAGCTCCTCCGGCTCAGAGTTATCTGAGGAAGATTTATCCCTTATCACACGGGAATTCAAGAAGTTCCTCAAGCTGAGGAATCAGAGAAAGAGAAACGGCTCCTCCTCAAGGGATCAGAAGAAGAACTATTCCTCTGACAGGTATGTTTCCAAACCGAACAAACACCGCTCTTCTGACAAGAAGAAGGAGAGGAGTTACAGGTCCTCAAAAGACAAGAAGAAGGAGAGGAGTTACATCGCAAAGATGCCAAAGACACTGAGTGAATCTGACACGTCAGACACCAGCGATGATGAGGAAGCCTACTTTGGGCTAATGAGTCGCTCTGACTCAGAAGGAGAATGCCCCCCATTTACTGGGAAGGTAAAAGCTCACACCCCCCTCTCCGACTCTGACTCTGATCCTGAGTCTCAGGATGATGACCCTGAGGATAGCCCTTCTGCCTTGAAGCTGAGCTCCTCGAAAAGTATGAGCTTCTGCTCAATACATTCCTGAAATGTCGAAAGAAACTGAAGGTGGAGAAAAAGGAAGTCAAATTCCTTAAAGGTGAGAGTGTATCCCTGAGGGAAGAGATCACCAGTTTGATCTCCCTCAGACAGGAGCACTTGGACCTGACTACAAAGCATTCAGAGTCTCTTAAGCTCCTTGATCTTAATCAGGAGGAAGTCGACAAGTTGGAAGAACTACTTGCGGCAGAAAGGAAGATCGTCAAGAGCTTCTCTATGCAAAAAACTGTTCTTCCATTAGTTGATACCTTCTCTGCTCAAGCCAAAGGAGCTGGCCTGGGGCATGTTGGGGTATCTAGTTCCTCATCCAGGAGAAACAGGAATAGGAGGAAGAATAAGGCTGCCAAGAAAGCCTCTGCTGATGAGAAAGGAAAGGCCCCACTCAGCCCTGTTGAGTTCAGAAAGCCTAGCTTTCCTTGTAACCAACATGACTTTGAGTCAACATATGGGCATCACTTCAGGCCCTCGGCTGCAAAGACGAAGAGCCGATATGATGGGTGGACCTTTCCCCATAACTTCAGTGAGAGTGTATTCAAGGCACCTTATGAGGAAATCCACTTGGGAAATTATGGTCAATTCTCTAGCGGCCATAATAGGAAGCAGGCACCTAAAGCCAAGCCTGTTACACTGAAAAGCCAAGAGGTGAAGAAGTCATGTGACTGTGGTTATCATGTTGCCTCCACCTCCTGGTCTTCGGCCCTAGCTGAACCCCACGTTTCAAGGGTAAAGCAGGCGCCCAAGAGGAAGTATAACAGGTTTGACTGCTGGTGCTGTGGCAAAGTTGGTCACTTTGCCGTGGATTGTTGGTTTAATCCAAGGTATAACGAGACTCCTTATGTTAGCAATGCGAGGCCGACCACTCGTAGAGTTAACCAATCGAGGGGGAGTATGCTAACAAGGATTCTAGGACCCAAGTTCGATTGGGTTCCTAAGGCAAATTAATTCTGTTTTGCAGGGATGTCCAAATGCCAACAAAACTCCCATTTGGTATTTGGACAGTGGATGCTCCCGTCATATGACTGGGACAAGAAGCCTACTGCGGGAGTACTCTCCAGTCGAGAATGGACCCAAAGTCATCTTTGGGGGATCTGATCGGGGAGTCACCAGAGGTTACGGTATGAGTTCCAACGGTATACTCTCTATCTCTGACGTAGCTTATGTTGAAGGGTTAAATCATAACCTGATCAGCGTAAGCCAGTTATGTGATAAAGGGTATGACGTTAAGTTCTGCAAGGATAAATGCCTGATAATATCATGTGCCTCTTCGGAGACAGTATTAACTGGCATTAGGAGCCGAAATATTTTCTGTTTAGATTTTCTCAGTCTAGATTCTTCCACCCCCGTATGCCTAGTAGCAAAAGGCAGTGCATCTCTTTGTGAATAATGGCACAAGAGATTGGCACACATTAATTACAAGATAATTAATATGCTGTTTTCCAAAGACTTAGTAAGGGATGCTCCCATTATTAAGTGCATTAAAGATAGCCCATGTCCTGCATGTCAGATGGGCAAGCAAACTCGGGCTACCTTTAAGGGCATCCCAGACAAAGATTCCTCCAGATGTATTTATCTTCTGCACATGGACTTGTTTGGCCCTATGCAAGTTCATAGCTTAGGAGGGAAGTCGTATACGCTAGTGATTGTAGATGATCACTCTCGGTTTATGTGGGTGTTCATTTTAAAACGCAAGTCTGATACGTTTGACATCTTCACCAATTTTGTCAAGCAGATACAAAACGAACTCAACTACTCGGTGGTCAAAATCAGAAGTGACCACGGAACAGAGTTTGAGTCTGGGGCTATGACAGAGTTCTGTGAAGAACTTGGTATCTTTCATGAGTTCTCCTCCCCTCGCACTCCTCAACAGAACGGAGTGGCGGAGAGGAGAAATAGAACACTCATTGAGGCATGCACGACAATGTTGAATGACGCTTCTCTCCCGGAATACTTTTGGGCCGAGGCTGTCAATACGGCTTGTCATGTACAAAACCGGGCGTTGATTAACAAGAGCCATCGTAAGACTCCCTATGAGCTACTGAAAGTCAAGAAACCAACCATGTCCTACCTGAGGATCTTTGGCTGCAAATGTTATGTACTGAATAACGGGAAGTACCCGCGTACTAAGTTTGGTGAAAAATGCTTCGAAGGCATATTCATGGGCTATAGTAGCCGCAGCCGGGTATAGAGTTTTCAACAAGAAATCCCTAGTGGTAGAGGAGTCAATAAATGTTGTATTTGATGAAGGAAGCTTGCTTACTGGCAAGACTTCTAGTCAACTTCCTGAAGATGCAGATGCCAGACTCGAACGGTTGCAACTGGATGAGCCCGAGAAAGATGCAACTCCAACATACGTCAAGGTGTCCACTTCTACGCAGATCGGAGAAGTTGAAACTCTAAATGGAGCAAATCCTTTAGAAGAAGGAGATGCCCATGAAGTAGTCGAAGCTCCTGATGCCAGACTTCTTCAGCTCAGACACGTGAGGGATCATCCAAGAGATCAGATCATCGGAGATCCTCGTGATGGAGTCAGAACTCGCCGAGGTACTATTAACGAGATTTTGCATCTTAGCTTCCTGTCACAGGTTGAGCCAAAGAAGTTCGACGAGGCGAACAAAGATGCTGCATGGATTTTGGCCATGCAAGATGAATTGCATCAGTTCGAAAGATGCAACGTTTGGACGCTTGTGCCCAGACCACAAAAGCAGAATGTGATTGGCACCAAGTGGATCTTCAGAAACAAACTGGATGAACATGGTGTCATCATAAAGAACAAGGCCAGACTAGTGGCTCAAGGTTACCGACAGGAGGAGGGGATTGATTTTGACCAGACGTTTGCACCAGTTGCACGGCTCGAAGCAATACGGCTATTCCTAGCCTATGCCTCCCACAAAGGATTCACAGTTTATCAGATGGACGTAAAATCGGCTTTCTTGAATGGAGATTTGAAAGAGGAAGTATACGTCGCTCAACCTCCAGGTTTTGTCAATCCTACTTATCCTAATCATGTATATTTTCTTAATAAAGCGCTATATGGCTTAAAAACAAGCTCCTCGAGCTTGGTATGAGACATTGTCTAGTTTTCTTCTTGAGAACAAGTTCTCTAGAGGAAAAATAGACAAGACATTGTTTCTCAGGGAAGTCAAAGGCAAGATTTTGCTGGTGCAAATCTATGTTGACGACATCATATTCGGCTCAACTGACAACAATCTTTGCAAAAAGTTTTCCAAACTTATGCAAGGAAAGTTTGAAATGAGCAGTATGGGGAGCTGAAGTATTTCTTGGGACTTCAAGTGAAACAGTCTGAGGAAGGAATCTTCATCTCTCAGACGAAGTTCACAAATGAACTCCTCAATAAATTCGGAATGGAGAATGCAACCTCTATGAGGACTCCAATGGGATCCACTATGTCTCTGGATAAGGATGAGAAATATAAACCTTTCGATGAAACCAAATACAGAAGCATCATTGGATCCCTTCTCTACCTTACTACCAGTAGACCGGATATCATGTTCTCCACATGTGTTTGTGCCAGATATCAGGTGAAACACTAAGGAATCTCATTATGTCGCTGCAAAGCGAATTCTTAGATACCTTAAAGGTACTCCCAATCTTGGCTTGTGGTACCCGAGAAACAATGATGTCGAGCAAATAGGTTTTTCAGATGCTGATTTTGCAGGGAGTAGGGATGACAGAAAAGCACCTCCGGGACGTGCCAATTCCTCGGAAGAAGGCTTATCTCCTGGAACAGCAAGAAGCAAAATTGTGTCGCAACCTCCACAGCAGAGTCTGAGTACATCTCGGCAGGAAGTTGTTGCGCACAACTCCTATGGATACGGAACCAGTTAGCAGACTATGATCTCCAGTTCAAGGAAGTACCGATGTACTGCGACTCCTCTAGTGCAATTGCTATTGCCAACAATCCGGTATCGCACAGCAGAACGAAGCATATTGAAGTGCGTTACCATTTCATTCGGGAGCACGTGGAGAACAAGGACATCTCTCTCTGCTATGTCCCCACGGACAAGCAGATTGCAGATATTTTCACAAAGCCCCTAGACGAGGCCAAGTTCAGTCTCTTCAAAACTGATTTGGGGATGCTCAACTATGAGGAATGAAGTCTCCAGACGCTCCTGGCTCGTGCATCTAGGGGGAGCATCTGCCAGAAACTCAAGTGAAAACATAAGTGCACGAACTGAGGGGGAGCATGGTGTCAGGTGCACCAGACCCAGATTTGCAGAAGCCGAAAAGAGGGAGATTACCCTCTCGGCTAAGGCTAAGGTAGCTTAATGTTCTAGTTTGCTCTCAAGTAACTGGTAATGCATATCCCTATCACCTCACTTTTAAGTTTCGGTTTTTCATTCCTATATGCTCTATTCACCTTAGCTTGTAGGTTTAGGCTTCTTCAAATAGGGGGAGATTGTTGGGTATTGCATCCACAATGTACCTGATTTGAAGAAGCCCCTGTGCAAGCCAAGGTAAATAGACAATGTATTTGATGAAATATTTTTTAGTTGTGCTTGCAGTTATTCCACGCTAAGTACACACCAATGTTAGGGTGCAGTGGGTCAATATACACGGGTCTGTGCAACATAATCCCTCGTTGAGCAGATCAGTGTGTTGGCCTACGTGTACTCTCTCTATTGGGGTGTACTTAATTTCAAGTACAGGGCTATGATAAAGCAAGAGCAGACAAGGAGCAAAGATGGGCCAAAGACCTACTCACGGGTGGAAAGACGAGAATTCGTCTAAGTATAATTCGTCGAGAATCACTAAGTGATTCTCGCCGATTCGTCGAGAATCACTAGTGATTCTCTACGAGTCGTCGAGAATCACTAGTTGATTCTCGCCGGTTTGGGCCGGCTGTCTTGACACAGACAGGAAAATTATCTAAGGCAGAATCGTTGAGAATCAAAAGTGATTCCCACCGATTCTCCCCGGCCCCTACAACCTGTGTTGCCTGAATTCACCAAGTAGAATTCGGCGAGAATCGTAGGTGATTCTCGCCGATTCGTCGAGAATCACCTTCGATTCTCGCCGATTTTGACTTGGCAAATTTTCAGAAATTTCTGGACCGGTCCACGTTACCTGCAGCTGTTTGAACCGGACTTTGGTCTTTACTTGGGTGGGACCCACAACGGTCATCTCTTGACCTAATATATATATACCCCGTATGTATGAACAGGACATACACGAAAAACGCAAATTCAAAAAGGACGAGCCGCCGTCGAGCCCTAAATCCCTGATCTTGCTCCGTCGATCGTCTCCGCCGTTCGTGCAGTAGTCGCCGCTGTTGATCTCAAGTTCTTCCAGATCACCGACGACAGAAGCTTAGGTTAGCATAGCGTCTCACGCGTCTAACCAGAGATCCCTTGTTCTTGATTCGTTGTGATCGGGAAAATCCTTCCCCTTCCGAATCGATCGAGACGACTGATCCTAGTGTGACCGTTGGAAGACCTTGCTTTCTTTGCTACGAAGGTTGAATCAAGATAGCACAGCAGCAGCTCTCCGTCGCCGCCGGTTATTCCGAGAACCTTGCCGCCGCTCCAAGCCTCCGCCGGTTTCGGGAAGATTCAATCCAAGTGAGATCTAGGGTTGTGGACTCTTCGGTGACTTCAAGAACACGTCATCAAACGAAGAGGGATACCTTAGTCTCCAAACGTCGTTTGTATTTCTTACAAGCTAGTTTCAATTTCTTTGTAAAGGACCGATTGGTCTCTAGTTGTAAGGGTTGGGTGCAACCCGTGTTGTGGGAGTGGTGACTCCTACGTGTGGAAGGGTTCCTTCCGTTAGTTCAAGGATTGGATTTCAATCCTGTTGGTGAAGTGACCGAGTCGTCCCTGGTTGGGAGATAGGTCGAAGGGGGAAAGTGGACGTACCCAAATCAGGGAACCACTATAAATTGCCTGTGTCCTCTCTGTGCTTTGTTTTTTATTTTCTTGTGCAGGTATAATTTTAATTCCGCTAACACGCTGCAAAGACACCTATTCCCCCCCCCCATAGGTGAAGGTAGTTGACACTAGGTGGACTTTCAGCGTGTCGAGCTCGGTTTGATGATCGCCGATCGTCGAGCTGGGAACCTGTGGCCGGCGATCGTCGGGGAGGGGGGGGGGGGCGTGACACGGGCGTGTCGGTCAATTGACACGGGCGTGTCAGTCAATTTTTTTGACTTTTCTGGAATTTTTTCTGGAATTTTTCTGGAATAAAAATAAAGCTAAGTTAGAAATAATATTTACAAAAATAAGCAATTTTTGAATAAAACTAATAAAAAGGACAAAAAATAAATAAAATTGACTTAAATAAAATACGAAAATATAGGTATTTTTACAACTCATCACACCGCTTGAGGAACACGGCCTGTGACACGGGCGAGTCACTACCCGTGTTCGGCCCAGGAAATCAAATTCAGGGCTGATCTGAGCCATTTATTTTCTTTGGCCAAGATCCAATGGTTTGGTCTCTTCCCTGGGTTGATAAGGCCGGGAGATAGGAAGAGAAAGCTCATTTGAGTTTTATCATTCTCTTTCTACAAGTGAAGAGAGAGAGGAGAGCAAGGCAAGGAAGAAGAAGAGGAATCCGGTCGCCGGTGGTGCTGCGGTGGTCCAAATCACGAGCTGAGTTCGGATTTAAGATGGCAAGGCTGCTACGAAGCCTTTCATCCGTCTCAAATTTGATCCATGGCTCCGAGGCGAATTCCAAGGGTAACGATTTCCGTCTTGGACATGTGAAGTCCTACTTTCCTGCATTTGCATAGGGAAAATCCGTCCCCGCGAGTGTGCGGTGGGTTGTGATGTCCCTTGGGGTAGATATGTGAAGTCCCCCTTGTTTGAGTCCGAAATTGGAGTACGGATCTAGGCATGCTGTGTGAAGCCCATCTGGACATGCTGGTCTAGATTAATGATGCTTGTTTGCATATCGGAGAAGAATCCGTGAGTATTACTTGTATGCATGGTGGATGCCTGTTGCTTGGTGCAGCAGGAAGTACTGGAGGAAGTCCAGGAAAGTGTGAGAGTTGGGTTCAACTCTTGTGGTGGATGTGGTGGACGGGCAAAGTGAAGCTGTACCCGCGTCAGTCCAGTCTTGAGTCTGACGATGTGAGCAAGGGGATAAGCGGATCTGTACCCGCATTATGGTTGTCTAACCTTGGGTGCTTAAGGCCCTGTTAGGATCACATAGTGAGAGTCGACGGCTTGCATGCCGATCATGACTAGAATGCTCATTGATGGGATCTGGTGTTTCCGGTACACCCAAATGTGTCCTGAGTGCACGGAGCGTCGGGCCGTCGGGCCGACGTTTGTGATATGTACTGACTGTGCGGTCGTGCACATCTTGCAGGGTTTGCTATATATATATCATTTTGGAAAATGCTTTGCAGGGATGGAATTCCGCTGCCCCATGCCAGGGGCAGGGTCGTTATAATTGGTCAGCTGAATGCTGACTGTTGCCCTGTTTGCCACCGCTTGGTGGATTGCTTCTTACAGGTGCTGGAGGTGCTGGTCCGAGCGGGACTTAGCGGGCTGAATCCCAAGCTGCGTTGCTGCCCTCAAAGGCTTTGTTTTATTTCTTCTTGTTCATGTGTGGCCGGCCTGCTTGCCGATGTCTGTAAACCACACCTTGTTAAGAGAAATTTGTAAGGCCTTAAGGCCAGAGTCTTTGGTTGTATACATACATTCCTATGTTTTTAGTGGACAGTTCTTGTTGTACTTGAGTTCAAGTTTTCAGCCGTGAAGCTTCCGCTAGAAAGCTCTGCGTTAGGACGCGTTGGTGTTTTGATATTAACTCGTAGCGTCTCCGCCTGTTTGTGGAATATGGTGTGGGGCCCCGGCCGGACCCTCTATTATATTCTTTTTGACGGGTAGAGGTGTTACAATTTGGTATCAGCTTGTTGGCCGATCTCTTCCGAATTCGCGGACGAATTCTTTTGAGGGGTGGCGAGCAAGTGTCAGTGCTGTCGTTATAGCACTTAACTTGAACTCAAGAATGTCTACTTAGGAATGCAAATACACTTGTTTGTTAAACGTGTGTATTCTTTTTGTATGTTTGCCGTGTTTCTTGGTTGCTAAACTGTGTGTTATACACATATAGGTGACAAGAAGTGTTGCGGGTCAATCCGAACCTCAACGTTCTGTTGAAAGTGCGGCACCACCTGAGGTGCCCACACCTCCTCCATCCGCTGAAATGGTACGTTTCATCACGGAAACGGTACTTGCTGTAATAAATGCTCAGTAGGCTGGGCAGGCACGTCCTGCAGTAGTGCCAACACATGCTGGGGTACGTCAAGAACCGGCAGAAGTTGTAGTTGATCTGCGGGCAGCAGATCAACAATGGAAGCAATTCATGAGCTTCAACCCTCCGCAGTTTAATGGGGCGGGTACACCGGCACAAGCAGAGGATTGGATTGCAAGGATCAAGAGGATCATGAGAGCTATCAAGGTTGAGGAGGGACAGAAAGTTATGTTAGCCACTTTCCTACTGGAAGGAGAGGCGCGATTGTGGTGGGATGAGATTGAACTACATCACTTGGCCGGCAGGCAATTGGCAGAGGTTTCAATGGAAGAATTCTCTCGGTTGTTCTTGGCACAACATCTGCTGATGCAGCAAAGGATATCGATGGAAATGGAATTTCAACGGTTGGCGCAAGGAGATCGTAGTATGGATGACTACCTGCATGAGTTTACCCATCTGGGACGGTATGCGGGCACGATCTTCGCCGAAGAAGAGCGTAAGACTAGTAGGTTTTATGCGGGACTGCGAGATGAGCTGCGGTATTTGCTCTCAAGTTCTGTGAGTCAGGGATTTCAATCCTTAGTCTGTACGGCTTGCTCTTTGGAGACGGACATGAAACGGGGGCAAACAAAGGGAACCTTGGCTGTTACAAAGCCAGAGTTCAAGCCGCCGCATCCGGAAAAGTCTGGCTACCAAAAGAGATGGAATAAGAACTCCAAGTCTTCTGTACAAGATCCTTCTGCGACTGTGATGGAAGCATCTGGGTATGGATCTCGTGCTTGTTTTACGTGCGGGATGTTGGGGCACTTCGCACGTGATTGCCGAGTTGGTCCTCCGAAGGGTGACAAGAAGATGGGAGCGTCTTATGCTGAGAAGGGGAAGACTGTGGTGGAGTCTTCTGCCTCGCACGCGCAGCCCAGGGTCTTCAACCTTGGACAACATGAGGCCATTAAGCAGGCGGATGTTGTCACAGGTGCACGCAGTTTTAAATGTTATTTTATACTGTGTGCTGTGCTTGTTTTGATTGTGATGTTATAGGGTTTGTCCTTATACGAGAGTATCCGGCGCGAGCATTGTTTGACACAGGTGCTTCACATTCGTTTCTGTCTGAAGATTTCGTCTTTCGTGTCGGGGTGCCTATCCGGACCACGATAGACAGTGTAAAGGTGTGGTTACCTAACAGATGTTTGATGTGCGCGGATCGATCTTGCGGTCTTGAGGTCAAGATAGGGAGTCGGGAGTTCAAGGTGGAAACATTAGTATTGTCGATCAAGGAATTTGATATAATCTTTGGTATGGACTGGCTGTCAGAGCAGCGTGCCTGTATAGATTGCACTTCAAAAGAGGTCACACTCGGGCAGAATACCGAACAAGAGACCAAGTTCATTGGGATACAAGGGATGAGTGGGATGTTGTTATCTGCTCTCCAAGTCGTTAAGGCAGTTCGGAAGGGTGCGGAGTTATTCTTCACACTCATAGAGGCGGTGGCGCCAAAGGCCAGTGTGAGTGAAGTGTCGATTGTGTCGGAGTATGTTGATGTATTTCCAAAGGACCTTCCGGGGTTACCTCCCCAACGGGAAATCGACTTCGCTATCGAGCTGGTGCCGGGTGCGAAACCTGTGGCCCGTTTGCCGTATCGGGTAGCGCCAAAAGAAATGGCTGAACTGAAAGTTCAGTTGCAAGAGCTTTTGGAGCAGGGATACATACGCCCAAGTATGTCACCATGGAGCGCGCCTGTTCTTTTTGTGAAAAAGAAAGATGGTAGTTTGCGGCTATGTATTGATTATCGCGAACTGAATAAGCTGACGGAGAAAAACAGGTATCCGATCCCACAGATCGATGACTTGTTCGATCAACTAGCGGGCTCAACCGTTTATTCCAAGTTGGATTTGAAGTCCGGGTATTATCAATTGCGGATTAGGGAAGGTGACATTCCCAAGACAGCATTTGGCACACGCTATGGTCATTATGAGTTCACAGTGATGTCATTCGGCTTATGTAATGTGCCTTCGGTATTCATGGATCTCGTTCCGCGAATACTTGGATCTGTTTGTGATTGTGTTCATTCACGATATCCTCGTGTACTCACAATCGGAGGAAGATCATGCAAACCATTTGCGATTAGTATTGCATACCTTGCGGAGGAATAAGTTGTATGCCAAGTTATCTAAGTGTGAGTTCCGGCTCTCGTGGGTGGCTTTTCTGGGCCATGTAGTAAGTGGAGAGGGCATAGCGGTGGATCCGGCAAAGATAAGTGTCATTCATGATTGGCCAGTGTTGTCTTCGGTGGCCGAGCTCAGGAGTTTCCTTGGACTGGCAGGCTACTATAGACAGTTTGTGGAGAACTTCTCCCGGATTGCTTTGCCTCTGACTACGTTGACGAGAAAGGATCAGAAGTTTGTTTGGACGCCGGATTGCGCGCGAGCTTTTGCGGAGCTGAAGAGTCGTTTGACCACGGCACCCATTTTGACGTCGCCATGTGGTCTAGAAGGTTTTGAGATATACAGCGATGCGTTAGGAAGCGGCTTAGACTGCGTTCTCCTGCAGTTTGGGAAGGTGATCGCTTATGGCTCACGCCAATTGAAAGTGCATGAATGTAATTACCCCATCCACGACTTGGAGTTAGCGGCCGTGATCTTTTCGCTAAAGTTGTGGCAGCACTATCTTTATGGCATGAAGGTAGATATTTATACAAATCATAAAAGCCTAAAGTATCTGCTCGATCAAAAGGATTTGAATATGCGTCAAAGAAGGTGGATGGAATTCCTAGGGGATTATACCTTCGACATTCACTATGTTCCAGGAAAGGGCAATGTGGTCGCTGATGCCTTGAGTCGTCAGACTCCGGTACGGGCAAGTTGGTTGCGGATACATGATGAGCGTCTAATCCAGGAGTTGGAAGCATTGGAGATATCTTGTGTGGAAAGGGATTCTTCGACCGATAAGTGTTTGAACTGGCTGGAGGTTCAATATGACCTTACTGACAGGGTTCGGCGGGCAACGGAGTTTGATGAAAGTCTCCAGCGCTATGCAAAGGAGGGGTCTGGTGACCAATTCTCCTGGGATGACGGTTTATTACGAATGGATGGCCGATTGTGAGTCCCTTGTGCGGGTAAATTGCGCGAAGAATTATTATATGAAGCACACATTACCAAGTACTCAATTCACCCTGGGAGCACAAAAATGGACCAAGACATGAAGAAATTGTTCTGGTGGCCTGGTTTAAAGAAGGACATAGCCGAGTATGTGGCTAAGTCTCGTACTTGTGCTTTGGTAAAGGCAGAATGTCAACGGCCGAGTGGTTTCCTGAAATCGTTGCCAGTTCCACAGTGGAAGTTTGAGGATATTTCCATGGATTTCGTGCATGGGTTGCCGAGATCGCAACGTGGGAATGACTCAATTTGGGTGATTGTGGACCGGTTGACAAAGGTGGCTCACTTTCTACCGAACAAGCGGGACGATTCAGTGGAAACGTTGGCAAAGCTCTATGTGGAGCAGATTGTTCGATTGCACGGTATTCCCCGAAGCATCGTCAGTGACCATGATGGACGATTTACTTCAAAGGATTGAAGGCTAATTCATCAGCTGTTGGGCACGAAGTTAGCATTCAGTACGGCCTTTCACCAGCAAACAGATGGCCAAACTGAACAAACCAACAGAACGATGGAGGATATGCTCCGTATGTGCGCCCTGGATTTTGGTAAGAAGTGGGAAGATCATCTGGTTATGGTGGAATTTGCCTACAGTAATAGTTACCAAGCGATCATCGGCATGGAACCATTTGAAGCTCTGTATGGTCGCAAATGTCGTACACCGTTAGCTTGGTCAGAAACTGGCGAATCCAAGCTTTTGGGACAAAAGGCAGTCGAGGATGCTAACTCAAAAATACGCTCTATTCGAGAAAGACTATTAATAGCCCAAGATCGTCAAGCCAAGTATTACAATGCTAAACACCGGAATGTGGAGTTCGCGGTGGGTGACTGGGTCTATTTAATGATTAAACACTTCAAAGGCATATCTCGGATTCGGCGGTTGAAAAAGTTAAGTCCGCGATACCTTGGTCCGTTTGAAGTAGTGGAGCGAGTTGGAGAAGCTGCCTATCGGCTAGCTCTTTCATCGGAATTGGGAGGACTGCATGATGTGTTCCACATCTCAGTACTACGAAAAGCAGTCAAGGATCCAGCTCAAGTAATTGAGAATGATCGGGTGCCGGTTGAGTATGGGCTAATGACAAAGATGAGGCCCATTCGGATCGAGGATCGAG
Source organism: Platanthera zijinensis (assembly GCA_039513925.1). Taxonomy (NCBI): domain Eukaryota; kingdom Viridiplantae; phylum Streptophyta; class Magnoliopsida; order Asparagales; family Orchidaceae; genus Platanthera; species Platanthera zijinensis. Next base: position 150,525,437 of record CM077082.1, read on the forward strand.
CCGAGAAACAGTTGCGGAACAAAATGATCGGGATGGTCAAAGTTCGGTGGGACAATTGTGGAGTTCCTAGGGGATTATACCTGATGGTGTCGGGTGTCATAAAACTTAGCCTGTTGGCTCTGCGCTTCTAGCATTCTGTCCCGTATCAGTCGCACCTGAGCCTCGGTGTCTTCGATAAAATCCGATCCCAACACCGTTGGATTCCTACATCTCCTTTCGTACAAGGCTTCATAAGGAGCCATCCCTATGCTGGACTGGTAGCTGTTATTATAGGAGAACACAACCAGTGGTAAAAGCTTCTCCCAAGGTTCGTTTCGATCCAAAATGCATAGCCTTAGGAGGTCCTCCAATGTCCGGTTGGTGCGTTCTGTCTTCCCATCCGTCTAGGGATGAAATGTTGTGCTGAAGTTTAGCCGCATGCCTAAGTAAGTCTGCACGGATCTCCACTCCCTAGATTTGAACCAACCATCCCGATCCAACACGATCGTCTTGGGCACCCCGTGGTAACGAATGAACTGCTCTACGAATCTCCACACTAGTACCCCAACCGAGTCATATTTTCTTATCGGAATGAATTTGGCCACCTTCGTCAGCCGATCGACGATGACCCAAATCAAATCGTTTCCCGTCCGTGATCGGGGGAGGCCATGAATGAAATCCATCGCGATGTCCTCAAATTTCCACTCCGGCACCAGAATTGGCTGTAGCAATCCTGCAGGGTTTCTGTACTCCGCCTTCACAAGTTGGCATGCCTCGCAATGAGTCATGAAGTATGTAATGTCCTTCTTCATCCCCGGCCAAAGCATCGTCTTCTTCAAGTCTGCCGTCATCTTGGTGATACCCGGGTTTATAGAATATCTGCTACAATGTGGTTCTGCCATGATGTCCTCCCGAATCTGACCTCCTGCGAGTATATAGAACATGCCTCTAAAATATAGGAATCCATCTCTCAGTGAATAATCTCCCGTCAAAACCTCCTCCAATGCTGGGAATATTTGCTCTGCCCATGCATCTGTCTTCTGTCCGTCCCGAATGTGGTCCCGAATATCATCTATGGCAACCATCGATGCTAGATACTCCATATATAACTCTGGATCATTCTCGGACACAATGGATATATGCATATCTCTGAAAGACCGGACTAGCTCCTTGGACATCAGTTGTGGTCCCTTCCCTAAGGTATCTCCTCTCCGGCTCAGAGAAAATGCCACCGCATTCGCCTTCCCGGGATGGTAGTGTATGGTGTGCTGGTAATCCGACAGGAGCTCCACCCAACGTCTCTGTCTGATGTTGAGTTCCTTCTGTGTGTCCACGTATTTCAAATTCTTATGATCTGAGAAGATGTCACAGTGAACCCCATAGAGGTAGTGTCGCCAAAGCTTAAGAGCAAAGATCACAGCACCCATCTCCAGATCATGCACCGGATAGTTCTTCTCATGTATCTTCTACTGTCGGGAGGCGTAGGCTATTACGTGCCCGTTCTGCATCAGAATGGCACCCATCCCCTGGTAGTAAGCGTCTGTGTATACCTGGAATCCCTCCATTCCCGACTAAAGAGTGAGAATGGGAGCCGAGGTAAGCCGACCTTTCAACTCCATAACGACCACCTCGCCCTATGGCGTCCAAATGAAAGGGGATTCCTTCTTCGTCAGGGATGTTATAGGGAGTGCAATCTGGGAGAATCCGTCAATAAACTTCCGGTAATATCCAACAAGTCCCAGGAAGCTCCGTACATCTGTGTCTGTCTTCAATGGTGGCCAATCCTTAACTGCCCGAATCTTGGCCAGGTCTACTGCCAACCCATCACTACTGATAAAATGACCTAAGAAGGTCACCTCCTTTAACCAAAACTGGCATTTTCTTAACTTCACAAACAGCTGAGGCTCCCGTAGCCTCTCTAGAGTCAAAGTCAGGTATCGTATATGCTCCTCCTCCGTCCTTGAGTAGATGAGGATGTCGTCAATAAATAAGATGAAAAATACATCCAAATATTCCTCGAATACCCTGTTCATAAGGCTTGTAAATGCCGATGACGCATTTTTGAGCCCGAAGGGCATCACTTTAAACTCAAACTGTCCATACCTACTACTGAAGGCGGACTTCGGAATGTCCTCCTCTCGAATACGTAGCTGGTAATAACCTCACCTCAAGTCAAGTTTCGAGAATAAATGCGCTCTTTCTAGTTGATCGAACAACTCGTCAATCCATGGCAGCGGGTATATATTCCGAACAGTCAGTCTGTTCAGTGCTCGATAATCAATACACAAGCGAAGACTTCCATCCTTCTTCTTGACGAATAGCACCGGGGCTCCCCACGATGAAGAGCTTGGCCGGAAAAACCCTGCCTCTACTAGTTCCTGCAACTTACTTCGGAAGTCTGTAAACTCTTTTGGGGCCATCCGGTAAGGGGCCCTAGATGCCGGCTTGGCCCCCGACACAAGGTGTGTCTGGAAGTCCTGCACTCGGTGCGGAGGTAGTCCTAGAAGTTTCTCTGAAAAGACGTCAGCAAAATCTCACACCACCGGGATGTCTGTCACAGACTCCTTGGCCTCCGCCATATCAAATAGAATCTGATAAACCTCCTCTCCCTACAGATGGGCCTTAACGGCCTGTACTGAAGATAAGAGTATACGAGAGGCAGGTCTTATACCTTAGATGACATTGAAAGAGTCCTCGTACCTCACAGTGATCCTCTTTGCTTGGAAATCAATCTGGACAAGGTTCCAGTGCAGACATACCATGCCTAGGATCAAGTCGTAGTCCGTCAACTTCAAAAGCGTCACTGGAGCCTCGAACGCCTTTCACCCTATTTCTACCTCCATATTGCAGTGGTCCGAGGTAAGGAGTTCAGATCCATGGCGTAGTCACACCCTCGTCTCCGAGCCCGTGAATCGCTCCGCGCCTTCCAATCCTTCTACGAACTTCTCTGACACAAAGGAGTGAGTAACTCGAATATCAAAAAGCGTGCGGGCAGGCTTGCCGCTGATGAAGACCATACCTGGGGCGATTAAATGTCTTAGGATTCAATAACGAGTTTTCTTTCCTATTTATTCTATCTACTGCATTTCTACAAATTTGACAACTGAGAAATGGAATTCTATTTAAACAATTGAACTTCTTGGCGTACCTGATATGACCTGCTCTGGGTTTCAAGGCTACACCAGGTCCAAAGCATACACCTGCTCCCTTTCTTGTCTATGATCACCACCCTGGTATCCACGTCCTCGGCCACTACCTCGGCCTCAAAAATTCTGCGCTGGCTGGGCAGCCGAAGGTGCTGGTAGGGGTGCCCCCCTCATGGGGCCATTTCTGCGGATGTGCCCAACCTAAAGTCAGATGAAGCACTCTGGCGGGGGATATGCCATTCCCCCGGGTCTCTGTCCCTCCCGTGTCTTAAGAGGTGGTGGAGCCACCACAACTGGCTCCCTAGTCTCCTGTCTTGCCTCCTGACGAGGCTGGTCCTCGACCCTCCTCCCGTCTGTGATACGGGCTCATCTCTGATCGTTCCTTGCTCCTCAACCCTGATCCCCCACTGGCCATTTCCGGCCCCGAGTAGCTTGCCAATCAGCCTCTATCCTTTAAGCCATCCGTAGTATCGGGGAAATGGGCCCGTCGGATACAAACAACAGAGTCTCCCTCAACTCCTCTCGCAGGCTCTTTTTGAACCTTTTGGTATCTCCTGCCTCATCTAACTGATAAGAGTCCGCAAACCGGGCTAGATGGTTGAACTCTCAGTGGTACTCCACCACCATCTTGTTCTCCCGTCTCAACTGCAAAAATCTATCCTCCAGATCGTCCCTGTAAGACTGTGGAACAAAGTCATGCTACTTCCCTGTCTACAAATGTCATGTCCAGCGAGGTCTTCCACCATCTCTTTGCATGCGACTCCAGGCAGGAGATCACCAAGGGCACCCTCTCTTCCCAAGGGCACCGAATTCCAGTCAGCATCTCATACATGATGTCAAGCCATTCCTCTGTCTGAACGGCTGACTCTATTCCCAAGTAGGATGGGGGAGACAAACCTTTGAAAATACTCAACCACTTGGCCCTCGGGTTTGGCTGCGGTGTCGGGGCCTGTTGGGCCCTGAACACATCTAATATTGCTGTCAAGGTATGCCCAATTTCCGACATCTGGAACGGAGAGGGGGTCGGAGGAGTTAGTGTAACACCTGGTACATGCTGGAATCCACCCTGTGGTGTGGGTTGTGTTGAAGGATGCACATCAAAATGTAATAAATAAAGACCCTAAACCTATAAAAGGGGTGGACAATTACATGTTATCCCCAACATGAGAACACCACGCTTCTGCTGCTTAGTTTGTTCTCAAACTAAACCTGCGCGGGGGTGACCCAGGGATTTGTGGGCTGGTACTTTTCCCAATCGAGGTTTGCTCTGATACCACTTGTAAGACCCCAATTTTTTTCTTTTTAAACACCGGGGTCTTAGGCCCAGAACCGTCGTTTTGCGGTGACACCTTCATGCCCGGAAGGGTCATCAACGTGAAATGCCGATTCTGCCGGCCGATTCGATCGCCGAAAAGCAACCAAAGTAGAGTAAACACAAGTGAGGTAACAACTCTAACCAGAAGTCAACAAAAAAATCACATCAAATTAATAATATCTCCACGAAGGGAGAGTCCACAAAATATAAATGTACTGAAAATAAGGGATTAAGCCGATACATCAAATCCTCACTACATAGTCACTCAAGCGGAAGCAAAATAAAACACTACTAAGTTCAGGGACTCACAGTCCCAACTGTCTGAACTCCTGAGCTAGACTGCCCTATCTTCAAACGGGCCGACCTCCGGGGCTTCTCCTCCATGCTGGGCTCCACGATCCTCTAAATGAAGTGGTCCGAAAACCGTTAGTCTATAAGACAAAGTCCTATCATCCCCAACTCCTTCCCACATGGCCCTTAGGAACCGAGAGGAGAGGAAGAAAGGGGAGGACTTGAAGGTGGAGAGTAATCAAGAAACAGATGACAGCGGACCTATACTTGCAATTTTATAGAACATGTGGCAGTAAAGTAAAGTATGAAAAGTAACCTTAACTTATGTGAGGAAATGCATAAGCCAAGGGATCTTCTGCAGGGCTCCCATCGTATAAAGAGTCTCATACCAATTTATACGTTGGGGTGTCGGTTATTAACAACAATATATATATAAAGAATTTGACCTTAATTTATAAACTTGCCCACACAAGCTTATAGACCAAGGGGTCGTTTCGTAAGTCCTATTGTGTAAGCGTCCCATACAACTTATACAATAGGTGATAGGGGTTATATGCAATGATTATGCTATGACATGCTAGTGGGTTATGATGCAATCATGCAAGTGCATCTCACCCACCCGACTCTGTGTACACAGACCTTTAGTTTCCCCTTTCTGGAGCCTCACCTCCCAGGATACCTCCGTAGTGGCAAATGGAAGCTGTGGGTTGGGCCTCACCCACCTCTAAACCAGTAAGGCACTACCGGTCATACTTATCATACGCCTCAACGCTTGGTGCACGAAGCGGACTCCTGCGTACTCTTGCCGGCTGGCGTACTGGACTTCTGCTTGCGAAGTGCAAACCATACTTGCCGAGCCAACGTATTAGCATCGGTGCGTCGACCACTAACACCGAGGTCCCACCAACTTATAACTTATGCACATGCAATATTAATACATTTCCCACCGAGCCATTGCTCCCCGAACTATCTCGTTCGTTCCAATTATCAACCGGGCCTCCGGCCCGCCGTGGTATCCTGCTCGTTTCCACAACCACCGAGCCTACCACACGAATATCCTAGTCAAACTGACTTCCCGAGACACCGGGGTGTGTGAAAGTGAACCCCTAATTATTCTAGGTTCTCTTTAAGATTTATCACTCCTATAGTTTACGTTAGCCAAGGACTGCCCCCGGTATACCCCGTGAAGGGCTCTCAAAGGGCACTTAGAACTATGATGGTAACTGAAGCCCATCATTCCCTTTCGTAAGGAACTTATTGTTATTGGTTGATTCCCTTACCCATTCCCGTTTCATATTATGCTAGATCTATCCTAGGGAGATTTTGACCTTCCCACTCCACGGGATAAGACAATCTTTCGTCGATCCCGAGCACCACCTAACAATAATCAACCTCACACTATACTAATCCTGTCTTCCAATGATGAACTCTTTTATTTACCCAAACTAGCAACCTTCTAGGGATCCAACTCTTCAAATTCTTTACCCACTCTAGTTCAGTTTCCACAATTACTATATGCAGACCACCCTATACTATATGAGATGTATAAAGGAGGTACTCCAGATTGTCTTCCAAATCTCCTATAAAATTTATCGGAGGTCTATCATAACAAGTTTAGTCTAAAATCAGAGATTCATAATTTTTCGAATTAATTTGATATTTATTGAATTTTCCCAAATGTTTGGCCATGGGAAATTTTAAACATGAACTATATGATCTACTCATGTAATGGCCACCCAAAAATTTTGATCACTAAATAACAAAGATATATTTTTAGATACTAATTTCCATAATTTTTCAGAAACCATTTGACCTCTAATTAATTTATCCAAAATAATTCCCTTAATCATATGTAAAGAAAGAAAGTACCAAAATTATTCATCAGAAAATTTTATAAAAGTTACAGAATCTTAATAAGGTACTGAAAGGGTCGTTGTGCAAAAATCATAATTTTACAGGCTTGCTAGACACCAAAATAAATTTAATTAAGTTTTCATGGAAAACAATACTTAATGAAGCAACCCTTAGAAATAATCTTCCAAAAATCCCATAAAAATTCACAGAGCTTTAAAACATGATAAAAAGTCTTCTAGCTAAAGTTTATCAATTTCCATCATGTAGTTACTCCATAATAAATTTCTAAGTAAATAATACAAATTACTAAATTGTTAATGAAGTATCAAAAATAATAATCCTAAACTCATAACAAAATCTCCAGAGCTTGTATTAACTTTAAAAACTACTCTACCCAAATCTCATCACTGTTCAGTAAGTTTTAGTTACATTTTCTATCACTACAAGGTTTGTGCCCTAAAGTAGGGTTAGGGTATTGAGGGGCCTATTCACCTTAGAATCTATTTTAGATTTCTTCCAGAGGATTTTACCTAACCTAGAATTCTCTCTACCAAGTTTTAAATCCTTTCAAGGTCAACTGACCCCTTGTCCTTCACAACCCTCAAACGCCCTCTCTTAGGGTTTGAGTTTGGATCTAAGGGTAAAACAATCCTAAACCACTCCATATTCCCTAAGTGGGTGATAGTGGTCCTACCAAGTCAGCGGTCAAAATCACAGCCTCTGTTGAGGTGAATTGACCACTCAAACATCAAAAATAGCTCTTTGACCTAAATAACCCTATAAGGGTATACCTAGGGTTGGATCAGCACCTAACCCAAACATCTCCAAATGAGATGAAAATTTTACCAGAGCCCTAACATGCCCTTTAAGACCAGCCACCGAAATTTGGGGGAGTTTTGAGATGTTTAGGATACCTAATTAATTTATTCATCGATTATTAAATTTTGCCAAAGAAATATAGAAAAATGTTCTTAAAAAATTTCCATTTTTGGACAGGCCCTAGGTATAGCTAGGGTAGACTTGCTGCCCAAATTTCAGATCATTTGGACAAGTGATGAAGGGTGGTCATCCATTTGAATCTCAGGATAGCCCTAGGTTAGGTACCACACAAATGGGTTATGTGGTCAAACCACTTACCCAAATGAGTTGAAATAAATTTTAAAATAATCTAGACTCGAAGGGCTACAACTTCAATGACTGGACATTTTTCCTAAAACGGCCTATAAGGGCCTCATTTATTTAATTTAAAAGGAGAAGAATAATATGTGAAAACAAAACACTATATAATATATTTAAATATAATAAAACAGCATGGCACTGTTCATCTTCTCAAAAACTCGAAACCAACAACCCTAAAAAAACGCATAAAACCTGTAGCTTTGCATGAGCCACCTCCGGCCATTTGGCCACCTCCCTGGCCAGCCACCGCCACCACCACCTCTGTCGAGGTGGTGGCTATCGGTCGGCGGTGGTTTGGCCACCAGAGGTGGTAGTTTCCAGCGAACCCGACCACAATGAATTTCGGAAAAACCATGGAAACGCTCACCCGATGCAGCTCTTTTGAGCCCGATATCTCTCTTATTAATTCCTAAGATCTATCAATAGAAGAAGAGGTAGAGGAGGACCTTATTCGCGGTGTGGAGTCGAGCCGATCGTCGGGATGTCATTTGCGCGGTGGTGGCATCACCGGAATTCTTCAATAACAATGTAATAAGCTCTAGCTTTGTCGGGCAAGGGTGAAAACTTTGTCTCTAATTCTAGGGAGTCTTTAAAGGGAGAAACAAGGCTGCGGGTTGGGGTACGATGTAATGACCATTAAAGCTCCATTTATGAGTTTTCGGCCATGGCTTGAAGGGAGAGGAAACTGCTCGAACAGCTAGGAGAAGGCTGGAAACTCCTCCTCTGAGTCCAGGGATGCTTTTAAGATGGCTAGATGGGGGAGAGGAAGGGTGTAGCACCAATGGCCATTATTGGCCATGAAGGTGGAAAATTCGGCCACCCATGGGTTCACTGAACTCGGCCATTTAGCTCTTATCAAGGCTGTTGATCTCCTCTTAATTATCTAGGGAAGTTGAATCCAGCAAATGGAGGTGAGGAGAGGGGCTCTTGCTCTCCTATGGCCATTATTGGTCTTCTCTCTCCTCTTTCTCTCTCTTCCTTATGGGAGAAAATAAATTCAGCCACTTTGGTGATTAGATATAATTATTCAACTCCTCAAAACTGATAAGGGATAGTGTACCCATCAATTGGAGAGGCCCTTGGTCTCCCTTGGCCATGAATGACCCTTTTAAACCACTTTCTCTCTCCTACATTAAAGGGTAAAATTTAGTTTTCTCTCTCCTTGTCATCATTAACGAATTTTCTCACCTCCCTAGCTTATTGGCAGACCATAAACTCATGTTATTAATTAAAATAAATTTAGCCCAAGTGGGGGGTGGGGGGGAAATGGGCTTGAGCTTGGGTTAGCCCATTTGGGCAAATTTGACTTAACCTTAAGGTAGAGTTGACCTTGGTCAACATGACCATTTGGGTTGACCACAATGGGTCCTTGGTGACTCATTGGCCTCCCCTAAGGTATATGTAGGGTTGGGTATGGTTTACTTGGCACCTTGGAGGTCACTTGACCCTTAGTAAGGGCACTTTGACCACTTTGGGGCTAGAGTTAACTTGGGTTAACTTGGCCTCTAGGATTGAACTCAATATGTCCTTGGTGACTCATTGACACCACTTTAGGTCTAGGAAGACCTGGGCAAGGTTAGTTGGGCACATTAGAGGCCAACTGCCCTTAGTTAGGGCACCTTGCCCAATTTAGGCCTATGGTGGTCCTAGGTCAAATTGACCACTTTGGGTTGACTCTAATGGACCCTTAAGGCTCTAGTGGACCCTATAATAGGTTAGTGATGTTGTGGTGGGGTCATGGAGTCATGGTGAAGCCCTAAGGTCAATCCCTAGGTTTTGTGATGTGGTTGTGCCATAGGCAGACCAAGGTGATTCTGACCTTGGCCTTCGATCACTTCGCCCTTTTTAGCTTCCTAGGGTTTTGTCATGAGCTAGTCATGACCAAAACCACTCTTAGGGGTCTACTTGGAAATGGAATGTTACAGATGTTAATGTTGATATGGATGATAATGATATCTTTTTGGTTAATGATGCAAATGTTGAGGGGCTCTTTAAAGTTCCTTATCAAGATAAGGATAATCCATCCAATTTCCATGAGTGTGATTATCAAGAGGACCAAGGGAAAAATTATCCTGTGATAAATCCTCTACCTTCAATAACTATAGATACCTCCCTTCTCAGTTCTATCAAGAACTTTAGTTAAATCTTACATAGACAAGTCCATCTCTGAAGTAAAAGTTGAGCTGTTGACAGAAATCTAGACTCTAAAAGAAGAGACTGTTCACCTGAACAAAGAGATGACTAACTAGTTTGATAAAGCAGCCAACACAGTCAAAACACAATCTTCAATACTATGCTCAATGGAAAAAAGCTTAAAATTATCTGTTACTGATATGGGATATGTAAAGAACTTTGTAAGTCAGACTGATGATGTTAACTGGGTAGCAACAGATCATGTAAATAATCATATTACTAATAGTTTATAATTCTTCTTCTTTTTACCCTTCTAATAGCTTAAAATTGTTAAATATCTAACTGTTATGATGTTATCCTTAGATTAGTCAGGTTGTTTATCTTATGTTTAAGTTTGGCTAAACATTTATTTTTTCCTATAATCTTGTCATGATGTTGTTGAATTGAGTTTTCCAATTTATCATGATATGTTTTATGTGTTAAAATGCATCTTAGCATTATTATGTGTTCTGTCTTCTTCAAATAGGAGGTGATTATTGGGAATATTGCCGTTCAATGTTCCTTGGATTTGAAGAGGCATCACCGTTAATGCTAAGTGCATAATGTATTTGATAGGCCTTCTACTTTACACATTATACAGGTTTAAGTTGTTCTAAAAACATGTTTAGAATAGATCTGGACATTTTTGTATTTGTCTCAGCTGTTCTAGAGAAATTCATTGAGAAGATTGTCTGATCTCAGCAGAACTGTTGAGACTCAGCTAATAGCCGCTGAGACTCAGCTAATAGCCGCTGAGACAACAACCTGTCCCAGCCTTATTGTGATAGCAGTGTGCTCTCAACAAAACAGCTGAAATGTAGTGAATTTTCCCTGAGATAATTTTGAATATATTCATTGAGATGGCGCGACCCATTTTTGGCGGAAGACTAATAAAGGAAAATAGCTTTATCCATTCATGGCCATGTAAGGTAAAATAAATCTAATAGCCATTGTGGATTGATGGAGTCTATATAAAGCATCTTCTAGGTCAAGAAGAAAAGGATCGTGTGCGTGCCAGTGCCAAGTTATTGTTGTCGCTGCTGCAAAGTACTGGAAGTGCTGAGAGTGTCAACAACCTTGTGCTTCCAGAATTTAATCTGATAACTAAAGAGAATGGGTTCAGTCCATCAAGGATCAGTGGTTGATCTTCTTCTTTCTACAAAGATATAGGAGATGAAGAAGGATCTAAAGCATAAGCTAAAGAACAATACTTCAAGCCCGACTCTAGGATAGTTCTCAGTTGTTCTGATTCAATAGAAGACAAAATCTAAAGGTGTAATTCATTTATTGTCTTATGTTGTAATCTAAACAAACAATATAGTAAGAACATTTTGTTCTGAGCTATAAGGTGTGTGTGTCTGAGTGTACGTTATGTGTACTTAGGTGAAGGGCTTGTGCGCCTGAGTGTAGGGTTGTCCTCCCAGCCTGAGTTATATGACTTCTTTATAGGCCTGAGTTACATGACCTGGAGGGTCACTAAGCTGTAAGAGTAAAGCTTACTCTGAAGTGCAGGGCAATGGCCTGAGGTAGGGCTTGGAAGAAACCTGTGTGATCCTGGGGGATATGTGTTGTAAGCTCTTTGAGATGAGTTTAGAGAAGGTTTTTCTTTCTAACACACCATTAGAAAGGTGGTGAGGAAAAGTGGTGTTTGGTCCATTGATCACAATGTCAAACATTTGAAGAAGGCCCACAAGTTAATAGTCTACACATGATGTATTTAATATATGTTCAAGTTCAATATTTGCAAGAAGTCTATTGTTCCATGATTAGACAGGTTGTTAGGATCAGAATAACATTTGGTCTCAAGACAGGATATTGGAAAAGTAGAAATCTTGTTGAGTCCAAAAGCATTGAGTGAGTTTAGTTCACTCAATACAAGAAGGTTAAAAGCGTTGACCGAAGAACAAGTACTCAAAGCCTCAGTGTTGCTAGACTTAAATCTGGCCAAGACCAGAAGCGTTGAGTGAAGGTTATTCACTCAATGCCTACTAAAAAGGAAATCTGACTAAGTACAGATGCGTTGAGTGAAGAAGGCTCACTCAATCCCTTATCAATATTGAAGTAAAGTCCAGAAGTGTTTAGTGAAGGCTGTTCACTCAACGCCTTCATTCAAAAATTTGGTGCAAGTCCGGAAACATTGAGAGATGAAGGCTCACTCAATGACAACAGTCAAAATAACTGCCAAGTCTAGAAGCGTTGAGTAAAGGGGCTTCACTCAACCCCTTCAACCAGAAGAACTCTGCCAAGTACAAATGCGTTGAGTGATGAAAGTTCACTCAATGCCTTGTCAGTTCAGTTTACTCATTGCCTCAAGAAGCAGATTTTCTACCAAGTGTTTTTAAGTTGAGTCACATAGCTTCACTTAACGCCTGTATATAATGATTGTGAAAATTTCTAAGTTCACAAGTGTTGAGTCATACTGACGTCACCCAAATTCAAAATAAGCGGGACTTGCGCACTAGAAGCCAAATGGCACCTAATTATTTCTGAACTGTAGTTAAAGCTAAAGTACCTTTACAGCTGCTATTTTGGCTTGCCCAAATAGATAAATTAGTCGTTGGATGGAAGAAGATAAAAGGAATTTTACAGAGAAATTAAAAGGAAGACTTCTCAATCTTCTTCCAAAACATAGTCTTCTTTTTCTCAATCAATTATTCTGGTTTTACAAAGGAGTTACAGAAGATAGTGGAGTAGTAGAGCACTCAAAGGAAATTATTGTTCATCTTCAAGGCTATTGCTTTCAACTCTGAAATTTAAAAGCTTGAAGAAATAGAGATCTGCATTAGGTCTTCTCAGCCCAAGTAGAACTACATTAAAGATCAAGAATCTTGTTGTTATGAAGTGTAGGATTGAGTTTTTTTAGTTCAAAAAGGTGACTCAGTGGACCATTTCGCTAGAGTCAAACAATCTAAAATTTTTTACTCAACTTGTAGGATCCCAATTTGATCTGAGTTGTAAGCCTGAGTTATAAAGGCTGAGTGTAGGAGTTGTGTTTCTGAGTGTAGGATACTATTTAGGATTTGGTGTAAGTCTTGGGTCTGAGGTAGGATCTCTATGTAGATCTAAGGCAAGAGATCTGTGAATCTCTGAGTGTAGGGCTGCTCAGCTTGAGGTAGGAGTTATTATACTCTGAGTTGTAGGAGTGAGCTTCACTCTAAGGTGTATGATCCTGAGGGATCTGATGTGTATGCTCAAGGTTCCGAGTAAAAGGAGAAGTTGGCTGAATCTAGATCATTGCAAGATAGGTGAAGGGGGAAAGTCGATGTACCCTAGATAGGGGAACCACTATAAAATCTTGTGTGTTGTGATGTCTCTTGAAATCTAAATAACAAAATCTAACTCACAACTAGATCTAAGCTTAAAAGAATTAAAAAGATTTGAACATACCTATTCACCCCTCCCCCCTCTAGGTGTGTAGCTACTCTTGAACAAAGACTTCAAGTGGTATCAGAGTAAGGAAGTTTAAAAAGGACTTAACAGTCTGAACATATCTCCAAGAGTAGCAGAAGATTATTTCCATAGGTTCAGGTGAGAACCATAAGGAGTTGAGCTCAATGAAACTTCATATATATAGGAAGTAAAATTTTGGAATCTGGAAGGAACGGAAAAGGATTTTTATGGAAGACTCAGAACCAAGATATTCATAATAGTTGAAGTGAGACCTTTCATTCCCATGAAGGTCTTTGCTATAGATGCCAATATCCAGACACCCAAGAAATATACTGAGGTAACCAAGGATGAAGTCATTTTGGAAACTATGGACAAAAGGGCTCAGAACATTATTATTAGTGTCATAGATGACTCCACATTCCAGAACATGGTCTACTACAGAACAACACAAGATATGTGGGATTCTCTAATAGTATACATGGAAGGGACAGAGGAGATGAGGGATGATATGAAATCCCTCCTGAATCAACAGTATGTGGCTTTCAAGTAAGTCAAGAAAGATTTCATAGCTGATTGCTATGAAAAATTCTTCATGATAGTGAATAGTCTGATCATATATGGCAGACAGTTCACAAACTATGAGCTGAATTACAAGTTCTTGAGATCTCTCAACAAGGAATGCGATATCAAGATCGTGCAATTAGAGAGGTTGGTAACTTGGCCAGCACTATGCCTCAAAACCTATATGGGAAGTTGTTGTCTCATGAGATGCAGCTGAACTCCAAAAAAATAGAATAAGATGCTGCAAGAATTCTTTACAAAGAGAAGATTGTGTTCTTCAGAGCTGAGGAAACAAGGAGGAGCATAGAAAAGACTCCTTCTCCATCAAGAAGAGCTGTAAAGTTTGAGAGTTCAAATCCCAGCTCCTCGGACAATGAATTGTCTGATGGAGAACTGACACTATTCTCCAAACAGTTCAAGAAAATGTTGAGCAGGAGGAGACAGTGGAAAACAAGGGCTCTTCAAGCTCCACTTCAAGAAAGCCTTATTCCAGCAAGGACAAGTCCAGAAAAGACCCCTCTAGGGAAAGGTATGTGTAATGCCCATGAAATTTTTATAATTGTTTTGATCCCTTTTGTGGCGTTATATTGACGTAAGGGCTTTACATTGACACATAGTTAGCGGGGCGCCGTCATTAGTATGTAATTTTGTTCATCGGAATTAGAGTTTTCGACTTGGGAAAATTTAAATGGTTAATTTTAAGTGTGTGTGAGAAGTTTGGTGGCGATCCGGGCTTAATTGGGTCTCGGTGAATTTTAAAAGGATTATTGTTGTTTTAAATTCGGTAAATTTTAACTCGATTTTGGTTTGGTTGATCCTGATTTCGACTTCGCAGATGGATTCATAGCACCACCATAAAGTTGTGGTGCGAATTTCATCGAAAACTTAGGCGTTTTAGTTTTTTTTCTCGCCGTTCGAGTTTTCTTGAAAATTATATTAATAATATAATATATGTATTTAAATACCTTTAAAACAAAACCCTATTCATCATCATCTAAAACCGACGGACATCGCGAAGGGCGAAAGAAGAGGACAGCGCGTCGTCGTAGAGTCTTTCGGCCGCCGCCAAAAGGAGTTCTGATGCACAAAACCTTCAACAGAGCATAGATTCGAAAAGCTCTTACCGATATCTTTGTGTGCACGGTAAGTTTTTCCCATTTTATGGATTTTTGACATTAGGGTACTTGACCTTAACCCTTATTTTACCCCGAAAAGTTTCAGAAATCGTAGACGAGGAGTTCTTATGCCGATCCTTTCAGCGGAGCGCTTGAGAGGCTGGTTTTTGGAATATGTTGAGGCAAGTGGTGATTCCTCCTCTCTTGATAGTTCCATTGTTCTTATATCCTCTCATTTCAACCCTTCATAGAGTGTAGGAGTTGTGTAGGGTTCAGCCAAGTCCGAATTCGTCGAGTAGTGTAGAATTTCTGATGAGTCCGAATTTGTCGAGTATTGTAGAATTTTTGTTGAGTCTGAATTCGTCGAGTAGTGTAGAATTTCTGCTGAGTCCGAATTCGTCGAGTAGTGTAGAATTTCTACTGAGTCAGATTCATCGAGTAGAGTAGGGTTTGGTTTGAGACCAAGTTATTTTCATCGAGTGAAATTCATCGAGTTTCTATAGTATTGGCGTCAAGTTTCTTGAATTCGTCAAGTGTAATTCGTTGAGTATCCTTGGGTTTTGCTAGAATTCATCGAGTCAAATTCGTTGAGTAGAATTTATAAGAAGCTTCTAAGTAAATTTTGACGTGTGTCAAGCCCTTTTCGCTGAGTAAGATTTGTCGAGTATCGTTTGATTTTGATTGATTTCATTCATTCTGTGTTGAATTCGTCGAATATCATTGAATGCATTAAATTTTGATAAGTCTTATTCGTCGAGATTATCCGTCGAACAAAGTCATATTCGTTGATTTAACCATGAAATCATCGAGTCTTTCGATGAATCTGTGTGGACTAAGAAACTTTTCGACGAGTGACCTTCCTATTCATCGAGTATGCCTTAGAGAAATTTTGGGATTTTTCCTTCCTCTTCGTCGTTGCGGAATTTTGATGCTAAGTTCTGGGTTTTATATGTGTTTTTGATGTTTTATTGTGGCCTTTGGTTGGCAGTGTAAAATAGGACAGCCACCTCAGTGCTGGCTTGTGAACCATTACACCTGGTGTGTTTTCTTCTCTTCTTATGGACAGTTGGGTTGTGTTAGACAATGTGGCCACCACCATAGTGCCTTTTTGAGATGTTTGGCCTGATGGTTTGTGTTGTATAATATGGCCACCAACTCAGAACAATTTGTACCGGTGTTAATGATTCATGCATTTAAGCTGATCAGTCTCTTTCTTTTTATATACATATATATATATATTTGTATGCATACTCTTGCAAATATTATTGAAGGATGGTTTCATATCACACGTGGTGTAACTTTTACATAATTAACCTTTTAAATTCTTCATTTGTTTACTGAGTTTTGACTCAAGTGTTGTGGTTTGAAGGTTTTTCTATCCTGGGTTTGTAACCCTTGGACTTCTCTTGTCTATTTACTTTTTGTCTTTATTTCCACTTGCTTATTTCTTATTGGCGTTCTTTATTTTGAATGCCTCAGGCTTGGAGCAGTAGCGGTTCGAGCAGCTAGAGTTGGTAGATTTTGGTGTGGGATTAGTAGCTGTAGTTTTCTTCCCTCACCTTTGTGAGGTAGTTTTGTTATTCTTGTTTAAGTTCAGGCATACATTTTGTTCTGTGGGTTCATGTCAGGTTGTTGATGCCCACAATGAATTGTTGTAGATGATAGACTATTGGCTAGCTGCTATGCTAATTCTTGTTGGTTGTCATACTTACTAGCTCTCTGGGATAAATTTATGTTAGGATTGCATGTTTGTTACTTTCAAAGTACAAAAAGATAAATACTTTTACCTCGTACTCATAACATCTCTTTAAATCAAATATCACTCTATTTTAAAGAACATAAAAGATCTTTTCATACCTATACTAAATATAGAAGTGTGCTTATCATAAATAGTCCTGCTAGATCTTCATACTAATATAGGATAATAAATGAAATAAACAAAGTATTTTCCACTATGTATATAAGTTCATCCGTGGACTAGTTGATCGAATGAGTCGAGGGACACAGCCATAAAAAACCTAAACTCAAATTATATCTTCATTATAACACACTTGAGAAATTTCATGAAAAGGGTTAGGAGTAGGTTCTTGTCTAAGCGTCTGCAGTTTTCCCCTACACAGTGTGGCATCACGGCACATATTTTCTCTTACTCTGATACTTTAGTAAATGCTGAGAAAATGCGAGTTGTGACAGTATGAATCAAAGCAGAACAAACACATTAAGACAAATATTGTTTGCTATTATTGCAACAGGAGTAGATATATCATTGCTGACTGTACAATCAAGAGGAAGGAGCATAAGAATCTGAAGACAAAAAGCACTATAAGGCTAAGAAGGCTGGAAAGAGCTTCTTGGGCAAGAAGAAAATTAGCTTATCAGATAGTTATTCTGAGTCTTAAGATTCAGATGAAGAAGAGGCCTACATTGGTCTCATTTCTGAGGAGGCTGATCATCCAACTACCTCAAGTGGCATAAGAGCTCCACTATCCTCTATTGACAGTAACTTTGAAGAGGATGATGAATTTAGCCTCATGGCTCTAACTGAAGACAATCAGGACAATTCTGTTCCTGATGGGGTACACTCTCTCCCTAACTCTCCTTCTATAAGACTAGTTTAGACTCTGAGTCATCCACTTCATCAAGTGGGGATGATGGATTAGAATCTAATGATGATGTAAATCAATTGAATGACAAGTATATTGCAATTTTGGATGCTCTGAAGAAGAACAAGAAGCTTGTCAAATGATAAGCTGAGGAGATTGCCTCTCTCAACAATCTTCTTCCCTACAGCCTAAGTCAGCTCCTCTGCTAGCTCAAATGAGGAGGGAAGTCAGTCAACTGAAGACAATCTCTATCATTCAAATTTGCACCTTTTGCTAGAAGAACAACATCATCAAGGATCTTGAAGAGAAGCTCCTCAAAGATAGGATGCTAGTGGCAAAATTTTCTAAGCCCAAAATTGTTTTGTCACTGATTGACTCCTTCACCTCTCAAAAGGATAAGAGAGGTTTGGGGTTCAAATGTAATACTAGAGCTTTCTATTCCAAAGGGAATGGCACGACTCCAGTAGTGTCTCAAATCACCTTTCAAAGGTAATTCCCCATTCTAATAGGTATGTGTTCGGTCACTAGAAGAATGGTTGCTCTTCTTGTACGGATAAAAGTGTATCTTGCAATGGAAGAAGAAAGGGCAAGGGATTGAGTGCACTGAAGTATCCCCATGAGGAAATCCAAATGGACCATCATGGACCATTTATGTTTGGTGCTCCAGCTCTTACTCTCAAGGACAAGGCTGTGGCCAAACTCCATGTTCCATCAGCAAAGAGCAAAACTATGAGAATGTCAGTCAGTAAGACTCACTTTGGCTATTTTTGATAACATCAACACCATGTCAGCTACAAAGAAGATATCTGTTAGTGTAATTCAGAATCAACCTAGTGCACCTACTGGCATACTTACTTTCAGTCAAATTCTTACTAAAAGAAATAGGAAAAAGGCTGTTGCTCTCCTCTAGGAACAAATAAAACCTGATAGATTACATACTTCAAAGGCTGTTCAAAAGAGGATATACAATATCTATGAGTGCTGGTGATGTGGAAAGGTGGGTCACTTTGCCATAGACTGTTGGCATAACCCAAGTGTGCTAAGGGTAAGGTTGAGTCTTCCTTTCAGGGCTCCTGCAGGTAGACATAGTCATTCTTAGGCTAACATGAACTAAGGACCTAAACCCTTTTGGGTTCCTAAGGTAAACTAATCGGTGATTGTAAGATTGTCCAAGTACCCATACAATGCCAATATGGCACTTGGATAGTGGATGTTACATACATACGAATGGAAAAAGGATCCATCTAAAAGACTACACTCTGGTGAGGAATGGACCTCAAGTCATCTTTGGTGGTTCAGACAAAGGAGTTACCAAAGGCTAAGGTATGATTACCAATGGCATAATGTACATTACAAAAGTAGCTTACGTGGAAGTATTGCAACACAATCTGATCAACATAAGCCAACTATGTGAAATTCTTTATGTCATCAACAAGGATAAGTGTCTGATAAAAAGGTCAAGTGACCAAGAGGTCATCTTGACAGGCACTAGGAGTGGAAATATTTACTGTTTATATTTCCTATGTATTAGTACAGATTCTCCTGAATGCAATGGCATAAGAGGCTTGCTTACTTGAATTACAAGTCAATCAGCAATCTATTCAATGAAGGGTTAGTTAGAAATAGACCCAATCTGAGATGCACCAAAGTGGGCATCTGCTCTTCATGCCAAAAGGGAAATCAGACAAAGGCCTCCTTTAAGAGCATTAGGGCCAAGGATTCTGAGAAGTGTTTATACCTCTTACATATGAACTTGTTTTATCCTATGCCAGTTCATAGTCTAGGTAGGAAAGTATACACTTGTAATAGTTGATGACTATTCCAGATTTTCTTGGGTATTCATTCTTAAGAAAAAGTCTGAAACACTTGACATCTTTGCGACCTTTATTAGGCAAGTTCAGAATGAAAAGGATAGTTCTGTGGTCAAAATCAGAAGTAACCATTGTACTGAATTTCGGTCTGAAGGCATGACAAAGTTTTGTGGAGAGCAATGTATTCATCAAATTTTTCTTCTCCAAGAACACCCCAGCAAAACGGGATTGTTGAGAGGAAGAATAAGACTCTCATAGAGGCTGGACGGACATTACTCAGGGACACTTCTCTCCCAAAATACTTCTAGGCTAAGGTAGTAAACACTGCTTTTCATGTCCTGAATAGAGCATCTATCAACAAGTATCACAAGAAGACTTCTGATTAGATTATGAAAGACAGGAAACAAAATCTTGCCTATCTCAGTATCTTTGGAAGCAAGTTCTTTGTACTCAATAATGGAAAGTCCTACTTGACAAAGTTTGCTGCCAAGCCCTATGAAGAAATTTTTGTTGGGTACAACAACCACAACAATGCTTATAGAGTCTACATCTTGAAGAACCAAGTTATAGAAGAGTCTATCAATATTTTATTTGATGAGTCTTCCATGATTCACAGTGAGCTGCCAAGCTCCTCTAAATTTGCAGATGCAGAATTAAAGTTAGACAAGATTAGCATCAATGACACTCATCTTATTGTAAAAGAGGAAAGTGATGGTGTGATCATTCATGAAGAAGGTCCAAGTGCATTGGACATTGATGAAGATCTTAAGGATCTAGTGACTGAAGGAGGACAATATACCAGCTACTATCAGACACTTGAGAGATCATCCTAGAGATCTAATCATAGGATATTCAAACCAAGGTGTAATAATAAGGAGCAAAAGCCTCAACATTACCAAGTACTCAATCTTTCTGTCTCAAGTTAAACCAAAGAAGTTTAAAGATGCCAATATAGATCCATTTTGGACTGTGGCTATGTAAGAGGAATTGAACAAGTTTAAGAGATAAAAGGTCTAAAAACTGGTTCCCAGACCTCATGGATATAACATCATTGGAACCAGGTGGATTTATAGGAATAAACTTGATGAGAATGGTGTTATCATAAAAAAATAAAGCTAGACTTGTTGCCAAAGGATACAGGTAAGAGGAAGGTGCTGATTCTGTTCAAACCTTTGCACCAGTTGCTAGACATTAGGCAATCAGACTATTCCTTTTATATGCTGCATACAAGGGATTTAAGATCTACCAAATGGATGTTATGTCAGCTTTCCTAAATGGTGACCTAAAAGAGTAGGTCTATGTTAAGCAACCCTCATGTTTTTTTAATCCTAACTTTCTTGAATATGTATTTCAACTTAGAAAAGCTTTGTTTGGGTTGAAACAAGCCCCTTGGGCATGATATGAAATGCTGTCTAGCTTTCTCATTGAGAACAAATTCTCAAGTGGGAAGACAGACAAAATATTATTCATTATGGAAGTCAAGGGTAAGATCATTCTATTCCAAATTTATATAAATGACATAATTTTTGGGTCTACTGATGATGGCCTCTATAAGAAGTTTGCTAAACTTATGCATGGGCAGTTTGGAATGAGCAGTATATATGAACTCAAGTATTTTTTGTGCCTGTAAGTTAGACAATCAGAGGATGGGTTATTCATCTCTCAGACTAAGTTCACCAAGGAGTTAATCAAGAAGTTTGGAATGGAGAGTGCCTCCATAATTAAAACACCTATGGGGTCAAGTGTGTCAATAAACAAGGATGAGACTGGGAAACCTATTGATGAAACCTTATATGGAGGCATAATTGGCTCCCTCATCTACTTGACTAGTAGTGGGCCTGACATTTTGTATGTTGCATGTATTAGTGCTAGGTACCGGGAATGCCCTAAAGAGTCTCATTATTCTGGTGCCAAAAGAATTCTAAGATATCTTAAGGGCAAACCTGATCTTGGTCTATGGTACCTTAGAAATAATGATTTTGATCTAATTTGGTATTCAGATGCAGATTTTATAGGTTATAGAGAAGATTGGAAAATCATATCTGGAACCTGACAGTTTCAAGGGAGAAGACTGGTATCATGGAGTAGTAAGAAGCAGACCTGAATGGCTATATCCACTGCAGAATTAGAATACATTTTAACTGGAAGCTGCTGCACACAGCTACTTTGGATTCAACATCAACTCCAAGACTACAATCTTCAGATAAGTAAAACTCGCATGTACTGTGATTATTCTAGTGCTATCTTTATTGCTAGGAATCCTATGTATCATAGTAGGACTAAGTACATAGAGTTTAGATATCATTTCATTAGAGAGAATGTAGAAAGGGAAGACATTAATCTTGAGTTTGTCCCCACAGACAAAAAAGTGGATGACATCTTCACTAATCCACTAGATGAAGTCAGGTTCAACACCTTCAAATTTGAGTTGGGAATGTTGAACTAAGTGTAGCTTCATGGTCCTTACATGTATATGTACACTAGCATGATAAACCTTTTACATGTAATCAAGAAAGATGGGTTAACTATCCAAGCATCGAGTGCGTTGAGACAAATCCAGGCATCAAAAGCATTGAATGTGTCGAGTCCACTAAATGAATTTTCTATAGATGATCCGATTACGACTATCTCCATGGATTAATCTCAGTTGTTGATCGAGTCATGTCGATCACGATAGGTGTGTGCATTTCCACATTCTCGAATATGGATAACTATAAATAGAAATGTGTTCTTACAATAAATCACAAAGATCGCGACACTATTCGACTGTTTGCATCCCTGCAAAGATATCTCGAGCAAGTTATTCTAAACTCCAGAAATTCAAAATTCCTGTGGCGCCTAAAGGAGTGGATTTCCTTTTCGACGGTTTTGAACTCGTTAGGAATGGGTTCAAGGATTAACCAAAAGTAGTTCAGCTGGTTCTCCACTTGTTGCAAGTCGCCGACCTAGAATTTATCATGTTATAACCGACTTCTATATGGAAATGAGAAGTGTTGGAACTCTACACAAATACCAAAATCGACACCTCTTCCAACAAGATCAAGACTTCTATTTTTGGGCATAAGGTTAAAATTACACTAAGAAGGCTGAGCAAAGCTCTATATCTGATAAAGTTTAGGCCGATAGATGAAGAAGATGAACTTTTCCAGGAGGATATGAAGTCAGTTCTGAAATGGTGTTGCCTTTCAAAGCACGCCACTAGCACTATACTAAGGAAGGAAATGAACCTGAAGGGGAAGTTCCTAGTTGATGTGATAGGCAAGGCCTTGATCTGTAAAACAGGGTCTCATGACAAAATCTCTAGGAAGAAGTTTGAGATAATGGAAAGAATATTTCTATCCAAAAGGACTGAATGGGGAAGGAAATTATTTGAAAGAATAGTGGAATATGTTTCAAAACCAAACTTGGGAAGAACACTGTCCTTATACCTATATAGTTCTGTTCTAGGGATCCTCAATGTGAGGTTAGGAACAAAGATCCACTATATGAGAAAGATGGATTCAAAGATGTTTGATAGGTGGGACGGGTATTACTCCCATACCAACAGGCTGCTGATAAGAAGAAAAGGGAAATAGTTACCATCATAGAAGAAAGTTCTGAGAGCAGAGAAGAAAAAACACAACCTACAGTTATCTGAATCTTCTGCAGTTATAAGAAGAGATGTGAGTGCTCAGGTGTTTATGTAATCAGAACCTACAGCAAGGACCCTACCCAGCAGTGTTTCTCAATCTAAGGACATTCTAGTAGAAACAAATAAAAAAGTGGCTAGATTTGTGGTGGATAAGATCTGTACAGAGATTGAGGGGGAGATTCCCAGGTTGGATGCTTTTGCTGAGGGGGAGCAAGTTCAATCATTATAAGACCAGATTGATTCCTTTTTGGATAATTTGTAGAGAAGGATAGATCAAACTCTAGATGAGTATCAGTTGCTGCCCTCCAGTACTCTTACTGGGGGGAGTAAATTCTAGTTATAGAAGAACAAGATCTGTTCAACATAGTTGCTGATGAGCAGCCAGTAACTATAGATATAACTGAGGTTGAGGTGGAGATTCCTACTGAGCTCCCTGCTCAAGAGATAATACATACAATTAAAATATCTGTTCAAGCCAGTTGCTGATGTTGATGATCATTCCTCTGAGTTCATGAGGCCTAACTCAGAAATATAGGGAGATATAAGGAAAGAAGATGAGGATGTTTACTTCCAAGGGGCATCTCATCAAACTGATTATATGTCTTCAACCTTCCTAGCATAGCATAAAGGTCCTCTATATGAGCAGAGGAGACAGTTAGAACACTATGTTGATGATTCTATTAAAGGATTAAGACACGATCTATCCACTGAGATCAAGACTATATAATTTGAGGTAATTTTTCTAAAGGAAAACACTATGGCATTCTTCATGAGAGATGTTCTTGCTGTAACTTATATTGAAGGCAATCTTGAGGAGATTTAACAAAAATAGAATGATATAATTAAAAATCAGAACATCACCTTAAGTAATATGGAAATGGTGCATAATGTGCAAAAGCAACTCATGGAAGCACACAAGATCACTCTAGAGAAGTGGATGGATGTCTGGACACAGATTCGATGATATATGCTTGAAGTTAAAAATCATGTCACCAAAGGAGTAAACTATTTGGATGATAGAATCTCCCTAACCAAGAAATCCATGACAACTGTAATCTGTGAAGAAGTCATAAAGGGGGAGAATGCAATGATCATGACAGATACATATAATGCTATTTGGACAACAAATGTCATCAGAGGATAATTGGGTCTAGATTAGTATACATATGACAATGCTCCTTCTCTAGAAGAACAGATTAATAATTATGGGGATGAACTCTCAGTTGCTGATGTTCCTACCTTCAGCCCCACCACTGAATAGATATCCAGAATGAAATATAACTCTGTTGCTGAAGAGGAAGAAGAGATGAGGCAAAGCAAGAAGCTATATATAGAAGAAATAGAATCCATGACTAACTTTCAGAGATGCAGTACTCAATACAGGACAATCATTATGCCAGTCTGGGACCAAATCAAAGACAACAAAACTGAAAGAGGAAAGCTATACAGTGCCCTGGAATGGGCAAAACTGGAAAGGAATGAAGAGTTAAGAAGGAAGATTAGATGGTATACGAAGACAGGTGTTGTGCCATTAGATGTCCCAGAGCCTAGCAAGTACTTCCCAAAGCTTTATAGCTATTTTAAAAGGCAAAGGCAAAAGCAGATTGAATCTAATGAGAAGGTTGTCAAGAGGCCAAGCAGGAACATAGTCATCAAGGAACTAGAAACATAAATTGTTTTTTGTACTCGGCTCCATAGGGCATTAGGAACATGAACTATATTATGAGCACATATTTGGTTTTGTAATTATCACTTTATGTGTTAATTAATCATATCTTGATTATGTGTCATTTATTATTCTTATTTGTTATGAAAAGTTATCTCTTTTATGTGGTAGTGTATTATCTACTAGGGTTCTGACTTCTTCAAATAGGGGGAGATTGTTGGGTTCTTTGATCATAATATCCCGTATTTGAAGAAGGACCACAAGTCAAAAATATATAAATGTTTGTATTTGATATATGTTCAGGTTCAATATTTACAGGATGTCTACTATTCCATGATTAGACAAGTTGTTAGGATCAGAATAACATTTGGACTTAAGACATGATATTCGAAAAGCAGAAATCTGGCTAAGTCTAGAAGCGTTGAGTGAGTTCAGTTCACTATATGCCAAAAGACTGAAAGCATTGACAGAAGAAAAGGCACTCATGGCCATAGTGTTGCTGGACTCAAATCTGGCTAAGACTAGAAGTATTAAGTGAAGGTTGTTCACTCAATTCCTACTCAAAAGGAAATCTATCTAAGTATAGATGCATTGAGTGAAAAGGGCCCACTCAATGCCTTATAAATATTACAACAGAGTCCAGAAGCATTGAGTGAAGGTTGTTCACTCAACTCATTCATTCATAAATTCGATGCAAGTCCAGAAGAATTGGGAGATGAAGGCTCACTCAATGCCAATTGTCAAAATAACTACCAAGCCTAGAAGCGTTGAGTAAAGTGGCTTTACTCAAAGCCTTCAACTAGAAGAATTCTGCCAAGTACAAATACGTTGAGTGTTGAAAGTTCACTCAACGCCTTATCAGATAAGCTGTCTGAGACAAAAGCGTTGAGAGATGAAGGCTTACTTAATGCCTCAAGAAGCAGATTTTCCAATTAAGTGATACAAAAGTGTCTGAGGCAAAAGCGTCTGAGACGAAAGCGTTGTGTAGATTGACTATGAAAACTGCCAAGTGCATAAGTTCTAAGTCATGCTGACATCACCCAAATTCAAAATAAGCAGTATTTGCGCACTAGAAGCCAAATGGCGCTGAACTCTTTCTGAACAACAGTTAGAGCTAAAGTACTTTTATAGCTGCTATTTCGACTTGCCCATACAGATAAAAGAGTCGTTGGACGGCAGAAGATAAAAGGACTTTTACAGAGAAATTAAAAGAAAATC
This sequence comes from Platanthera zijinensis, assembly GCA_039513925.1. Taxonomy (NCBI): domain Eukaryota; kingdom Viridiplantae; phylum Streptophyta; class Magnoliopsida; order Asparagales; family Orchidaceae; genus Platanthera; species Platanthera zijinensis. Next base: position 150,551,368 of record CM077082.1, read on the forward strand.
TTCTTGATCTTCTTCCAAAAAGGTGGCTTCTTCTTCTCAATAAATTATTCTGGTTTTACAGAGGAGTTACAGAAGACAGTGGACTAGTAGAGCACTCAAAGGAATTTTTTGTTCTTCTTCAAGGCTATTGCTTTCAACTCTGAAATATTTAAGCTTGAAGAAATACAGCTCTACATCAGGTCTTCTCGCACAAATAGAACTACACTGAAGATCAAGAATCTTATTTCTGTGAAGAGTAAGACTGAGTTTACTTTGTTTAGAAAGGTGACTCAGAGGACCATTTCTCTGGAGTCAAACAATCTCAAACTCATTACTCAAATTATAGGATCACTATTTAATCTGAGCTGTAATCTTAAGTTATAAAGGCTGAGTATAGGTGTTGTGTCTCTGAGTGTAGGATCCTGTTTAGGATCTGATGTAAGTTTGGGTCTGACGTAGGATCTCTGTATAGATTTGAGGTAGGAGATCTGTGAATCTCTGAGTGTTGGGTTGCTGATGGCGACGAGGTCCGGCAAAGTGCTCGTGACCTGTTGATTGTTGGCGTCGAAGTCCCGCCACTTATTCATGTTGACGTTGCTGATGAGGGCGCTGATCTCTGCCATAGGGAGTTTGTTGATTGGGACGATCGTTGCCGCAAGCTTGAAGATGAGATTCTACCGTGACATCCATCGCCAATGCCGCGCTAAATCTCCAATACATTTTATGCATGTCGTCCTCCGTTACCGTCACATAAAAATATATGGTTATAAATTATATATTTATAATAATATATTTTTAAGCTTTTTATTTTATTTTTAAGCTTTTTCTCTTTTAGCATTTAATTTCAAGTTATTGTTATTTCCATTGTTATTTCAATTTTCATGTTGGAGATGGGTTTCCTATAACCATCTAAGTTTTAGATTTTTGTTGTATTGTGGAGATTGAGTGGTGTATCCTATATATATGCTTGCATGGGTAATGAAAAGAATAGAGATGAATGAAAAGAATAAAAACCTAATTCAACTTTGAGAATTTTTCCCCTCTCCCTCTTGTGGCCGCCCCCTCCCTTATCCCTCCTCTTGGCAAATTTCGGCCACCCCCCTCATTTCTCCTCCTCTTTGTCTAGGTTCAACCACCACCTCTCCTCTCCTCTTCTGAGTACCTCTTGGCCACGCTCCCCCTCTCTCCCTTGGATAGTTCGGCCACCACCCATCCATCTCCCCTCCTCCTCTAAGCCCTTGTGGCCGACCACTTCTCTCCAATCCCCTCCCTTTCCTCTTGAAGAGACCTAAGGAACTTTCACATATAATCTTCCGTGGATCTCCTCTGGTGACTCCTAAGAAAATGGCATTCGTCTTCTCCTTTCGGCGCGGCTCCGTGGAATTTCATGGAAGTGGATCTTTCCACCTTCGTCGTGTTATTCCTCCACTCATCCTTGTGGAAGATTTTTAAGGTCTATTGCTTGGGATTGGGTAACGAAAAATATCTACTCTTGTGTGATTCCTTTATTAACAAGTTGGAGGTTGCGAGACGTCGACTTTTATCCGCGGCTTTTGAATCCGTCATTTTTAAGATCTGATTTTGTTGTTTATGTTCTTCAATTTCATTAATCTAATTCGGATCGGGTGGACCCTTTTCGCTTGATCCAAATATTGGCAATATCCCTTATTAGATCTCAAAAGGATTGGCGAACCTTAATGCTATATTTGGATTTTTGGGAGCGAACAAGACTAATTTTGGATCGTACTTTCAGTCAAGATCTTTTCGGATTGTCGATGTGACATTGCGTTATAAATGACAAATATTGGAGAGTTTAGGAGTCATAATTTTAGGTGTTGTGAATGTTGTGGAATTGTTTGGTTAACAAGGATTACCCGTGCTAAATTAATCTCGTGTGTTAAAAGACTTTAATCAAGAACTAAACCATTTGATTGAGCGAACGTAGAATTGGAACGAGTGAGAGTAATACGGTGTCATTTGTCCATTCCGGTTCATCGGGAGACGTAGCCTGCAACAATTTTGTATCAGAGGGAGGTTCGCGTCAATTTCCTAATTTGCACCCCCCCCTTTTCTTAGGACATCGACACACACTTGTCTTGCATGTTTATTTGTCAAAAAATTACAAAAAAAATTATTTTGGTCTGCCAATAGCGGCCTAAATTTTTATTTTTCTGCAAACATAATTAAAAAAAATTATTTAATAATCTCCTATTTATTTTCAGCAAGAAAATACAAAAAAGTATATTTATTGCCTTAGCGATTTAGCGGGAACAATTGCATCTGTTACAATTTTATAGGATCAGAGTCATTATACAATTGCATGTGCACCAGATTCGAGTAGAAAATTTTCTTTCCCGTCACCACTAAAATGGCCCATGACGTTAACGTTTCCCGATTCAAATCTTCTGCATCCATGTTGAATGTTACGAAACCAGTTCATTCAACTATAATAGGTGAAATTAGGGACTTGTTTAGGCAACTAATGACTAACCAAGCGACACCACCATCCCCTAGGCAACCCTACCATGATCAGGACCGTTGTTCTGAGCGAGAGGTTGACGTATCTAGGTCATCAAGGAGCATTGCTCCCACCTATGATGGGTTGGGAGTTCCTCAGATCTTCCTTAATTGGGTTGTTGGGATAGAATGTTATTTCAAGTGTCTTTGTCTGTGGGACCTCCACAAGATCCCAGTGGCGAGCAAGTAGTTAGTCAGTCGAGCCCAGACTTTTTGGTTCAACAAGGAAAGACGTATTGGGTCTCCTATAGGTTGGCCGGTCATGAAGATCCTCCTCACCGATCAGTACGCTCTCGTGTGGATGTTCGATTAAGTGGCTATATTGTGCTAGTGCACTAGACCCGTATCTGATAATAGGAGTGATCTTAGCCCTCAAGTTAGAACCTTTCCCCAGGCTAGTATGTCTACACATTGTGTACCTCCATCCACCATTAGGAAAAGGGAGCATGTTAGATCCATTGTCCGAGATTCCATGGTTGTTACTGCTAAGAGTGTCATAAGCCCGCGGGTTGAGAGTGTTCCGAGCAGTGTGGGTTATCACACAATAATTTCACACGATGCTGGGGGTATGTCTGATCCCTGTACTATCGAGTGTCCAGTTCAGCCTTCGACCTTTGTCTTATTAGGGTACTCCCTGAGTGTTATTTTCCAATCATTGACTCTTCTGTTGATTCTGGGCCAGTGCTTTTGACTGAGCCAACCGTTGAGGGCGATGTTGCCATCTTTGACGAGCTTAGTGATGTTGAGGAATTTGGTTACCCCAGTGACATGGAATAGGAGCTCTCATCTGAAGTGACAACCCATATGATTAACCGACCCATCCTCGATCATATCTCGGGTCCGTCACCCATAGTAGTTGAGGAGTTTCCCGATCATCCTGAGTTAGATGACAAAACTAGTGCGTTGGAAGAATTACCTAGCGAGGGAAAAATATTATTGGAAGATTTGAGTAGTATTTATCCAGAAGAATTTTCTTTGATGATAAGTCCATTGTGTTACAGTAGATATGATTTTGATCTTCCTTCGGATATGACTTTTCCGATCCTCTTCCCGATCATGTAACTCGACTAGAGACTTTGTTGGACACGGATTTGTTAAAACTAGCCCGAGACCTTTAGTGCTGCCTACGTTAGTAGCCCCTCCATTGGACATTTCTCGTAAGATATGTATTAGTGAGTTGTTAGAGTTCATGTTCGGTCTTGTCACAATATTTTATAGTTCTGTATCTTCCAAATTTCCTATGATTAATCAATTCTCTGATTATATGTCTACGATGAGGTTGTCTAATGTGTCCTCTTCTGATTTCGTGATGGGTGTGCCTCTTGGTTTGCGTTCGCTAAACGTTAAATATAAATTAAATCGATTAAACCAATTAGCATCGCCTTATTTTCAACCATGCCACGATATCTATACACCTACTCATGTGGCCATAGCTATCCAATATGAGTTGTGTCATTTGCATGTCAACTTACTCCCGAGTGTACCCAACTTACAAGTTGACCGTTCAATTTTAGTGCGTTCACCTCCCGACCGGTTGCTGACCGACACCATCTTGAACATAACATTTAGGAAAGCTGACCCATACCTAATTTATATTGAAAATGGAGACATAATGATTTTTTGGATTTTAGGAATGATTGGGGTGTTTCACCCATTTTCAGCGTCTCAGATTTTATGTCATATGTTTCTCCTCCTCCAGAGTTGCTTTATCTATCATTTCTTCCTACCAATAAATGATCTCATGGGTTGGGGAATGAAGTTATTGTCGTATCTATCTTCCACTTGGATTCCATGGTACTTGCACTGGTTGGTAAGACAAACGTCATTTTTATTTCGGTCACATGTATGTCTAGTTTTTTGGAAACCTTGGTTGTTTTGGTGATGCTTCATAGGTTACTCTCGGCTATTACTTGGGAGCTTGTCGTACTACATTTATAGGCTACTTTATTCCACCACTCTCTCCAAGGCTACTCATCGATGATGATGATTTTGAGCGGGGGAGGATTGAAGGCGACGAGGTCCGGCCATGTGCTCGTAATGCTCCTGACCGCTTGATTGTTGGCGGCGAAGTCCCGCCACATGTTCATGATGATGTTGCTAATGAGGCCGCTGATCTCCGCCACAGGGAGTTTGTTGATTGGGATGATCATTGCCTCAAACTTGAAGTAGAGATTCTACCGCGACATCCATCACCAACGCCGCGCCAAATCTCCGCTACATGTTATGCATGTCATCCTCTGTTACCGTCATATAAAAATATATGGTTATACATTATATATTTAGAATTATATATTTTTAAGCTTGTTCCCTTTTAGCATTTTATTTCATGTTATTGTTATTTCATTGTTATTTCAATTTTTAAAATCTGATTTTGTTATTTATGTTCTTCAATTTCATTAATCGAATCCGGATTGGGTGGATCATTTTCGCTTGATCCAAATATTGGCAAATAGCCCTTATTAGATCTCTAAAGGATTGGCGAACCATAATGTTATATTCGGATTTTTAGGAGCGAACAAGACTAATTTTTGATAGTACTTTTAGTCATGTTCTTCTCGGATTGTGGGTGTGACGTTGCGTTATAAACGACAAATATGGAGCGGTTAGGAGTCATAATTTTAGGTGTTGTGAATGTTGTGAAAATGTTTGGTTAACAAGGATTACACGTGCTAAATTAATCCCGTGTGTTAAAAGACTTCATTCAAGAACTAAACCATTTGATTAAGCGAACGTAGAATTGGAACGAGTGAGAGTAATACGGTGTCGTTTGTCCTTTACAGTTCATCGGGAGACGTAGCCTGCATCAGCTACTTAGCCTGAGGTCGGAGTTATTATACTCTGATTATTAGGAGTGAGCTTCACTCCTAGGTATAGGATCCTGAGGGATCTGAGGTGTAGGCTCAAGGAGCTGAGTAAAATGTGAAGTTGGCCGAATCTAGCCCACTACTAGATAAGTGAAGGGGGAAAGTGGATATACCGTAGATACGGGAACCAATATAAACTCTTATGTGTTGTGGTTTCTCTTGAAAGCTAAATGACAAAATCTAACTCACAACAAGACCTAAGCTAAAAAGAATTAAAAAGATTTTAACATACTGTTGGGAATTTTTCCCTTAATGTTCCCTAAATTTGATTTGAAGAGGCATCATCATCAACACTAAGAGCATTATTGTATTTGATGTTGTTCAAGTTCATCATGTGCAGGATATTCCTTGGAACAAGGTTAGACAAGTTTCTTAAGTGATTTTGACATGTGGTCACAAGGTAGAGAGGTGGAGAGACATAAATCTTTTTAAGTTCACAGGTATTGAGTAAAGCTAGTTCACTAAACTACAAATGCCAAGGAAGATTGCTGGAAAGACAAAAAATTGTTTTAGTCCACAGGAGTTGAGTGAAGCCAATTCACTCAATGCCATATGCCAAAAAGCCTTGAGTATGGTGTGGACAGACAAAGCCTAGTAGTTTGCAAAGAACTTCTGCGGCTAAGTCCACAGGCATTGAGTGAAGGAAATTCACTCAATGCTATATAACAAGAGGCATCGAGTAAAGCTGAGTATGTCAATGCCTCAGCATTAGCAAGCAGAAAATCGATTAAGTCCAGAATCGTTGAGTGAGTACAGCTTACTCAATGCCTGGAGAGAAGCATTTAGTCAAGCTCAAGTATTTGAACATTCTATCAAAGAATTCTGGCTAAGTCTAGAAGCGTTGAGTGAGGACTGCTCACTCAATACTAAAGAAGAAGGCGTCGACAGTGCAATTATCATTCAAAGCCTAAGGAAAAATAAATAGAAAAATCTGTCTAAGTCCAAATGCATTTTGTGAAGACGGCTCACTCAACGCAAGCTCATAAGGAAGTTGCGGCCAAGTACAGAAGCGTTGAGTGAAGCCAGTTCATTTAACGTGTCATCAAAAAGGAAGGATAAGGCAGAAGCATTGTGTGATGATGGCTCACTCAACGCATTCATAAAGAAAGTTGCGGCTAAGTACAGAAGAGTTGAGTGAAGCCAGTTTTCTCAATGCCTCAGCAAGAAGGCAGGCGTTTAGAGAAGCAGCAGTATTGGCCCAGGCTCACCAAGCCCAGCACCGCCGGCCTACCACGACACCACACCTGGGCTGGATAGTATAACAAAAATCTTACAGGCCTGTAGGCCGTACACCCTAACCAACTCTCCGCGTCTATTTTTGAGCAGCGGCAGGTTATTGCCACGGGGTTTCGAACCCGCAACCTTGATAACACTCTCATTCAATAGAGTTTATCAGCAACTGAGTTGCTCTATCATAATGCGCATTTCCCTGCATTAAACGTTATATTAGAGTAAGGGAAAACACGCTGTGATGATGCCACGTCAGCAGGGGATAAGTACAGACGCTCAGACAAAACTCCAACTAAACACTTTATGAAAGATTTATAATTTATTTAATAAAAATCCAGTTTAAGTTTAAGTGTTAGCCGTATCCCTCAGCTTTGTGGCTCATCTAGTCCATGAGAAAAGATAGTTATTTTAACGCCCTAGCTGATCCAACATGATAGTGTCACGGCTCCTCTCTAGGCGACGCTACCAGGTTGCAGCCCAAGCACCCCAACCCCTCTACCTCCACAGGCGGGTTGTTGGCGGCCGCAACCTCCCTTTGATGAGGCAAACTCGATAGTCAAGCGCGCACCACGGGGACTTCCCAGGAGGTCACCCATCCCAGTACTACTCCAGCCCGAGCACGCTTAACCACGGGAAGTCCCCGTACGGCCCAACTTAACTGTCGAGTTCGCTCATCAAAGGGAGGCTGTGGCCACAAACAACCCGCCAGTGCCACGGCTCCGCTCTAGGCGACGCGACCGGGCTGCAGCCCAAGCACTCCAACCCCTCTCCAACCCACTTGCGGGTTTTTGGTGGCCACAACCTCCCTTTGATGAGGCAAACTCGATAGTTAAGTTAGGCCATATGGGGACTTCCCAGGAGGTCACCCATCCCAGTACTACTCTTGCCTAAGCAAGCTCAATTGGTGATGAGAAGTGAAAGAACTCCATAGTTAAGCGTGCTTAGGCAAGAGTAGTACTGGGATGGGTGACCTCCTGGGAAGTTCCCGTAGGGCCAAACTTAACTATCGAGTTTGCCTCATCAAAGGGAGGCTGTGGTCACAAACAACCCGCCAGTGGGCTGGACAGGGGTTGGGGTGCTTGGGCTGCAGCCCGGTAGCGACTCCTAGAGAAGAGCCGTAGCACGTTCAAGTTGGATCGGCTAGGGTCGTTATAGTTATACGCTGCGTAAAATACTTTATTTTCAAGATTCGATGTCCTACATGAGTATAAACATTCCCAGAGAATAACTCATGCTATGCAAGACTCTTGATTTATAATTGTATTGAAAGTAGATCTTACGGTCGCTAGATATAGTGATTTAGATTTCAAATATGGTATGCATGAAATAGTTATAGTTATTTTTATACTTATAAATATCTAACATGCAACCTAGCATAAAACCTTCCCAGAGAGCAAGTAAAAACAACCACAAGAGGTAAACTATAAGCTTAACAAAGTATTCAATACTCCAAAGAAAATTACCAGTGGGCATCAACAACCTGACACGAACCCACAGAGAGTATGCAAGTCTGAACTATAAACTGAGACAACAACTACCTCACGATGGTGAGGAGAAACCACTGCAACAATGCAATCCACAAGATACAACCAACCTCAAACGCTCCACCGGCTACAGCCCTGAACCTGAGGCATTCAAAATAAGAACACCTCAGCAAGAAATACAAGTGGGAAGGAAATAATCAGGTAAAGTACAAAGTCAAGGAAGGGTTTACAAAACCCAACTACAAGAAATGCTAAAAACCACAGCTGATTAGTCAAATAAAGCAGGTAAGTAAAAGTCTATAAATAAGTTGTTAAATGAACATATGCACCGAATTCGGAACGAAGCAATGCTTCGATAAGAAAATCTGTAAGGATTAGCATAAGTAGCATAAACCGATCTAAGAAGCCAACTGAGCACAAAGCAGCTCGAAAATATGAGTCATTAACACTTTGTAAAAACAACCGGTCGGAGTCGGTGACCAAAACATCCAAACTTGAACTACCAAACTATTGGTACCCTAGTTTGATTTGAGTTTAGTCTTGTCTTTTTTGTCCCTTGACCCAAGAAATATCTATGGTCAATGGTTAGTGGTCTAGCTGTAGAGTCCTCGCTTTTCCAGATAAAGAATTTGGTTAAGTAGTTTGTTCGTTCGACTATGGTCGAACACCGCTCGACTATCGTCGACTAACTGTTCGACGATCGTCTATCAGTTGCTCGACGTTCTGTCTGCGAGGATAGTTCGACTATCTGTTGATAGTTCGACTATCTGTGTGCTGTGATAGTTCGACTATCTGCTTGGATAGTTCAACTATCTGATAGCTCGACTATCTGTTTGATAGGTCGACTATCTGCGTTGTTTGATAGCTCGACTATCTGTTGATAGGTCGACTATCTGCTTTCTTCTGATAGTTCGACTATCTGTTGATAGGTCGACTATCTGTTTTCCCTTGGAAGTTCGACTATCTGCTTTGATAGTTCAACTATCTGATAGCTCGACTATCTTCTGATAGTTCGACTATCTGTCGTTCTTTGATAGTTCGACTATCTGTTGATAGATCGACTATCTGTTTCTCTTCTGATAGTTCGACTATCTGTTGATAGGTCGACTATCGGTTTTGCTTTGATAGTTCGACTATCTATTGATAGGTCGACTATCTGATAGCTCGACTATCTTCTGATAGTTCGACTATCTGTTGTGATAGTTCGACTATCTGGATCGTTCGACTATCTGTCCGATAGTTCGACGATCTCCGTTCTTCGGTCGACGATCTCCGAGGGTCGTTCGACATTTTCTGTTTGCCTTTTATTTTGTATTTATTTATTCTATTTAATAAATTAATATATTATCTGGCATTTTATTTCAGTTGTTTTATGATAATATTTCCAGGCTATATCTGCTCCATCTCATTTCCCTGAGTCAAATCTTTTCAGATAAAGTTGTTTGTCTTATTAGTTGACAGTGTATTTTACTTTATCTGCTGTCAGTCCTTTATAGCCGTTAGACTGAAAAGTCTTCCTTCTGCTATAAAGAGTTTGTCTCTGATGTGATTTTATTTAGTACCTGTATTATCAGATTGCTTCCTGCAGCTTCCTTGAAAAAGGTTTATCCCTTTTATAGAATATTTTGTTGCAGAGTTTGTTTGTCTTTGTGATATTTGCAGCCCAGGTTTCAAGTTTCAGAAGAAGACAAACAGTTCAAATTGAAAAGAGCTGTTGCTTGTTGCTGCTATAAAAGGAATCCTTTGGAGAAGGATTTCAGCTAGCTAACCAGTTATTCATTTAAGCATTTAAACTTTCATCAAGACCAAGTTTAATTGCTCTCAGCAATATTCATTCAACTAAGAAGTGTTAAGCTCTTCTGCTCTTCTTCAACCTGAGTTCTCCTGCTTTTAGGAAGTTCAGACTCAGAGTTATTCTGAAGAAGAAGAAGAAGAAGATAGCTGCTAGAAGATTTCTATTTTATATTTTATATCTTCTTGTAGTTTTTCCTTCAGTTTTTACTGAAGAGTTTCTGCACTGAAGCAAGACTTCACCTGGACATTCTTTGAGCTAGGGGGAGCCTTGATTCTTTTGGGCTCTCTAGCTCAGTGCAAGTCTTTGTGCTTTTCTAATCTATTGTAAAATAGAGAAGACTTTTTAACCTTCTTTCTCCCTCCTGTACAGGGTTATTACTCCCTTCAAAAGTATCCCTTGGTGGCAGGGCACCTGATCAAAAACCTGTGTTGGTTTTTAGACACCTGATCAAAAGTCTAAAGGGTTTCTAGATCTACCTGAAGCAGATCTTGTGGTAGCAGGGCACCTGATCAAAAACCTGTAGTGGATTCCTACCTTGTTGGTAGAAGCATGGACGTACCCAAGTTGTTTGGGGAACCACTATAAATTCCTTGTGTCGTCTGGCTTGCTTAATTTAATTCCTGCATTGTGGCTGTGATTAGATATAACTAGGTTTGCTAGTTGCTGATTAGGTTTTCCAAGCCTTAACTGTAATTACAGTTAGCTTGAGTTTGTGCACAACACTTGTGTTAGGCTTTAGGGTTATTTCTATATCTATAATCTTTTCATTCCGCATTTCACTCCAAGGGAGTTGGGTAGACTATTAAGTTTTGTCTAGTGCAAAATTTGATAACTCTATTCACCCCCCCCCCTCTAGAGTAGTATCTATCCCTTCACTTTCAATTGGTATCAGAGGGAGGTTTACTGACTGTATAGGCTAACACCTAAGTCACAAGATCCTGATAGATACCAAAGTTTATAGATATTCACTATCATGGCCCAGTCCAAGGATTATTCTAGCACCAGACCTCCAGCATGCAACTTAGCTAAGTTTGGCATCTGGAAGGCAAGGATAAAATTATATATGAATTCTATTGATGAAAGTATCTTTGATTCTATTTTGTCAGGACCCCCAAGAGCACCTGCTGCTGCTACTGCCTCATCATATGACTTGAGTGCAGTGCCTCCTCCAGATTACAATGATGAGTACAAGAAGGCAAAGATAGCAGATGCCAAGGCGATGAACATTCTGGCTCAGACAATGTCTGATGAGGTATTCCAGAAGGTAGCTGACTGCTCTTCAGCAAAAGATATGTGGGATACACTGAACCAGATTGTAGCTGGTTCAGCTGATGAAAGGAAGGACAGAAGGTCCAACCTTATCTCACAATATGAGAACTTCAAGAAAACTGATGCTGAATCAGTTGAAGCCATGTATACAAGGCTCAGCTCAATCATCAATGAGCTGAGGACCCTTGACAAGGACATATCATTGACAGAGGTCAATGATAAGATTCTTATGTGCTTCCCTAGCACATAGGATCTAAGGATCTGGCCCATCAAGGAAGCCAGAAGTACAAATGAGATTTCAATTGAAGCCCTTCTCGGCAAGCTCAAGTCTTTTGAGCAAGTGCTGAAGACAAGGGAAGCAGAAGCTGAAGCAAAGACCCCTACTCCAACAAGAAAAGAGTAAAATCTCTAGCTCTTAAGGCTGTTGATGCTTCTGAAGGCAGCCAATCAAATGAGGAGCTAATGGCATTATTTGCCAAGAGGTTTCTCAAGATGGGGAGAAAGGAATTCAGAAAGAAGTCTTCACGCTATGAAGACAAACCAAGATATGACCGTTCACCTGCTAAAGAAATTATCTGTTATGGTTGCAGGAAACCTGGACATATCTTACCAGATTGTCCAGAGGAGAAGAACAAAGATAAGAGGAAAGAAAAGGAACAGCACAGGAAGCACTCCAAGCCATCCTCCTACAAGAACAAGAAGAAGGAGAGAGGTTTCATTGCTGAAACCTAGAGTGATTCTGATGAAGAATCTTCCTCCTCTAGCTCCAGTGAGGATGAGGAAGAGAAGAAGGCAAAGGAAGTTTGCCTGATGGCAATAGATGCATGCAGCAATCATTCAGCTGTAGAGATTTCAGATTCAGAGGAAGAAATGCCAACAGAAGATGAGGTACTATCATCTTATGATTTTACTTCAGCAGAATTCAAATTAGAGTTTAAATCTTTATGCTTAGATTTAATTAGTTCTGAAAAAGAGATTAAAGAACTTAGACATAGGCTAGCTGAATCAGAAATCATATCTACTGAAAATATTAAGTTAAAGGAAGATCTCACTAATTATAGTGAAGAAATTAAGTTTCTTAAAATTGAGTTAGCTAAATCTAAGAGGTTAGAAGATTCTCTAAATGGTAGAAGCCTTAAGTTATTAGAAATAACCAGCATGACTAACACTAGGTCAGGCAATAACAAACTAGGATTAGGAGCTTCTCCCAGTGAACCCCCAGTTATTCTTAAAAATAATCTTTCAACTCCAGTGAACTTCATTTCAGCTAGTGGAATGAAGAACACTGAGCAAGTAAACCAAGTTAACAAAACTTTAAATAAAGCTAAGAGAGAAAAGAGGAAGAAATTTTTTAAAGAAATACAAAGAGCGTCGAACGCTGCTCGACGATCGGAAGCTCAATGGTCGAACGAAGCTCGACGATCTGAGCGCCCATCGTCGAACGTCGATCGACGTTTTCAATATGATTTTCAAAATCATCATCAAACCCGTAGAAACCTAAATGAAAATAGAAACCCTAGGTTTGTTGACCCATCATCTGCATGGAGAATCCCACCTAGGAGATCTCACCCATTAGGTTATCACCCTCAGCCTGCATTTTCATTTATTTCTAGCTTTTCTTATGTGAAAAACAAGGGACCCAAGGTTACCTGGGTCCACAATGTCTAAATAAATGTCTTGCAGGTGAAGGACTATCCTATCACTCAAAATAAGTGGTATTTGGATAGTGGATGCTCCAAGCATATGACAGGAAATAAAAATCATCTGTCAAAATTCAAAGCTAAGCTCGGCCCAAAGGTTATCTTTGGAGATTCAAGCTGTGGTCAGACAGAAGGCTATGGCAAGATCACAATTGGAGATGTTACTTTCAAGAGAGTTGCATATGTGACTGGACTGAAGCACAATTGATCTCAGTCAGCCAGCTATGTGATGCTGGCTACCAGGTTTCACTTTCTAACTCTTCTTGTAATATTACTTTAAATAATAATGTTGTTTTAGTAGGCATTAGAATAGGTAATATTTATTTAGTAGATTTCAATTCAACTCACTCTGAAATCTGTTTATTTAATGAAGTAACAATTAATAATAATTCTTTGTGGCATAAGAGGCTTAGTCATGTTAACCTTAAAAATATATCTAGGTTATCTAAACACAACCTTGTTAGAGGTTTACCTTCTTGCCCCTACAAGAAGGAAAGCCTATGCAAGGCTTGTCAGCTAGGCAAGCAAACCAAGAATTCTTTTAAATCAGTAAATAAAAGTGATTCACCTAGAATCCTGTATTTATTACATTTGGACCTTTTTGGCCCAATAAATGTACAGAGTTTAGGAGGGAAGTATTACACCTTAGTAATTGTAGATGACTTCTCTAGGTTCAGTTGGGTTTTCTTTTTAGAACTAAGGCTGATAACTTCAAAGACTTTACAGACTTTCTATTATGTGTGCAGACTGAGTACTCTACTCATGTGGCCTTGATCAGAAGTGATCATGGTACTGAGTTTGACTCTCTTCTCATGCAAGAATTCTGTGAGAGAGAAGGTATCAAACATAGCTTCTCAGCTCCTAGAACTCCCCAACAAAATGGGGTAGTTGAAAGGAAAAATCGAACACTCATTGAAGCTGCTAGTACATTGTTGGCAGATGCTAATATGCCTCTCTCCTATTGGACAAAAGCTGTTAGTACAGCCAATTATGTCTTGAATAGAAGTCTGATACACAAGCTTAAGTGTAAAACTCCTTATGAGTTGCTTAAAGTAAAGAAACCTAAAATTAATTATTTTAGAGTATTTGGTTGTGTAGTTTACATTCATAATAACAATAAAGAATACCTTAGAAAGTTTGAAGCAAAAGCTTCAATGGGAATTATGCTTGGATATTCCCAAGTAAGCAAAGCTTATAGGGTTTATAACAAATCAACCTGTAAAATTGAAGAATCTGTGCATGTATCTTTTGATGAGTCTCAGATGTTTTACAAGGAGAAGGAAAATTCTCCTTCCTCCAGTTCATTGCAGGTACCTGATACTACTCAAGAAATTCTTCAACTATCAACTCTTCAGATCACTGAATCAGACAGTGATGAAGACATTGCAGAAGCTGTTGTTTTTCCACCAATAGTAGATCAAATTCCTCCTGAGGAATTAATCCCAACTGTTGCTGAAGATCACATCCCACCTGCTGATATTGTCATACTTAGAGATCACCCCACATCTCAAGTGATTGGAGACATATCAGCTGGTGTTCAAACAAGACATCAGCTAAAACAGGATGTGATGCACGCTTGTTTCCTCTCACAGATTGAGCCCCTCACCTTTAAAGATGCTGAGCTAGATCCCCACTGGATCATTGCTATGCAAGAGGAACTCAATCAGTTTGAGAGATGTAAAGTTTGGACTTTGGTTCCAAAACCCAAAGGCCAACTAATCATAGGCACCAAGTGGGTGTATAGAAACAAGTTGGATGCAAATGGAATTATTGTAAGGAATAAAGCAAGGCTTGTAGCTCAGGGCTACAGACAGGAGGAAGGTATATATTATGACCAAACCTTTGCTCCTGTTGCAAGGCTAGAAGCAATAAGGATCTTCTTGGCCTATGCAGCCTACATGAAGTTTAAGGTCTTTCAAATGGATGTCAAAAGTGCATTCCTGAATGGTGAGCTTAAGGAAGAGGTGTTTGTTGAACAACCACCAGGGTTTGTTTCTTCAACTCAGCCCTCACATGTATTCAAGTTGCAGAAAGCTCTTTATGGACTAAAGCAAGCACCCAGAGCCTGGTATGAGACTCTAGCTAGTTTCCTTTTAGAGCACAACTTTACTAGGGGAGTAGTTGATAGAACCCTTTTCGTCAAGCACCACAAGGACACAATCCTGTTAGTTCAAGTGTATGTGGATGATATTATATTTGGCTCCACTGATCCCAAACTTTGCAAATGGTTCTCTGACCTGATGCACTCTAAGTTTGAGATGAGTAGTATGGGTGTGCTGTCTTACTTTCTTGGTCTCCAAGTTAAGCAAGATGCTGATGGTATCTTCATCTCCCAATCCAATTATGCCAAGGAATTGGTAAAGAAATTTGGGATGGCTGATGCTTCAGCAATGCCTACACCTATGGCTACTAGTGTAGTTATTGATTCTGATGATCTCGGCAAGCCAGTTGATCAAAAGAATTATAGGGCCATTGTTGGTTCCCTATTATATTTAACTGCAAGTAGGCCTGATATAATGTTTGCTACATGCCTCTGTGCTAGATTCCAGGTCAACCCCAAGGAATCTCATCTGATTCTTCTCAAGAGAATCCTGAGATACCTGAAGGGATGTCCAAATCTAGGACTTTGGTATCCAGCAGAATCAGAATTTGAGTTAATTGGATACTCTGACTCTGACTATGTTGGTTGCAGAGTTGACAGGAAGAGCACCTCAGGAACTTGTCAGTTCCTGGGAGAGAGATTAGTCTCTTGGTTCTGTAAGAAGCAGGCTTCTGTCTCAACTTCAACTGCAGAGGCTGAATATATAGCAGCTGCCAGTTGTTGTTCACAGATCCTGTGGATTCAAAACCAGCTTGTGGATTATGGTTACTCACACAAGAACACCAAAATCATATGTGATAGTACCAGTGCTATCTCAATTGCACAAAATCCAGTGGACCACTCTAGAACGAAGCACATTGAGATTCGGCACCATTTCCTGAGAGATTGTGTGGAAAAGAACAAGATTTGTCTTGAGTTCATATCCACTGAGTTTCAGAGAGGTGATATATTCACCAAGCCCTTAGATGAACAGAAGCATCTGTTCTTTTTAGTTCAACTAGGCATGATCAATGGAAGAGATTAAGTGTGACTATATCTGCCAATATTGAAACTTGTTTGAAGATAGTCGAACGACGTTCGAAGATAGTCGATCGGGTCAAGCCCATCATCGACCTATGGTTGATGAAAGCTTGCCTGTTTGAAGATCGTCGACCGGCGTTCGACCATAGTCGAACAACTTGAGCTCATCGTCGATCTCTGGATGACGACAGCTTGTTGTTTGAGAAGCCAGAAATAGTCGAACGATTGCTCGACTACTCTGCTTCTGGACCGATCGTCGAACGACCGTTCGACCATCGTGTCCAGTATCTTTTAAATAGATTGACTATCTCCGGTCTAATATAAAGCCGATAGTCGACCTAGGTTAAAAGATCTTCGCTTTTATCGTCGACGGAGAGCGTCCTTTCGCATTCCGTCTTCCCGCTTGCTCCTCCTCTTGCGATTTTCTGCCGATTCGTCTTCTCCGTCTTTCTCGCGCATTCTCCAGCACTTCAATGGCGATTTCTCCAGCATTGCTCGCAGTTGTGAAGTTTGATGCAGGTTTCAGTGTCGACTTCGATGCCTTCAGCTGTTGTGAATCAGGGATTGTGGAAATCCTCCAGTTATGCAGAGATCAAGGGTTAGAAAGACTAATGTCTACAAGGATTAAGTTAAATATTCCCGAGATTAAGGAATGGGCATTTACTTCGTCCTCCACTGACGAATCGATGACCGGCTCAATCGGCGGAGAAGAGGTAATCTTGACTCCCGCCATTCTGACTGATTTATTTGGTTTGATAAATGGTGAAGAAGAATTTGAGCAAGATGCTCCAGAGTTCGGAAGAATGTTGTTAGAGCTGGGACATGCCGAAGGCATTCCCTCCAAGCTCCTCAAGGTGAATTTTCCCTTCAAGATCAAGTTCCTTGCAGAAATAGTTGGAAAAGTGCTTCTAGGAAAGCACTTCGCCCATGACAACATTACTAGACAACAATTTGCACTGATGTGTGCAATTGTAAATCAGAAAAGGATTAATTGGGCAGGGGTTTTGTTCGATTTGATAAGGAAGAAGAACAGTAAGAAAGAGGTTACCCTAGGCAGGGTTATTGGGATTTTTCTGAAAGAGAAGTATTCTCATCTGCTGATTTCAACTGCTACAACCATTAATGCCAGCAAGAAGATGGATCCGAACTTGTTCTCCAAGTGGAAGAGGACCTTCTTAAAGCCCGCTCCGGCAGGGGTTGCTCCAGCGGCATCCGAGAGTACAAGGACTGATTCAGTCACTCCTCACCCGCTAGAAGATGGCTCAGCTCATCCTTCTCTTCCATCATCTTCTTCTGCTCTGCAGTCTACTTCAGTTGAAGTTCCATCAACTTCAGCTGAAGTACGACTTTCTGCTTCTCCTGTTCGAGATACAACCACGGTTGTTATTCCTTCTCCTCCTGCTTCTCCTATACCATCTCATCTGGCTGGGATATCTCAACCCAGTTTTGATTTATTGGTTTCTGAAATATCTTCTCCAGTTCATTCTCCCATTCCATCTCCTCCTCCATCTCCACATCATTCTCCATCTCCTGTTCATTCTCCAGTTCAACAGGAATACATTCCTCCTGCTGATCTTCTATCATCTACAGTTCCCCCACAGTCTTTTGAAATCACCCCAGCATTCATATCCAGCATCTTGGAGTTGATTACCCCTTCAATCAAAATCATGATTGAAGAGGCAATTGCTCCACTTGCTTCCTCCATTGCTACTTTGACTGCTACCATCCAATCCTTCTCTAATTCTGCTGAGCCCTCTTCTACCAGGGGCCTGGTTTCAGTTCCCACTGAAATCAGGCAGGGGGAGATGTTCTATAAAGATGTCTCAGAGCTTCCAGCCTCCCCTCCAGCAGATCCTCCAGCAGTGACAGATATAGTGATGACAGTTCAAGAAGAGACTGCTCCTGCTCAAGAAGAATCAGTTTTAGTGTTATCTGACAAAGAGAAAGAAATATCTGATGCAATAATGTTGTCTGAGTTTGTTGTAAAAGTTTATCTGGAAGAAGCCTCAACTCCTTTTATTGCTCAATTCCTAGAAGGAGTCATTACATGCTATCTAGATGAATCCTGGGAGTTGGTAAAGTATGAAGGTAATTCACTCATCCGTTTTATTGACGAGTCAACTGATTTGCTAGTTTGTGAATACCTAGAAGGAATGCTTTTAGCTTATATAGCAGATTTATGTTCATGAATCTACAAATTATATTCAAAAAGATATAGCTGCTCAAGTAGAAGTAGTTGTTCAAGAATCTGTTTCAGATGTTTTAGTGGTTCCAGATGTCATAATGACAGTATCAGAACCCTCTCCAGAAGTTCCAGCTGATCTTTTGTCTGCTGCTCAAGATACTGAGTCTGCTCAACCAGCTCAGTCAGATGTGCAAATAGATCCAGAATTGGATCTTTTCTTAGCTGATATAGAAGATGTTGAATCTAAAAGTCAAGATGAAAAGACCCCAGTACTGAGTTTAGAAGAAGAGAAAGCAAGAGCTGCCTGGCAGCAAAGAGTACAAGATATTTTGGAAGAGAAAGAAAAAGTTTTGCAAGATGAAAAATCTACTATATGGGATGACTCTCCAGGACCTGATCTGGATTCTCTTCTGGCTCAGGATGCCATAGAAGAAGAAAAAGAGAAAGCTGCTCTGAAAGCAAAGGAAAAGGCTGTATCAGAAGCCTATGACCCTTATGATCATCCTCCCTCATCTCATTCTGAAGATGTAGATGATTCAGATATGTCTGAGGACTCTAAGAAAAAGAAAGCTGCAAAAAGAAAAAGGAAAGCTGTTGCTCCTCCTCCTCCTAATCGAGACAATGATACTCCCTATTACATATTGAAAGGGATTGACCCTAAGTCGAAAGACTTCCAGCAGTGGATGTGGTTTTCCAAGAACCAGCAAAAGGTGAGAAAGAAATCTAAGAGATATGATAGTCCTGCTCCCAGATGGACGCCCAGAGGCCCTCCTCCTCCACCTCCCGGTGCAGGAGCCTCTGGCAATTTATGTGCTAATCCATCTGCTCCATCTGCAAAATCTGCTCCTTCTCAGCCTCATTCAAGGAAAAGTTCTCAAAGCCACCAAGGCAAATCATATACTGGTACTCAAAGGCATGATACTGAGGTTAAAGAGCAAGTAAAGGAGGTTGTATATCAAAAGCCAACATTTTCACCTCCTCCTTCTCCCAAGAGAAAGGTTTCTCCTGATATACCAGTTCATGTTGCTAAGGATGTTGCAAAAGGTAAAAGAACCATTTTCTTTGAAAAATCAAGTAAAAAGTTTGCTGAGTTTGCTCCTCCATCATCTTTAGTTATTCAAGAAGTTAAAGATACAGCTGAAAGTTTATTAGATTTATCTGTTAAGTTTAAAGCTGTGAAGCCTATTGATACATCATCTGAAAATGTGTATGAAAGCCAAGAGTTAGATCCTGATTTCAGGATGGCTCGATTTCTAGAACTTGTTGGATCAGCCCAGATAAAGAAAGCCAAGGCTGAAGGAAAGGACTCTACAGGATTTACTACAATGTCAAAGTTCAGAATGAAGGAACTCGATAAATTCCAGGTTAGCCCTGAGGTATTTGATCCTTCTAAATATATGGAAAAGCACCCAGAAGCAGTTGTTCCAAGGGCTGCAGAACTGAAGATTATTGGCGCGCAAGATTTGAAGATGTCTAAGAAAGAAGCCATTGAACCCTTGCGGAAAGTTTCTTTTGTTCCTAGCTCTTCTGATCCCAAGCCAGATTCTGTAGATTCTTAATTTTGATTGACTGCTGTTATATATCTGACTGATTGTTAATTGCTAGTTAGTTGCTTAACTATTTCCTGTATTGATTTTATTGTTCTATAGCTAGTTCTGTGTTTTAGTTTTTGAGAGACTTAACTCAAATAGGGGGAGATTGTTGGTACCCTAGTTTGATTTGAGTTTAGTCTTTTCTTTTTTGTCCCTTGACCTAAGAAATATCTATGGTCAATGATTAGTGGTCTAGCTGTAGAGTCCTCGCTTTTCCAGATAAAGAATTTGGTTAAGTAGTTTGTTCGTTCGACTATAGTCGAACGCCGCTCGACTATCGTCGACTAACTGTTCGACGATCGTCTATCAGTTGCTCGACGTTCTGTCTGCGAGGATAGTTTGACTATCTGTTGATAGTTCGACTATCTGTGTGCTGTGATAGTTCGACTATCTGCTTGGATAGTTCAACTATCTGATAGCTCGACTATCTGTTTGATAGGTCGACTATCTGCGTTGTTTGATAGCTCGACTATCTGTTGATAGGTCGACTATCTGCTTTCTTCTGATAGTTCGACTATCTGTTGATAGGTCGACTATCTGTTTTCCCTTGGTAGTTCGACTATCTGCTTTGATAGTTCAACTATCTGATAGCTCGACTATCTTCTGATAGTTCGACTATCTGTCGTTCTTTGATAGTTCGACTATCTGTTGATAGATCGACTATCTGTTTCTCTTCTGATAGTTCGACTATCTGTTGATAGGTCGACTATCGGTTTTGCTTTGATAGTTCGACTATCTGTTGATAGGTCGACTATCTGATAGCTCGACTATCTTCTGATAGTTCGACTATTTGTTGTGATAGTTTGACTATCTCCTTTGATAGTTCGACTATCTGGATCGTTCGACTATCTGTCCGATAGTTCGACGATCTCCGTTCTTCGGTCGACGATCTCCGAGGGTCGTTCGACGTTTTCTGTTTGCCTTTTATTTTGTATTTATTTATTCTATTTAATAAATTAATATATTATCTGGCATTTTATTTCAGTTGTTTTATGTTAATATTTCCAGGCTATATCTGCTCCATCTCTTTTGCCTGAGTCAAATCTTTTCAGATAAAGTTGTTTGTCTTATTAGTTGACAGTGTATTTTACTTTATCTGCTGTCAGTCCTTTATAGCCATTAGACTGAAAAGTCTTCCTTCTGCTATAAAGAGTTTTTCTCTGATGTGATTTTATTTAGTACCTATATTATCAGATTGCTTCCTGCAGCTTCCTTGAAAAAGGTTTATCCCTTTTATAGAATATTTTGCTGCAGAGTTTGTTTGTCTTTGTGATATTTGCAGCCCAGGTTTCAAGTTTTAGAAGAAGACAAACAGTTCAAATTAAAAAGAGCTGTTGCTTGTTGCTGCTATAAAAGGAATCCTTTGGAGAAGGATTTCAGCTAGCTAACCAGTTATTCATTTAAGCATTCAAACTTTCATCAAGACCAAGTTTAACTGCTCTCAGCAATATTCATTCAACTGAGAAGTGTTAAGCTCTTCTGCTCTTCTTCAACCTGAGTTCTCCTGCTTCCAGGAAGTTCAGACTCAGAGTTATTCTGAAGAAGAAGAAGAAGAAGATAGCTGCTAGAAGATTTCTATTTTATATTTTATATCTTCTTGTAGTTTTTCCTTCAGTTTTTACTGAAGAGTTTCTGCACTGAAGCAAGACTTCACCTGGACATTCTTTGAGCTAGGGGGAGCCTTGATTCTTTTGAGTCTCTAGCTCAGTGGAAGTCTTTATGCTTCTCTAATCTATTGTAAAATAGAGAAGACTTTTTAACCTTCTTTTCCCCTCCTGTACAGGGTTATTACTCCCTTCAAAAGTATCCCTTGGTGGCAGGGCACCTGATCAAAAACCTGTGTTGGTTTTTAGACACCTGATCAAAAGTCTAAAGGGTTTCTAGATCTACCTGAAGTAGATTTTGTGGTGGCAGGGCACCTGATCAAAAACCTGTAGTGGATTCCTACCTTGTTGGTAGAAGAGTGGACGTACCCAAGTTGTTTGGGGAACCACTATAAATTCCTTGTGTCGTCTGGCTTGCTTAATTTAATTCCTGTATTGTGGCTGTGATTAGATATAACTAGGTTTGCTAGTTGCTGATTAGGTTTTCCAAGCCTTAACTGTAATTACAGTTAGCTTGAGTTTGTGCACAACACTTGTGTTAGGCTTTAGGGTTATTTCTATATCTATAATCTTTTCATTCCGCATTTCACTCCAAGGGAGTTGGGTAGACTATTAAGTTTTGTCTAGTGCAAAATTTGATAACTCTATTCACCCCCCCTCTAGAGTAGTATCTATACCTTAACTTTCACAAACCCAAATGTCTCAAAAGGGCATTACGGCGGTGGCCACCGAGCCAAACACAACCCAACATTCCATAAAAATAGATACCAAAACCAAACCAAATCACCAAGTGTAATGACCCGCAAACCGGTGTCCAGTTGGTGGTCCTTTATCCAATGCCATCCTACCTAGCCGAAGAAAACATAATAACCGAACACCACAACCAAAACCTAAGTCTATACCCAAATATATACCTAAATAAGCCCAAAAATATCCTAAGGACCATACACGACGAATCCTAAACAAAACGGCGAAATACTACAAGTCCCGGCAAATTCGGCGGGTATACCCGACAAACATATGGATACTCGACGAATTCCAAGGTGATACTCGGCGAATCCCTCTATACTCGGCGAAAATGCCTTGCGACAATTGGCGATAGTAGACGATTTCCTGTCGATACTCGACGAACAGACTAGCGATACTCGCCGAACTGCCTTAAGCTAACCTATGATATTTGGCGACTTCAAAATGATACACGACGAAAATGACTTACCCAAATTTGGTGATTCTCGTCGAATTTCTACCTGATACCCGCCAATTTCAACTTAGGCTACATACTGATACTCGACGAATATTCCTTACCTAAACCCGATGAATTAAGGTTCTCTGCACCTATAGTCGGCTAAAGCAGTCCAAATTATACTCGTCGCATCCCTTCACGATATACGCCAAATTATACTTAACCCGAATTCCTTGTTTTTGTTGTTTTGGCCAAAATCGATCCTTAACCTAGAGGTTCTTGCAAAACTCATTCTTCACTACTCCTATCCTCTAAGGGAGGAGGAAAGAGAAGAATTTAACGACAAAAATATGGACAAGCAAGGGGAGAGATCCACTTGCCTTGAAATCTCCGAAATAAGCGCCGCCCGCCAGCACCACGATACGGATCAGCCATAGAAAGGCCCTAGCAATGTTTCCTGAAACTTTTGGAGGGAGAAATTGGTCAAAATCGCTAACCCTAACGTACAAAAATCGTAGAAATGAGGGAAACTTACCATTATCGCATAGCCCTCACCGAGAGCTTTCCAAATCTCCAATCAAACGACGAAATCGACTACCAGAGCACTTCCTATCGTCGGTCGAACGCACACTCCGTCCGCTGAACTCCCTCTTTCGTGAAATTTCCGCCGCTCGGTTTTAGGAAGACCATGAATAGTAGGGTTTCAATTTTTTTAACGTGTATATATATATATATAAATATTAATATAATACTTAATTAGATTGTAATACAATATTACATTACAATTAATACAGATAAATCCCAAAACAATCTGAAATCCAAACGACCTCTGATTCCTACGAAAATTGCACCGTAGATAAATACCCTTGCTACGAATCTAACAGCGAAGTAGAAATTGAATTCTAATGAACCAAACCCAGGTAAAATACCACCCGAAGACAAAACGCCACCACATCCCTATAAAAAGCTCCACCGAGTCACCAATACAGACCCAGCCCACGAGGGAGGGTGCACAACCAAAACAAAACAAGCAACACTAGAAAACCCACTGAGAAAACCCATGCTCCAACAAACGACACCTGTTAACTTCGCGCCAACGTAACTCCCTGACGTCAAAATTACGTCGCTACAGGAATTAAAATAAATACCGAAAAAATTAGGGGTGTTACAACAACCCCTCCTAAAAGGAAGTTTCGTCAAATCCAAAACAGGATACAAGCAATCATAGGCTAACAAATTAAACACTAACCAAAGCATCAGTATATAGATGAGGATGAGCCTCCCTCATAGCTGACTCCAACTCCCATGTCGCGCTCTCCACGTCTTGGTTTCTCCACAAAACCTTAACCATGGGTATTGTCTTCCTTCGCAATACCTGATTCAGAGTATCCAAAACACGAATTGGGACTTCCACATATAAATGATTAGGTTCTAACTGGGGCACAACATCAAGAATTTTCTTGTCGCTCATCACACACTTCTGTAATAGACTCACGTGGAAAACATCTTGCACAACAGGAAAATTTGCTAGCAAATAAAGTCTATAGGCTGATATACCAATCCGCTCAACAACATTGAAAGGTCCCACATACCTAGGATCCATCTTATGGTTCAAATCAAACCTCTTAACTCCAGACATTGGGGAAACCTTAAGAAAAACCATGTCCCCAACAACAAACTCCAAATTGGTCCTACGCCGATTAGCATTCTTTTTATATGGCTCTTGAGTTATCTGAAGCTTATCTCGAATATGCTTAACATAAACATCCATCTCTTCTAACGCTTCTTGGCCCAATAACAGTCCTTTGCCAACCTCGGTTCAAAACAAGGGATTTCTGCAATGCCTCCCATATAAAGCCTCAAACGGGGCCATCTGCAAACTCTCCTTAAAACTGTTGTTGTAAGCAAATTCCATCAACCTCAAATAGTCATCCCACGCTCCTCTGTGGTCCAAAATATAACATATGATCATATCCTCCACGATCTGATTTACTCTCTCTGTCTGACCATTTGTCTGTGGATAATAGGCGGTGAAATACCTCAAGTCGGTACCCAACCCTTCCTATAAACTCTTCCAAAAGCAAGACGTAAACCTAGAGTCTCAATCTGATACAATACTAACAGGCACTCCATGTAATCTGATGACCTCATCCAAATATAGCTCAGCTTTTTTCTTCATGGAGTAGTATATTTTGAACGGCATGAAGTGAGCACACTTCGTTAATCAGTCCACTATTACCCAGACTGAATCGTGTCGTCGGGGAGATCTCGGCAATCCAGTAATAAAATCCATTGAAATACTCTCTCATTTCCAAATCAGAATTTCTAAGGGCGTCAACTTGCCTCCAGGCCTTCCATGATCGGCCTTCACTCGCTTGCAAGTAAAACATTCTGATACATACTTAGCTATATCTCCCTTTATTCCATACCACCAGGCGTGCTTGAGATCCTTGTACATTTTGGTAGAATTAGGGTGGTAGGCAACGCTAGAACCAGGCGCCTATTTACACAACTTACCTCGAACATCCCCAACTGAGGGAATACAAAATCTGTGGCTGTACTTCAAGGTACACGTGTCGTCAATTGAGAAATCTGGTAATTCCCCTTTTGCAATTCTATTATAAAGGTGCAGCATATCAGGATCATCCATTTTATGTAGCCTTATAAGTGTAATCCATGAAGCCTCTATTACCTCCAAAGTATTGGGCAAGTCGCTACTCCCTACTGATATAACCATAAGGAGAAATTCCTCAACCAGGGAATCTACAGAAAGATTAAAGATTTTAGCTTTCTTCCAACTCAAGGCATCGGCTAACACATTAGCTTTGCCCGGATGGTATTGGATCTCAACATCATAATCTCCAACATACTCAAGCCATCTCCATTGGCGCAAGTTCAATTCCTTTTGAGTGAAGACATACTTCAAACTCTTATGATCCGTATAAATCTTGCACAAAGAGCCATATAACTGATGTCTCCATAACTTCAAGGCATAAATCACAGCTGCAAATTCCAAATAATGCGTAGGGTAATTTTTCTCATGTATCTTTAACTGTCGTGACCCATACACAATCACTTTGGTCTCTTGCATCAACACGCCACCAAGACCCACTGAGAAGCATCCACGTAAACAACATACTCTATCCCTTCGGTTGGCAAGGTCAACAATGGAGCAGTGCACAATCTTCTCTTCAATTCCAGAAAAGCTTCCTCACACTTATCGCTCCACACAAAAGGTGTGTTCTTCTGCGTCAGTTTAGTCAATGGCGCAGACAACGTAGATAAACCCTCTACAAATCTTCTATAATAGCCTGCTAGCCTTAGGAAGCTCCTTATCTCCTTGGGAGTAACATGTATATTCCAATCCATAACAGCAGCTATCTTCTCTGGGTCAACCGAGATTTTGTCCTTATTAACCACATGACCAAAGAAGGAAACCTGAGTCAACCAAAACTCATACTTGCTCAGCTTAGCATACAACTTATGCTCCCTCAAAGCAGACAAAACGAAACGCAAGTGTTGTGCATGTTCTTCAGCAATGCGGGAGTATTCAAGAATATCATCTATAAATACGACCACAAAATGGACCAAGAAGTCCTTAAAAACTATGTTAATTATATCCATAAAGGCAGAGGGTGCATTAGTCAATCCAAAAGACATAACCAAGAACTCGAAATGTCCATGTCGCGAACGAAAAGTAGTCTGTGGAATATCTTTCTCACAAATCCTTAACTGATGGTAGCCTTAACGAAGATCAATCTTTGAAAACATGGTGCTACCACGCAACTAATCAAACAAGTAATCTATTCTCGGCAGGGGATACCTATTCTTGATAGTTACTTTATTCAATTCTCTATAGTCGATGCACAGCCTCATCGATCCATCCTTTTTCTTCACAAACAGCATAGGAGCACCCCACGGTGAAGAACTTGGTCTAATAAATACGTTCTGCAGCAACTCATCCAATTGGATATGCAGCTCTTCTAACTCACGCGGGGCCATACTGTACGGTGCCTTAACAATAGGACGGGTACCCAGCTCTAGATATATGACGAACTCCACATCTCTCTCGGGTGGAATACCAGGAAGGTTACCAGGAAATACATCAAGAAACTCGTGCACAACAACAATCTCCTCAACTCGCGGCAAACTACTACCGGTCGCCTACACCGAAACCAAATAGGCAAAACAGCTAGAATTTATAAGCTTCTGAGAACGTACCGTAGAAATAATCGGAGAAACTTGGCACGGAAAACCATAAACATTCCTGGGTTGACCGTGATCCATATTTAAGTCCAAGCACTTGACCTTGCATTGAATGACCACGTCATACTTGGACAACCAGTCCATCCCCAAAATCACGTCGAAATCTTCCAAGTCTAACACCTTCAGATCAGTAAAGGCTAAAAAATCACCTAACAGAATAAGAAAACTCTGAATGCCTTGGTCCGACACCACTGAATCGCTAGAGGGAAATTTGACACTAAACGCGTCGCCAACAGGATCGAGGGTCAAACGGTGACGCTCTACCAAGGTTCTAGCCATGAACAAGTTGGTAGAACCAGAATCGAAAAGAACACGCGCCCAGTGGTTCTTGACCTTAAACCTTCCTATAAAATCGCATACGCAACTAAGGGAACGAACGTCGTTACTATAGCTACAAATTTAAAGCTAAAACTAGGTTAGAATTTAACCTGAATTCACTTGAGTAGATGTCTTAGCTTCCTCCAAAGACATAAAGTTTAGCTTGCTCTTTCCCTTATCCAATTACTTCGGGGGTGGAAAAGCCTGAAGTCGAACTAGCTAAAGTGTGGGATAAAATTACAGGCACTTTGTCTTGAAATTTCCTTATTGTCCGCACTGATAGCAGACTCTTTTCCTTCCCCAATAGCGGGCAGTATCATGCCCCTTTTTATTACATGCAGAACAAACTAAATCTCCTTTAGGAGCACTCTGAATCGCATGAACATGCACCATCTTCTGAGCTCCTAATCTCTGGTAACATCTTTCAAATGGATGGCATGGCCGGCCACAGAAACTGCATATTTTCTTGCTTCTTTTCCCTGAAGTAGCACTGGGTTCTTGGGATCTCTTACCCTCACTAGTCTTCCTCTTATCCTTTCTCATTTGTTGACCTCTGTTCTTGGCATTGTAAATCGCCTAAACCTTCAGAGCAGCCACCACAACTTCAGCATCGCTCTCGAATCCATAACCACTAGATAGCTGTTGGATGTCATTCCTAATACCACCCAGAAAACATTTAACTCGACTAGATTCTAAAGACACCATGTCAGGGGTGAAATGGCATAGTTTGCTGAATTCCACCTCATACTTGCTAATGGTGAGCTTCCTTTGCTTAAGATGCCTAAAATAATTCATCAAACGGTCTCTCTCTACCGATGGCAGAAACCTTTTTAGTAGCAATTCCATAAAGCATTCCCATGAACACCCATCCTTAAGGATTAATTTTTCTCTCAGCCACCAACTCTTTGCAAGTCCCTTGAGCTGGTATGCAGCGACCATTACTCTCTAGTCCGCTGAAACTCCTAAATAAGAGAACATCTCCTCGATGGCTATAATCCAATCATCCAAAGCCATAAAATCTGCCCTTCCATCATAGGTAGGGGGTCCTATTCTCTAGAAATGCGAAATAAACATCATCTCTAGTGGCAACAAAACTAGGGGAACTAGAGGAGCAGGGGGAATAAGAATGATTTGACCCACAACCGGTGTTAAACCAGAAATCGGCGATCCGTCCCAAGGTAGCCAGCTTGCAAGTCGTGGCTTGCACCAGGATGTCGCGGTCTATCAGCCTTTCTTTCTAAGCGTGGGCGGACATACATCTCAGTCCGCTCAGTCCGTGCGACTAGGGCGGTCTCCCCGGTCTGACCGCCCAGGTCGCGCTGTAGCCGCTCGTTCTGTAGGGGCTACAGACTGCTTCCTCAGTCCGCTCCTGCCGGCCGCGCGGTTAGATCGGATAACCGTGTGGTGGTTCATTCTTCCTCTCAGGTACAAACTACTCAAATGAGTGGCAGACTCGAATTCCTATCCGTCCATACCGCTCGCTAGATGCTGAGCCAGTCCGCGCAACCTGCTCCATCTATTCAGCAGAAGGTGGAGGACTTAGTCTTCAGTCCGTCTAAGGGAGGCGAACCCGCTCCTCCAACCAGCTCTCTGGCCCGCACATCCAAACGATGACAAGCTCTCCTATCCCCCAGCTACAGGCGGACACGATCTCAGTCTGATAGGTCGCCTACCTTAAGCAGCGACAAGCCTCCAGTCAGCAGTCTGCGTGACCTAGATTGGTTAGTACGCTAGGTTTCCAACACTCGTCCCCAAGCAAAGGATCGCCAGCAGGCAGCCTGCTCAATCCATCCTCCGCATGTTGGGCGGAATCGTTGCGCAGTCTGCCAGATGATCCCCAGCTCAGCAGCCAAATCGCTCCTCCTCTCTATAGTGGGTTGGGCGGTCTCGTTCAGCAGTCCGCCAGCTAGCCCTCTAGTTTCCCGATGTCCGCTTCTACCCAGCAGCAGGCAAACTCCTCCTAAGCTCGCACAGCCCGGCTCGAGCTTGCTGAGCAGCAGGGCGGACTCATCCCAGTCCGCCAATAGCAAGACCAGCTCCAAGTTCCTAACCGTGCTGCCTAGCGCAGACTCTACGGACTCATTATTGTACTCACACAGCTCACCGCCTCACCGGTGGTGACGTTACCAAGACTGTTACCTACTCGGGCCTATAAATAGTCCCCATACCTCTCATTTGGGAGGAAGAGACGACACGGTAGAGGCGTCCAGATCCCGGCATTAGTTCCTGCGGACTCGGTTTCCCAGTCTGCGCGGCCTGCTCCCCTTTTCTTCTCTCAGCTCGATCAAGCAGTCCGCCCGGCTAAGTCCAGTGAGCTCCTTGATCAGCTAACCGTATGGTCTGCTGACCTCTCTGGTATTTCCGTGCGGCCTTTGGCATTTTCCTCTCTTTAGCCGCCAGCTTCCCCCTTTGTACCCTTTATTCAGCTTTCTGTGTAAAAGTGCAACCACAAGCTATAACTTCAATTATAATCAAAGGAAAGCCCATCGCAAGAGTGGCATTCAGACCGCGACGGGCGAAGTCTGTTGTTGCCGCTGCTAGAGGCCCTCTCTTCTTTTCCTCTCTCGGTCTAACCATCAGAGCCCAATCGCTAAGTAACGTCTGCTCGACAGCTCCTGGTCAAGCTTCTTCTATGCTCGAGCAAGCTTCTCCCTTGCTCCATCAAGCCTCTCCTCTATCCCCGCAACCCTCTTATTCACCTAGCTTGTGAGATCGAACAGCCCCTTAACTGGGTGGTGTCGTATTTCGCGCATCAACAGTTAACACACGACCTTCAGATCTCGATCAAATAGTGAAATCAGTGGTTACTCATGACAGACCATCAACCAACCGAGAGCCTTGCTCCAAGTTCCAGTGAGAATTCTCTTTGGGAGGCCTTTGAGCAATCTTGTTGAGAAACTGCACAACAGTTTCAAGCGATCAACGGTACTCGAGCTGCTATCACTCAACAATTGGAAACAAAATCTTCGGCAACACCAGCTCCTCCAATCAATCTAGCACCAGCATCCGAGACTCCTCAAGTCTACCCACCGGCCTATCCGCCGGTCTATCCTTCTCTTTACACTCCAACCTTTCCGCAAGGGCTTGCAGCCCCTCTGTAGTCTCAGAATGACGAATTTGCATCTTGTAAGAACTTCTTCGGAGAAGCTGCCCGAGGAAGTCCGGCAAGATTCCTAAATTTCAGGGAAGCTATCCTTACTCTTCAGCTCCTGCCTTTACTCCTTCCGCAGCAACTTTTCCTTTCTATCCTTCAGCTCCTTGTACAGCTGCAACTTATGCTCCATTTTTCCTTATGTTGTAAGAGAACAAGAAGAGCAGTCACCATTTACAGAGAATGTTCAATATGAACCGACTCCAGTTAACTTGAGAGAGCCACGGTTGCCCATTTACACTTGAGAGACTGATCTAGTCAAACATCTTCAAGCCTTTGAATCAGACGTAGCTCTCAAGACTCTTTCAGATGCTACCAAATGCAAACTTTTTATGACGACCTTTTATGGTCAAGTAAGGGATTGGTTCTATGGACTACGTCCTCAGTCCATCTCTTCCTTTGATGATTTGTGAAGAGAGTTTCTGCTCAGATTTTCTACTTCTACAAAGAGGAAGGGCAGCCCATTAGCCCTCTTTGAGATCAAGCAGCGAGAGACCGAGACTTGGCCTTATTTTGTGGATCGTTTCCAAAGAGAAATCTTAGACATTGAGATCGTCGATCAAGAAATGTATCGAGTGGCTCTTATTCACTGTCTGCGTGATGGTCCACTGAAGTTCGAGCCTAACGTCCAAGCACCGAGGAAATATCAAGAGTTGATTGGATTAGCCAACTCATACATCCGTGCTGAGAAGAGCAACCCCAGCTTTGTCTCCAGGCTTGTAATAGAGATAAATCCACCTTACAAGCAGCCTCCGAGGTCTCCTCGGAAAGATTTTTCATCCCACTCTAGGAAAATAAATAAGTTCCAGCATCATCATCGACGCCCCTTCCCAGGCCAGGATCGTGCCCACGAACAATTGCTACTGCAAACAGTCTCACCTCTGCAAACAGCTTCTGTGTATCAGTTACAAGATGATGACTTATCATGCACTGGACTCGATGAGGCCATGCTAGAAGCCTGCAAGATCATGAAGGATAGGGCAAATTCTAAAAGGCCTTACCAGTCGGTGAATCAGAGATCAAGAGATTCAGATCCGTTCTCATAATTCCATAGAGAGAAAGGTCATTTAACTAAAGACTGCAAGGCCCTTTGACGGTTGGTTGAAAGATTGCTTGCCGAGGGAAAGATCAAAGACCTGGTCAAGAAAATTGATTCTTCGAAGCCTTCCACCTCCAAGGGCAAGGAGGTGTCTGAAGTTCAGATTAAGTGTATGGAGATAGAGGATGCTAGCCGTCTGGGGCCTATCGATGTTCAGTCTGAGTGCATCAATGTCATTGACGAAGGTGCCCTTGGAAGACTATTCTAAAGCAAAGAGGGCACATTTCTTGCGTCATCAGTTATGACTAATCGCAGCTCCTCAAAGTCCGCAAAGCTATTCGTTATTTGTGCCGGTTATATTTTCCTTTATGCTCTTCAAACATTTTTTTCTCTAAAACACTTCTAAGTATTCTTTCATTTTCATTCAATAAAGATTATGTCAGAGATCTCATACTGACACAGTTCCTTTTTTGTGATGCTTCTCCTCCATATTTTTCTCTTTGCCTAAGAGATCACTGAACCACTGAGATATCACCAAGTCTTATTGTTCCATCTGTGGATTGTCCTCCAGCGTAAGACCACAACGACCATATACAACGAGGAGTTTTTCGCATATGTGTAGTGGCGGCCATTTAATCTATGATGCGGAACTTCAGACTTCGGATCCCGACCGGTGTCTAGCGCAGTGTGTGTGCCTAGGGGAGGAAACCTGAGATATTTCTATCGTGCCTCGTTGAGGGTTACGTTACAGTTACGATGATCTTTGCGTGACAAGCAATGGCGATCAAATGTAGCCTTATCTCTTCGATCATCTCAAAATTGTGACGGCCGAACATTCGTTGGTACTCTCAATCCGTGCCTTCGCAGGGCCCACAATTCCGCTGATGAATTTGCAGACAAGCAATAGGCCACTTGGCATAACTAGTCTAATTTATCAGCGATATTTGTAACCCGATGCAAGAGAGTAGTGTATCAGTCGATTCCTCTGCAGGAATTTGCTTGCTTGTGCTTGTTTATCTTCTTTGCCCTTAAAAGGATGCGCGGCCAGCCCGCTTTAGCCCTCCTTCGTCTTTCTGCCTTCTTGAAGGTTGGCAGGTTAAATTCAACCTATTCTAAGGATCAACAATATCTTTTTGGCTTATGATCATCTTATATGCACTGCCTGCATAAAGTTCTATCAGATGGTTATCCACAAGCTCTTTTATCAGATGCTAGCGACACGAATCATTTAATCAAAGTATCTGGTTCTCCTTGATTGACAAGTCATGCTATTATAAGTCTAAATTAAGATGGTTTCATCTTGCTGATCTGGATTTTATGTATAAAACATCATACTTGATCACGCGAGACAATCATTATTGCGGTTTGATCTTTATTCAGTTAATAGTAATGTTTGCCAGGTAACTCTTCTGCTATCCAATTATCTCTTATTATATCTACAGTCGATATTAGCAAGTTCCCTTCAGGTACTTGCAAGTTACTTTTCTATCATATCTTCTTCTAACTCTTCTTTTGCAGAAATTAGTAGATATTAGCAAGTTCCCTTATGGTACTTACACCTTACTTTTCTATCATATTTGCGGCTTACTCTTCTTTTGTAGAGATTAGCAGATATTAGCAAGTTCCCTTCAGGTACTTGCACCTTACTTTTCTATCATATCTACGACTTTCTCTTCTTTTGTAGAGATCAGCAGATATTAGCAAGTTCCCTTCAGGTACTTGCAGCTTACTTTTCTATCATATCTTTTGCTTACTCTTCTCTTGCAGAGATTAGCAGATATTAGCAGGTCCCTTTCAGGTACTTGCAACTCGATTTTATTTCATATCTGCCACTCACACTTCTTTTTGCAGAAGTTAAAAAGTGCTTGCAATCCTCCTTCAGGTACTTGCAAGTTATAATTCTTCTATGCTTTCCTCTCATCACTGTTTTGCAGAGCCAATTAGTAGACATTCATGTCTTCTTCGTTTTGCAAAAGCAACCCAGGTCCGCATAAGATATACCTATTTTCGCCTATATTAATTCTTTCCTTCGCAGGAAAAAGACAGGCGTTAGCAAATTTTTTCTAAGGAGAGGAATCAGGTTCCACCTCTCCTCTATCCCCGCAACCCTCTTATTCACCTAGCTTGTGAGATCGAACAACCCGTTAACTGGGCGGTGTCGCATTTCGCGCATCAAAAGTTAACACGCAACCTTTAGATCCCGACCGATGTCTACCGCAGTTTATGTTCCTAGGGGAGGCAGCCTATGATAGTTCTATCGTTCCTCATTGAGGGATACGTTACAGTTATGATGATCTTTGCGTTACAAGTAATGGAGATCAAGTGTAGCCTTGTCTCTTCGATAATCTCATAACTGTGCGGCCAAACAATCGTTTGTTCTCTCGATCCGGGCCTTCGCAGGGCCCACAATTCCGTTGATAAATTCGCAGACAAGCAATATGCCACTTGGCGCAACTAGTCTAATTGATCAGCGATGTTTGTAACCCGAGGCAAGGGAGTAGTGTATAAGTCGATTCCTCCGCAAGAATTTCCTTACTTGTGCTTTTTTATCTTCTATGACCATCAAAGGATGCGCGGCCAGCCCGCTTTAGCCCTCCTTTGTCTTTCTGCCTTCTTGCAGGTTGGTAGGTTTATTTCATCCAATTCCAAGGATTTGCAATATCATTTTGGCTTATGATCATCTTATATGCGCTGCCTGCATAAAGTTTTATCAGATGGTTATCCACAACCTCTCTTATCAGATGTTAGTGACACGAATCATTTAATCAAAGTATCTGGTTCTCCTTGATTGACAAGTCATGTTGTTATAAGTCTAAATTAAGATGGTTTCATCTAGCTGATCTGGATTTCATGTATAAAACATCATACTTGATCACGCGAGACAATCATTATCGCGGTTTGATCTTTATTCAGTTAATAGCAGAGTTTGTCAGGTATCTCTTCTGCTATCCAATTATCTCTTATCATATCAACAGTCGATATTAGAAAGTTCCCTTCAAGTACTTGCAAGTTAATTTTCTATCATATCTTCTTCTAACTCTTCTTTTGCAGAGATTAGCAGATATTATCAAGTTCCCTTCAGGTACTTGCACCTTACTTTTCTATCATATTTGCGGCTTACTCTTCTTTTGCAGAGATTAACAGATATTAGCAAGTTCCCTTCCAGTACTTGCACCTTACTTTTCTATCATATCTGCGGCTTACTCTTCTTTTTTAGAGATCAAAAGATATTTGCAAGTTCCATCCAGGTACTTGCATTTTAATTTCATTTCATATCTACTGCTCACTCTTCCCTTTGTAGTGATTAGCCGATATTTGCAAGTTCTATCCAGGTACTTGCAACTTAGTTTTATATTATATCTGCTTCTAACTCTTCTTTTACATAGATTAGCAGATATTATCAAGTTCCCTTCAGGTACTTGCACCTTACTTTTCCATCGTATCTACTTCTTACTCTTCTTTTGCAGAGATTAGCAGATATTAGCAAGTTCCCTTTAGGTACTTACACCTTACTTTTCTTTCATATCTGCGGCTTACTCTTCTTTTGCAGAGATCAGTAGATATTAGCAAGTTCCCTTCAGGCACTTGCACCTTACTTTTCTTTCATATCTGCGGCTTACTCTTCTTTTGCAGAGATCAGCAGATATTAGCAAGTTCCCTTTAGGTACTTGCAGCTTACTTTTCTATCATATCTTTTGTTTACTCTTCTCTTGCAGAGATTAGCAGATATTAGCAGGTTCCTTTCAGGTACTTGCAACTCGGTTTTATTTCATATCTGCCACTCACACTTCTTTTTGCAGAAGTTAACAAGTGCTTGCAATCCTCCTTCAGGTACTTGCAAGTTATAATTCTTCTATGCTTTCCTCTCATCGCTATTTTTCAGAGCCAATTAGTAGACATTCATGTCTTCTTCATTTTGCAAAAGCAACCCAGGTCCGCATAAGATGTACTTATTTCCGCCTATATTAATTCTTTCCTTCGGAGGAAAAAGACAGGCATTAGCAAATTTTTTCTAAGGAGAGGCATCAGGTTCCACCTCTCCTCTATCCCTGCAACCCTCTTATTCACCTAGATTGTGAGATCGATCAACCCGTTAACTGGGCGGTGTCACATTTCGCGCATCAAAAGTTAACACGCGACCTTTAGTTCTCGGCCGATGTCTACAGCAGTTTATGTTCCTAGGGGAGGCAGCCTATGATAGTTCTATCGTTCCTCATTGAGGGATACGTTACAGTTTTGATGATCTTTGCGTTACAAGCAATGGAGATCAAGTGTAGCCTTGTCTCTTCGATAATCTCATAATTGTGCGGCTGAACACTCATTTGTTCTCTCGATCCGGGCCTTCGCAGGGCTCACAATTCCGCTGATTAATTCGCAAACAAGCAATATGCCACTTGGCGCAACTAGTCTAATTGATCAGCGATGTTTGTAACCTGAGGCAAGAGAGTAGTGTATCAGTCGATTCCTATGCAAGAATTTCCTTACTTGTGCTTTTTTATCTTTTATGACCATCAAAGGATGCGCGGCCAGCCCGCTTTAGCCCTCCTTCGTCTTTCTGCATTCTTGCAGGTTGGCAGGTTAAATTCAACCAATTCTAAGGATCGGCAATATCTTTTTGGCTTATGATCATCTTATATGCACTGGCTGCATATAGTTCTATCAGATGGTTATCCACAAGCTCTCTTATCAGATGCTAGCGACACGAATCATTTAATCAAAGTATCTGGTTCTCCTTGATTGACAAGTCATGCTATTATAAGTCTAAATTAAAATGGTTTCATCTTGCTGATCTGGATTTTATGTATAAAACATCATACTTGATCACGCGAGACAATCATTATTACGGTTTGAACTTTATTCAGTTAATAGTAAAGTTTGCCAGGTAACTCTTCTGATATCCAATTATCTCTTATTATATCAACAGTCGATATTAGCAAGTTCCCTTCAGGTACTTGCAAGTTACTTTTCTATCATATCTTCTTCTAACTCTTCTTTTGCAGAAATTAGCAGATATTAGCAAGTTCCCTTAAGGTACTTGCACCTTACTTTTCTATCATATCTGCGGCTTACTCTTCTTTTGTAGAGATTAGCAGATATTAGCAAGTTCCCTTCAGGTACTTGCACCTTACTTTTCTATCATATCTACGGCTTACTCTTCTTTTGTAGAGATCAGCAGATATCAGCAAGTTCCCTTCAGGTACTTGCAGCTTACTTTTCTATCATATCAGTTGCTTACTCTTCTCTTACAGAGATTAGCACATATTAGCAGGTTCCTTTCAGGTACTTGCAACTCGGTTTTATTTCATATCTGCCACTCACTCTTCTTTTGCAGAAGTTAACAGGTGCTTGCAAACCTCCTTCAGGTACTTGCAAGTTATTATTCTTCAATGCTTTCCTCTCATCGCTGTTTTGCAGAGCCCATTAGGAGACATTCATATCTTCTTCATTTTGCAAAAGTAACCCAGGTACGCATAAGATGTACCTAGTTCTGACTATGTTAATTCTTTCCTTCGTAGGAAAAAGACAGGCATTAGCAAAATTTTTCTGAGGAGAGGAATCAGGTTCCACCTCTCCTTATCCTTTTCCTTTTCTCGTGGGAAGGATCATGATTTCCATGGGTCTCCTACTTTTTCGAAGTTCTCTTCGGAACTTTAAAAAGTGCGGGGATTATGTTAACCTAGAAATCGACAATCCGTCCAAAGGTAGCCAGCTCGCAAATCGCGGCCTGTACCAGGAGGTCGCGGCCTGTCAGCCTTTCCTTCTAATGGTGGGAGGATTGGCTTCTCAACCTTCTTAGTCCGCGCGGCTAGGGAGGTCTCCCCGGTGTGACCTCCCAGGTCACGCAGTAGCCGCTCTTTTTGCAAGGGCTACGGACTACTTCCTCAGTCCGCTCCTGCAGGCCGCGCGATTAGATCGGATAAAACCGAGTGGTGGTTCATTCTTCCTCTCAAGTGAGAACTACTCAACTGAATGGTGGACTCGAATTCCTATCTGCCCAGACCGCTCGCTAGATGCTCAGCTAGTCCGCACGACCTGCTCCTTCTATTAGGCAGAAGGTGGCGGACTCAGTCTTCAGTACATCTAAGGGAGGCAGACTCGCTCCTCTCACTAGCTCTGCAGCCCGCACATCTAGACGGTGACCATCTCTCCGGTCTTCCAGTTGTAGGTGGACTCGCTCTTAGTCTGACAGGTCGCCTACCTCATGCAGCGACAAGCCTCAAGTCAGCATCCTGCACGACCATGACTGGTCAGTCCACCAGGTCGCCAACCCTCATCCCCAGCAAATTAACACCAGCAGGCAGCTTGCTCAACCTATCCACCGCAAGTTGGGCGGACTCGTTGCGAAGTCTGCCAGATGAGCCCCAGCTCGGCAACAAAATCGCTCCTCCTCTCTACAGCGGGCTGGGCGGACTGCGGACGAACTCCTCCTCAGCTCGCACAGCCTAGCACGAGCTCATTCAGCAATAGGGGCAGACTCGTCCTCCTCCGCCAACAGCAAGACCAGCTCAAAGTCCTTAACCGCGCGGCCTGGCGCAGACTACGCAGACTCAATATTCTACTCACACAGCTCACCACCACACCAGTGGTGATGTTACCAAGACCATTACCTCCTCGGGCCTATAAATAGGCCCCCATACCTCTCATTCGGTAGGAAGAGATGACACGGCAGAGGCATCCAGATCCCGGCATCAGTTCCTGCAGATTCGGTTTCTCAGTCCGCACGGCCTGCTCCCCTTTTCTTCTCTCTGCTCGATCAAGCAGTCCGCCCGGCAAAGTCCAGCAAGATCCTTTATCTTCTAACCGCGTGGTCTGCCGACCTCTCTGGTCAGTCTGCACGGCCTCTGGCATTCTCCTATCCTTAGCCGCCAGCTTCCCCCTTTTGTACAATTCATTCTGCTTTCCGTGTAAAAGTGCCATCTCAAGTTGTAACTTCAATTATAATCAAAGGAAAGCCCATCGCAAGAGTGGAATTCAGGACACAACGGGCGAAGTCTTCTTTTGCCACTGCTAGCGGCCCTCTCTTCTATTCCTCTCTCGGTCTAACCATCAGAGCCCAATTGCTAAAGTAACGTTTGCTCGACAGCTCCTGATCAAGATTCTTCTCTGCTCGATCAAGCTTCTCCCTTGCCCAATCAAACCTCTCCTCTATCCCCGCAACCCTCTTATTCACCTAGCTTGTGAGATCGAACAACCCGATAACTAGGCGGTGTCGCATTTCACGCATCAACAGCCGGGTCCTACATTTTAGGCGGCTGACTTGCAACAACCGACAATAATGCCTGGATCTGCAACTGCATCTCCAACATTTGCCTTGACAGAGCCTCATTTCTTTGTCGCAACCATTCTATCACGGCCTCACTCTAAGCACTAGATGATTCTCCGTCTGACTGGGGAGTTGACCTCGTCATCCGATTCTTAGGTAGCATCTAAACGAACAATGAATGTCTAATCAAAACCTAACTTAACCGCTAGAACCAAAAAACTTAGTTCAGACAATCTGAAATTAAATACTTACTCATGTTGCTCACTTGCTCTAGGATTTTCATTTTTGATGTCATGCCTAAACTTACGATGATATACCGTGTAACACCCCAAAAATCTCAAAATATGTTTGTACACAATTTTGGGTTGGAGGCTGTTAGACACGGCCTGGGACACGGGCGTGTCCCAGGGCGTGTCGGGTGTACACGGCCTGGGACACGGGCGTGTCCCAGAGCGTGTTCAGGCTAGTCGACGTTTGAGAGTCGACGATCGTCGAGCCTGGGACACGGCCTTCGACACGGGCGTGTCCCAGGGCGTGTTCGAATTAATTTTCGAAATTGACCTATTCAAGTCAGAGCCGGACACGGCCTTGAACACGACCGGGAACACGGGCGTGTGAGGCTGGACACGGGCGTGTCAGCTGCCGTGTTCCGACCCGTGTACTGGTTTTGGAAATCGGGGAGTACCGTGTAACAGGAGACACGGGCGTGTCTCATGACTGACACGGGCGTGTCAGGTTCGACACGGGCGTGTCGATGCCCGTGTTCTCGAATATTTCAGTCGGTGCGACTGCCGGGTGTGCCGCTTAAGGGTACACGGCCTGTGACACGGGCGTGTCACAGGCCGTGTCGGCCAAATTTCAGGGGAATTTTCAGTAGATCGTGGCCCTTCATTTTCTTTAAATAAGATCCTGTGGCTGAAGTTCATTCCTGGGCTGATAGGCCGGGAAAAGGGGGGGAGAAGCTCATTCTTCTTTTCATCTTCTCTTTCTAAAGTAAGAGAGAGGTGAGAGCAAGGAGGAAGAAGAGGAAGTGGAGTCCGGCTGCCGGTGGTTCTACGGTGGTCCAAATCGCGAGCCGAGATCGGATTTGCGAAGGCAACGCTGCTGCGAAGGCTTTCATCCGTCTCAAATTTCTCTCCATGGCTCCGAAGCGAACTCCTAGGGTAACGATTTCCTGCTTGGACATGTGAAGTCCTTAATTCCTGCATTGCATAGGGAAAACCCTTCCCCGCGAGTGTGCGGTGGGTTGTGGCGTCCCTTGGGGTAGATATGTGAAGTCCCCCTTGTTAGAGTCCGGAATTGGAGTACGGATCTAGGCATGCTGTGTGAAGCCCATCTGGACATGGTCTGGATTGGTGATGCTTGGTTGCATATCGGAGAAGGCTCCGTGATGATTGCTTGTATGCATGATGGATAAAAGTACTGGAGGAAGTCCAGGAAATTATGAGAGTTGGACTCTCTTGTGGCCGTGAGTGCTACTGGTGGAAAGTTGAGCTGTGAGGCTGCAACTAGGAAATGGTGGAACGGGCAAGGTGAAACTGTACCCGCGTCAGTCCAGGCGTGAGTCTGACGATGTGAGCAACGGGAAAGGTGGATCTGTACCCGCGTTATGGTTGTCTAACCTTGGGTGCTTAAGACCCTGTTAGGATCACATAGCGAGAGTCGACGGCCGGTGAGCCGATCAGACTAGAATGCTCATAGTGCGCCATTATGTCTGGGACCTCTGAACGGTGTGAATGTGCCCTGAGTGCACGGAGCGTCGGGTCGTCGAGCCGACGTTTGTGATATGTGACGGTGCGGGCGTGCACGTCTTGCTTGAATGGCTATATATATCATGTTGGATGAATGCTTTGCAGGGATGGAATTCCGCTGCCCGTGCCAGGGGCAGGGTCGTTATAATTGGTCAGCTGAATGCTGACCGTTGCCCTGTTTTGCCACCGTTTGGTGGATTGGTTCTTACAGGTGTTGGAGGAGCTGGTCCGAGCGGGACTTAGCGGGCTGAAGCCCAAAGCTGCGTTGCTGCCCTCGAAGGCATTGTTTTGTTTCTTTTGTTCATGTGTGGCCGGCCTGCGTGCCGATGTATGTAAACCACACTCTTGTTAAGAGAAACTGTTGTAAGGCCTTAAGGCCAGACTCTTTTGATATATATATATACATTCCTATGTTAGTGGACAATGTTGTTTATCTTGAGTTCATTAATTCAACCGTGAAGCTTCCGCTAGAATGCTCTGTGTTAGGATGCGTTGGTTATGATATTATTTAGTAGCGTCTCCGCCTGTTTGTGGAATATGGTGTGGGGCCCCGGCCGGACCCTCTATCACTTGGCCGGCAGGCAATTGGCAGAGATTACAATGGAAGAATTCTCTCGGTTGTTCTTAGCACAACATCTGCCGATGCAGCAAAGGATGTCGATGGAAATGGAGTTCCAACGGTTAGCACAGGGAGATCGAAGTGTGGATGACTACCTGCATGAGTTCACCCGGTTGGGAAGATATGCGGGCTCGATCTTCGCCGAAGAAGAGCGTAAGACTAGTCGGTTTTATGCGGGACTGCGAGATGAGCTAAGGTATTTGCTCTCGAGTTCTGTGAGTCAGGGATTCCAAGCCTTAGTCTGTACGGCTCGTTCTTTGGAGACGGACATGAAACGGGGGCAAGCAAAGGGAAACTTGGCGGTTGTGAAGCCGGAGTTTAAGCCGCCGCGTCCGGACAAGTTTGGCTACCGAAGGAAATGGAATAAGAAGTCTAAGTCTTCTGGACAAGCTCCATCTGCGACTGTGACGGACACATCTAGGAATGGAGCTCGTGCTTGTTTTACGTGCGGGAAGGTTGGACACTTCGCACGTGAATGCCGATTTGGTCCTCCAAAGGGTGATAAGAAGACGGGAGCATCTTATGCGGAGAAAGGGAAGGCTGTGGTGGAGTCTTCTGCCTCGCACGCGCAGCCCAGAGTCTTCAACCTTGGACAACAGGAGGCCATTAAGCAGGCTGATGTCGTCACAGGTGCGCTTAAGTTTTAATATTTGTACTTTTGGTGTGCTGTGCTTGTTTTAATTGTCATGTTATAGGGTTTGTCCTTATACGAGAGTATCCGGCGCGAGCACTGTTCGACACAGGTGCTTCACATTCGTTTCTGTCTGAGGATTTTGTCTTGCGTGTCGGGGTGCCTATCCGGACCAAGACAGACAGTGTAAAGGTGTTGTTGCCTAACGGATGTTTGATGTGCGCGGATCGATCTTGCGGTCTTGAGGTCAAGATAGGAAGTCGGGAGTTCAAAGTGGAAACACTAGTATTGCCGATCAAAGAGTTTGATATAATCTTTGGTATGGACTGGCTTTCAGAGCAGCGTGCCTGTATTGATTGCACTTCAAAAGAGGTCACACTTGGGCAAAATACCGAACGAGAGACCAAGTTTATTGGTATGCAAGGGATGAGTGGGATGTTGTTATCCGCTCTCCAAGTTGTTAAGGCAGTTCGGAAGGGTGCGGAGTTGTTCTTCACACTCATAGAGGCGGTGGCGCCGAAGGCCAGTGTGAGTGAAGTGCCGATTGTGTCGGAATATGCGGATGTGTTTCCAAAGGACCTTCCGGGGTTACCTCCCCAAAGGGAAATTGACTTCGCTATCGAGCTGGTGCCGGGTGCAAAACCCGTGGCCCGTTCGCCGTATCGGGTAGCGCCAAAAGAAATGGCCGAACTGAAAGTTCAGTTGCAAGAGTTGTTGGAGCAGGGATATATACGCCCATGTATGTCACCTTGGAGCGCGCCTGTTCTTTTTGTGAAAAAGAAAGACGGTGGTTTGCGACTATGTATTGATTATCGCGAACTGAACAAGCTGACGGAGAAAAACAAGTATCCAATTCCTCGGATCGATGACTTGTTCGATCAGCTAGCAGGCTCAACCGTCTATTCGAAGTTGGATTTGAAGTCCGGGTACTACCAGTTGCGGATTAGGGAAGGTGACATTCCCAAGACAGCGTTTGGCACACGCTATGGTCATTATGAGTTCACAGTGATGCCGTTCGGCTTGTGTAATGCGCCTTCGGTATTCATGGATCTCATGCATCGTACGTTCCGCGAATACCTGGATCTGTTTGTGATTGTGTTTATTGATGATATTCTGGTATTTTCACAATCGGAGGAAGATCATGCAAACCATTTGCGATTAGTATTGCATACCTTGCGAAGGAATAAGTTGTATGCCAAGTTCTCAAAGTGTGAGTTCTGGCTCTCGTCGGTGGCTTTTCTAGGCCATGTGGTAAGTGGAGAGGGCATAGCGGTGGATCCGGCTAAGATAAGTGCCATTCGGGATTGGCCAGTGTTATCTTCAGTGGCCGAAGTCAGGAGTTTCCTTGGACTGGCGGGCTACTATAGGAGGTTCGTGGGGAACTTCTCCCGGATTGCTTTGCCTCTGACTACGTTGACGAGAAAGGATCAGAAGTTCGTTTGGACGCCGGAGTGCGCACGAGCTTTTGAGGAGCTGAAAAGTCGTTTGACCACGGCGCCTGTTTTGACGTCGCCATGTGGTACAGATGGATTTGAAATATACAGCGATGCGTCAGGAAGCGGCTTAGGCTGCGTTCTCCTGCAGTTTGGCAAGGTGATCGCTTATGTTTCACGTCAATTGAAAGTACATGAGCGTAATTACCCCGTCCATGATTTGGAGTTGGCGGCGGTGATCTTTTCGCTAAAGTTGTGGCGGCATTATCTATATGGCGTGAAAGTAGATATTTATACGATCATAAAAGTTTAAAGTATCTGCTCGATCAAAAGGAGTTGAATATGCGACAAAGAAGGTGGATGGAATTCCTTGGGGATTTTACATTCGACATTCACTATGTTCCCGGAAAGGGAAATGTGGTTGCTGATGCCTTAAGTCGTCGGGCTCCGGTACAGGCAAATTGGTTG
This sequence comes from Platanthera zijinensis, assembly GCA_039513925.1. Taxonomy (NCBI): domain Eukaryota; kingdom Viridiplantae; phylum Streptophyta; class Magnoliopsida; order Asparagales; family Orchidaceae; genus Platanthera; species Platanthera zijinensis. The sequence continues at coordinate 150,594,831 of CM077082.1, forward strand.
CGGATACATGATGAGCGGTTAGTCCAAGAGTTGGAAGCCTTGGAGATATCTTGTGTGGGAAGAGATTCTTCAACTGAAGCAAGCATGAACTGGTTGGAAGTTCAATATGACCTTGCTGACAGGGTTCGGCGGGCAACGGAGTTGGATGAAAGTCTTCAACGCTATGCAAAGGAGGGATCGGGTGATCAGTTCTCCTGGGATGATGGCTTATTACGGAAGGATGGCCGATTGTGCGTCCCTAGTGCGGGTAAATTGCGTGAAGGGCTGCTATATGAAGCGCACTTTACAAAGTATTCAATTCACCCTGGGAGCACAAAAATGTACAAAGACATGAAGAAACTGTTCTGGTGGCCTGGTTTAAAGAAGGACATAGCCGCGTATGTGGCTAAATGTCGTACTTGTGCTTTGGTAAAGGCAGAATGTCAACGGCCGAGTGGTTTCCTGAAGTCGTTGCCGGTTCCGCAATGGAAATTTGAGGATATTTCTATAGATTTCGTGCACGGATTGCCGAGATCTCAGCGCGGCCATGACTCAATCTGGGTGATTGTAGACCGGTTGACAAAGGTGGCTCACTTTATACCAAACAAGCGGGACGATTCAGTGGAAACGTTGGCAAAGCTCTATGTGGAGCAGATAGTTCGATTGCACGGTGTTCCGCGGAGCATCGTAAGTGACCGAGATGGGCGCTTTACTTCAAAGGATTGGAGATTAGTTCATCAGATGTTGGGCACGAAGTTAGCATTCAGTACGGCCTTTCACCCGCAAACGGATGGCCAAACTGAACGAACCAACAGAACGATGGAGGATATGCTCCGTATGTGCGCCCTGGACTTCGGTAAGAAGTGGGAAGAACATCTTGTTATGGTGGAGTTTGCCTATAATAATAGCTATCAAGCGAGTATAGGCATGGCCCCATTTGAAGCGCTGTATGGTCGCAAGTGTCGTACACCGCTAGCTTGGGCAGAAACTGGCGAGACTAAACTTTTAGGCAAATAGGGAGTCGAGGATGCTACCTCAACAATACGCTCTATTCGAGAGAAGATCCTAATAGCCCAAGATCGGCAGGCCAAGTATTATAATGCTAAGCACCGGAACGTGGAGTTCGCGGTGGGTGAATGGGTCTATTTAAAGATTAAGCCCTTCAAAGGCGTATCTCGGATCCGGCGGTTGAAAAAGCTAAGTCCGCGATACCTTGGTCCGTTTGAAGTGGTGGAGCGAATTGGGGAAGCTGCCTATCGGTTAGCTCTTTCATCGGAATTGAGTGGATTGCATGACGTGTTTCACATCTCGGTGTTACGCAAAGCAGTCAAGGATCCAGCTCATATAGCTGAAAATGATCGAGTGCCAGTTGAGTATGGGCTTACGACAAAGGTGAAGCCTATACGGATAGAGGATCGAGCCGAGAAACAGTTGCGGAAAAAGGTGATCGGGATGGTCAAAGTCCGGTGGGACAATTGTGGCCGAGAAGAGCTAACATGGGAGCGCGAGCAGACCATGCGAGCCGAGTTTCCCGAATTATTTTCGTAGCTTGTTCACTCGTTGTATATGTAATAGAAACATATAAGTGTTTTGTTATTTTCTCCCTATTGTCTTCAAATTTCGGGACGAAATTTTATTAAGGGGGGAGGATTGTAACACCCCAAAAATCTCAAAATATGTTTGTACACAATTTTGGGTTGGAGGCTGTTAGACACGGCTTGGGACACGGGCGTGTCCCAGGGCGTGTCGGGTGTACACGGCCTGGGACACGGGCGTGTCCCAGAGCGTGTTCAGGCTAGTCGACGTTTGAGAGTCGACGATCGTCGAGCCTGGGACACGGCCTTCGACACGGGCGTGTCCCAGGGCGTGTTCGAATTAATTTTCGAAATTGACCTATTCAAGTCAGAGCCGGACACGGCCTTGAACACGACCGGGAACACGGGCGTGTGAGGCTGGACACGGGCGTGTCAGCTGCCGTGTTCCGACCCGTGTACTGGTTTTGGAAATCGGGGAGTACCGTATAACAGGAGACACGGGCGTGTCTCATGACTGACACGGGCGTGTCAGGTTCGACACGGGCGTGTCGATGCCCGTGTTCTCGAATATTTCAGTCGGTGCGACTGCCGCGTGTGCCGCTTAAGGGTACACGGCCTGTGACATGGGCGTGTCACAGGCCGTGTCGGCCAAATTTCAGGGGAATTTTTCAGTAGATCGTGGCCCTTCATTTTCTTTAAATAAGATCCTGTGGCTGGAGTTCATTCCTGGGCTGATAAGGCCGGGAAAAGGGGGGGAGAAGCTCATTCTTCTTTTCATCTTCTCTTTCTAAAGTAAGAGAGAGGTGAGAGCAAGGAGGAAGAAGAGGAAGTGGAGTCCGGCTGCCGGTGGTGCTACGGTGGTCCAAATCGCGAGCCGAGATCGGATTTGCGAAGGCAACACTGCTGCGAAGGCTTTCATCCGTCTCAAATTTCTCTCCATGGCTCCGAAGCGAACTCCTAGGGTAACGATTTCCTGCTTGGACATGTGAAGTCCTTAATTCCTGCATTGCATAGGGAAAACCCTTCCCCGCGAGTGTGCGGTGGGTTGTGGCGTCCCTTGGGTAGATATGTGAAGTCCCCCTTGTTAGAGTTCGGAATTGGAGTACGGATCTAGGCATGCTGTGTGAAGCCCATCTGGACATGGTCTGGATTGGTGATGCTTGGTTGCATATCGGAGAAGGCTCCGTGATGATTGCTTGTATGCATGATGGATAAAAGTACTGGAGGAAGTCCAGGAAATTATGAGAGTTGGACTCTCTTGTGGCCGTGAGTGCTACTGGTGGAAAGTTGAGCTGTGAGGCTGCAACTAGGAAATGGTTGAACGGGCAAGGTGAAACTGTACCCGCGTCAGTCCAGGCGTGAGTCTGACGATGTGAGCAACGGGAAAGGTGGATCTGTACCCGCGTTATGGTTGTCTAACCTTGGGTGCTTAAGACCCTGTTAGGATCACATAGCGAGAGTCGACGGCCGGTGAGCCGATCAGACTAGAATGCTCATAGTGCGCCGTTATGTCTGGGACCTCTGAACGGTGTGAATGTGCCCTGAGTGCACGGAGCGTCGGGCCGTCGAGCCGACGTTTGTGATATGTGACGGTGCGGGCGTGCACGTCTTGCTTGAATGGCTATATATATCATGTTGGATGAATGCTTTGCAGGGATGGAATTCCGCTGCCCCGTGCCAGGGGCAGGGTCGTTATAATTGGTCAGCTGAATGCTGACCGTTGCCCTGTTTTGCCACCGTTTGGTGGATTGGTTCTTACAGGTGCTGGAGGAGCTGGTCCGAGCGGGACTTAGCGGGCTGAAGCCCAAAGCTGCGTTGCTGCCCTCGAAGGCATTGTTTTGTTTCTTTTGTTCATGTGTGGCCGGCCTGCGTGCCGATGTATGTAAAACCACACTCTTGTTAAGAGAACTGTTGTAAGGCCTTAAGGCCAGACTCTTTTGATATATATATATACATTCCTATGTTAGTGGACAATGTTGTTTATCTTGAGTTCATTAATTCAACCGTGAAGCTTCCGCTAGAATGCTCTGTGTTAGGATGCGTTGGTTATGATATTATTTAGTAGCGTCTCCGCCTGTTTGTGGAATATGGTGTGGGGCCCCGGCCGGACCCTCTATTATATTCTTCTTGACGGGTAGAGGTGTTACATACCGTCATCCTACAGACTCATATTCCTAGACCATGAATGCGTGAATTCTTATTTCGTTTGACTAAAAACCATGTGTATGCGTATGTCATCATGTAAATCTTTAGCTTAGCATGTGTGCTGATGCAATGTTATGTCATGCATATTGTGTTATGCAATCTTAAAAAAGGCCCTATTGCATATTATGAGCGGCACACACATGAAATATTATGCATCCCATACTACATAATATCGCATGTAACAAAAAAGTAAAAAGTTCTAATGGGCATCCATGTGATGATGGTTATGCATCCCATACTACATAACGGTCACATGTTTCCACCTATGGTGGATCCATATACAAACACATATTATGCATCCCATTCTGCATAATATGCTCCATATACTTCTTATCATGCTTATGAGTGTAGTGTTCAAGCTTCAACAAAAACGTACTGATGACATATCAGCATGTGTATGAAATGACACTAGACAACTAGCACAAACCTAAGATAATTGTTCGACCAATTATCAAACAACATATCCCTTTGATACCAACTGTCACAATCCGCATTTTGCCGTATTATAAGATATCAAAGTAAGGGAAACACGCGTCATGATGCCACGTCAATAGGGGATAACTGCATACACTTATGCAAAACTCCAACTAAACACTTTATGAAAGATCTATAAGTTATTTAATAAAAATCCAGTTTAAGTTAAGGGGTTAGCCGTATACCTCGGCTTAGTGGCTCATCTAGTCCACGAGAAAAAAGATAATTATATGTTGCGAAAAATACTTTATTTATAAGATTAGATGTCCTACATGAGTATAAATATCCCTAGAGGACAACTCATGGTATGCAAGACTCTTGATTTATAATAGTATTGAAAGTTGCTTTTACGGTCGCTAGATATAGTGATTTAGATTTCAAATATTGTATGCATGAAGTAGTTATAGTTATTTTTTTATTTAAAAATATCTTACATGCAACCTAGCATAAAACCTTCCTAGAGAGCAAGTATAAACAACCATAAGAGGTAAAATAATAGCTTAGTAAAGTATTCAATACTCTAAAGAAAACTACAAGTGTGCATCAACAACTTGACACAAACCAACTGAGAGTATGCAAGTCTGAACTAAAAATTGAGAAAACAACTACCTCATGATGGTGAGGAGAAACCACTGCAACACTGTAGTCCACAAGCTATAACCCAACTTAGTGTAATACCCCAAAAATCCCTAAGTCCCAAAATGGGTCAGGCTGGGTGACACGGCCTAGGACACGGGTGTGTCCCAGGGCATGTCTAGTGCACACGGCCTGGGACACGGGCGTGTCCCAGGGCATGTCTAGTGCACACGGCCTGGGACACGGGCGTGTCCCAGGCCGTGTCCTTTATTGTAGGCATCGACTCGAGTTATCGAGATGGCATAGTCGACGATCGTCGAGAGGTGACACGGCCTTGGATACGGACGTGTCCTGCTCGGGTAAATACCCAGGTGGCGTTGAATGGCGTTGACTGTGGAGCACAGCCTGTGACACGGGCGTGTCACAGGGGCGTGTTTGGCACACGGCTAAGGATACGGGTGTGTGCCTTAGCCGTGTCCTTCTCGGGTAATCTGGTCTTGTGTTGAAAGAGTGATACGGCTAGTCATACGGCCGTGTGCTTTCTGACACGGGCATGTCAGGGTTTTGACACGGGCGTGTCTAAGCCCGTGTTCTTGACTGGGTGAGTCAGTTCTGTAGCTGCTTCAGGAAAACGGCATGTGACACGTGCGTAACACAACCCATGTTCAGTCCAGGAAATCAGTTTAAGGGCTGATCTGATCCGTTCATTTTCTTTAACCAAGATCGAATGGTCTAGTCTCATCCCTGGGGTGATAAGGCCGGCCTTAAGAAGGAGAAAGCTCATGTTTGAGTTATGTCTTGCTTTTTCTTAAGTAAGATAGAGAGGAGAGCTTGAGGAGGAAGAAGAAGAGGAAGTCGATTGTCGGTGGTGCTACGGTGGTTCAAATCTTGAGCCAAATTCGTATTTGTGAAGGCAAGGCTGCTGCGAGGACATTCATCCGTTTGCTTTTCTCCCCATGGCTCCAAAGCATCTTCCAAGGGTAACGATTCCCTTCTTGGACAAGTGAAGTCCTTCTTTCCTGCATTTGCATAGGAATCCTCCACCAAAAGGTGGATGGCGAAGAGATTCCCTTGGGATTGGTGGTTCATCCCATGTTGTAGTGCATTAGAACCGAAAGTGTGAGTACGGTTAGGCATGCTGTGTGAAGCCAATCTAGACATGTTGGTCGGGATTGGTGATGCTTGTTTGCACATCGGAGAAGACTCCGTGATTATTGCTAGTATGCATGAAATCTGTGATGGATGTCTGTGGCTTGGTGCCGCAGGAAGTACTGGAGGAAGTTCAGGAAATGGTTGGAGTTGGGATCAACTCGTGTGGCTGTGAGCGCCATGTGGTATAAATTTAAGCCGTAGGGCTGCAACTGCGAAAAGGATTTAGTGCTGAATAGGAAAGGTGAAACCGACCCGCACCTGTAAGTTTACCAAGAGTACTTCGGTATTCCATTGTGGCAAGGCGATTTGAGCAACGGGGGGTGGCTGATCTGTACCTATATTATTTTGGTTGTACAAGATAGCGTCATGGCATTGGGCTTTCATCAGGGGCATAATAAGAGTCTTTGTCCTGGGGGCCATAAAGACTTGGAATGCTCAAGTTTGACCGTCATGTCTGGGACCTCTGAATAGTGGTGGGATCCGGTGTTTCCGGTAAACCAGAATGTGCCCTTAGTGCACGGAGTGTCGGGCCGTCATGCCGGGATTTATGATATGTATTGCCTTGCTGGCGGAATATATATATGTGTGTGATGTAAATTGCTATGCAAGGAAGGAATTCCACTGCCCCTTGGCAGGGGAAAGGTCATTATAATTGGTCAGCTGAATGCTGACCGTTGCCCTATTTTCCACCGGTTGGTAGAATGGTTCTTGTAGGTGTAGGTGGTGCTGGTCCAAAAGGGACTTAGCGGGCTGAAGCCCAAGCTGCATTCCTGCCCTCGAAGTCCTTGTTTTGCTTAGTCTTGTTCATGTGTGGTCGGCCTGCGTGTTGATGTTTTTAAACCACACCTTATGTTCAGAGAAACTTGTAAACGCCATAAGGCTGTGTACCTGTTGTGTATGGTTGTTTACATTCCTTTTTTGTTATAGAAGTGGACATTTCTTGTATTATTGAGTTCATGTTTTCAACCCTGAAGCTTCCGCTAGAATGCTCTGTGTTAGGGTACGGTGGTTCGTGGTATTACTTCGTGACGTCTTCGCTTGTTTTTGTAATATGGTGTGGGGCCCTGACCGGACCCTCTATTATATGCTACATGACGGGTAGAGTTGTTACAATTTGGTATCAACTTGTTGGTCGATCTCTTTCGAATTTGCGTGCGAATTCTTTTGAGGGGTGGCGAGCACGTGTTAGTGCTGCCGTTATAACACATATATTGAACTCAATAATGTCCACTTAGGAATGTAAATAGACTTATTTGGTGAACCTGTATGTTCATTTTTTGTTTGTTTGTCATTTGTTTAGTTGCTAAATTGTGTTTTTACACATATAGGTGACTAGATGTGTTGCGGGTCAGTAGGAACCTTAGCATTCTGTTGAAAGTGCGGCACCGGCTGATGTGCCCACACCTCCTCCATCTGCTGAAACTGTCCGTTTTATTATGGAGACAGTGATTGTTGTTATGAATGCTCAGCAAGCTGGGCAGGCTCGGCCTGTAGTGGTGCCAATTCATGCTGAGATAAGATAAGAACCAGTAGAAGCTATAGTTGATCCGCGGGTGGCAGATCAACAATTGAAGTTGTTTATGAGCTTCAATCCTCCTCAATTTAATGGGGTGGGTTTCCCAGCCCAAGCAGAGGATTGGCTCTCAAGTATTAAGAGGCTCTTGTTCGCTATCAGAGTATAGGAGGAACAGAAAGTCATACTAACCACTTTCCTGCTTGAGGGTGAGGCTCGGTTGTGGTGGGACGAGGTCGAACTGCATCACTTGGCGGGCAGACGTTTGACGGGAGTCTCGATGGACGAGTTCTCTCGATTGTTTTTAGCAAAGCATCTCCCGATGCAGCAAATAATTTCCATGGAGTTTGAGTTCCAATGTTTAAATCAAGGGGAGCATAGTGTGGATGAGTATCTGCATGAATTTACACGTTTGGGACATTACGCGGGCAATATCTTCGCCGAAGAGGAGCATAAGACTAGTCAGTTTTATGGGGGAGTACGAGATGAGCCGCGGTATTTCCTCTCAAGTTCTGTGAATCATGGATTCCAAACGTTGGTCTGTACGGCTCGGTCTTTGGAAAAGGATATGAAAAGAGGACAAGCAAGGGGGGCCTTGGCTGTTACGAAACCGGATTTTAAGCCGCCGCGTCCGAAGAAGTTTGGATACCAAAGGAGATGGAATAAGAAGTCCAAATCTACTAGACAAGCTCCTTCAGCGACTGTGACGGAAGCATCTTCTGGGTATGGATCTAGCGCTTGTTTTACTTGTGGGAAGTTGGGACACTTTGCACGTGATTGCCGAGTTGGCCCTCCGAAGGGTGAAAAGAATACAGGAGCATCTTATGCGGAGAAAGGAAGACTGTAGTGGAGTCTTTTGCATCGCACGCGCAGCCCTGGGTATTCAACCTAGGACAACAGGAGGCCATTAAGAAGGTCGATGTCGTCACAGGTGCGCGTAGTTTTAAATGTTATTGTATTCCGTGTGTTGTGTTTGTTTTAACCTTGGTGTTATAGGTTTTGTCCTTGTACGGGACTCTCCGGCACGAGCACTGTTCGAAACAAGTGCTTCACATTCGTTTCTATCGGAAGATTTCATCTTGCGAATCGGGGTGCCTATACGGACCACGACAGATAGTTTGATGGTGTTATTACCTAACGTATGTTTGATGTGTGCAGATAAGTCTTGTTGTGTTGAGGTTAAGATAGTCGGGATTTCAAGGTGGAAACGTTAGTATTGCCGATATCAGAGTTTGATATAATCTTTGGTATGGACTGGCTATCAAAGCAGCATGCTTGTATAGATTGCCCCTAAAAAGAGGTTACACTGGAGAAAAATACTGAACAAGAGGCCAAGTTCAATGGAGTGCGAGGGATGAGTAAGCTGTTGATATATGCTCTCCAAGTCGTTAAGGCAGTTCGGAAGGGTGCAGAGTTATTTTTCACACTCATTGAGGCGGTGGAGCCGAAAGCCAGTGTAAGTAAGATGCCAATTGTATCAAAATACACTGATGTGTTTCCAAAAGACCTTCCGGGGTAACCACTCCAAAGGGAAATCGACATCTCTATCGAGCTGGTGCTAGGTGCGAAATTTGTGGCCCGCTCGCCTTATCGAGTAGCGCCAAAGGAGATGGCGGAACTAAAGGTTCAGTTGCAAGAATTACTAGAGCAAGGCTATATACGCCCAAGTCTCTCGCCTTGGTGCGCGCTGGTTCTCTTTGTGAAAAAGAAGGACGACAGCTTGCGTCTATGCATTGATTATAGAGAACTGAACAAACTAACAGAAAAGAACAAGTATCCAATCCCACCGATCGACGACTTGTTTGATCAGTTAGTTGGCTCGACTGTATACTCCATGTTGGATTTGAAGTCAGGTTACTATTAGTTGAGAGTTCGTGAAGGTGACATACCCAAAACAGCATTTGGAACACGCAATGGTCACTATGAGTTCACGGTAATGCCGTTTGGGCTGTCTAATGCGCCATCGGTATTCATGGACTTGATGCATCAAACATTTAGGGAATACTTGGACCTATTTGTGATCATCTTTATTGATGATATCCTCGTATATTCCCAATCCGAAGAAGATCATGAAAATCACTTGCGGATGGTGTTGCACACCCTGAGGAAAAATAAGTTCTACGCCAAGTTCTCTAAGTCTGCGTTTTGGCTGTCGTCAGTGGCTTTCCTTGGTCATGTGGTTAGTGGAGAGGGCGTTTCAGTGGATCCTTCAAAGATAGTTGCTATACGGGAGTGACCTGTTCTCTCTTCAGTAGCAAAAGTCAGGATTTTTCTTGGGCTTGCGGGCTACTACAGGCGCTTTGTAGAGAATTTCTCGAGAATAGCTTTGCCTCTAACCACATTGACGAGAAAGGATCAAAAGTTTATTTGGATGTCGGAGTGCGCTCGAGCTTTTGAAGAGTTAAAGAGTCATTTGACCGCAGCACCAATCTTAACATCGCCATGTGGTCAAGACGGCTTTGAGGTCTATAGTGATGCATCAGGGAGCGGCTTAGGCTACGTTCTTTTGCAATTTGGAAAAGTGATAGCTTATGGCTCACGCCAGTTGAAGGTGCATGAACGGAAGTACCCCATCCATGATTTGGAATTGGCGGCGGTTATATTTGCACTCAAACTATGGTGTTATTATTTATATGGCGTGAAAGTTGATATATTCACAGACCATAAGAGACTGAAATATCTGTTGGATAAGAAAGATCTTAATATGCGACAGAGAAGGTGGATGGAGTTTCTTAGTGACTACACCTTCCAGATTCATTATACTCCTGGTAACGGGAATGTAGTCGCGGATTCCTTGAGTCGTCGGACTCCGGCAAGGGCAAGTTGGCTTTTAAGGCATGTTGAAAGCCTAATTCGAGAACTGGAGGCATTAAATAATTCTTATGTTGAAAGGAACGCCAATGTAGATGTGTGCTAAAACTGGATGGAGGTACAATGTGACCTGGCGGACAGAGTTCAGCAAGCAACAGAACTTGATGAAAGTCTACAATGCTATGCAGCGGAAAGTGCGGACTCTAGATTTTCATTTAATGACGGTTTTTTTCGGAAGGACGGTCGTCTGTGTGTCCCATGTAAAGGTAAGCTTCGTGAAGAGGTGATGTATGAAGGCCACTTCACCAAATATTCAGTTCACCCCGGGAGCACGAAGATGTATAAAGATATGAAGAAGCTGTTCTGGTGGCCCTGAATGAAGAAGGACATAGCACACTATGTCGCTAAGTGTCAAACATGTGCTTTGGTAAAGGCGGAATGCCAAAAACCGGGTGGTTTACTAAAGCCGTTACCTATTCCTGAATGGAAATTTTACGATATTTCCATGGATTTTGTGCATGGATTACCGAGATCACAGCGTGGAAATGATGCGTTATGGGTTATTGTGGACCGGTTAACCAAGGTGTCACACTTCATCCCGAACCGTAAGGACGATTCAGTTGAGAAGTTGGCAAAGATGTACGTGGATACTATTATACGATTGCACGGTGTGCCCCATAGCATCGTTAGTGATTGAGATGGGCATTTCACTTCAGGTGATTGGAGATTAGTCCACGAACTGTTTGGTACAAAATTATATTTTAGTACGACCTTCCACCCTCAAACGGATGGTCAGACCGAGAGGACCAACAGGACGTTGGAGGATATGCTCCTAATGTGCGCGCTGGATTTCAGGAAGAATTGGGAAGATCATCTCGGTGTGGTTGAGTTCGCCTACAACAACAGATACCAAGCAAGTAACCAGATGGCGCCCTTTGAGGCTTTATACGGTAGAAAATGTCGTACACCTTTGGCTTGGGCGAAAACTGGAGAAACGAAGTTGTATCGGCGAAAAGAGTTAGATGATGCCAACTTAATTATACGGTTGATACGTGAAAGACTGATGGTGGCTCAAGACAGACAATCTAAGTATTACAATGCCAAGCACCGAAATGTGGAGTTTGCGGTGGGCGATTGGGTATACTTAAAAATCAAACCATTCAAAGGTGTGTCCAGGATACGACGTCTGAAAAAGTTGAGCCTGAGGTATCTGGGACCGTTTGAAGTGGTCGAGCGTATTGGTGAAGCTGCCTATAAGTTAGCACTTTCGCAAGAGCTGAGCGGTTTACATGATGTGTTTCATGTCTCGGTGTTATGGAAGGTGGTAAGAGAGCCAATCCAAGTGGTTGTTGCAGATCAAGTATCGGTCGATAGTGGGCTAACGACGAAAGTTAGGCCTATTTGAATCGAGGATCGAGCTGAAAATCAGTTGCAGAACAAGATGATCGGGATGGTCAAAGTCCAGTAGGACAATTATAGCCGTGAGGAGCTAACATGGGAGCGAGAGCAGACCATGCGAGCTGAGTTTCCTGAGCTTTTATGTAAATTGTTAAACGTATACGTTCTGTTGTAACAAAACTGTTAGTGGCATAGCATTGTAAAGTTTTTTCCCTTGCTGCGTACAAATTTTGGGACGAAATTTATTTTAAGGGGGGAGGATTGTAACACCCCAAAAATCCCTAAGTCCCAAAATGGGTCAGGCTGGGTGACACGACCTTGGACATGGGCGTGTCCATGGGCGTGTCCAGTGCACACAGCCTGGGACACGGGCATGTCCTAGGGTGTGTCCTTTACTGTAGGCATTGACTCGAGTTCTCGAGATGGTACGGTCGACGATCGTCGAGAGGTGATACGGCCTTGGACACGAGCGTGTCCTGCTTGGGTGAATACCCGGGTGGCAATGAATGGCGTTGAGTGTTGAGTACGGCCTGTGACACGGGCATGTCACAGGGGCGTGTTTGACACACGGCTAAGGACACATGCATTTGCCTTAGCCGTGTCCTTCTAGGGTAATCTGGACTTGTGTTGAAAGATTGACACGGCTAGTCATACGGCCGTGTGCTTTCTGACACGGGCGTGTCAAGGGTTTGACACTGGCGTGTCTAAGCCCGTGTTCTGGACTGGGTGAGTAAGTTTTGTAGCTGCTTCAGGAACACGACATGTGACACGGGCGTGTCACAACCCGTGTTCAGTCCAGGAAATCAGTTTAAGGGCTGATCTAATCCGTTCATTTTCTTTAACCAAGATCCAATGGTCTAGGCTCATCCCTGGGGTGATAAGGCCGGCCTTGAGAAGGAGAAAGCTCATGTTTGAGTTGTGTCTTACGTTTTCTTAAGTTAGAAAGAAGAGAGCTTGAGGAGGAAGAAGAAGAGGAAGCCGGCTATCGGTGGTGCTACGGTGGTTCAAATTGCGAGCCGAGTTCGGATTTTCGAAGGCAAGGCTGCTGCGAGGATGTTCATCCGTTTGCTTTTATCCCCATGGCTCTGAAGCGTCTTCCAAGGGTAACGATTCCTTTCTTGGACAAGTGAAGTCCTTCTTTCCTGCATTTGCATAGGAATCCTCCACCAAAAGGTGGATGACGAAGAGATTCCCTTGGGATTGGTGGTTCATCCCTTGTTGTAGTGTATTAGAACCGAAAGTGTGAGTACGGTTAGGCATGCTGTGTGAATCTCATCTGTATATGTTTGTCTGGATTTGTGATGCTTGTTTGCAGATCGGAGAAGACTCCGTGAATATTTCTAGTATGCATGAAATCTGTGATGGATGCCTATGGCTTGGTGCCGCAGGAAGTACTGGAGGAAGTCCAAAAAATGGTGAGAGTTGGGATCAACTCTTGTGGCCGTGAGCGCCATGTGGTATAAAGTTGAGCTGTAGGGCTGCAACTGCGAAAAGGACTTAGTGCCAAACAGGAATGGTGAAACCGACCCGCTCCTGTAAGTTGACCATGAGTACTTCGGTATTCCTTTGTGGAAAGTTGATTTGAGCAACGGGGGGTGGCTAATCTGTACCTACATTATGCCAGCTGTACAAGAAAGCGTCAAGGAATTGGGCTTTCATCAGGGGCATAATGAGAGTCTGGGGCCTGGGTGCCATAAAGACTAGGAATGCTCAAGTTTGATCGTCATGTCTGGAACCTCTGAACGGTGGTGGGATCTGGTGTTTCCGGTACACCAGAATGTCCCCTGAGTGCATGGAGTGTCGGGCTGTCCTGCCGGCATTTGTCATATGTATTGCCTTGTTGGCGGAATATATATATATGTGTGATGTAAATTGCTATGCAGGGAAGTAATTCCGCTGCCCCGTGCCAGGGGCAGGGTCGTTAAAATTAGTCAGTTGAATGCTGATCGTTGCCCTGTTTGCCTCCGGTTTCTGGAATGGTTCTTGCAGGTGCAGGTGGTGTTGGTCCAAGCGGGACTTAGCGGGCTTAAGACCAAGCTGTGTTGCTGCCCTCGAAGGCCTTGTTTTGCTTAGTATTGTTCATGTGTGGCCGGCCTGCGTGCCGATGTTTGTAAACCACACCTTATGTTCAGAGAAACTTGTAAACGCCATAAGGCTGTATACCTGTTGTGTATGGTAGTATACATTCCTATTTTGTTATAGGAGTGGAAATTTCTTGTATTATTGAGTTCATGTTTTCAACCCTGAAGCTTCCTCTAGAATGCTCTGTGTTAAGGTACGATGGTTTGTGGTAATACTTCATGACGTCACCGCTTGTTTGTGGAATATGGTGCGGGGCCCTGAACCTGAGGCATTCAAAAAAGAACACCTCAGCAAGAAATATAAGTGGCAAGGAAATAATCAGGTAAAATATAAAGTCAAGGAAGGGTTTACCAAACCCGACTACAAGAAATGTTGAAAATCCACAGTTGATTAGTAAAATAAAGCAGGTAAGTAAAAGTCTATAAATAAGTAGTTAAATGAACATATGCACCGAGTGCGGAATGAAGCCAGGCTTCGACTTGTAAATCTGCAAGGATTAGCATAAATATCATAAACTGATCTAAGAAGCAAACAGAGCACAAAGAAGTTAAAAAATGTGAGTCATTAACACTTGGTAAAAACAACTGGGCCGAAGTCGGTGACCAAAATGTCCAATCCCGAACTTCCAAACCAAAATGTCTCAAAAGGGCACTGCGGCGGTGGCTACCTAGCCAAACACAACCTAATAGTCCCCAAAAACAAAGACCAAAACAAAACAAAACCACCATGTGTAATGACCCACAAACCGGCGTCCAGTTGGTGGTCCTTTATCCAGTACAAACCTACCTAGCCGGAGAAAACATCATAACCAAACACCCCAACCAAAACCCAAGTCTAAACCCAAAGACATACCTAAACATGCCCTAAAATTACCCTAAGGACCATACACGCCGAATCTTACACGAAACGATGAAATACTCCAAGTCCCGACAAATTTGTCGAGTATACCCGACAAAATATATTGATACTCGATGAATTCCAACGTGAAACTTGGCGAAATTGCCTTGCGACCATCGGCGATACTCGAAAATTCCTATTGATACTCGACAAACAGACTGGTGATACTCGCTGAACTGCCTTAAGCTAACCTATGATATTCAGTGACTTCAAAATGATACACGCTGAAATTGACTTACCATAATTCGGCGATACTTCGCCAAATTTCTACCAGATACGCGCCAAATTTTTCTTAGGCTACATAATGATACTCAACGAATATTCCTTACCTAAAACCGACGAATTTAAGGTTCTCTACACCAATACTCGGTGAAAGAGGCCCTAATGATACTCGACGGGTCACTTCACGATATACGCTGAATTCTACTAAACCCGAATTCCTAGTTTTTGTGGTTCTGGCCGAAATCGAGCCGTAACAAAGAGGTTCTTCTAAAACTCATTATACACTACTCTTATCCTCTAGGGGAGGAGGAAAAAGAAGAAGTTAAGGACAAAAATATGGACAAGCAAGTGGAGAGATCCACTTGCCTTGAAATCTCCGAAAGAAGCACCGCTCGCCTGCACCGCGATACGGATCGGCCGTAGAAAGGCCCTAGCAATGTTTCCTGAAACTTTTGGAGGGAGAAAGGGGTCAAACTCGCAAACCCTAATCTACAAAAATCGTAGAAAAAAAGGAAAACTTACCATGACCGTGTAGCCCTCGCCGAGAGATTTCCAAATCTTTAATCGAATGACGAACCCGACCACCGGAGCTCTTCCTATCATTGGCCGAACGCACGCTCCGTCCGCTGAACTCCCTCTTATGTGAATGTCCGCCGCTCGGTTTTAGGAAGAAGATGAATAGCAGGGTTTTGATTTTTTTTACGCATATACATATATATAAGTATTAATATAATACTTAATTAGTTTGTAATACAATATTACATTACAATTAATATAAATAAATCACAAAACAATCTGAAATCCAAACGACCTCGGTTTCCTATAAAAATTGCACCGTAGCTAAAGACCCACACTACAAATCTAACGGTGAAGTCAAAATCAAATTTTGACGAACCAAACCCGGGTAAAATACCACCCAAATACAAAACGCCGCCACATCCCGATAAAAAGCTCCACCGAGTCACCAAAACAGACTCGGCTTGCGAGGGAGGGTGCACAACCACAACAAAAATAGCAACACAAGAAAACCCACTGAGCAAACCCGTGCTCCAACAAACTACACAACTTTGAGCTAACGTAACACCCTGACGTCAAAATTACGTCACTACGTGAATTAAAATAAATACCAAAAAAATCAGGGGCGTTACAGTAGCTAAGTCCAGGGCCGTTGAGTGATGAAGGTTCACTCAACACACTTAATGCCTGGCAGTGTAGAAGAAATTTGCCAATTCCAAAAGCATTGAGTGAAGGCTATTCACTCAAAGCACTAAATGCCTAGCTGGGAAGAATTTGGCCTAAGTCAAGTTTGTGTGGTGTGATGAAGGCTCACTCAACTCACTCAACGCCTAATCAACAGAAAGATTGACTAAGGACAAAAGCATTGAGTGAAGGCTATTTACTCAACTCACTCAACGTCTGGAAATGCAGAGTAATAGACTAAGGGTTTTGGCATTGAGTGAAGGTCATTCACTCAATGCACTCAATGCCTGAGATGAAATTGAGAATTAGTCCATAGATGTTTATGTCAGCATGACTCAGCAAAGTTTCAAAATTTTGCGGGAAAGCTACAGTAGACGACAAATGGAGCCACAGGTCTACAGTTTGACTTTTGCCAATAAAGATATGTTGCAGCCAACAACTTCAGTAGGGCCCATGGGTCAAATAGCCGTTGGACGGTGGAAGATAAAAGGGATATGTTAGGCGAATGCAAAAATAATTTTTAGAGTTTACTCATTTCAAAAAGAAGCGGTTGAACTTCATCTTCCTCCTCGCCATTGTTGTCGAGCTTGAAGAAGAAGTGCAAAAATTGAACTAAAAGTTCCAGCAAGTTAGCTGTAGCGATTTTCATCTGCTACAGCAAGTTCAAAGAAGGTTCTGAGAACGAAGAAGAAGCAGAGCATCTTGTTTCTGCAGGCAAAGTAAGCTGATTGAAGAATATAAGAGCAATCAACACATCTGTCTTCATCAACAAGATTAGAAACTTGTTTCTGAGTTCTTCCAGCACAAGCTACAGTTTATTGAAGATCAGTTTTCTTATTGCTGAGAAGAAGTTAAGATTGAGTTATCTCAGCTCAGGAAGAAAGGCATAGAGAAATTTCTCTGGTGTCAAAACAACTCCAACAAAACCCTTTCATTTCTATAGGATCCTTTTGGATCTAAGTTGTAGGCCTAATTTATAAAGGCTGAGTGTAGGATTACTTATTGATCTGAGGTAGGATCCAGTTTTGGATCTGAGGTTGGGCAGTTTTGCCTGAGGTATGGCCTTTGGCCTGAGGTACGATCCTTGTGTGGATTAATAAAGAATAATTTAACTTAGTTTATTAAAGCAAAAATATGTATATTCTCATTCAAATCTTTTGTCGTTTGTATTTTTAGGTTCATTTTAGTTTATTTTTATAAAAATAATCTTAATTAGTTTATTTTCTATTTTCAAGTTTTTTGTGGGGTTTTCGGCCAATTTTTCTATTACACGCCCTCGGATCATGCCCTACCCGGGCGTGTACTTGGGTCGTATAACCCATTCCCGAGACAGAAATCATCCCGAAGCCAGATCTCAAGAAAATCACCCACGCGCCCCTAGGTTACACCCGTGTACCACTTAGCACGGGCGTGTACCTAAGGCATGTCTGGCTGTCCCGGGGAAATTAATGCTGCTGCAGAAGTTATGGTCCCACATGTCAAGTCGTACATTAAACACCCCCAGGTCACGCCCGACTCGGGCGTGTACCTGGGGCATGTCCACCGTTGCTGAGCTGTCAGTCATTTCCCGCCAGAATTCATTACACCATACCAGTCACGCCCCCCCCCCCCCCCCCGATATGGGCGTGTACCATGGGCGTGTTCCCCAGATCATGAAGTTAGTCGCCATCCCTCTAGAATCTGATACCCAAGGTCAACTAAGATTACATGCCCCCTATACCAGCCCAACTCGGGCGTGTAAGGGGGCGTGACTCAGATAGATTTTTATCCTATAAATACCAGGCCATTCCAAGCATTCCAGACCAAGTTCTGGGGAGAGGGGAGGTGATGCTAGCTTCATTCTTAGGGTTTTTGTGTTTTTCTTATGTTTTCTCTCTCTCTCTCTCTCTCGATTTCTAGTTTTACTTTTCATGCACTGTATTTTACTCACTTGTAACCTCTTTTTATTAGTTTAATATCAGTTGTTAGCTTTCTTTTTTTGCATTTGTAATCTCCATTCCAAGTTGTAATCCCTTTATGTTTTTTAATGAAATTCTAGTTAGTGTTCACTTTTCTATTTCTCTCTCTTTAGTTTTCATTCACCTATATTATCTACTCCACTCTTTCCCTATTACCATGAATAACTAATCCTCAATTGTACTCAATCACGAAGATTTGAGAATGAATTGATCAAGTTATGATGTTTTAGCTTTCTTTTTCTTCTTAAAGTAATTACCTAGGATCTACTCTTGGTTTTTATTTAATGGGACTATATTGCCGATATATGGTTTCCATTTGGGTTTTCATTCTTAATTAGCCGAGAGGCTCGTAGTTTGAATCAATCAACCAAGAGTAAAGAGAGTTGCGAGCACTACTCGAGAGAGGTAGACGTTAAATCTCCCGGATTGGAGTGAAATCTAATAGCGAGGTTCACCACATAAGGCGGGCTTTAGGCCTCCGAATACTGACGAGAGTTTGGTCGGACCTTCCTAAACTCAGTTGGGCATGACTTCGAGAGAAGCGTATCCAAACTTCGGGAACCTCCACGGTCAAGGTGTTTTACCTTATTTAGAATTAGTTTGTTATTTCATTTTGATTTTCTTATTTCAAAGTGATTCATGATTTAGTACTTCTCTTTTATCTTTAGCTCTAACCTTTTATTTCTACAAGTAATTTAGTTTTCTTTTTAGCTTAGTAATTTAGTTCCTATTTTTAGTTAAGCAAATTAATCGAAAAAATCAATTGATAAAATAATAGCGATCTCCTCGAAGTAAAAGTAATCATTACGCCCTAGGGAAATTCGACCTTGATATTAATTATTAGTATCCTATACTATAAGAGATAAGGTACACTTGCCTTTATCGGATATAGAATCGGAGAATATTATCAACTTCTAGTACATCCACCTTCTCTTTTCTTTAACCCCTCTTCTCCACCTTTGCGATTTTCAGTATCAAGTTTTTGGCGCCGATGCTGGGGAGTAGTTTTGATATTTTGAAAAAAGGATAGCTATTAATTTTATCGATTATTTTCTCTCTTACCCCTCTTTCGCGGTTGATTTTATTTTTTTATGGATAGTTTTTGTTTTTCTTGTCGAGAGTTCAGTCACTTTCGCGAGGAATGTTGGGTAGGATATCCCTCATCCACCCATGATTTTATTCCTTCCAGATCAGATAAATTTTGCAAAATTGATCTGACCGCGAATTTTTTTTCATTGGATTATGATGATTTTCAAACGCCTTCCTACCCTTCTCCTCCAAATTTTTCTGATTTTAATTTTTCCGGAGATTTCTTGAATGGACATTTTGATCCTAGCCCAACTTTGAACTTCTTAGTGTGGCAGCACCCTGATAATTCTTGGGGCCAGGGTGATCATCAGCCCTTTCCATCTCAAGATTTCTCCACTTTTTCTCCGCAAGTTTGCGCGCCTCCTGTTTTTGATTTTTGCGAAAATGAAATCAATTTTGATTCTATAGCATTTGATGCACGCATCAATGCTCATTTCAAAGTTATTTTTGACGCTTTAGCTTTTGAGGCTGCAACTTTTTCTTCCCCTCCTCCTATTTATCTTTCGAATGATGAATCTTCAGATTTTCCATTGTGCCTTCAATCAATAGTGGAAGACGATTATTCAGAAATTCCATTGAGCTTTCAACCTCCCGAGGAGGAGATTTCCCCCGATATCCCGATTGTTTTTCAATTTTTCGAGGAAGACGAACTTTCTTGTGTTCGATCTTTCAAGGAGATTGATTTTTCGAATATCCCGTTTTGCTCCCAATCTACGGAAATAATTGATATTCAAGTGCAGCAACTTAATCTTTTTATCCAAAAAATTTCTTGTGATCAACCGCCGTTGTTTTCTTCATTTTCTTCTCTTCCCCTCCTCGTGAAAATTCCTCATCTACTTCTTCTTTTAATTTTTCTGTTTATAATTTAGTTTCTAGTTCTTCTTCTTTTTCCCTTTCTAATAGTTTATTTTCTTTTACTATCAATTTTTCTTTTTCTAACACTTCTTCATTTTTGTTTTATTTTAAAAAAAATTATTTCAAAAAAATATTTTTATTTTCTTAAATAATGTTTTGGCACTCGCGCCGCAACGCATATTACGCGAGCTGTCATTACATTTCTCTTTTTATTTTTAATTTAGCTAACCAATAACGTCAAGCTCAATGATGGTAACCAAAGAGCGCTCTTGGGAGGCACCCCTTGCCTATCCGTTTTTTGTTTTTTTTAATTTTGTGCAGGAATAAGCTCCCGAGTGTTTGTGTCGCTTCTCGCCTCTCAACTTGGAATCGAGTCGGTCTTTAGCTTAAGTTAACGGGGAGTATTTTTCACCGTCTAGGCATCAAGCGCTAGGGAAGCATCTTTTCCTTTTCTTGGCATTTCATTTTCTTCTTTTCTCTCTTTTCCCAACTCTCTTTATACTTAACTTTTAACATTGGGGACAATGTTTAACTTTAAGTATGGGGGTGTGTTTCTTTAGTTAGTTTACTTTAGAAAAATAATATATATATATATATATATATATATATAAATATAATTTTGAAAAATCACAAATTAAATTGAGTTAATTTTTGCCAAATCAATTAGTACCCCGCTAGTTGAAGCAAAAATCTGACCTCAACGAGAGTTCGAAAATAGGGGCGTAGCCAACACCTACTTCTCCCAAGCTCCGACCACTGACTGGCTAAAAAGTACCTAGAACTGACCCAAAGCCTCAGCAGGGAGGTCCCACCTCTAACCCGGAAGATCTCTGAGAGCTTCCCCTCCAAAGCCAAAAGCTGAGCTTGGAGCTCCTCAGAAAGCACTAGAAGATCTTAAGGAAATCTGTCAGCTCTCTTTTTGAAGAGCCCCTACTGGTCTATTTATAGTCTTCACTGACATGAAATTACAAAATTTCCCCTGGCTGATCTTCCAATAGCCAAATCCCGCTGTCATGAAATACTGAATGCAGACCCTGAGGGCATATAGGTAATTAACCTGAGGGAAACTAGGTAATTTCTCCCTGGGCCCCACCCGGCAAGAACCCCTATGCCGAGAACTGAACATTGCCGAGAACTCTCCCGACCATACTCGGCGGGAGCTAAAAAAGATGCCGAAGAATGCCTCGGGCCGAGACAGTTCCCGCCTTCCACGGGACGCGAGCCTTCTCGCCCGTCTCTGGGCAGAAGCAGGTTTCGACCGGTGCTTGAGCACGAGGGTTCCCTCCCACTCCTAGGCAGGAGATCTTCTATTCTGAGGCCCAAAGTGAGCCCGAAGCTAGTCCAGACCTGACCCTCAGTGCCTCTAGGTCCCACTCATCGAATATGGGGTTGTACATAATGCCCGCTCTTTTCGAGCAAGCCCTGCACTCGAAATGACACGTCCAACCCGTAAATATTTGCTGAGCTCGTATCATCAATAAAAGAGAATCTTTTGGTGGGCCATCCCGTGGCTACATATATTCGCTGATAGATGACCATAAATCTGTCCCTGCCAATCATTTCCTCGTGTCTGAGCTCTCGCGTGGTCACAAGATGATTTCCAAATGTGTTGACAAGCTGCTCTCGCAGAGCCTTCAAGACCGCATTGATGCAGCGCAGGCGCGAGCCCTTGCGAAGAGCGCTTTGGTAGCCCCTTGGTTGGCGAGAAAGGCGCCAGCCACTGAGCACTCACAGCTGAAGAAGAAGAAGAAATCAAAATCGGTAAAGCGGGACCTTTTACACGAAAATCGGGGCTCACCGACCTCATCCCCAAGCCGCGCGGATAATCCTTCCCCTCTGTAGAAGGTACGTCTTTCCGGCTTGCTGATTACCAAGACTATGAAATGATTAAGCAAAAGGATTGACAACTAACATGCAATACTTCTCGCAGGAGGTGGATTGAGATGACGACGCCGGTTCCCCGGTGGCTCCACCAGACTCGGCGTCTCGCCTTCCCGGGGATTCACCATGGCTCCCGGAGGCCACTCCTCCGGCTGACCCTCCGAGAACTCCAAGTAACCTTTCATCCCTACTACCCACTTTTTTTTATCGTTCCAATCACAGCATTCCAATCTGTTGAACTGACTTACCGCAGTGCCAGCTTTCGCCATCCCAGGTCTATCCACCTGGGAAAACAAAAAAGCAGCTGCTAACTTGGTCACCCAAGTGGCTAATCCCGCCCTACTGGCGGGAGGGGTGGCCACCGAACCCTCCGTATCCCTAAAGGAGGCCAACCACCCCGCGAGAGAGGACGACTACCCCCTGCTCCCGGCTGGGCCGGGAACACCTCACGCAAGAAATTCTGGCCGGGGCGAGGAAAACCGCTCCACCTCCTCTTTAGAAAGGAGACTGAGGGGGAGTCCAGGCATTATCGCCTGCCGCCGGCCGGTAGCTCTCGCCGTACTGCAGGTATGCGAGGAACTATCATAGCCTTTACTTTGCTCTTGCCATAACCATGTAACTTTACTTTTTTCAGGGGATGTGGACCCGGGAGCAGGAGCTGACGAAGAAGATGAAGACGAAGATGAAGGTGGAGAGGAAGGGGAAGACGCCGAGTGCTCCCCCTTTCTTGATTCTGATGAGATGGAAGAAATCCTGGAAGGTGCCACAAACGTCAAGATATGGCGGAAAAGGATAGCGGCAATCCTGTCGAATCTCGTACGGCGGGAGCGGGCCAACGCCTCTGTGGCGAAGGAACATAGCGAGATGGTGGAGCAAAGGCTTGAGGCCCTCGAGCGGGATTACAACTTCCTGGACGAGATGGAGCGGCAGGATATGCCTATTGTCCAGTCGTCCCCAGGTCGGTATATTGCGCTGATTCGAGACCAGGCGTGCCAGATCAACCTTGGATGCACCACCCTGTCATTTTACTTCAACCCGCGAGCTCCTCCGAGGACCAGAAAGAGAGAACGAGGGTGATGGCGATGGGAACCATACTGAGTAATGGAGTCTCACCTCCGTCATCCCTTGGCCTACCTTTCTCGCAATGTACCCCCTTTTTTATTTTAACCTTGAATGCTTGAGAATTTATTATTATTATCTGTTATGCGGCTCTCGCCCGGCGAGAGCCCCTCTTTTTTCTATTTCTACTTCATTACTCTTTTTCATGATGTTACCTTGGTATTTGCGTGAACCCATGTTGTCTGTCAATCGCTGTCACCTATGAGCCAGAATCTCATTGTTGGCTTAGGTGCCCGAGTTGTGTCAGGGTGGAAAACGAGGCGCCATCTCCTCGGGACGTGGCGATCGTACCCTTTCCACCTTTTTGGGAAAATTATCATTACTACGGTTTTCTATAAATAGGCTGGTCCATCCACCACATTTATTTCTCCGATCCGATACACTTGTCCTCCTTCTTGCTGCTCTCGCGCCTTGTCGAGACCTTCCAACGCTTCCACCACGTTCTCTCGTTATCACCTTTCTCCCCGATTTTTCGCATTTAACCTCTGAACCACAATGCCGAACAAGAGCGAAGGACACTCCAACTGTGCGCAAGCCTTCCGGAGGCATCAGTTCCCTCCTTGCCGACTGACCATGGATGAGTACCACCTAATAACCTCACGCTACATCCCTGCCGGTTTCTCCGCGAGAAACCCGGGCAATGACGATAGGGTAAATTTCTCGGGAGAGGGAGAGCTCGCAATCAACCTCGAGCATTTTGAGGTGGGCTTCTGCCTCCCCTTCTGGCCCGAGATGCACCAGGCCCTTCGCTACTACAGGGTGGTTTCCGCCATGCTCAACCCTAACTTGGTCGCCATCTAGGTGGCATTCATCTGTTACATACGATAAGAGTGGATTGAGTTTAGCCTACCCATCTTCCGGAAGCTGTTCGTCTTCCAGGCTAAGGGCGGGGTAGTCTTCTTCTCTGGTCAGCTGCTCAAAACATGTGGTCTCGCCAACAAGCATCATCACAGGGGTGAGAAGTTCGTCTATGTTTCCGGAGACTTCGGCAACATGCCCCTTGTGCCAGTCATATACGATGACGCTTCCTACAAGCCGCCCACTCTGGGGTCGCGCGAGAGCGCCGTCCTGGAGTTCTTCAGGACCAAGGGCTTCGACGTGCAATTTTTCAGGAGAGACGTCAACTCTCTCCTACTCGTGCCTCCTGACGAAGGTATGGTCTCCCCTTTAGCTTGGCATTCCATACTCTAAAATGTAGCGCTGATTGTTGTCGACTTTACAGAAGAGCGGGAAATCCCTCGGTGCCAGCCATTTGCTGAGACCAGGGATGCGAGAGATCCACTTGCTCTTGTGAAAAATGCGGCTCTCGCCTGCCGGGATGAGCCAACTCCTCTGAGAGAGGAAGTTGTCTACCTAAATCACCTAGAGGGGGGTGAATAGGTGAGATGTGCGTCTATTTGCGGAATAAAAAATTAGGGAACTAGCACAGCACAATACCAAGCAATCACAGACGACAAAAGATTTATAGTGGTTCCCCAACCTTAGGTACGTCCACATTCCTCACCAATCTAGTAAACCACTAGACTTGGCTAATCCACTATCTCGGATCAAAACGATCCTACACCTCGGAACAACGTTCCTACAACACTCGATCCTAAAATGGATCTACACTCGGAAGATTAAAACTTCCTACAAATCTCGGAGAGAATTTCTCCTACAATAAAGATGTTTGAAATATAACTCAAATAATACAAACAGTGAATTCTCAGATCTGAATAGATCGGCCTTGATCTTCCTCTTTGTTGTTGTGGCTTTTTCAGAAAGATCGAAGAAGAACACGGCAACCCTAGATCTGAAAACTTCTTTGACTTCTCCCGATCGGATGTAGAAGATGATGAGAAGAAAAACTTTGATCATGATCAGAAGAAGAAAACTTAGATCTGAATCAGGAATCAGAAACTCAGCACGAGCACGATGAAGATCAATGGCGGCGGCGGTGGCTTCAGTGATTCAGACTTTTCCGAGAGGTAACGATGTCGACGGCGGCGGCTTGTAGATCTCGAAAAAAATTCTCTGATAATTCCTTTTCTTTTTCTTATAGGTTAGGTCTAATCACGTATCCCTTTTATAGGAGACTGATAACGGTCATAATCGTAATTAACGATGATACGTGGACCAATCAGAAAAGAGGAATTCAAAAATTACTTTGGAATTCTGGTCTTAGCGATTTTCAGAAAAAATCAGAGTCATATACACGAGAGGAAATGATATACTCGAGTATATGTCTATCTGCTACTCGAGTAACTAGAAGAGAAGCATACTCGAGTGAATGAGTTTCAACATACTCGAGTATCTGGGTTCAACTACTCGAGTGACAGAAAAGATCTACTCGAGTATAAAGAAGTTGATTACTCGAGTATATCTACTTAGAGGAATTCTCAGGATAAAAGGATGGTGTTACTCGAGTATATAGAAAGGAGGTACTCGAGTACTTGGAAGACAGTTTACTCGAGTATAACAGAGGGAGTCAACTACTCGAGTATCTGAGCTATTACTCAAGTGTAGAGAGTCTACTCGAGTATATAGACTTAAAGAAATTCCTTTATATATCCAGTCCAGGCTTACTCGAGTGTAAGTAGAGCATCTACTCGAGTAACTCGAGGACTACTCGAGTAAGAAAGTTAACCTACTCCAGTATCAAGTAACCTACTCGAGTATATCAAAGGAGTACTCGAGTATGTATACTTAGGATATTTTCCAGATAAAAATAGAATCCTTTACTCGAGTATATAACTTAGACCTACTCGAGTAACAAACCATTTACTCGAGTATATATAAATTTACTCACTCGAGTATATGAAGATCTACTCGAGTATACACTTATATACTTGAGTAAGAGGGATTTTTCTCGAGTATGCTTAAGTCAACTACTCGAGTACTAAGTCACCTACTCGAGTATATGGAGTATATTACTCGAGTATGTGGACTTAGTAGAATTCTTGGAATTAGGTCTTCTATCCTTCTTTGTCCATGAGTCCAAGTGCATCTAGATGAAGTGTATCCCAATAGAGAGACTATACGTGAGTCAACACCTTGGATCACACAATGAGGGATTACATTGTATGGTCCTGTGTTTGATGACCCATTATAGACTGACATTGGTCTACACTTGGCAATAGAGTCCTGCGCACAAGTAACTTAATCACAGTATCAAATACAACTTAATTCATCTTAGTTCCGGGTCTGACTTCCCACAAATCTGAGGTATTGTGGAGACAAATCCCAACATCCTCCCTCTCGGTTTTATGCCGGGAAGCAAAATCCCAACACCTTTTCATCCAATCCGCTAAAGAGACCAAAGCCAACTGCCGCAAATATGGGGAAGTCTGTGGCGGCCTCTCCCTCCCGACTTGCCACAGACGGTTGATCCCTCACCGAGATCCTATCGGGAGCCAGGGAGGCAATCACTGCAGTCGGGACCACCGTTGGGGCCCCTGCCGAGATCTTGCCTGCCGCATGCGAGACTGGTGATAAGGGGACAGCCGCTGAAACCTCAGCTCAGGCCCCACCCAAGCAGGTGCGAAAAGGGCACCGGAACTTTGGCCTCGGCATGAAGTGTCTGGATGCGGAAGGAAAGCCTCTGCTCTAGTGGGATCCTGAGACCAACCGGTTCTCCGTCTCTACCCTCCTCCCTAGTTAGACGGAGTGCGAGGAGGTCACCGACGATGCTTTCGTGTTGGGCTATAACCTTTACAGTCGGGAGGATGCCAGCATCTTCTACCAAATGTCCACTCGACTCTTGGCCCTTGACTCCATCCAGGCCTTACTGCGTGGTTTTGAGCTCGCACATATGCGTGCACACCGGAGTATCACCATCGAACGCAACTTCGGCGAGATGCACAAGGCCAGGGACCAGGTGATGGCCCACGTGGCAGCCCTAAAGGTCGAGTTGGCAGATGCCCAACAACTTCTGTCCTTACGCCCGACGGAATAGGTGAGCGAGACCTTTCAAGGCACTCGCTCTTGTCCCTATAATCTACAACCCGTCTCTCCTCTGTATTGACTGGTTTCTCCCTTACGCAGTATTTTGCCTACAGTACGGTGCTTCGCCCGTAGCTGACCGGGGTAGAGTGCGAGAACGTCCTGTTAAAGGGCTATCTCCGGCGCATGGAGGCGATCATGGCTACAGTCCCGCCTCCTCCTTCGATGGACAAGAGGCTGAGGAGCCGCCACTTCTCGAAATACGATATCGATAAGTTGTTGCAGACCAACGACCAAGCAATGGCCAGACTTACCATAGAGATGTTGCGAGACGTGGAGTGTCTGAATGAGGGTGGCGAAACCATCGTCGCCTACCGACTTCTCCCGTGGCTCTTCGAGCCAATCCCTAAGCCCCCGGGCACACCTGACTCCCTGCCCTCGGATGTCCCGAAATGTCCCACTACTGCTTGCAAGACATCCGGGGAGGGTTCTGGCGAGAGCTGCGACGAGAGCTCGAGCGGGGGGTATAACGCATCATCTTGATGGGTTTCTTCCCCCCTCCCCTTTTTGTGCCTTTATAACGCACGAGATGCTCTCGCCTGTAATTACATTTTGAAGGATATATTGTGCATGTTCGTAAATTGATAGACTTTTTACCTATGTTGTATGGTGTTGAATGCTTCTCAAGCACGCTCTCGTCGAGGCCCTCGGTCTCCCTAGGATAGTCGTCCCCCTTAGCGATCAATATGTGGAGACATGCCGATTGCTCAAGGCCTAGCGTGACATTTTGGAGTGCCTTCCGCCGAGACCCTTTTGTCGTGAGCGCTGGCTGTAGGTTCTTGAGGGGGTACGTCGCCCCCTTCACCTCGCACGAGTGAAAGGAGTTTTTATCTTAGGGATCCTCGTCGTCGGGTAGAGGATCCCTTGCCGAAAGCCTTCCCGCTGGGAACTCCCTCTGCCAAAATCCTCTTAGCTAAGACCTCTTGGCCGAGACTTCTCTTGCCTGAGGGGGTGTCCAACCTCTTTCTTCTGCCTTCCAGGTGTGCCACCTGTCCTGCCCAGAAGGCCCAGTCAGCGAGTCCACCCGGGTCCGATCCTCGCTCGGGGTAGTGCCAAAGTTGCCAAGTCGCAGTGCCCCAAATAACATATCCGAGAACAAGCCCTTTCCCCCAGGTGTGCGTTCAGCCCTTCCCAGGTGATGAGGGCCTGAGCAGCGAGTCTACCCAGGGTCGAGCAGCACTCGGGGTCCCTTAACCCCATAGGCGAGCAATCAGACCTGTCAGCTAGATAAAAGACTACACAGTGAGTCTACCTGGTTCCGAGCCGAGCTCGGGGTAGTGCAAACATCCAAGTTGATGCATCTCCATGAAGCAAACCTCTCCCCCACAGGCGAGCCTTCGGACCTGCCAGCTAGATGAGAGCCTGCGCAGCAGGTCTACCTGGGGCTGAGCTGATCTCGGGGTAGTGTAAAAGTCTCCAAAATGAAGCATCTCCAAGACTCAAACCTCTCCCCTACAGGCGAGCCTTCGGACCTGCCAGCTAGATGAGAGCTTGTGTAGCCGGTCTACCTGGGGCAGAGCCAAGCTCGGGTTAGTGCAAAAGTCTCGAAATTGAAGTATCTCCAAGAACCAAACCTCTCCCCCACAGGCAAGCCTTCGGACCTGCCAGCTAGATGAGAGCCTGCACAACGGGTCTACCTAGTGCCGGCCGAGCACGAGGTAATGCAAAATTCTCCAAACTGAAGTATCTCTAAGAATCAAACCTCTCCCCCACAAGCGAGCATTCGGACCGCCAGCTAGATGAGAGCCTGTGCAGTAGGTCTACCTGGGGCCGACCCAAACTCGTGGTAGTGAAAAAGTCTCCAAATTGAAGTATCTCGATGAACCAAACCTCTCCCCCATAGGCGAGCCTTCGGACCTGCCAGCTAGATGTGAGCCTGTGCAGCGTGTCTACCTGGGCCAAGTCGAGCTCGGGGTAGTGCAATAGTCTCCAAACTGAAGTATCTCTAAGAACAAAACCTCTCCCCCACAAGAAATCCTTCGGACCTGCCAGCAAGATGAGAGCCTGTGCAGCAGGTCAACCAGGGGTCGAGCCAAGCTCGGGGTAGTGCAAAAGTCGCCAAACTGAAGTATTTCCAAGAACCAAACCTCTCCACCACAGGCGAGCCTTCAGACCTGCCAGCTAGATGAGAGCCTGTGAAGCGGGTCTACCTGGGGACGAGCCGATCTCGGGCTAGTGCAAAAGTCTCCAAACTGAAGTATCTCCAAGAACCAAACCTCTCCCCCACAGGTGAGCCTTCTGACCTGCCAGCTAGATAAGAGCCTGTGCAACAGGTCTACCTTGGGACAAGCTGAGCTCGGGGTAGTGCATACATCCAACCCTTCTATCAACTGCATTCCACAACAGTTAAGACAAAAGTAATAACAAGTTAGTGAACATGATGTAATAACTTGACTTTAAATACACAGTTTCACCTTCCCCCATCATTGGTAGAAACATTTTAAATCATCACCGCTCCAGGTGTGGCTCATGGATCTCCCCTCCACATCATGAAGGTGGTAACCTCCCATTCTTAGAACCCTTTCAACAATATATGGTCCTTCCTAATTTGGATTAAGCTTGCCAACGGGGGCTGATCTTCCCCCAGCATCGATTTTCTTTAACACTAGGTCTCCTTCTGCGAATTGTTTGATCCTGATGTGGTTGTCAAAGTATCTTGCCATTCGCCGCTTGATTTCCTCATGCCCGATAGCCGCGACATCGCACAGCTCTTCCACCATACCTAATGAGAGGCACAACTCCCCCTCATTCTCCAACCTCCAAACCTCGTCTCCTTCTCCCGCAGCCGTAACCCGTGGGGATCGAACCTTAAATTCCACTGGTAGGACCGCCTCACACCCATGAGAAAGTTTGAAGGGGGTCTCGCCGGTGGTCATGTTTGGGGTCATTCGTAGGGCCCATAGAACTTAGGGGAGCTATTCCACCCAATTCCCCCTCATGTTCTCCACTTTCTTCTTGAGTAACTTTAGGATGATCTTGTTCGCTGCCTCTACCTGGCCGTTTCTCCTAGGGTGGTGGATAGAGGCAAACCTGAGGTCTATCCCCAGCTGAGTGCAGAAGCTGATGAATTCCTCGCTGGCAAACTAGGGACCAAAGTCCGTTACTATCACCTGGGGTAGCCCGTTCCTGCATATGATCTCTCCCCAAACAAAGTTTTGGATGACCTGGGTGGTGACCTTGTCCAGTGCCTTGATCTCCAGCCACTTGGATAAGTAGTCAATCATGACTAGGACAAACCTCCTCTGCCCGCTAGCTGGAGGGAAGGGCCCAACTAGATCCATCACCCAGATGGTGAAAGGCCATGGTGTCATGGTGCTTCGGATAATTTGAGCGGGCAAGAGCTGGAGGGAAGCGTATAGCTGACACTTTTGGCACCTCCTCTCAAACTCAGTCGTGTCCTTCCTCAGGGTCTGCCAGAAATACCCTTGCCTTACCACCCTCGCTTCCAATGTCCTTCCCCCTGAGTGACTGTCGCACTCTCCTGAATGCACTTCTTCCAGGATCCTCGGGATCTCTTCCTCAGTCACACACCTTGCTAGGAGCCTTGACAACATCTTCCGATACAACCCTCCCTCCAGCATTAAGTAATGGGTCGCCTTATGCATGAATCCTTTGGCATCCTTAGTCCCTTCCGGAAGCTCACCCGTGGTCAGGAAGGCCACCAAGGGGTCAACCCATGAGGGTCGCCGATCTACCTCCATCAATTCTCCTTCCTCGATTGCAGGTCGAAACAACTCGGTCAGGGTTCCTCCCCTCCCCCCCCCCCCCCCCCGAGGTCCAAACTTAGCCCGCCGATCGACCGATGTGCTTTCTTCCCTAGGAACATGTTGGATCGAGAAAGTCAGGAACCCTCCGATGATCACCCTTACCTTGGACAAGTACTTTGCAAGTGTGGTCTCCCGGGCATCAAACTCTCCCCGGATCTGTGATGATACCACCAACGAGTCCGTAAAGGGTTCCACATCCTAGATCTCAAGCTCCTTTGCTAAACGTAGGCTGGCTATCACATCCTCATACTCTTCTTGGTTATTAGTCACCGGAAAGTGCAAGACCACTGCTTATTCTATAGTAACCCCTGAGGGCTTATCAACACCACTCCTCCCCTAAGGGAATGCTTTACTGAGGCCCCATCTACCACAACCTTCCATGCCCTCAGCAGGTGCGGCTCCTCGGCTCCAACCTCAATGACGTAGTTGGCCAAGATGTCAGCCACCACTTGCACCTTGATGGAGTGCCTTTGGACAAACGAGATGTCAAATTGGCTCAGTTCAATAGACCACTTGGCTAATCTGCCTGAGTGTTCTACTCCTTCAAAGATCTTGCGAAGGGGATGGTCCGTCACCACTTTGATCGAATGGGCTAGGAAATACGGTCGAAGCTTCCTTGTTGAAACAATAAATGCATACGCCAGCTTCTCTAAGATGGGATAGTGGAGCTCCGACTTCTTCAAGGTCCTGCTAACATAGTAGATTGGCAGTTGCTTCTTTACCTCTTCCCTTACTAGAACGGAGCTCACAGCCTCGGCTCCTACTCCAAGGTATAAGGCTAGATCTTCCCCCTCCTTCGGGATTTGAAGTAGCGGAGCCTGGGAGAGCTACCTCTTCAACGATTGAAAAGTCTCTTCATATTTGGCGGTCCACTCAAACCTTTGATTTCCCCGCAGTACCTTGAAGAACAAAGGGCACTTCTCCCATGACCTGGAGAGGAGTCTGCTTAGCCCGGCTAGTTGGTCTGTTAAGCGCTGGACCTCCTTTGTGTTGCGTGGTGACTCCAGCTCTAGGATGGCCTTCACCTTATCAGGTTTGGGCTCTACCCCTGCATGGGTCAGAAGATGCCCAAGGAACTTCCCGCGACTCGCCCCGAAGACACACTTCGAGGGGTTCAACCTCATCTTGAACATCCGTAGGGTAGCGAATGTCTCCTCTAGGTCCCGTAGGTGTGAGTCCATACTCTTGCTCTTGACCATCAGTTCATCGACGTAGACCTCCAAGTTCCACCCCCTTTGACCCCGGAATACCCGATCCATCATGTTTTGGTATGTAGCTCCTATGTTCTTCAGCCCAAAGGGCCTCATCTTATAGCTGAATCACCCCTCCCTCGTGATGAAGGAGACATCCATGACATCAGGAGGGTGGATCCGGATCTGGTGATAATATGAAAAAGAATCTAAGAAACTCATAATAGAGAATCCAACGACTCAATCAACCAGCGTGTCAATTCTAGGCAGTGGGTAGCAATCCTTGGGGCATGATTTATTTAATAAGGAAAATTCAATACACATTCGCCACTTCCCTCACCATTTTCTACCATTACCACGTTGGAGATCCAACCTGGATACTAGTTCTCTGAGATGAAGCCAGCCTCCAGAAGCTTCTTAACCTCTTCCCGGATGGGCTCCTCTAGCTTGGTGGCGATGGTGCTCATCTTCTAGCACATGGGCGTGTCCGGTGGTCTAGGTTTATGCGATGGCAGGCCACATCCGCATCAATTCCCGACATGTATGCCACGCTCCAAGCAAAGATGTCGACGTTGCTTTGGATATAGGCCTGCACTCGCTCCTGGTCATCAGGACTTAAGCCCCCGCTGACCCGCACCCTCTGCACCCATCCTGCGCTGGTGAAGACCTCCATATCCACCAATTGCTTACCCGGCTCCATCTGCGACTACTCCCAGCCAGTCCTCGTCTCTTCCTCCTGCCCAAACTCTTCCTCCCCTCCTGCCTCTTTAACCTCCATCGCCTCCTCCAGGCTCTCTTGCTGCTGCTGCTCGACCTCCATGCCTCTCTAGGCCTCCCTCTCAACTTCTTCTGCTCCTCACTCCTCCTTTACCTCCATCGTCTCCTCCAGGCTCTCCTGTAGCTGTTGCTCGACCTCCACGCCCCTCTGGAACTCCCTCTCAACTTCTTTTGCTGCTCCTCGCTCCTCCTCTACCTCCGTCGCCTCCTCCAAGCTCTCGTGCTACTGCTGCTCAACCTCTACACCCCTATGGGCCTCATGCACTCCTCCTCCCTTTTTTCCTCCGTTCTCACCTCCTCCTCTCCAATAACCTCCTCCTGCTCTGCCATATACCTATCAATCCCTTCCGCCTTTGCCATCTAAGACACTGTGTTGACTGCCATCACGTAACACTGCCTTACCACCTTCGGGCCCCCCCTTATCCTAACCTGCAACCCTCAGTTATTAAACTTGAGGAACTGATGGAACGAGGAGGGGACCCAGTGAAAGGCACTGATGAGGTGGCGTCCGAAGATTGCATTATAACTGCTTGGGGCATCCACTATCATGAACTTACAGTTCTATTACATGCCCCCAACTTCATATGCAAGCCTACCCCTCCATCTACCTCCTTCCTCTCTCCAAAAACCCAAACAGTGGTCCATCCGAAGCCAAGACCCTCTTGCCCTCGACCTTCATCTCATCAAAGTCCTTCTTGAAGATCACATTCACAGAGCTCCCCTTGTCCACCAATATCCTGGAAGCCATGAAGTTCTCCACTACCGTCTGGATCATCAGGGCATCACAGAATGGATCCTCATAGCCCGACATGTCTACTGATGAAAAGTGATTTTTTCTTCCGGAGGGGGGCCAAGGAGGTCGAGGAAACCCCCCTTCGGAACATGGTTTAAAGGCTCACCTTCCGAGTTGCCTCAATCCCAACTCCTCCGTGGATCACTCCGATCCCTCCTCGGGTCCCCACGTCTGCCCGGTTCTCTCACCTGTCTTCCCCCTCTCTCTGGTGCACCTCCACGATGTTTATCAGCGGATCCTGCTTCCCTAGCCCCCTAGCTTCTCTCATCTCCAAGAACTCAAGACAGGTGGTCGTTGTGTGACCTTCCTCCTGGTGGAAGTCACAGAAGA
Source organism: Platanthera zijinensis (assembly GCA_039513925.1). NCBI lineage: Eukaryota > Viridiplantae > Streptophyta > Magnoliopsida > Asparagales > Orchidaceae > Platanthera > Platanthera zijinensis. The sequence continues at coordinate 150,628,615 of CM077082.1, forward strand.
GCAACGCCGCCCTGCCCCCTCTTCCTTCTCCTCCTCCACTTCTCCCGGCTCCTCGTCGAACTCCTCTACTTTCTCCTCTAACTCTGCCGACCTCCATAGCCTCTTGCGGCTGCGGGAGGTGACCCCTTGGCCCCCGCCTCCACGCTGTTTGATCAATCATCCTCGGCTCCCGAAAGTTATCTCTTCCCTGAAAGCCTCCTCCTTGACCCTGGGGGCGACCCTCCTAGGGCCTCCAACCCAACCGGTTGTTCGGCTTCCAGGCCCCCAATCCATGATGCTGCCCCTGCCCTCGGGTTTCTTCCCTCCTTCTCTCTTCCCTCTGCTCCCTCTTCTCCCTCGGCTCCCTCTGCCTTCCTACTGCCAGTTCCTTCACACCGTCCTCCGCCAACCGGGCCAGCTTCCTGGAAAAAGCCAGATTGGCCCTTTCTAAGTCTATATCCTTTGCTGCCCTCTCCATGAGCTCCTCAAAAGGGAGGGGCACCCTTTTCAACTCCATGCTAAAGAATCCTGGTCTCAGCCCCAGGGTGAAGGCGAGCATCAGTGCGTACCTTGGGACCTCCTGGACCAAAAGGATCTCTCCCTGAAACAGGTCAACGTAATGACCCAGCATCTCATCTTGCTTCTGCCTCACCCTAAATAGGCATTCTCCCTCTTTCTTTTGCTTCTTCGATGTTGAGAACCTCAATAGGAACCCTCAGTGCACATCGTCCAGGATGTAGATCGAACATGCCGGCAACTGGTTGAACCATTCTCGGGCCGCCTTCTCCTTCAACGTGATGGCAAAAGCTGACACTTGAAGGCATCTGTCATCTGCCTTATCGAGCCCACGTCTTCGAACGACTAAACAAGTTGCACAGGGTCATCTTTCCCCGAGTAGTAGGACATGTCTGGCTCCCGGAACCCCTCCGACACAGGAGCTGAGATGATTGGCTCACTGAAGGGGCTCTCGCCACCTGCCTGCCGAGAGGGCACGTCTCATTGCCTCGGCTGGCTGGTCCAATCCGCGAGACTGTGCCCAGGGAAGAGCTCTCGCACAGCCGCCTCCCTCTTGTCGATCTCTAGTGGAACCTCCTTCCCGAGACGCTGGCCAGGGAAGTGATCCCATGCTGTAACGTCCCTCTCACCAACCTCCACTGGGACCTCCTTCTCAGGGCACTGCCCAGGGGGGTTCTCTCCCAAGAGCGGGACCGCCTTACTAGAACCTGAGGAGTTTCCCACTCGCTCCTTGCCGAGAAGGCCAGGCTGATTGTCTACAGGACCTCTCGCTTGAAGTCTTCCAGCATATTCCTTGCCACCTCTTCTCCCCCAGGGGGAACCTCCTAAGCTAGATCCTTCACCTTCACATCCTTTCATGGGGCTAAACTCAAGATTTTCTTGTACTGGCTACCTTCCACGCTCACCGTACAAGAACTGTTGAAGCCAAAATCTGACCTCAATGAGAGTTCGAAAATAGGGGCATAGCCAACACCTACTTCTCCCAAGATCCGACCCCTGACTGGATAAAAAGGACCTAGAACTGACCCAAAGTCTCAGCAGGGAGGTTCGACCTCTAACCCGGAAGATCTCTGAGAGCTTCCCCTCCAAAGCAAAAAGCTGAGCTTGGAGCTCCTCAGAAAGCACTATAAGATATTAGGGAAATCTGTTGGCTCTCTTTCTTAAAAGCCCCTGCGGGTCTATTTATAGTTTCCGCTGACCTGAAATTACAAAATTACCCCTGGCTGGTCTACCAAATCCTGTTGTCATTAAATACTGAATGTAGACTAGGAGGGCATATATGTAATTTACCCGATGAAATCTAGGTAATTTCTCCCTGGGTCCCACCGGGAGAGAACCCCTATGCCGAGAACTGAACATTACCGAGAACTCTCCTGCCCTTACTCGGCGGGAGCTAAAAAAGATGCCGAAGAATGCCTCAGGCCGAGATAGTTCCCGCCATCCGCGGGGCGCGAGCCTTCTCGCCCATCTCTGGGCAGAAGTAGGTCTCGGCTGGTGCTTGAGCGCGAGTATTCCCGCCCACTCCGAGGTGGGAGCTCTTTTGTTCTGAGGCCCAAAGTGAGCTTGAAGCTGATCAAGACCTGACCCTCGGTGCCTCTGGGTCCAACTCAGCGAATATGGGGTTGTACACCGCCACTTTGCATTTTATTGTTTTTTAAGCTCATGTCTACTTGATTAGTTTGAATAAATTAGATTCATTTTCTGTTCAAATATGTTTAGCGAGTAGTATGTTGACTAATGTATTATTCCTATTTAGGGTAGTATGTTGTTTTTGAAAAATTTCATGAATCTTTTTTACTTTTCCCTAGCCTATTTTTATTTTTCTTACTTTTATGAAACCTATCATCCTGTATTTTTCCTTATTAAAATCTTCTTAAATGTTAATTAGTATTAAGTGTAGTAGACACAAACCGGTCTAGAGGCTTATTATCATTGTTTTCATGAAAGCAAATTCTCTATTTTCTATTTTGTGCTTATCTTTTTTTGAAATTTCAAAGCTTTACTTTTAGTAGGTTTAGGAAGCATGAAAATGATATAGGCATTTCTTTTGTAAAGGTTTGAGCCTTTGCACCCCGCCTAACAATAATTGTTGCTAACCATTTTGTGCCTTTTCCTTTCTTTTTTGTAGCCACACTTTTTATTTCACCAAGGTCAAATAGCTTACATATATGCACGCTTTAAATTTGTTTTTGAGCTTTAATTGCTAATGTGCATATTTTTGAAAAAAATTTGTGGAAAATCCTTGTATTATCTTTTTCTACAATAGTGGAAATGTTTAAGTATGAAAAATTAGAAAATGAAAAATGAAAAAAAAAATATTTTATGAAAAAAGTAAAAGAAAAGAGAAAAAAATGTGAAAAGTATTTATTTTGGCTAGCATTATTTTGGCAAAGCTCACTTCTTTTTTGTTTTAAGTGTTCAAATACCCCTAGTATTTATCTTTTGAATATTGCACCTTTAAAAACCATAGCCTAACTATACGCCTAATTAAAGCCCTAGTGATTCATGCTTCCAATGTTTACTTTTTAGTATAGTAGCGAGAGACTAGATTGAGTAAGTGTTTTTTGATAGAAATATTGATCTTTATCTTGATTGACTATGGTTTTAATTTGTCTCTTAGACTTTAGTAGTGACTCAATGCTCTTTTTACTCGTTAATTTATTAAGTTATAATTCTGTAAAAATTTGGGATGATTTGTTTTTATATTTAGTTAAATTTATAAAATTTTGTGCTAAGTTAAAGTAGGAATTTTCAGTTCTTTTTCAGAATTTCTCTACCTCTAAATTCTCGTCTTATTCATTTATAGTATTTTTAAACTTTTCAATTAATCCTCTGTATTTTTGCTAACTCGAGGTCTTTGCTTGAGGACAAGCAAGATAATAAGTATGGGGGAATTTGATGAAGCATAATTTTGCTTAGTTTATTAGGCCTAAAATATGTATATTCTCGTTTAAATATTTTTTCTTTTGTATTTTTAGGTTCCTTTTAGTTTCTTTTTATATAAATAATCTAAATTAGTTTATTTTCTAGTTTTCAGGGTTTTTTAGGCTTTTCGGCCAATTTTTCTGTGACACGCCCCTGGGTCACGCCCTACCTGGGCGTGTAACCCATTCCCGAGACAGAAATCATCCAGAAGCCAGATCTCGAGAAAATCACCTACACGCCCTTAGGTCACACCCGTGTACCACTTAGCACGGGCGTGTGCCTGGGGCGTGTCCCGCTATCCCGAGGAAACTAATGTCGAAGTAGAAGTGATCGTCCCACACGTCAAGCCGTACATTACACGCCCCCAGGTCACGCCCGACCCGGGCTTGTACCTGGGGAATGTCCACTGTTCCCAAACTTCCATGTCATTTCCCGCCAGTATTCGTTACACTGTACCGATCACGCCACCCCCCCACCCTATACGGGCGTGTATCATGGGCGTGTTCCCCAGATCCCTAAGTCAGTCACCATCCCGCCAAAAATCTGATACCCGAGGTCAACTAAGATTACACGCCCTCGGTACACGCCCGACCCGGGCGTGTAAGGGGGCGTGACCAAGACAGATTTTTTTGCTATAAATACCAGTTCATTCCAAGCATTCCAGATCAAGTTTTTGGGAGAGGGGAGGTGCTGTTTGCTTCATTCTTTGGGTTTTTTGTTTTTTTCTTATGTTTTTGCTCTCTCTCTCTCCCTCTATTTCAAGTTTTGCTTTCAAGCATTGTATTTTACTAACTTGTAACATCTTTTTATTAGTATAATATCAGTAGTTAGCTTTCTTTTTTTGCACTTGTAATCTCCATTCCAAGTTGTAATCCCTTTATGATTTTAATGAAATTCTAGTTAGTGTTCTCTATTTTTATTTCTCTCTCTTTAGTTTTCATGCACCTTTATTATCTACCCCTCTCTTTCCTTATTACCATGAATAACTAATCCTCATTTGTACTCGATCGCGATGATCTGAGAATGAGTTGATCAAGTTATGATGTTTTAGCTTTCTTTTTCTTCTTAAAGTAATTTCCTAGGATTTACTCTTGGTTTTTATTTAATGGGACTATATTGGCGGTATATAGTTTCCATTTGGTTTTTCATTCTTAGTTAGTTGAGAGGCTCATAGTTTGAATCGATCACCCAAGAGTTAAGAGAGTTGCACGCACCCCTCAAGAGAGGCAGACGTTAAATCTCCCCGATTGGAGTGAAATCCAATAGCGGGGTTCACCACTAAAGGAGAGCTTTAGGGCTCTGAATACGGACGAGAGTTCGGTCGGACCATCCTAAACTCAGTTGTGCACGACTTTGAGAGAAGCGTATCCAAACTTCGGTAACCTCCACGGTCAAGGTGTTTTACTTTATTTAGAATTAGTTTGTTATTTCATTTTGATTTTCTTATTTCAAAGTGATTCATGATTGAGTACTCCTCTTTTATCTTTAGCTCTCAACTTTTATTTCTACAAGTAATTTAGTTTTCTTTTTAGCTTAGTAATTTAGTTCCTATTTTTAGTTAAGTAAATTAATCGAAAAAATCAATTGATAAAATAATAGAGATCTCCTGGAAGTAAAAGTAATCATTACGCCCCAGGTAAATACGACCTTGATATTAATTTTTTGTATCTTATACTATAAATGACAAGGTACACTTGCCTTTATCGGATATAGAATCGGAGAATATTATTAACTTCCACCACATCCACCTTCTCTTCTCTTTAACCCCTCTTTTACACCTTTACGATTTTTAGTACCATGGATCTGAGTTGTAGGGCATGTATGCCTGAGGTAGCATCCTTACGTGGATCTGAGTTATAGGGCCTTTGTCCTGAGGTAGGATCTGGATCAGATATGAGCTGTAGGAGAGTTTTACTCTCTATGTGTAGGGCTATCCTCCTAGCCTGAGTGTAGGACTATTGATTTAGTCTAAGGTAGGTGATCTGCTGATCACTGAGCTGTAGGAGCTATTTGCTCTGAGGTAGGTCCTTGTGCCTGAGGTAAGTCTTGGAGGAGACTGAGAGATCCTACGGGATCTATGTTGAAAGCTCATTGGAGCTGAGTTTTGGAGAAGTGCCTTGTATAACAAACTATTAAAAAGGTGGGAGGGACAGTGGACGTACACATAATGTAATGACCTGGCCCGCTAGGAGCACAGCGCCGACCAGACCACCAGCAGCCCAAGGAGAGCCCAAGGCACCACGGTGGTATAGCCGGAATCTATAAGGCCTGCAGGCCGTACATGTAAGTCCCCATTTTTTTCTTTTAAAACACCGGGTTCTTAGGCCCAGAATCGCCGCTTTGCGATGACACCTTCACGTCCTAAAGGGTCATCACAACAAGGGGCCGATTCTGCCGACAAATTCGATCACAAAAAGGTAGCAAAATAATTAAAGTAAGAGCAAGTCCACTAGTAAATCACATATATAGAAATAAAACCTCCATGAAGGTAGTGTCCACATAATAATATATCAGAGTATTAAAATACGGGCTTATGCTCGGTATATCATGTCCTCACTACAAATCACTCATGCGGAAGAAAAAACAGAACATCTACTCAAGGTCGAGACTCACGGTCCCGGCTGTATGAACTCCGGAGCAAGACTGCCCCATCTCCAAGCGCACCGGTCTCTGGGGCTGCTCCCCCGTACTGGGCTCCACGATTCCCTAAAATGATGCGGATCAAAAACCGTTAGTCAAAAAGACTAAGCCCTATCATACCCTACCCCTTCCCCCATGGCTCCTAGGTACCGAGCGAAGAGGAAGAAAGGGAAGGAAATGAAGGTGGAGATTAAAATCAAAGAAACAGGTGGCATCAGAACTAATCAGCAATTCTATAATAATAATGGCAATAACATAAAGTAGGTAAAGTAACCTAAACTTATGTACGGAAGCACCTAAGCCAAGGGATCTTCTGCAAGGCTCCCATCGTATAAAGGGTCCCATACCACTTATATGTTGGGGTATCGGTTATCAAACAGCAGCATATATATATATTTAATTTAACCTTAATTTATAAACTTGCCCACACAAGCTTATAGACCAAGGGGTCGTTTTGCAAGTCCTAATGTATAAGACTCCCATTCCACTTATACTTTAGGTGTCAGGGGTTAAATGAATCGATTATGCTATGACGTGCAAGTGGGTATGATGGAACATGCAAGTGCAACTCACACACCCGACTCTGTGCACACAGACCTTTAGTTCCCCCTTTCGGAGCCGTTACCTCCCAGGATACCTCCGTAGTGGCAGACAGAAGCAGTGGGTTAGGCCTCGCCCACCTCTAAACCAGTAAAGCACTACCGGTCAGACCTATCGTACGCCTCAACGCTTGGTGCATGAAGCAGACTTCTGCGTATTCTTGTCGGCTAGAGCACCTGACTTCTGTTGGCGAAGTGCTAACCACACTTGTCGAGTAAGCGTATTGGCGTCGGTGACTCGACCCTCCAATACCGAAGACCCACCACCTTAATTTTCTTTCCTTTTATGCACATGCAAATTTAATCGTAATAAAAAAACAACCGAGCCGAAGCTCCCCAGACCAAAACGTCCGTCTCTTAACCAATTGAGCTGAAGCTCCCCGGACCATTCCGTCCGTCTCTTAACCAACCGAGCAGAAGCTCCCAACAATCTTCCTGTGCTAACAGAGTTTGTGAAATGTGAGATCCTAATTACTAAGTTACTCTTTTTAGTTTGTTATTGCAGTTCACGTTAACACAGGACTACCCCTGGTATTCCCTGTGAAGGGCTCTCAAAGGGCACTAGGAACTATGATGGTAGCTGAAGCCCATCGTTCCCTTTCGCAAGACACTTATTGTTATTGTGTTGATTCCCTTTACCCATTCCCTTCTCATATTACGATAGACTAACCTAGGGTGATTTTTAACTTTCCTCTTTTCGGAAAAGACGATCTTTCGTCGAACCCGAGCACTTCTTAACTCTAGCCAACACCACTTCTCACTACTCTTCATATCATTCTATTGCGATACCATCCACAACTATTCACCCAGACAAAATGACTAACTCCAACAACTATCCCAGATCATGTCCTATTGTAATTTAACAATTTGCTATAAGCACACCAACCTAGACTATATGTCGAATCGGTTAGGAAATGATCCAATACTCATCCAAATGCCCTAAATTATTTACTGGAGACTTATCATGATATTACTAGCCTAAATCCAGAAAATGATAATTTTCCTAATTTATCTGGCATTTAATTAATTTCTTCAAAAATTCAAGGGCTACCGGTTTGAACATGAACTACCCTATGTTCTCATGCAAGATGTCCAACAAAATAATACTAAATATTATATAATCTCAACATGGTAAATCCAAAGTATCACAATTTTTCTATCATCAAGAGAGCACTAAAACTATTTTAACAATATTTTCTATAATTCGTTATTTGTGAATCAAGTATAGATAATTTCTATCCAAAAATTATAAATTAATTATACTATGCAGATAATACCTTAAAACTAGCATTGGCACAGTTTCATAATTTTTCAGCAAGTATTAACTTCTGAATAAAATAATTACCAAATATCTCCTTAAGGTGGTCTTGTAAAGAAAGTGCCGTAACTACAATTCTAAAAATCATGAATAAATGTCTACAAGCATATAATGACCTGAAAGTCTCAAATCCTAAGACTCATAATTTTTCAACAGAAATATCAGCCATAATTAATTTTTAAACCGTGAATGCCCTTTTTAACATTTGTAAAGGAAGTACTATATTTACTCAACTAAAAATTATACAAAAATTCAGGAGCAATCATTATGACCTAAAACATTTACCTCAAAGGTTTCATGGGGTTTCAATGAACAAAAAGATCTAAATAATTAAAACATCAATTCATGCTATAACAAACGTTACAAATGAAGTGCTAGAAACAAACATCATAAAATTCCAGTAAAATTGCTATAGATTCTACCCACTCCAACACTTACTCTACCCGAGTTTCACAGCTTTTAGATAATGTTTAATGATAGATTTTACTTATTTTGTATTTTACCCTAAAGCTAAGGTTAGGGTTTTGAGGTATCTACCTATCTCCAAATCTTCCAAGATTCCATCCAGATGATTCATATCATACTAATATCAATTCTACTGAATTTCAAGGCAATATGAGGTCAATTGCCCTCATGTCCTTCACAGCCCTCGAAATCCACCATTTAGGGTTCGAGTTTGGATCCTAGGTTAAACCAACCCTAAACCACACCATTTTCTCCAAGTGGGTTATAATAACCCTTCCAAGTCAGTGGTCAGAATATCAGCCTCTGTTGAGGTGATTTGACCGCTCCAACCTCTTAGTGCACTTTTTACTCAAAAACACCTCATTAAGGCCTAGTTAAGAATAGGTGACTTCCTATCCAAAACTCATCCAAATTAGTTGAAATTTTGTACAGAGCTGGGTTTTATCGCCAGGGACCACTCACCAAAATTTGGGATGGTTTGTATATTATTTGACCACTTAAATAAATTCCTCTAACTTAATTAAATTAAAAAAAAACTTTAGGCAAAGTATCTTCAAAAATTCCCATTTTTATACAGCATATAGGTATTGCTAAGGGTAACCCTCTGCCTAAATTTCAGGTCATTTGGTCAAGGGAAGAAGCGTGGGCATTCATTTTAGTTCCTGCTTAACTCTAGGTACAGCCTCCACTAAAACGGGTACTGCGATAAAACCACTTACTCAAACGAGTTGCAATAAATTTTAAATTAATCTAGACTCGAAGGGCTCCAACTTTTGTGACTGGCCATTTTTCCTAAATCGGCCTTTAGGTGCCTCGTTTTACAGTATTCAAAATGACTCATTTAATGTATATTTACCTTTTATATTACATACTTAATTTTATATTATAAAAATATCTTTACAGTTCATCTTCCTCAAAACCCAAAACTTGAACTCAGAAACACATATATTTCCTTTAGCTCTTCCATGATCCGTCGTCGGCCATCCGGTCACTTCCCTGGCCAGCCACCACCACCACCACCTCTGTCGAGGCAATGGCTATCGGTCGGCAGTTGTTTGGCCGCCGAAGGTGGCGGTTTCCGGCGTACCCGAAAAATATATTTTTCATGGTTATCCATGAAAATGCGAGATAGTTCCGGCTCCTTTGATCACGAACTTCATTTCTAAGATCCTAAGATCTACCCACAAAAGAAGAAGTTGAGGAGGACCTTGTTCGTGGTTTGGAGGCGAGATGAACGTAGGATTGTCATGGCGTGGTGGCGGGGTTCCCGAACTTCTCCTACAACAAGAACTATAATCTGAATCCATTTGGTCAAGAGTGTAACCTTCTCATCTTGCTTTAAGGGGGCTTTTATATATCTCCAAATGGGAAGGGGAAGGATGAAGCATTCATGGCCATGAATGCTCTCTCTTAATAATATTTCAGTTACGGTGGAGGGAGAGGAAAAGGTGGAAGATCAAATGGCTTATCCAGGTGGCGATTTCCTATTGGGTCAACTCTTCCTCATTTTATTAAGTAATTAGAGAAATAAACGGCCCATAAATACTCCTGTTGTAAATTCCCATAATCAGAATTGATTATGACTTGGGTTACAGAAATTTCCAGCCTGGCTGATGTTTCGGCCTTTGTCACGGGCGTGACACATAGGTCACGGGCGTGACAGGTCCTTGTGGCAAATTCTGAGCTCGACGATCGTCTTCCTTTGATCGACGATCGTCGAAGGGGGGTCATGACCTAGGTCACGGGCGTGACACATCGGTCACGGGCATGACACATCGGTCACGGGCGTGACATGCCCATGATGCAAATTCTGCGCTCGACGATCATCTTCTAGAGATCGACGATCGTCGAAGGGGGGGGGGGGGTCACGCCCTAGGTCACGGGCGTGATAGCTACGGGCTAGAAAAATCTGCGCTCGACGATAGTCTTCCTGAGATCGACGATCATCAAATGGGGTCATGCCCTAGGTCACGGGCGTGACACGTAGGTCACGGGCGTGACAAGCCCGGGTTGCGAATTCTGCACTAGCCGTCGTCTTGCTGAGATCGACAATCATTGAAGGGGTCATGCCCTAGGTCACGGGCGTGACACGTAGGTCACGGGTGTGACAGGCCCGGGTTACAAATTCTGCGCTCGACGATCGTCTTCCTGAGACCGACGATCGTCGAAGGGGTCACGCCCTAGGTCATGAACGTAACTAGTCGGTCACGGGCATGACCAACACGTGACTCGAAGTCTTTGTCGATGGACTTCAATTTTTGGGCTTCCTAGGGTTGTGTCATAACAGACCGACTCCTAGGGGTCTAGCCGGAAATGGGATGTTACTGTACACCCTAACACTAATCTCAGCGCCTGTTTATCAGTAGCGGTAGGTTGTTGCCACGAGGTTTCGAGCCCGATACCTTGATAAGGAGCCTTTAATACCACATCTCATCACCAATTGAGCTGCAGCTCAATTGGTGAAGAGATGTGGTATTAAAGGCTCCTTATCAAGGTCTCGGGCTCGAAACCCTGTGGCAATAACCTACCAGTTCTAAGAGCTCAATTGGTGATAAGGAGTGGTATTAAAGGCTCCTTATCAAGGTCTCGGGTTCGAAACCCCGTGGCAACAACCTATCGCTACTAACAAACAGGCGCAAGGATTTATGTTTGGGTGTACGACCAGCAGGCCTTGTAAGTTCCGGCTGTACCACTATGGCGTCTTGGGCTCTCCTTGGGCTGCTGGTGGGTCGGGTGGCGTTGTGCTCCTAGCGGGCTAGGTTATTACACATAATCTGGGGAAGAACTATAAATATTGTGCATGCTTTTTTGGATTGTCTTGAAAGCAAGCTAACTCACAACACACTAAGTTAAAGATAGTCATAAAAGACTAGAAAACCAATTCACCCCCCCACCTCTCTAGGTGTTTAGCTTCCCTTGAAACTAAAGACTTTCAAGTGGTATCAGAGGGAGGTTGTTCAAGAAGGACTTAACAGTCTGAGTGATCTCTAAGGGTAGCTATAAATATAATACTTATGGATTCAGGAGAGAACCCTAAGGAGCTAGGTTTCATGAAGCTTCATATCTATAGGAAGGAGAGCTTTGGAATTTGGAAAGAGAGAGTCAGACTATTTATGGAATCCTCTGACCCAAGGATCTTTGTGACAGTCCAAGAGGGACATTTCATCCCTATGAAGGTCACTATTCTTAATGCAACAGTGCAGACACCAAATACATACTCTTAAATGACCAAGGATGAGGTCATTCTGGCTATACTGGACAAGAGATCATAGAACATAATTGTTAGTGCCATAGATAATTCTACCTTTCATAATCTGGTCCACTGCAAAACCTCCAAAGAGATGTGGGACACTCTAGTTGTAAGACCTCTCTTTTTTTATTTTAAACCAACAGTGTCTTCTGCCTAGAACCGCCGCTTTGTGGTTACACCAACATACCTGGGAAGGTCGTTAATACAAAATGCCGATCCTGCCAGCCATATCGATCACAGAAAAGAAGAGAAGGTATAAAGAGTAAAGTAAAACTCAAATACTAGTCGACCATAAATCACATGAATATAAAATAAATCTCAATGAAGGGAGAGTCCATAGTAATGATAAATCAAAGTACTAATAAGAGGGCTCCTGCCCGATACATCACGATTCTCACAACAAGTCACTCAACACAGAAGTAAATCTATAATAACTGCTAATGATTGGGACTCACTATCCCCGCTACCTGAACTCCCATGCTAGACTATCCCATCTCCAAGCGCACCGACCTCTGGGGCTGCATCTCCTAGTTCAGCTCTACAATCACCTAAAATGATTTGGTCAATGACCGTTAGTCTAAAAGACTAAGTCCTATCATCCCCAACCCCTCTCCCAATAGCTCGTATGCACCGAGCGTGGAGAAGGAAAGAGAAGGTAATGCAGGTGGAGAGTAATTAAAGTAAACAAGTGGCAGCGGAACTAGTCTATCATGAGTTCATAAACAGAGCAAGTATAAGCAAGTAATAGTAGGTTAGCAGTATGAGTATACACATGATCAAGGTGAGCAAGTAAAGTATGAGAAGATAAACTAAGTAAGTAACCATGACCTATAGGAATGCCCATACAAACCTATAGACCAAGGGGTTATTTTGAAAGGCCTATTGTATAAAGAGTCCCATACCAACTTATACAATAAGGGTCAAGGGTTATATGAAATGACTATGTTATGTCATGCAAGTATACTATGATAAGAACATATAAGTGAAACTCACACACACGACTCTGTGCACACAGACCTTTAGTTCCCCCTTTCTGGAGCCTAACCTCCCAGGATACCTTGGTAGTGGCAAACGAAAGCGGTGGGTTGAGCCTCGCCCACCTCTAAACCGGTATCAACACTACCAGTCAGACCTAACATACGCCTCAACGCTGGTGCACTAAGCGGATCTCCTGCGTACTCTTGCCGACTAGCGCATATCACATAAATTGGCTAAGTGCTATACCATACTTACTGAGTCAATATATTGGTGTCGGTGCGATGACTCTCCAATACCAAAGACCAACCACCTTATATCTTATGCGCATGCGACATTAATATATTTTCCCACCGAACCAAAGATCCCCGGACTATTCCGTCTGTCACAAATATCTACTGAGCCATTGGCTCCTCGGGCTAACCTTACCATCACCAAAATCACCGAGCCTACCGCTCGTGAGACCCAACTTAACTCCCACAACATCGGGGAGTGTGAGTGTAAGTGTAGTCCTAGAGTATTTCTAATTACTCTTGTAATCCATTAAACTTACGACTTACGTTAACCTCGGACTACCCAAGGCATTCCCGGGGAAGGGCTCTCACAGGGCACTAGGAACTATGATGGTTGCTGAAGCCCATTGTTCCCTTTTGCGAGGCGCATACTATAATTGGTTATTACCCAATTCCCGACCCCTTTTAATATTATACTTGATATAACCCTAGTGTATTTTGATGCTCTCTCTCTCCATAGGAAAGACGATCTTTTATCGATCCCGAGCATCTCTTAACATTAGTCAACCCAACACTCTCCTCATCATGACTCCTAATGAAGCTCTCTTTTTCTTTTTTACTTTACCAAGATCTGGAAATTATTAACCCCATGTCCATATGTCCATTCCACGTGTTATCACAATTTCCGCAGTTTTACTAAATGGAGTCCAACCTAAGCTAGATGATGTACATGACAGGAGGTACTCCTAATTTTCATCCAAAAGCCCTAAGATAATTATTAGGGTTCTATCATAACATATTTAGTCTAAATCAAGAAACTTGTAATTTTCCTAATTAATTTGGCATTTATTAAATTTTCCCAAAAGTTAGGCCATGGTAATTTTGATCATGAAGTACTAGATTTCCTTAAGTTATGGCCATCCAAAAATTATGAACAGTGTATGATGGAAAAATAACAATGAGCACCAAATTTCATAGATTTTTATAGATGTAGTAACCTATAAATAATTAATTCAATGTAATTCAAATAATTAGAGTTAATGAAGGGAGTAAAAAAAATCATAGAACAAATATTATATAAAAATTACCCGAGCCTTATAATGATCATAAAATACTACTGACTAAGTTTCATGCAATTCCAAGGTAAGTAAGCTATATTGAAAAATACTTCAAATAAATCCATTAGAGTGCACTTTGTGAAGCAACATTCTTATAAACTCATCCAAATAACATTTAATAATTTTCTAGGCTTTATTATGCCCTAAAAGATTCTCTGGCATGGTAACACAATTTTCAACAAGATATAATATTTATTGTCTATTTATCAAAATATGGCGCACTAGTTCACTGTACACATGAAGTACTAAGAGGAGATACCCAATTATTCCAACAAATTTATCATGCATACAAATGGTATTTGATTAACTTTGCCAGGGTTTCACATAATTCTAAGACAATCAAACCACAGTTACTTCAATATCATCAAAAAGGGCAAAGTGGAGATTATACCTATAAGTATGAGCTACTGTTTTCTAAACATCGTATAATAAATTTCAGAGGTTAATAATACTATAAAATTACTCCTACAAAAATCTCATGAAGATCTAAAGTCATATGACCCCTTATTTATTCCTTAAGGTGTATAGACCTAAATAATTTCCAAGTGATTAAAGTGGGGTGCATGTGTCCAAATTCTACCAAATTCCTTCCTAGGGCATTTCACCACCCTAAGATCATATGGACTAAACAGCTTGTCCATACAAGGACATATCACTCCTTGTCCTTCACAACCGCCAAAGTTAAACCTTATACTTTGAACTAGGGTACTAGAGCAAATCCACCCCAATCCATCTCAAACTCCATGAGAGGGTGTTTTAACAAATCTTGGGGCTCTGGCCAAAGTTCCAATTCCTTTGGGTGAGAATTCGCCCCTCCATGCCCCAAACTCACTCTTGCCCTAATAAACCCTTAAAGGGCCACAGTTTGGTCTCACCAAACCCCATTCAAATCAAACACAATTGGGCTGAAATTTTTATCAAAGTCATAATATGACCCTAAAAGACATCCACTAAATTTTTGGTAGGTTTAGAGGTCTTTAAACCCTCTAATTAAATCATACAAGGTTTATTAAATTATTACAAAAAATATAGGAATATTTTTTCCAAAAATTCTCATTTTTATATATGTTATAGGTATTGATAAGAGTGACCCCTAGCCCAATTTTCAAGTCAATTCAATGGCTGGATTGATAGGGGCACTAAATTTAGTCTCTGGTCAAGCCTATGTATAGGCTGCACCATTTTGAGTGTTGTGGTCAAACCACTTACCCAAATGGGTTGAAATTAATTTTAAATTAAAGTTGACTTCAAGTGATACAATTTTTATGTTGGCTAATTTTCATGGTTAATCCCATAAGGGACTTATTTTGATGTTCTAAAAAGGGGCCCTGTAAGAGACAAATACAAGATAATTAAAATAAATCAAGCAATCAACGGCTGTGATTGCGTCTTCTTCCTCCAACCTATGGACGGGATCAACCCAATCTAGAGAAAATTTCAAAGCTATTTGCTGACCATCCAGTCCCCACGTGGCTGGTTACCACCACCACCATTTCCATTGACGGGCTATCACCGGGCGGCAGTACGGCCCCCGGAGGGGCGGTTTTCGGTGAACTCGAGAGGAAGCCCAAATCCAAAAATTCATGGAATTTGAAGCTTGGAATCAGCTCAATTAATCCGGATTCTTATCTCTAATGATTCCTAAGATCTAACCCATGAAGAAGGAGTACAAGAGGACCTTGTTTGCGGCTTGAATGCGAGTGTTTTTCCTCCTCACCATTTCCGGCACCGAGCTTTTGGCTCCTCTGAAACTTCTACACCAACCTCAATGGAATTGAGAAGTAATCGGGGAACACGCTTTCCCTTGCGCTGGTGAAGGTCCTTAAAGAAGGAATTTGGGAGAGGAGGCTTGTAACTCCCAAACATCATTAAACTCCATTAATGGCCATTAAATCATTCTTTCGATTTCAACCAAATTAATGGGGTTGAGCCACCACAATGGCCGGCCACTTCCAGAAACTTCTCCTCTCCCTCAGAGGAATAAAATCCCCATAAAAGTGGGGGTTATGGAGCTTCCATGTCCATAATTGCCATTAAGCCATAGATTTATATCTCCTCCAAATCACCAATTCCATAGAGGCTTAGTTCGACGAATTTGCTCTATTCATCGAACACCGCTCGAAGAATTTGCTCCATTCATCGAACTCCACCCGACGAATTTGCTCCATTCGTCGAACTCTGCCCGATGAATTTGCTCCATTCATCAAACTCCGCCTGACGAATTTGCTCCATTCGTCAAACTCTTCCAGATGAATTTGCTCCATTCGTCGAACTCCGTTCGACGAATATGCCCCGTGAATAAACCTGAACCTAGTTCGACAACATTGAAAGGAGGGGTTAGATCTATTTTCTCTAGAGGGGGGTGAACAGAGTATTAAAAACTTTGGTTCTTTTTAAAGTTTATATCAGTGTAAAATAGTGATACCATATAATAGTTAAGAACAAGAAACTAGGCTAACTATTCCAATAATCACAAACACAACAAAAAGAAAAACAAATAAGAAAAGGAGCAATCGGACGATACAAGAAGTTTGTAGTGGTTCCCCTAAACTTTGGTACATCCACTCTTCTACCACCCTTGGTAGGAATCCACTAGCAGGTTTTTATCAGGTAACTGTCACCACAAGATCTGATTCAGGTAGATTAGGAAACCCTTTTAGGCTTTTGATCAGGTGCCTAAAAACCATCTTCAAGTCTTTTAAAGGGAGACTTATAAACCAGACTAACTTTTGAAGGGAGTTAAAACCCTGAACAATGGGGTGGAAAGAGTTTGATGGAAGTCTTCTCTTTTTTCAATATAACTTGAGAAGACTGTGTGGATTCTTGTGTTATCAAAGCTTCTTCTGAGAAGTTGAATGCTTCAGGGAAAATGAGCTTTGCTTAAGGGTGAGTAGGTCTTCAGCTTGATTTGCCAAGGTCCATGAAATCCAATGACTGTTGTTGAAAAAGATGTCTATAGATTTCTGGAACAGAAGTTGAAGAAGACTCTTGATTTTGATGTTTTGTTCTTCTTCAGTCTTGAGTATTGGCAGAGTAAGAAAAGCGTTGACAGAGAATGAAAGAGTCGACTGCATGATGAATGTTCTCTGTCAGTGTTTCTGAATACTTCTCTCTCTCATTGTAACTGTATATCTCGAAAAAGAGAGGATCTCTTTTATTCTACTGCCCATTAAAAATTCTATTTGAATTTTGAATTCTTTCCATAAATGTTGGCTGACCTGGAGAATTGAAAACGGCTTGAATAAATGCATTAAGGAGTTTCTCCAACTGTCCTTGATAGAATAAGCAAATAATTATTCTGATGAATGCCATATTAATGCAGCCAATAACTGTTATATTCAGAAGAATATTTGCATTAAATACTCAGAATAACACTGCTAATAAATAGAGAAAATAAGGAACAGAAAAGAAAAAACTCATTCTGGAACAGAAAAGAAAACGTCGAACGTTGAACGGAATTCGTCGACCTGATATCCCAGATCATCGACCAAAGAATTTCAGTTCGTCGACCTGAGCTCTGCGAACTCCTAAATAATAAATACTTTCCAATTCTTCACTCTGAGTTCGTCGAGCTAAAAAACTGTCTGAATAAAACTAAATGTCGACCTGAGCTCGAATATCATAGAGCTCAACACAGAGAATTAATTCTGAGTTCATCGATAAGAGATCGACGATCGTCGAGCTTTGTTCGAATAATTTCAAACTGATCACTGTCTTCTGAAAACTTGTAAGTCTGAGTCTCTGAGGTCCTTTGCTGGCTGGTCCAAGATAGTATATCTAAAGGGACTTAGCCTACAACACTAGGACTAATAGACATGACCCTGGCTATAAAATGGGGTCAGACTCAGCCTAACTTAGTGAACCTAGCCCAAATCCAACAAGAGATCCAACAATCTCCCCATATTTGGGTGCGGTCACTAATACAAAATAAATAAAAACAATCATAAAGCAGAAGGAAAATATATCAGACAGAACAAAATATTCAGCAGATATTTACAAGATTGTGCTTCATGACATAAAAAAAATTAGAGTACAAAAGTCAATAAGAAAATCACAAAAAATCGACTCATTTTCTCTGCTTGGCTTTATCTTTGACTGATCCTTCAGCAGGTTATTTTAATTTGATTTCCCTGTTAGGATTGGTAGCTTCTTTCTTTGACATGTTGAAGGATCAAGCGCATACCCAACTGCACCAAAAGCCCGGACTGTTGGAGAGAGCGCTACTTAATTTTTTATATAAGTAGCAGAGCGCCACGGGTCAAGTGAAGGAACGCCGGACCCAATAATCCCCCCCCGGCGTCCAGCACAACCCGTCGGCTCAGAGGTGGGGTTACCACATGGCCCACACGGCTCAGAGGTGGGGTTACCACATGTCCACGGTTGCCTGACCCACCGGACCAACACAGGTAGAAGGAAAAAATCAGGATTTAATAGCGCCCCCTCGGTCTTGAACCCGTGACCTCCTCTGATACCAATTGAAGGATCAAGCGCATACCCAACTGCACCAAAAGCCCGGACTGTTGGAGAGAGCGCTACTTAATTTTTTATATAAGTAGCAGAGCGCCACGGGTCAAGTGAAGGAACGCCAGACCCAACACATGTACATATCAGATGCTCCAATCACAGTTTGGGATGAAGTTCTTGGTACAATAGCTTCTGTGTGTAGTTTCATATAATCATCAACATTGAAAAACTTATTAGCCTTAGCATACCTTTTTAATTCTTCTTTTCTGTAAGCTGACATAATTGAATATTGAGATATGTCTTTTCCTTCAGCTTTAGCTTATTTGATTTGAGAAAGTCCTATAAGTTCATGGAATCTGGCCATCTTGGCACAAGTCTCCTATTCAGGATCAACAAAAGAAATAGGTGGAGACTCTGGCCTTTTTGGACAGGAATCTTGCATTGGTTCTTCAGTAGGCACTCTCTTAGAAGAATCAGGAGGTGGATTGCTTATAGAAGACTATTTTTGACAGCTTTTCCTGGGTTGTCTTTGATAGGTCCTAGTAACAGAAGCAGCATTCTGAGAGATGTTGCCTGAGGGGCTTGAAGAAGGAGTAGGAGGAGGACGAGAGTCTTTCCTGAAATATCTAGGAGGAGACCTGTACCTTCTCCTCTTCTTCCTTTCTTTCGGCTCATTCTTTGACAGCCACATCCTTTGTGGCATTCCAGGATAGGGAGTGATGTTCTGGAAAATGTAATATAGAGTGTCATTATGAGGATTGGGCTTTGAAATAGCCTTAGGTGGTGCTTTCCTTTTCTTAGACACTTTCTTTTTACTGTCATCAGAATCTGAGTCATCATCTTGATCATCATCAGAAGATCCTTGAGGATTATCATACATAGCATCAATCTCAGCAATAATATATTTTGGGATTTCCTTTTCAGCTGGAGGAGGGATAACTGGAGGAAGAAAATCTTTAGTAGGAACTTCTATTTCCTGATCAATATCCTCAGCAAGGATTTTATCAAAGTCAGGCAAAGGTGATGTAGAGAAGACAAAAGTGGGAGGAGAAATAGCCTTGGGCTCAGAGAGATCATCCTCATCCACTTGGATAAGCTCAACCTCTGGAACTAAATTGAGTTAAGGCTCAGGAGCTTCAAAACTCTTTTGAATATGCAGCAAGGTCTCTAAAGTGATGGGGGCAGATAACAAATAATATCTGTACATAATTGAAAAGAAAAAAAAGGAAGACAGTCTCTGAACAAAAGATCAAAATGATTTAGAACTGATGTCAAGTCAAAGTCTAGAGCAATAAGGAAATCTCCATAAAGAATTTCCAAGGGTTCTTCAGGAGTTTCAATATCAGTTTCCAAGAATTCAACAAGATCTGCATCTGTAATTTCTGTATCAAGAATATCAATATCTACATCTAAAACTGCTGCTGCAAAATCTTCAATTGATGCTGCTGTTAGAGCTTCTGCTGCTGGAGCTACTGGGGCAAATTCTTCACTGAGTATCTCCCACTGCCTGGTTTTAGTGGCTACTGGAGCCAGGCCCCTGACAGAAGAAGATGGGACAGGGAAGAAAGCAAGTTGAGCAGCAAGGGTTGAGATAGAGGAAGCAAGAGGTGAGATTTCCTTTGCTATCAGCTATTTCAGAAGTTGTGTGATGGATTCCAAGATGGAATAGATGGAGGGTGAAGCAAATTCTAAGAATTTTGGTGGGGTTTGGGTAGAGACAGATGGATTGATGATGGAAGATGATGAGGGATGACAATCTTTCATTGGTTCATCTGAAGGTGATAAAGAATTGCTTGGAGAGGAAATAAGATTGAAAGAAGGTAGTAAATTTAGATTTTGGAGTGGAGGTATGTCTGCAAGATGAGATGGAAGGGGGGAAGAGGTTGAGTAGCAGAATCTGGAGAAAGAGGTTGTTCTAGAAGTTGTTGTTGAACTAGGGATGAAATGGGGGACAAAGGAGGTGTATGATGATGTATTGGTGAAGAATGGTGGATGGGGCTAGCAGGAGGTGTAGGTGTGGGTTGATGTTCTGGAGCTAGATAAGGTTGTTGGATAGAAGTGGAAGGAGTTAGAACGAGGGGAGGAGGAGGAGAAATTGAACTGTCCTTTGCAGGGTGGGGAGTGGCTGTTACTTCCCTAGTACTCTTAGAAGTTTTTGAGGAGGAAGCCCTGGAAGGCTTTGGGATGCTCCTCTCCCACCTACAAAATAAGGCGCAGGTTTGCCTCCTAGAGGTGTTGATGAATATGGTTGGGGCGACCAGGGATTAAGCAGCTTTGGCATGAAAGAAGATTCCAAGAATCCTTCCAAAACAAACTTCCTTCTTGTTGTTCTTCTTCCTAATCAGATTGAACAAAATCTTAGCCCAATTAATGGCTTTCTTATTCACAATAGCACAAATCACTAAAAATTGATGTCTGGCAATATGATCATGGGCTGTATGCTTGCCCAGTAACACCTTACCACTACATCTACGAGAAAATTATACTCAGCAGATAGGTGATTCTTCAGCAATTTATTTGAGTTGTCTCTATAATAACCCATCAACGTCAACATTTCGTCATATTCAGAAGATTCAAGTTCAATATCTTCTTCAACATTTACTAGTCCAAAAATTTCTGTAAGAATGGCTGGGGTTAAAAGAATAGTGTTACCCGATATAGTTCCAACCATAGTGTCAGCATTTGGAGTAGATGAAGTATAAACCCATTCTCTTATTTCAGTAGCAGCAATCCTCATTCTGGTAGTCATTAGTTTCTTCAAATTAAGGTCTTCAAATAGCTATAGAATATCAATGAAGATCTGGTCTAATTTTTGAAAAGAATCGAAATCAATGTCAAATCCCATGTTGAATTTCATTGTAGAAAGAGCGCCTGCTGGAATCACCATTAGTCTTCTGCAACAAGAAAGCAGAAAGATCAAGTGCAAGGGAACAGAAAGCGCGGGATGGAGGTCGAAGAAAACGTAGATATAAGGTTTTCTCAGAATATGAAACAACAAAATCCGTCCTGCGAAACAAGAGAAATCTTCGATCTGAGGTCGACGAAATATTTTATTCTCAAAAGAATTCATTGATCTCAGTCAGAAGAAGGGGAAAACATTTCGTTGTTCTCAGGTCGACAAAAATTTTTCTGAAGCCAGATCGTCGTTCTCAGGTCGACAAAAAATGACTTCCACAGAGAGATCGTTGATCTCAAGTCGACGAAAAATCTCAAGAACTTCCTTTAGTTCATCGAGTTCCGTTCGACAAAATTTGGCAAATTATTTGACCGCAGACAGAGAATTAAATTAAGGTATCACCATTCATCATGCGTAGCTGATTAATAAAGGATAGATGTTTCTTCTCATCCAAGGGTTTGATAAAGATATCTGCCCTTTGCAAATCAGTGGGGATGAAGGTAATATTAATTTTCTTCTTTTCCACACACTCTCTAATGAAATGGTGTCTAACATCTATATGCTTGGTCCTATAATGATGTACTGGATTCTGTGCTATAGATATAGCACTGGTACGATCACAAAATACAGTTGAATTATTTATGTTGTAACCATAATCCTGAAGTTGATTTTGTATCCATAGCATCTGTGAATAGCAACTGCCAGCTGTTATATATCCAGCTTCTACTAATGATGTAGACACAAATGTCTGTTTCTTACAAAACCAAGAGATAAGCCTAGTACCAAGGAACTGGCATGTTCCTGGTGTGCTTTTCCTGTCCATTCTACATCAAGAAAAATCAGCATCTGAGTATCCAGTTAACTCAAATTCTGACTCAGTTGGATACTAGAGTCCTAGATTTAGGGAACTCTTTATATATCTTAAAATTCTTTTTAATAAAACTAGATGAAATTCATTAGGGTTCACTTGGAACCTAGCACAAAGAAAAGTAGCAAAACAATATATCAGGCCTACTTGCTGTAAGATATAGAAGGGACCCAATAATGGCCCTATACAATTTCTGATCAATAGGTTTCCCTTGTTCATCAGAATCAACCACAGCATCTGTAGACATAAGTGTTTTCTTAGCTGAGGCATCAGCCATCCCAAACCTTTTAATCTTTAGCATATTTGGATTGGGATAAGAAAATGCCATCAGGTGTCTTCTTTACTTGGAGACCAAGGAAGTATGAGAGCTTACCCATGCTACTCATCTCAAACTTGGAATGCATAAGGTTGGAGAACCTTTTGCATAGTTTGGGATCTGTAGAGCCAAATATAATGTAATTTACATATATTTGTACTAAAAGAATTTTATCATTATGATGCTTGAAAAATAATGTCCTATCTACCATGCCTCTAGAAAACTTATGCTCTAAAAGAAAGCTTGTTAAGGTTTCATACCAAGCTCTTGGAGCTTGATTTAGACTATAGAGAGCTTTATGCAATCTGAAAACATAAGAGGGATAAGATGAAGAGATAAAACCTGGTGGTTGTTCACCATAAACCTCTTCTTTTAGTTCTCTATTCAGAAAAGCACTCTTAACATCCATCTGGTAGACTTTGAATTTCTTGAAAGCAACATAAGCAAGGAAGATTCTGATTGCTTCTAGCCTTGCAACAAGAGCAAAGATTTGATCATAATCAATGCCTTCCTGTTGCATATAGCCTTGAGCAACAAGCCTTGCTTTATTCCTTATGATTGATCCATGGGCATCAAGCTTATTCCTGAAAATCCACTTAGTTCCAATGACAGGGTAGTATTTGGGTCTTGGAACTAAGTCCCAAACTCTGCATCTTTCAAACTCATTGAGCTCCTCTTGCATGGAAATAATCCAGTATGGATCCTGCTCTGCATCTTTGAAGGATTAGGGCTCAATTTGAGATACGAAGCATGCATCATCATATCCTGGTGGAGTTGATGCCTTGTCTGCACACCAGGTGATATGTCTCCAATCACTTGAGATGAATGGTGATCTCTAAGTGTGACAAGTTTAGTTGGTGGAGTTGGTTGATCAATAGCCTGGGGAGTTAATTCCTCTGGTGTAATTGGATTAGCTGTTGTTGGTTCAACAAAATTGTCAGCTTCTTCATCATCACTTTCTTCAGCATCATGTGGAGAAGAGTGAGTAACAGCCTCATATGTGAGGGTCGACTCATTCAACTTTTCATATATGTTAGGTACCTATAAAGAATTACTGGTAGAAGCTTGCTTCTCCTCATTAAGCATGTTAGTCTCATCAAAAGAAACATGAATGGATTCTCCTACTTTTAAGGTTGATTTATTATAAACCCTATATGCCTTGCTTACTTGGGAGTGTCCAAGAAAAATTCCCATTTCATACTTGGCTTCAAATTTTCTAATGTATTTCTTATTGTTGTTGTGAATGTAACATAAGCAACCAAAAATTTTAAAGTAATCTACTTTAGGTTTCTTCCCTTTAAGTAGCTCATAAGGAGTCTAATTCTTAAGCCTGTGTATAAGACTTCTATTCAGTACATAATTTGTTGTGCTTACAGCCTCTGCCCAAAAGGATAGGGGCAAATAAGCATCTGCAAGTAATGTGTCTGCTGATTCAATCAGTGTTCTATTCTTCCTTTCAGCAACCCAATTTTGTTAAGGTGTTCTAGGAGCTGAGAAGCATTGTCTGATGCCTTCCTTCCAACAGAACTCTTACATAAGAAGAGACTCAA
Source organism: Platanthera zijinensis (assembly GCA_039513925.1). NCBI lineage: Eukaryota > Viridiplantae > Streptophyta > Magnoliopsida > Asparagales > Orchidaceae > Platanthera > Platanthera zijinensis. Next base: position 150,652,727 of record CM077082.1, read on the forward strand.
ACTCAGTACCATGATCACTTCTGATCAATGCAACTGAAGTAGAGTACTCAATCTGTATGTTCTTGAGAAAGTCTGTAAGAATCTTAAAGTTATCAGACTTTGATCTCAGAAAGAAAACCCAAGTGAATCTAGAGAAGTCATCAACAATTACTAAAGTATTAGATTTCCCTCCTAGACTTTGTACTGTTATAGGGCCAAATAAGTCCATATGTAGTAAGTATAGAATTCTAGGTGAGTCACTTTTAGTTATTCATTTAAAGCTTCTTTTAGTTTGCTTGCCTAACTGACAAGACCTGCAAAGGCTTTCCTTCTTATAGGGAGTAAGAAGGCAATCCTCTAACAAGGTTGTCTTTAGATAATCTAGCAATATTTTTTAGGTTTACATTCCCTAATCTCCTATCCCAAAGGTCATTATTATTACTAGTTGAGTTAAATAGATAGATTTCTAATTTAGCTGTTTTGAAATTAACTAGGTAAATGTTTCCTACCCTTTTGCCAATCAATACTACACTATTGTCTAAAGAAGTGATGAAACATGAGGTTTTAGTAAATGATACCTGAAACCTTTCATCACATAACTTACTTATGGAGATGAGGTTGTTCTTCAGTCCACTTACATAAGCTACATTCCTGAAGGTGACAGCTCTAACTTTAACTTTTCCATAGCCCTCAGTCTGGCCACAATTGGAGTCACAAAATATCACTTTTGGTCCTAGCTTTGCCTTGAAGTGAGTTAGGTTGGCCTTATTTCTTATCATATGTTTAGAACAGCCACTGTTCAAATACCACTATTGCTCTATGGTAGAACAGTCTTTTTCCTGTAAAATAGATTAGTCATTTTTGACCCAGGTTACCTTGGGTCCTTCTCTCTTCTCATAATTAAAACTTGAAATGAAAGACTATTCTGGTTGACTTTGATAACCTAAAGGATGATATTTCCTAGGTGGAATAATCCATTGATTAAAGTTATTATTAAAGGTTCTTGGTGGATTAAAGGTTTGAAAAGAATTAAAAGATCTGTTCAACTTATCTGCGTTCGACAAATTCAGGTGAGTTCATCAAGCTGAGTTCGACGATCGGGATTGAGTTCGTTGAGCTCCATTCAGAGAATGAAAGTATTAATTTTCTGGGCCCCAAAAACGTCGATCTCTGGTCGACGAACCATACTGGTTTCGTCGATCGTAGTTCAGAGAATAGTTATAATACATGTTTGCGTTCGTAGTTCGTCGACTTGTGTTCGACGAACTGTTTATATTTCATTAATCTGAGTTCAACGAAATCTGCTGAACATAGTTTTTAATATTATTCTTATTACTTCTTTTCTTTCTCTTAGTTTTTTGTTTTAGGTCAATTTGTTTAGGACTATTATTTTCTGCTTTTTTTTCCTTTTGAGAAACAAATTTAACTGGTGTGGTTAATATATTTTTGTGAATTAGGGGGGATAGGCTTGATGAAGCATACAAGCCTAGCTTGACATTAAATCTGGCATTGACTGTGCTTGTAATGTCCATTAGCTTAAGGCTTCTCCCATTGAGAGATTCCTCAAGTTGCCTAGCCTCACATAACTCAGTCTTTAGTTTTCTGATTTATTCATTAGCTAGTGTTATTTCATTCTTTAACATATCATTTTCTAGCATTAAGTTATTCTGTTCAGTTAATTTTTCTCTAAGTTGTTTCATAACCTTTTCAAAATTAATTAAATCTAAGCACATTGATTTAAATTCAGTTTTGAAATTTTCAGAACTATAATCAAAAGATGAAAATACCTGATCAGCTTCTGATTTTGATACTTTTTTATTTTCCGACTCATTTTCAACATCTGAAGGGCTGCAAGAGGCATTGATAGCCATGAGGCATATTTCCTTTGCCTTTGCCTATTCTTCTTCTTCATTGGAGCTTGAAGATGTGGATTCATCTTCTTTGTCACTCCATGTTTCAACCACAAATCCCTTTTCTTTCTTTTTGTGCTTGCTGGAAGGGGGCTTGCTGTAATGCTTGCTTCTGGATTCCTTTTCTCTTCTCCTCTCCTTCTTTTGATTCTCAGGATATTCAGACATGAAGTGTCCTTGTTTCCTGCATCCAAAACACACTACTTCTTTAGTGGGAGTTTTGTCATACATGGGCTTGCTGTCATTTCTGGATGACTTTCTCATGAAGTCCTTCCTTGCCATTTTATAGAATATCTTTGCAAGGAGACTCATCAGATCTTCATTTAGAGCTTCAGTCTCTTCAGCAACTTTGAATGCAATGTTTTGTTCTTTTCTTGCTGGAGGAGGAGTCCTTTGCTCACCAGCTTCTCTGGATTTTATCAAATGCTCATAATATTTAAGCTTTTCCAGGAGAGATTATTTTGAAATCTCATTCAAGCTTCTAGCTTCTTTGATTGGACAGATCCTGGTGTCCATGAGCTTGGGAAGCACATTAGGATCTTTTCATTCACCTCTGTAAGAGAGATGTCTTTGTCCAGTATCATCAGCTCACTGATGATAGAGCTTAGTCTGTTATACATATCACTAATAAGATCAGCTTCATCTTTCTTGAAGTTCTCATACAATGAGATGAGAGGTTATCTTCTGTCCTTTCTCTCATCTGCTGAGCCAACAACCATCTGGTGGAGAGAATCCCGGATTGATTTTGTAGAGGCACATTCAGACACCTTTTGAAAAATGTCATCTGACATAGCTTGAGCCAATATATTCATGGCTTTAGCATCTGCAATCTTGGCTTTCTTCTAGGCATCTGTACACTGAGGTGGTGGAACAGCATGAGTGTTTGAGGTTGAAGTTGAAGCAGTTGCTGCAGTAGGAGGTCCTGTCAAGATAGAATTAAATATATCCTCATTAATAAAGTTCATATACAACTTAATTCTTGCCTTCCAGATGGCAAACCTATTTAGGTTGCATACTAGAGGTCTGGTGCTTGTATAATCCTTGTTTTGTGCCATTGTGATTGAGAATAGTTGGGAAGAGGAAAATCTGATCTAACTAGATCTTGCTTCAAGTGTTAACTTGTACAACCAAACAAACACTCCCTCTGATACCAATTGAAAGGAGGGGTTAGATCTGATTACTCTAGAGGGGAGGTTAATAAAGTATTAAAAACTTTGGTTCTTTTTAATGTTTATATCAGAGTAAAATAGTGATACCATATAACAGTTAAGAACAAGAAACTAGGCTAACTATTCCAGTAATCACAAACACAATAAAAATCAAAACAAATAGAAAAGGAACAACCAGACGACATAAGAAGTTTATTATGGTTCCCCTAAACTTGGGTACATCCACTCTTCTACCACCCTTGGTAGGAATCCACTAGTAGGTTTAGATCAAGTGACTGCCACCACAAGATCTGATTCAGGTAGATCAGGAAACCCTTTAGGCTTTTGATCAGGTGCCCAAAACCAACTTCAAGTCTTTTGGAAGGAGACTTGTCAACTAGACTAACTTTTGAAGGGAGTTAAAATCTTTTACAATGGGGTGGAAAGAGTTTGATGGAAGTCTTCTCTTTTCTCAATACAACTTGAGAAGACTATGTGGGTTCTTGTGTTGTCAAAGCTTCTTCTGTTAAGTTGAATGCTTAAAGGAGAATGAGCTTTGCTTAAGGGTGAGTAGGTCTTCAGCTTGATCTGCCAAGGTCCAGGAAATCCAATGACTGATGTGGAAAAAGATGTCTATAGATTTCTAGAACAGAAGTTGAAGAAGACTATTGATTTTGATGTTTTGTTCTTCTTCAGTCTTTAGTATTGGGAGAGTAAGAAAAGCATTGAGAGAGAATGAAAGAGTCAACTGCTTGATGAAAGTTCTCTGTCAGTGCTTCTGAATACTTCTCTCTCTCTTTGTAACTCTATATCTCGAAAAAGAGAGGATCTCTTTTATTCTACTGCCCATTAAAAATTCTCTTTGAATTTTGAATTCTTTCCATAAATGCTGGTTGACCTGGAGAATTGAAAACGGCTGGAATAAAAGCTTTAAGGAGTTTCCCCAAGTGTCCTTGATAGAATAAGAAAACAATTATTCTGATGAATGCCAAATTTAATGCATCCAATAACGGCTATATTCAAAAGAATATTTCCATTAAATACTCAAAATAATACTGCAAATAAATAGAGAAAATAAGTAACAGAAGAAGGAAAACTCATTCTGGAACAGAACAGAAAACTGAAAGAAATGACTTAATGCAATTGATAATCCTCTTATACTAATTGAAAGGAGGGGATAGATCTTAACTTTCTTCTAATCTAGAGTTAATAAATAAAAAGTTGCAGCACAAAGATAAAGAAGGAAAAAGCAAACACATAGACGACACAAGGATAACAGTGGTTCCCCAACCTGGGTACATCCACTCTTCTACAACCCTGGTAGGAATCACTCTCAGGTTTTTGATCTGGTGACTGCCACTAAATAATATCTATTTGTAGGGAGATATTTAAACCCTTATGGCTTTTGATAAGGTGCCAGAAAACCCCTGAAGTCTTTTGATCAGGAGACCTTACAACCAAGAATTACTTTTGAAGGGAGTAAGAACCCTGTATAGAGTGGGGGAAAGTAAAAGTTGAGTTGTCTTCTCTGTTCTCAAACAAATGAGAGAAGACTTGAGAGTGATCCCTATGATGTCGACGCTTGTCCTGTGATCTTGAATGGAGGAATCAAAAGCCTTGATCAGGGTGTAGGTCTTGATTTCCAGAAAGGTTAGACTGTTTATGAAGAATGTCTCTTCTTACTTCCTGGAAGAACACTTGTGTGAAGAACTGAAAACTATTCTTCTTTTTTGTCTTGTGTTCTCTATGTGAACCTTTGTATCTTCCTATCCTGATTCACTGTATTTTCCTCTTGAATAATCCAATCTAAATATATTCCCCCTTGCCATATTCAAACATTTGAATTAATTCTATCTTGGAAAGGCTGAGGCATTCCCGAGAAAGAATAAGATGCCTGGGAATTAATCATATTAACTGCTGCTGTTGAACGGCTATAAGCATTAAATATGAGAGATATTAAATGCCTTAATTAATTCTGCGAGCTGTTAAAATCTATGTCTGTAAGACTGCATAGATTTCGTCGACCTCAGTCTGTTATTCGTCGGCCTCAGCTCAGAGAATGTCGACCTGAATAATTTTTGCGTCGAGCTAAGATTCTGTCTTGAGATCAGCGATCGTTGACCGGAGCTCGTAGATCAACAAGCTCAACTCAGAGATAGAACTCTTAGTTTCGTCGACCTGAGTTTGACTATCGTCGAGCTGAGTTTGATTATCTTTGAGCTGATTTTCTGCTCTTAACAAGACTAATTTCTGCATGATTTCTTTTCTGCAACATTTCTCTAGAGTTCTTTTGAGGCATACCTAGAAATAATCTTATTACCCTGACTATACATTTTGGGTCAATCTAAAAACATCCTAATAGTACTCCTTGCCCAAATCCAAACTAGGGTTCCAACAATCTCCTCCTATTTGGGTGAGGGTACTATTTACATAAAAGGAATACAAAGCAAATTTAAAATGACTGCTTTGAAACATAAAATAAACAACAACAAAGTATATAAATATGAAAAACTTTTGATAGGCTCTGTAGATGTTCTTTGCATATCTTAAACTGAGCATATTTCAGATATGTTGCTCCTGATGTATTAAACAATCTCCTTGATATCATCCCCTGATTTCTGACTAATTGAAACTGCTGCTGCTGTATCCTTTAAAGCAGTCTCCCCCTATACAACTACCCCTGTACTGAACTGTCTTTTCCTGAAATAAGGGGTTAGGAGTTCTGGACCCAGATTATCTTGGGTCCTGGTTCTTTTTCATAATAATTAGATATAAAAGAACATACAGGTTGATCTTTGTAACCTAGAGGGTGAAATTTCCTAGAAGGTATGAACCACTAGGTAAAAGGATTTTTAAATATTTGAGTTTGATTATAATTTTCAAAAGGATAAAAATTTCTGTTCTGAAATTTTGAGTTTGACGAAAAATAATTTCGTCGATCTAAGTTCGATGAAGAGTAGTGAGATCGTCGATCTCATTTCGACGAAGTATATTGATTTCGTCGATCATAATTTCCAGACCGGTTAAAATTAAAATCTCTGTTCAGAGTTCTTCGATCTCTGTTCGACGAACAGTATTGTTTTCATCGAGCTGGGTTCGATGAATTATTTTGAACAAAAATTTTCTGAAATTTTTTAATTATTTTTGGTAAAAATTCAGTTATATTGCCTAAATCTATTATCTTTGGTTTGTCTTTAACTATTTCTAAAGAAGAGAATTGTTCAGAAACATTTTTTAAATCTTCTTTAAGATTTTTGTTTTCAGAAGATAGTTTATACACTTTCTCTCTAAGAAGTTTATTTCCTTCTCAGATTGAATTAAATCATTGCATAAAATTTTAAAATCTTCTTTAAAATGTTTTGAGGAAAAATCAAAAGAAGAGATAACCTGATCCTCATCTGATTAATATTCTGATTCTACAAAATCTGATTCATCATCAGATCTACTGCATGATGCATTTACTGCCATCAGGAAAAACTCTCTTGCTCTTGTTTCTTCTTCATCCTCAGTTGTACAGGGTGAAGCTTCAAAGTCACTCCAAGTATCAGCATCATATTTTCTATTTTTAGCTGATCCAGCAGCCATTACTGTGAGAGAGTCCCAGATTTCTTTTGCTGAAATACATTCTACAACTCCTTCAAAAATGTCATCAGACATTGATTGAGCGTGGATGTCCATTGCTCTTGCATAAGCCATCTTTAACAATTTTTGGGTTTTTGAGTCGGCAGATAGAGTAGTGGGACCTGACAAAATAGAGTTGTAAATGGCTTCATCAATAGAATTCATAAACAGCCTAATCCTTGTCTTCCATCATATAAGCTTATCCAGATTGCACTTAGGAGGTCCAGTGCTTGAACATTCATCATTTTGTGCCATGAAAAATTCTTAAGAAATATAAGATCTATTCAGGTGTTAGCCTATACAACCAAAGAACGACCCTCTGATACCAATTGAAAGAAATGACTTAATGAAAATGATAATCCTCTAATACCAATTGAAAGGAGGGGAAAGATCTTAACTTTCTTCTAATCTAGAGTTAATAAGTTAAAAGTCAAAGCACAAAGATAAAGAAGGAAAAAGCAAGCAAACAGATGACACAAGGATTACATTGGTTCCCAACCTTGGGTACATCCACTCTTTTACCACCCTGGTAGGAATCACTCTCAGGTTTTTGATCAGGTGTCTGCCACAAAATAATATCTATTTGCAAGGAGATATTATAATCCTTCTGGCTTTTAATCAGGTGTCAGAAAACCACTGAACTATTTTGATCAGGAGACCTCACAACCAAGAATTACTTTTGAAGGGAGTAAGAACCCTGTATATAGTGGGGGAAAGTAAAAGTTGAGTTGTCTTCTCTGTTCTCAAACAAATGAGAGAAGACTTGAGAGTGATCCTGATGATGTCAAGGCTTGTCCTGTGATCTTGAATGGTTCAGGAATCCAAATCCTTGCTCAGGGTGTAGGTCTTGATTTCCAGAATGCTTAGACTGATTGTGAAGAATGTCTCTTCTTGCTTCCTTGAAGAACACTTGTGTGAAGAACTCAAAATTGTTCTTCTTTTTCTGTCTTGTGTTCTGTGTGAACCTCTGTATCTTCCTATCTTGATTCACTGTATTTTCCTCTTGAATAATCCAATCTAAATATATTCCCCCTATCCGTATTCAAACATTTGAATTAATTCTATCTTAAAACGGCTGAGGCATTCCCGAGAGAGAATAAGATGCCTGGGAATTAATCACATTAACTGCGGCTGTTGAACAGCTATTAGCATTAAATCTGAGAGATATTAAATGCCTTAATTAATTCTGGCATCTGTTAAAATCTCTGTCTGTAAGACTGCACAGATTTTCTCGACCTCAGTCTGCTATTCGTCGACCTCAGCTCTGAGATCGTCAACCTAAATAATCTTTGCGTCGAGCTGAGATTCTGTCTTGAGATCAGCGATCGTCGACCGGAGCTCGGAGATCGTCGAGCTCAACTCAGAGATAGAACTCTGAGTTTTGTCGACCTGAGTTCGACTATCATCGAGCTGAGTTCGACTATCGTCGAACTGATTTTCTGCTCTTGACAAAACTGATTTCTGCATGATTTCTTTTCTGCAACATTTCTTTGGAATTCTTTTGAGGCAGACCTAGAAATAATCCTATGACCCTGACTATACATTTTTTGTCAATCTAAAAACATCCTAATAGTACTCCTTGCCCAAATCCAAACTAGCATTCCAACAAAAACGTTGAATGCCAAACGAAATTCGTGGACCTGAGATCCAAGATCGTCGACCAAAGAATTCCAGTTCGTCGACCGGAGCTCTGTGAACTGATAACTGAGAAATACTTTCCAATTCTACACTCTGAGTTCGTCGAGCTGAGAATCTGTCTGAAGAAAACTAAACGTCGACCTGAGCTCAAATATCGTAGAACTCAACATAGAGAATTAACTCTAAGTTCATCGATCGGAGATCGACGATCGTCGAGCTGAGTTCGAAGAATTTCGAACAGATCACTGTCTTTTGAAAACTTGTAAGTCTTAGTCTTTGAGTTCCTTTGCTGGCTGGTACAAGATGGTACATCTAAATGGACTTAGCCTACAATACTAGGACTACTAGACATGACCCTGGCTATACAATGGGGTCAGAAACTTACTCCGTTCTTTAAACTCCGTTCGACGAACTCTGGACCAAGCTCAGCACTTACTCTGTTCGAATAATATTTGTTGAGCTCGATTAATACGCTCTGTTCAACAAACTCTTCCTGAGTTCGACAAATTCTTTTTCGAGTTCAATGAATACGCTCTGTTTGACGAACACTTGCTGAGTTCGACGAATCCGACCGGTTCGACAAATTGCTTGGTGAGTTCGACGAAATTGACCGATCTTATAATTTCTAAATATTTAATAACTAAGACTTACTATTTGCTGCCCAAGATGTTTCACACCCTAATTCCCTTATTCCCTGAAACCCTTAAGTGCTTCCTAGGATTTTGTCATGACCTAGTCATGACAAAACCATCCTAGGGATCTAGAAGTCTGAGGGATGTTACAAATCCCAATACATAAAAATAAAAGTTTCATCCTCAAAATTCAGGTTAGGCCTACGGGGTGTCAAGTACGAGAAGTGAAATTTAACATCACGAGAGGTTAAAGGTGATATTTGACGTGAAAAGTTCTGGGTACCTTTGCTGCATCAAGTCCCATAACTCCCACATGTGCTCCTCTTGTCCATGATTCCTCCACAAGACCTTGACCAGCTTAACCTTCTTGCGTCATAACACCCATATCCCAGTATCATCTATCCGAATCTGCTCCAGGTTCACGGATCAATCAGAGGTTATAGGCCCATCTGTAGTCGTAATCTGCTGCTCCGTTCGAAGTACAATGCTCCTGAGGGAGGAGACATGGAATACGTCGCGCAAACCTGCTAGCACTTGCGGCAGCTCTAGTCTATAAGACAAGGGATATATCCATTCCAGGATCCTGTAAGGCCCCATATGCCTAGGACTTAGCTTCTTCTGACCACGCACCCGCGAGACTCCATCCATTAGTCGTATCTTCAGAAACACCTGGTCTCTTACCTGAAACTCTACTTGATGATGGCGAGCATCGTAATACTTGGCATGTCTGCTCTGGGCCTCCAACATCCTGTCTCGAATTAACCGCACCTAAGCATCCGTATCCTCGATGAACTTTAAGCCAAGTGCCCACAGATCCTCATCCTAGATCCAAGACAAAGGTATCGTGCATCTCAGCCTGTATAAAGCCTCATAAGGGGCCATGGAGATGTTGGACTGGTAGCTGTTGTTATATGATAATTCGATCAACGGTAGCTGCCTCTCCCATGGCTCTTCGCGGTCCAGTATGCAAAGACGCAAAAAATCCTCTAGTGTCTGATTTGTGCGCTCGGTCTGTCCATCCATCTGAGGGTGGAAGGCGGTACAAAATGTCAACCGGGTCCACAAATAAGCTTGGACCGACCTTGATGAGTCCTATTTATATAATGATTTTCGGACTCATCTGGGCTTGTTTTTGTATGCTTGCACTTCACTTTGAGTTCATTATTGCTCATATTTCATTTTATCCTTATTTCTTTAGGAAGTGCACTTTTGGCCCGTGGTTGTGTTTATTTTGTGTTCTTCTATTATTGTACTCCGTTCTGTGCTTGTTTGGAATGTCTGCGCATATCAGTGCTGGGTTTAGGGGTCGTGTGCGTGTCCCGGGATTATTTAGAAACAGATTTACTGTGCACGATCATCGGCTTTGTTGCGCACGACCACTGGTCGTGCGCCGCTGATCGTGTGTACCTATTCCCCACTTTCCAAAGTTCTGTCGGGGCAATCTCACGACCACTGACTTCAGTGCGCACGACCACTGGTCGTGCGCCACTGATCGTACGCGTTGATTCCACTTTTTCCTCGAGTTTTGCCTGGCCTTCGCGCACTATCACTGACCACAGGGCGCACGATCACTGGTCGTGCCCCAGTGATCGTGCACGCTGTTTATTCTGCTTTCTATAAATACGCAGGTTCCGCCCTAATTTCGCCAGATCGCCCCTTTCCACGATTTTCCGCCATTTTCTGCTCCGAAGAGGGATTTCGCCGCCCTCCATCATCCTCCACCATAGGGATTTGCTCCGGGCAAGCCTTCAATGCCAAATCAAAGCTGAAGCATCCCCTCGGCCTCCTCCTTCATCCCCAAGCTTCAAGCGGAGTTTTGACCGAGCATTCTCCATCAAGCTAGGAGGAGCTGGAGCCGCAATCTACCGGGTCATTTCAACGAAGAAGACGGGTCCATTGGGAGTGAGTGACAACCTCCTCTACCCCGGACGTAGTTGAGGACCGAGCTTGGACTCGGATTAACAACCCGGGATTCCAACCGTGAACCCTCAATAAGGCTTCGGATTCGGTCGATTCGCACACCTCTTCCTCTTGTTGTACTTAGCTTATTTATTTTCCATGTATTGATGAAGAATGCTTATTTGTAGTTAACATTTACTCTTATTCATGTCTATGTGAGTTAGTGTTTTTGTTATATTTACTTGAGGTGCGCCATATTCCATCCTCCACCATCCACCCTTGCCGCACTAGCAATTGCTAGTGGCGTGCGTTGCGAAGAGGTGCTCACGACCCTCATTCCGCCATTCTAACCACCTCATCCGCTAGCCTACTCGTCCATCCGCCAAGCGATTCGGTGCATAGTGGCCCGTGAAGTTTCCATCCCGCCTGGAGAAGCATCGCATAGCGGCGTTGCATAGGAGTAGCTTGTAGATTTTACTTCCTGTTTCCGCAACAATCAAACCCCCCCCCCCCCTTTTTTTGAGCCGACCCGAGGACTTCAATCTAAAGTCCTCCTCGACATTAACTCATCCCTTACTGTGTTCCTCAAGAGACCGACACTCGGGGATTTATTCCCAAACTTAATTACTTGTGCGACCGGTGCGCTTGCCGTATTTTCCACGCATCAAGTTTTTGGCGCCGTTGCCGGGGAACACAGTCGTTTGAGTTTTTGGAGAGGAAGATTTGAGATAATTGCCCTTTCCATTTGTAGATTTCATGTTTTATTTTTGTTTTGGTTTTTAGTTGTTGTTTTTTTTATTTTATTCCATTTCTAGTTTTTATTTTGCTATAGCAGGCTGTTCCACTCTTTATTTGCTTGCGAGTATTTAATTTCTGCTTAGAAAATTTCTTGTGGTGAATTCTTTTCTATTGCACCATGTATTCAAATTGGTATATCAAGTGCCATTGGTGCGGGGATTATGGGCATGGTAGTGATGAGTGCCCCACTGACGGTACTGAGTATAATTCTCATGGTCCCATGTATGCAGCACCGCTGTCTCACGGTACTCCATACACGGTACCACAGTCTTATGGTCACTACTCGTCTCCGCCTCCACCTTTTTCATATTCCTCCCCGGTCCCTTCTGGACCGAGGGGTAATGGAAAACGGTGTTTGTGTTGTCATAGCACCGACCATGTGTTGAAAGATTGCACAGAATTTCTGCGCCAGATGGAGGCGGATGATGAACCGGATATCCGGATCGTCTCATCCACCTTTCAAATGGCCGCTCCTTCTGATTCTGATGATGTATCCGCAGTACCACCTTGTCTATGGGGGACTACTGTGGATACACCCATCAGACCTTCCACTAGTCAGTGCGACGACATTGCGGCACCTTCTCTCCTTGTGTCTTCTTCCCCTATTTTTGATTCACCCCCGGAGGAACCTGCGCATATTATCTCTGATGATGTTGCTCCTCCGCTTTCTTTGCATGAATTACCTACTCCACTTTCTAGTGAGTCGGTCGATGATGTTGTGCCATGTGGGAATCGGGAACATGTGGATGCGCCATGGTGTGACGAGGACATTATTCTCATCAATGGTGAGTACTATGTCTTGGAACATCGTGACGTACCGAGGTGTGATGAGGAAATCCTTGCCGGCGAGGAGGTTTCTACTTCCTTGTTGGATGAGGGGATCCAAACCACCACCGAGGACCTCCTATTCTCAGATCCCCATCGTCATGACTCATATGACGCCGACAGTGATCTATGTTTGGATCCTGCTGAGAGTGATTCCGGGATCACTCTCCCTATTTCCGCTTCTTTTAGTTTTTCTTCTCCTTTATTCCTTGACCCCCCTTCTCCTTCTGCGCCTGTGCGGGTTGACTCCCTGCAGGTGAGTTGGGTTGACATTGAGCCTTGCGCTCAGGTTGTCGGCGAGTGCCTCAGCTTGCATGAGGAGTTTCCTACTCCTTTTGCAGTTGAAGCCTCTACCTTCACCTTCGCCCCCAACGAGCATGTGGTGGACGATACCTTGCTAGGTAAGGATTTTTTTTGTGATGAGATGAGCGAGAACCAAGTCGCCTCCTCATCTTATTTCCTGCTTCCTCTACCTGAGCTTTTCAGGTATTATTATCTAGGTAGAGGGGTAACTGTTCTATCGCCGTATCGGTACCCGTTACCGCAACAGATATTGGAACAGTTACATGTTCATCTTCTCTTCCATAGGCCCATTAGCTAAGGCTTTTCTGCTTCGAATAAGTCATGTTGGGATGACAGTTACCCCAGTAGTTATCTTAAATTTCTGCATTTTACTTTTTATGTCTAGCTTAGTTTAGAATTTATATGTATTTTGTTTTTCTTTTGTTTTGTTTTTGCGGAGCTCACCCCTGCAGGTTTTCTTGACATTCTTGTTGGTGGGGTCGTGATTCTCCGTATGGTGGAGCTGTTCTAGTTTTCACGCGTCTTCTGGTATGCTCACTAGCTGAGCATTGGGTAACCTCTTCCCTTAGCTCATTCTGATTTTAATTTCTCTATCATTTGATGTGTTGTTTAGTCTAAGTCTGGGGGAGAGCATGTTTACCTTTTGCACGTGCACATTTCTTTTGCATACTAGAAGCTTTTCGCATTTTATTTTGTTTATGTTCATTGCTTCGCACACCACTGCACCCACATGAGCGCGAGCTTAGCTGTTAGCGTGCCACGAGTTGAACTTGTATCTTTGTTAGATATGGAAAATTTCTGTGCTAGTTTAGGATTATGTGACGGCGTAAAATGTTGGCCTTGCTGTGTTTCTAGTCAACTGCTCTCGTTTTGTATAGAAATTTGTGTAGATTTAATTTTTTCGTATGCTTATAGTTCTATATTTTTCTATTTGCGTAAATATTTCTTATTCTACTCAAAAGTTGGTGAATCCGGTGTGAATCAAACGGTAGCGTAGGAATGTGTGTAGCCGCCACTAGACTCGTATTGCTTGAGTCGGGAGGAAGGATTATCTTTCTCGGTTGCTAAGAACTTGCCCCAAGCTATTCTTGAAGCTGGTACACGGTTAGTCTAGCGTGAGAGTGATGTAGGCCACCTTTTGGCCCGGTTGAGCTTTTTACCCATTCCTAACATCGCCCTTGCTAGCCCCTTTGTGCCTACCATTCCTTTTGATTCAGCTCCACTATATTCGCCAAAGCCTCATAGCTGATCCTAGTCGCACACCAAAGTTGAGCTTAGTGTTTTATATTTTCATGTTGGGTTGTGATGTGGTGTTATTATTTGTGAAAATGTGGAAGTGCTTTCAAGTTATATCTGCTGAAATTATGAAAATAAAAAGATGAAAAAGAAAAGAAAATGATTAAAAAAAGGGGTGAAAATGAAAAGTGAAAAGAAAAAGTTTAATTGAAAATCTTTATTTGAGATGATTTGGATTTGGAGTAGGCGGTGCACACACCCATTTAGTAAAAGTTAAGTCTGGGGGTGTGGTGCACCCATGTTTATTTTGTGGGCAGCGGGTACTAGTTTTGTACGTTAGCTCATTTGGGTTAGGTGCATACCCTTCATGTTTATCCTTGTTTTCCTGACCGTAACCCAAGCCCCATTATTACCCGAAGTCCTACAGACTTGCGCTTGAGTTGACTAGTGCCGTGGAGAGAGTGCGAACGGGCAAGCTTATGGTTTCCGACATTGGTGGATTCCTTTGGGGGTAATCTTGAACCCCGGTCTTCGACAATGCTCACCTTAGTGGCCTGCCTACTTTCTTCCAACGTAGGACCAGATGATTCACCGTGATTCCACTTTTTAGTAATAATAAATTTTTGATACGCATTGTGAAAAATATAAAATATTTTGTATACTTAAAAATTTCCTCTACTTTATTTTTATGCACGCGAGCATGCGACTTCGCATGGTACTCCGTTTTGTAATTTCTTTGTTAGCTAGTTCATTTTCCCCGTCTGCTTATGTTTTGTTTGCTCGGGACGCGCAAACAGTTAAGTCTGGGGGTGTGATGAGTCCTATTTATATAATGATTTTCGGACTCATCTGGGCTTGTTTTTGTACGCTTGCACTTCACTTTGAGTTCGTTATCGCTCATATTTCATTTTATCCTTATTTCTTTAGGAAGTGCACTTTTGGCCCGTGGTTGTGTTTATTTTGTGTTCTTCTATTATTGTACTCCGTTCTGTGCTTGTTTGGAATGTCTGCGCATATCAGTGCTGGGTTTAGGGGTCGTGTGTGTGTCCCGGGATTATTTGGAAACAGGTTTACTACGCACGATCATCGGCTTTGTTGCGCACGACCACTGGTCGTGCGCCGCTGATCGTGCGTACCTATTCCCCACTTTCCAAAGTTCTGTCGGGGCAATCGCACGACCACTGACTTCAGTGCGCACGACCACTGGTCGTGCGCCACTGATCGTGTGCGTTGATTCCACTTTTTCCTGGAGTTCTGCCTGGCCTTCGCGCACTATCACTGACCACAGGGCGCACGATCACTGGTCGTGCTCCAGTGATCGTGTGTGCTGTTTATTCTGCTTTCTATAAATACGCAGGTTCCGCCCTAATTTCGCCAGATCTCCCCTTTCCTCGATTTTCCGCCGTTTTCTGCTCCGAAGAGGGATTTCGCCGCCCTCCATCATCCTCCACCATAGGGAGTTGCTCCGGTCAAGCCTTCAACGCCAAATCAAAGCCGGAGCATCCCCTCGGCCTCCTCCTTCATCCCCAAGCTTCAAGCGGAGTTTTGACCGAGCTTTCTCCATCAAGCTAGGAGGAGCTGGAGCCGCAATCTACCGGGTCATTTCAACGAAGAAGACGGGTCCATTGGGAGTGAGTGACAGCCTCCTCTACCCCGGACGCAGTTGAGGACTGAGCTTGGACTCGGATTGACAACCCGGGATTCCAACCGTGAACCCTCAATAAGGCTTCGGATTCGGTCGATTCGCACACCTCTTCCCCTTGTTGTTGTTAGCTTAGTTATTTTCCATGTATTGATGAAGAATGCTTATTTGTAGTTAACATTTACTCTTATTCATGTCTATGTGAGTTAGTGTTTTTGTTATATTTACTTGAGGTGCGCCATATTCCATCCTCCACCATCCACCCTTGCCGCACTAGCAATTGCTAGTGGCGTGCGTTGCGAAGAGGTGCTCACGACCCTCATTCCACCATTCTAACCACCTCATCCGCTAGCCTACTCGTCCATCCGCCAAGCGATTCGGTGCATAGCGGCCCGTGAAGTTTCCATCCCGCCTGGCGAAGCATCGCATAGCGGCGTTGCATAGGAGTAGCTTGTAGATTTTACTTCCTGTTTCCGCAACAATCAAACCCCCCCCCCTTTTTGAGCTGACCCGAGGACTTCCATCTCAAGTCCTCCTCGACATTAACTCATCCCTTACTGTGTTCCTCAAGAGACCGACACTCGGGGATTTATTCCCAAACTTTATTACTTGTGTGACCGGTGCGCTTGCCGTATTTTCCACGCATCAGACCTCCATTCCTTAGACGTAAATCATCCATCATGAACGGACATTATCGTCCTCGGCACTCCATGGCATCGGACGAACTGCTCCACAAACCTCTGCACCAAGTCACCAACCGGAGCATCCTTCCAGATCTGTAGAAACCTGGCCACCTTTGTCAATCAATCAATGATCACCCATATCGAGTCGTTCCCTGCATGTGACCGAGGAAGACCATGTATGAAATCCATGTCGATATCGTCGAACTTCCACTCCAGCACCAGAAGTGGCTGCAACAATCCGGTCAGACTCTTACACTCTTCCATCACTAACTGACAAGCCTTTTAATGGGTCACAAAGTATGTGATATCCCTCTTCATTCCCGGCCAGTACATCATCCTCTTCAGGTCGGCCATCATCTTAGTGATTCCTGGGTGCACCGAGTACCTACTGCAGTGAGCCTCGGTCATAATGTCCTCCCGAATCCCGCCTCTAGCCAGTATGTACACTCGTATTTTAAAGCATAACAACCCATACCTCTCAGTATACTCCTCGACCATGCCTGCCTCCAAGGTCCTAAATACTGGCTCTAGCTTGTCATCCATTCTCTGCTCAGCCCTGATATGATCTCGAATATCATCGGTAGTGCTCATCGCGTCCAAATACTCCTCATAAAGCTCTGAGTCGTCCGAGGACACCAAAGTTATCTGCATATCCTCTATCATCCATATCAACTCCATAGTCATCAACTGGGGATCTGCTCCTTAAGTGGTAGTCCTTCGGCTCAGTGCATCTGCCACCACATTCTCCTTCCCTGGGTAATAGTGTATCGTGTACTTATAGTCAGATAGAAACTCCACCCATTGTCTCTGGCAGATATTCAATTCCTTCTGTATGTCAAGATATTTAAGATTCTTGTGATCCGAAAATATTTTGCAGGGCACACCATAAAGATAATGCCGCCAAATCTTTAGAGGGAACACCGCTGCTCCCATCTCCAAGTCATGCATAGAGTAGTTCTGCTCGTGATTCTTCAGATAGCGGGAGGCGTATGCTATCACATTCCCATGTTGCATCAGTACATCACCAATCCCCTAAAATGATATATCAGTGTACACCTGGAAGCCTTCCTTCCCAGACGGAAGAGCGAGGATAGGGGTTGATGTAAGCCGACCCTTCAACTACTAGAAGGCCGTCTCACACTGCGGCGACCAAATGAACAGAATGTCCTAATTTGTCAAAGAAGTGAGTGGGAGGGCTATCTGAGAGAATCCCTGCACAAACTTCTGGTCGTACGTGGCTAATCCTAGAAAACTTTTGACATCCGTGGCCATCTTCAACTGAGGCCAGTCTCGCACTGTCTGAATCTTCGCGGGATCCACCACCAATCCTATTCTACTAATAATGTGGCCTAAAAAGGCCACCTCCATCAGCCAAAAACTGGCATTTGCTGAACTTGGCATAGAACTGATGCTCACTGAGCTTCTCTAGAGTCAAAGCCAGATGTTGTGCATGCTTTTCCTTCGTTCTCGAATAAATGAGGATGTCATCTATGAATACAATGACAAACTTATCGAGGTTTAGCTGGAACACCCGGTTCATCAAGCTCATGAAAGCCGATGGCGCATTCGTGAGCCCAAAAGGCATCACGATAAACTCGTACAGGCCATATCTTATGTTAAACGCCATCTTCAGGATGTCTTCTTCCTCAATCCTTAACTGATAGTACCCCGACCTCAAATCCAGATTCGAGAAACAATGTGCTCCCTCTAGCTGATCAAATAACTCATTGATCCTTGGCAGTGGATATGTGTTCCAGATTGTCAATTGGTTTAGTGCATGATAGCCTATGCACAACCTGAGGGTCTCATCCTTCTTTTTCACAAACAAGACCGGAGCTCCCCAAGTCGAGGAACTTGGCTTAATAAATCCAGCCTCCACCAGCTCCTTCAGCTGACTCGTGAACTCCACCAGTTCCTTTGGAGCCATCTGATAGGGAGCCCTTGACACCAGCTTAGCTCCCGGCACAAATTGGATCTGAAAATCCTTCTCCCGATACGGCGAAAATCATGTTAGCTTCTCTGGAAACACATCCGCAAATCCTCGCACCACCGATATATTGGAGACCATCGTCTTGTCCTCGACCATCTCGAAGAAAACCTGATAGACATCATCTCCCTGCATGTGGGCCTTAACGACGTGAGTAGAAGATAACATCCTACGAGAAACGGGAGTAATAACTTCGAAGGTCATGAAGGCGCGATCATAACTCAGTATAACCTTCTTTATCGCGCAATCTATAAGGGCGTGGTTCTAAGTAAGCCATGTCATGCCTAGAACCAGGTCAAAGTCCGGTATCCTTAAGACCGTAGCCGGGGCCTCGAGTGTCAGGCCATCAATAGTCACCTATCGGAGGCACTTAGCAGTAGCTAATACCTCTGTCCCGTTGGGGAGACCTACCCTCCTAGCAACTCTCGAATAATGCCTGACTCCTTCCAGTCCCTTTACAAACTCCTCGGAGACGAAATTGTGCAATGCCCCCGTATCCACCAAGGTGTGGGCAGGTTTGCCGCACACCATAACTATTCCTATTTATTTAAGTATGGTTAGGTAACTGGGCCTATGGTTTCCTTTCCTAGTATGCTTTTGTTGTTTGTTATTTTTGAAATTTGAAAGGTAAATTATAACATTAAATTTACTAGCATACCTGCAATCACCCTTCCCGGTTCCTGAGGTGGAGCCAAGTGTAGAGCATACACCTGCTCCCTCTCTTGCCTCTGATCTTCACCCTGGAAACCACGTATTCTTCCATGGCCTCAGCCTACAAATTGATGAGTGGGCGGGGTAGCCTGTTGTGCCGGTAGAGGTGCCCCTCTCATGGGGCAGTTTCTTTAAATTTGCCCTACCTAATGACAATTGTAGCACTCGGGCAGGGGAAGTGCAACACCCCCGGGCTTCTGTATCTCCTGCATCTGAAGAGGTTGAGGGTCCAATACAACCAGCTCCCTCGGCTCCTATCTCACCTCTTGGCGAGGTTTGTCCTCTTCCCTTCTTACATCAGCAAAGCTGCCCTCTACTGATCATTCGTGCCTCCCCGACCCTGATCCTCAGTTGTCCTCTTCTGGCCTCGACTCGTGTGCCAATCAGCCTCCATCCTCTTTGCCATCTCTAGAATCTGCGGTATAGGCCCGTCCGATAAAAACAGAAGAGCATGCCTCTGGTCCTCTTGAAGGCCCTTATAGAATATCTTGGTATACACCGCTTCGTCCAGCTGATAGGAGTCCATAAATCGGGCTAAGTGATTGAACTCCTGGTGGTACTCCAACACCGTCCTGTTGCCCTGCCTCAACTGTAGGAACCTATCTTCCAGCTCGTCTCTTGCCGACTATGGGACTAAGTACTCCAACATTACGGCCCTGAACTCCTCCCAAGTGATGCTAGCAACCTCCCGATGTGTAAATATCGTATCCAGAAGTGTCTTCCACCATCTCTTGGCATGAGACTCATAGCAGGAAACCACCAGAGGTACTCTCTCCTCCCAAGGACACTAGATCCCAGTAAGCATCTCGAACATGATATCAAGCCACTCCTCTGTCCGTACGGCCGACTCCATCCCAATGTAAGATGGGGAGAGAGTCCTCGGAAGATGCTCAACTAATTGGCCCCCAGGTTCGGCTGCGGAGCCGGAGCCTGCTGGGCCCTGAAGACCTCCAAAATGGGCGTCAGTGTCTGCCCCATCTCCGACTATTAAAATGGAGTGGGAGCTGGTGGAGGTGGTGCAACATTCAGAGTTTACTGGGCACCACCCTGCGGTGTAGGATGTGTCTGGGGCTGTATAACATTTTCTAATTGTAAGAAATTTGACCCAAACCTAGTTAAAAGTGGACAATTACATGTGATCCACCATATGGGCACAACACAGCTTCCACTTCTTAGTTTGTCCTCAAACTAAACTCGGGCGGGGGTGACCAAAGGTTAGTGGACTTCTACTCTTCCGATCGAGGTTTTTTGCCTCTGATACCAGTTTGTAAGACCCCTTTTTTCTTTTAAACAAATGGGGTCTGATGCCCAGAACTGCCGCTTGGGGTAACATCAACACACCCGGGAAGGTCATTATTATAAAACGTCGATCCTGGCGGCCATACCGATCACATAAGAGAAGAGTAAGTATAAAGAGTAAAGTAAAACTCAAATACTTGTCCACCATAAATCACAAGATTATAAAATAAATCATCACGAAGGGAGATTCCACAGTAATGATAAATCAAAGTACTAATAAGAGGGATCCTGCCCGATACATTATGTTCCTCACTACAAGTCACTTAATGCGGAAGCAAATCTATATTAACTACTAATGATCGAGACTCACTGTCCCTGCTTCCTGAACTCCCATGCTAGACTATCCTGTCTCCAAGCGCACCATCGTTTGGGGCTACATCTCATGGTTCGGCTCCACAATCACCTAAAATGATCTGTTCATCGACTGTTAGTCTAAAAGACTAAGTCCTATCATCCCCACCCCTCCCCCAATGGCTCCTAGGCACCGATCGGGGAGAAGGAAGGGGAAGGTAATGAATGTGGAGAGTAATAAAAGTAGACAGGTGGTGATTGCTTTTTGTGCTATAGAAAAGAAAGTCGAACTAGAAATCCAACTAGGCACATATACCTATCGAACAGTAGCTAGGGGACATAAGTGTCATATTGAAATCTGGGAACTGTTGAGTAAACCTACTCACACAAAAACTATTATCTTATCGAAGGATGGTTTTAGAGTTAAGGGAAAACAAATTGCGAATAAGGAAAAAAATATTGCGCTAAAGAGATAACTACTTACAGTTAAATAAAGAGCTAATAAAAGTTATCACAATGACGGGTTGAAATGATGAAATGTAAAAGCACTCGATCGAGAATCACCTCGGCAAGAGTTGACTAAAAATAAGATAAAACCCCTAACTTTATAAGGTAAAGGTCCTTGACCGTGGAGGTCCCAAAGCTTGAACACACTTCTCTCGAAGTCGTGCCCAATGGAGTTTAGGAAGGTCCGACCGAGCTCTCGTCCAAATCCGAGATCTAAAGCTCGCTTTACGATGTGAACCCCACTATTGGATTTCACTCCAATCCGGGAGATTTGGACGTCTGCCTCTCTCGAGGGGGTCATACAACTCTATTTACTCTTGATTGCTAACTTTAAACTACGAGCCTCTCGGCTAGCTAAGAGTGAAAACAAAGATGGAAATTATATATCGATGATATAACTTCAAACATGAAAAATCAAGAGTAAATCGAAGTCCTAGACCCTAGAAAGAAAAGTAAATTTAAATCATCATAACTTTATCAACTCGAACCTCGGATCATCAAGATCGAGTACATGGAGGATTAGTTAGTCATGGAGAAATGGAGGAGGAGGGATGAGTAGAAAAACATTAAGAACACAAAGTAAACAAAGGGCACTTTATATTTATGATAAGTGAGAACTACAACTTGAAAGAAAGGATTACACTTGTATGGAATAAAAACCTAAACTAGCATTACATTTAGAAGCTAAAGCAATTACAAAAACTATAATAAAAGATTACACTAAGCTAAGGATAGTAAAAACATAAAATGAGAAAAAGAGAGAGAGAGAGAGAGAGCATGAAAAACATTAAGAAACAAAAGGGCAGCACCTCCCCTCTCAACCCAAAACTACTTTCTGGACACAAGGGGGAGGCCTGAATTTATAGAAATTATCACGGGTTATCACACCCTCTGTCACTCCTAGGGAGGGCGTGTTAGGGGAGCATGACATGCATGGAGTTGACCTCGGGCTCTGGATTCTAGCGGGAATGATGATTGCTTCTGTACAATGGTGGACACGCGCTAGGCCACACATATATAGGAGGGGTGTGTAAGGCACGTCAAGTCTCAATCATTGGTCAGAAATCTTTCGGTTGTTGAAAAAGGTGGAACACGCCTGGAGACAGGCCCGTGTAGAGGGACCGTGCTCGTACTGTTGACGTGCAGCAACGGAAATTTTTAAATGCGCTACTAAGCTTCGGGTGGAGGGTGACATGTCCTATAACACGCCCTGGGAGGGCGTGTTAGGGGGGCATGTTAGCGGTTTTTCTTGGTATTTTGGCTTTGGCGTCATCCTTCCTCTGGATCAGGCTACACGCCCTGTGACACATCAAGGGAGGGCGTGTTATGGGGGCGTGACAGGTCATTTTTGGCCAAAAGTTCTAAAAATCTGTAAAATGAGAATAAAACATTAGTGGTAATAATATATATATAAGGAGGTCAATAAATAAGCTTACAAGACATGATTTGTGTGTTAAATGAGAAAATACCCTAATAGTTTAGACTAAAAAATGTACAATCAAATTCCCACAAGCTTAAGCTTTGCTTGTCCCCAAGCAAAGATATAAAAACTAGCTAACATAAAAAACTGACTAATCAAAAAGTTCAAATTATGCTTACACAAGTACTATACGAAATTCTAAGTAGGGAGAAGGTGAAACGTAAACCTAAAATAATTACTTAAACATGGTTTAACAATTTATAAACTTTACTAATGAAAATAAATCATCCAAAATTTTAACAAAATTCTTTAAATAAATTTAAGCAAAGCAACAAAATGAAAAAATGCATTGAGTTGTTACTAGATCCAAGCAACATATTACGACTATATCAATTAAATAACAAAAATCTAAATTTAAATCCAAAACTAATACTGATTTACTTTTCTTTTTTACTTAGCTAATAAATAAAAGTCAAAAGCATAAATCAAAAGGACTTATTAGGACTAAAACGTTTGGTTTAGGATTATGATTAGGAGTGAAATTCAAATATAAAAAAGGAGGCTTAAATATCACACTGAACCAAAACAATGAGTATCAAAAGTTTTATTATATATAAAATATTTTTCTTTCTTTTTCTTTTACATTTTATTTTCTTTTTAAAAATAAAGGAAATAATTAATTTTTGTTTTCATTTTCAAATTGGCCAAACAATAGTAAACACTTCTTTTGAGCATACTTTTTTCAAAACTTCTCCAACTATATAACAAAATAACCCTAACATAATCATGAAAAATTTTAGATGAAACTCAAAAAGGTTAGTGTGATTAGATAGGTTAGAAAAATTTGGTTTTGGTGAAAATGAAATGATAAGTGGAGCTATCGATTGAAATTGGAAAAAGGCTCAAAAGCGGCTAACTAGGGGTAAAAATTTGTAGGTTGCCAAGAAGGCTCAAATGAAAACAAAAATGGCCTAAATCATTTTCATGCTTTTAAATTTATTCAAAGAACAGTTTTGAAAATTTTCAAAAAGCAAGTCCTAGATAATAAAACAAGATTAATGAAATTATCTGGAAAATAGAAATAATAGGTGTCTTGGAACGTTCACATCTACTATGCTAATCAAAAGTTTATGTTAAAAAAATTATCTAAAAATGAAAAGGAAAATAGTGGATGAAATACTTTTAAAAAAGTAAAGGAAATAAAGAACGAAAACCATAGTAAAAATGCATGCTTTTAGAAAAAACGTTTCACGTTAACATGCTACCGTGAATTAGAACTCAACATGGCCAACTTTTTACTTGTGAAACATAATTAAAAAATACGATAAGAAATATTATAATTAGCTAAGTTGTTTATAAGGGGTTTTGAGAAAAACAAAACAAAAGGCAAGGGGTACTATTGAAATACCAAAAACCATTTAAACTATTAAAGTAAAAAACAAATATCATATATTTTTTTATTATTATTTTGATATTTTTCTCTTTTTTTGGATTTTTAAAGATATTTCTTTTTTTTAGATTTCTCTTTAGGAAGGAAAAGGAGAAAGCACTAAAATTTTTACTTATTATTATATTATGATTGATGTTTTTTTAGGAAAACAAAATAAAGAAAGGAGAAGGAAGAAATCCTCCCCCAAGCTTAAAATGGGCATTGTCCTCAATGGAGAAAAGTGGGGAAGGAGAGAGAAAAATTATAACAGAAATAAATGTAAAAATTGAAAACAGGTACTTCCCCAGATTTATGCGCCGTGAATATTGATTGATGCCGCTCCCCTGTGCTTGCGCTTTGGATCTTCTTAAAATATCTTCTTTGAAATTCAGGATGGATTCAGCAGCGTTGGAGCAAGAGATTGCAGAAGCTTCAGCTTTTTGTAGCCGTCTGGGGCAAAAAGTGGAAAATAAAGAAAACAGAAAAGTAACTTGGGTTGCCTCCCAAGAGTGCCCTTTGTTTAAAACGTCGTTTGAGCTCGACGCAACAAAATAATATTGTACAAAAGATTATTGTCCAAAAATAATATTTAAAGGTTTTAACAAAAATAAAAAGGTATTTAGTTATCTATCATGCAGAATAAAATTAATACAGTTTGGACTAACATCACCACAAAAATGCAGTTTAAGATGCTGACCATTTACTTTGAAATCGCCCTTATTAGGTTGTGAAATTAAAAGCGTACCATATGGAAAAACTTATTTAACAAAAAACGGACCAGACCAAGGAGACATTAACTTTCCAGGAAATAAATGTAAATGAGAATTATAAAAAAGAACTTGGTCGCCCGGCTTGAAGGTTTATGGGTACCTTAAGTGTTTGTCGTGAAAACATTTCTTCCGCTCTTTATAAAATTTGTTGTTTTCGTAAGCATAAGAGCGCTACTCGTCAAGTTTATTAAGTTAAAATTTTCGAAAATCGCCGACAGAGTGGGGATCCAAATTTAAAAATCGCAAGGCCCAAAAAGCATGGTGTTCTAATTCTACGGGTAAATGGCACGATTTTCCATAAACCAGCTGATACAGCATACATCCGATGGTGGTTTTGTACGCTGTTCGGTAGGCACATAGAGCATCACCTAATTTGGTTGACCAGTCTTTCCTAGCAGTGGAAACAGTCTTTTCTAAAATTCTTTTTATTTATCTGTTCACTACTTCGACTTGTCCGTTAGTTTGGGGGTAGTATACAGTTAAAAGCTTATGCGTAACGTCGTACTTAATAAGGATTTTTAAAAACTGCGTGTTATAAAAGTGTGAACCCCTATCGCTAACGATGGCTCGCGGCATACCGAATCGAGAAAATAATTTTTTCAAAAATGTAATTACGACTCGGGCATCATTAGTAGGAAGAGCTTGGGCCTCAGCCCATCGAGAAACATAATCTACGGCAACTAAAATATATTTATTCCTGAAGCTAGAAGGAAGAGGGCCAACAAAATCTATTCCCCAAAGGTCGAAAATTTTGCAATAGAGGAAATAACTTTGCGGCATTTCATTTTTATTGGAAATATTTCCTGACCGTTGGCAACTATCACACCTACTCAAAAAGGCTTGCACGTCTTTAAACAGGCTAGGCCATTAAAAACCCGCGCAAAGCACTTTGTGGGCGGTGCGAGCAGCTTGATAGTCACCACCAATTGGTCCTTCATGCAAATGTTTTATAATATCTAATCCTTCTTCAAAAGAAACACATCTCATTATCACTTGGTCCGCACAGACTCAGAAAAGATGCGGGTCCTCCAAAATTAGTTCTTCAACTCAGAAGTGAATTTCTTCTTTTTCTTAGAGGATAACTCTTTCGGAAGGGCACGAGCCACTAAATAGTTGTCTACGTGTGCAAACAAAGGAGAAGGTGTTGTGGTAATTAAAAGCAGCTTCTCATCAGGGAAGAAATCATTAAAAGATTTTTCATCCAATTTTTCAATATAAGGATTATCTAATCGTGAGAGATGGTCGGCGGCCAAACTTTAAGCTCCTCGCTTATCATGGATTTCTAAGTCAAACTCCTGGAGGAGTAAGACCCACCAAATCAGGCATGCCTTGGCATCTGTCTTAGCAAGAAGATACTTGAGGGTCGAGTGGTCCGTAAAAACAATAATTTTGGAAAACGTAATATATGAACAAAATTTATCAAAAGTGAACACTACAGCCAGAAGCTCCTTCTTGATCAAGGTATAATTCTCTTGTGTCGATGTAAGTGTTTTACTTACATAATAGATGGGGTGGAAGTTTTTAGATATTCATTGTCCAAGTACGGATCCCACCGTAAAACTACTCGCGTTGCACATAATTTCAATGGGAAGGTCCCACACCGAAACTATCATAATGGGGGCATTAATTAATTTATCTTTTATTAATTCAAAGGCAGACATTCAAAGGTCATCAAAAATAAATGGCGCATCTTTTTCTAAGAGCTGAGTAAGAGGTTTGGTGATTTTGGAGAAGTCTTTTATGAAGCGGCGGTAGAAGCCAGCGTGTCCTAAGAAACTT
Source organism: Platanthera zijinensis (assembly GCA_039513925.1). Lineage (NCBI taxonomy): Eukaryota > Viridiplantae > Streptophyta > Magnoliopsida > Asparagales > Orchidaceae > Platanthera > Platanthera zijinensis. The sequence goes on from CM077082.1 coordinate 150,679,234, forward strand.
CTTATAGCTTTCACATTCGTAGGAAGCGACAGCTTCTCGATAACTTCTATCTTGGCTATGTCTACTTCAATACCTATCGTAGAAATTTATGACCCAAAACTAACCCTTCCCTCACCATAAAATGGAATTTTTCCCAATTCTGGTCAAGGTTAGTTTCTTCGCATCTTTCTAAGACTTTTTAGAGGTTTTTTAAGCAACTATCAAAGGCATCGCCGAACACGGAGAAATCATCCATGAACACCTCCATAATGCTTTCTACGTACTTGTCGAAGATAGCGAGCATACATCGCAAGAATGTAGCCACGCATTGCACAATCCAAATGAAATTCTTTGGTAGGAGAAGGTGCCGAAGTGACAAGTAAACGTAGTTTTCTCCTCGTCCTCGGGAGAGATAGGGATTTGAAAATACCCCAAGAGGCCATCGAGAAAATAATAAAAGCTATGGCCGGATAATTGCTCTAAAATTTGATCGATGAACTACAAGGGGAAGTGGTCCGTGCGGGTGGCATCATTTAACATACGATAGTCGATACACATTCGCCACCCCATCACCGTCCGTGTCGGGATTAAATCATTATTTTCATTTATAACTATAGTTATCCCTCCCTTTTTTGGCACTACCTGAACAGGGCTAACCCACCTACTATCAGATATAGGATAGATAATTCCTGCGTCTAATAGTTTCATAACCTCGCCCTTTACGACTTCTTTCATATTTTTATTTATACGATGCTGAGGTTGGTTGGAGTTATGCGAATTATCTTCCATTAAGATTTTGTGAGTGCAGAAAGATGGGCTTATGCCCTTGATATCGGAAATTTGCCAAGCAATAGCTCGGCGATGCTTACGTAAAATTAGAAAGAGTTTATCATTTTGCACTTCAGTCAGGTAGGCCGAAATTATCACAGGCAGTTTGGAGTCCTTTTCTAAGAATACATACATAAGATGTTCGGGTTTTTCCTTTAATTCTAGGATAGGGGGTTCTTTATACGAGGTTTTAGAAATTCTTTCTTTTTCAAAAACTATGTCTTCGTAGACTTTTTTATATATAAAATTAAAAGGGGTGGGGCTAGTGGCCATGATGGATTTGTACAGAGATTCCATTGGAAGAGTAGAGAGAGGACAAAAACCAAAAAATTTATTTTCACTATCAGAAAGGCAGTCGGAAGATTCATCACTTAAGGTGTCTAAGAAAAAACAGGAGTCGTCATTCTCTAGGGTGTTCTTAATCGAAGAGGTGATAGAGAAAGTCACTTTATCGTCGCGTACTCAAAGTAAGAGCTTACCATTACTTACTTCAATGATAGATCGGGAGGTGGCAAGGAAGGGTCGGCCAAGGATCAGGGGAAGCTTGACGTCTTCTTCGATTACCAATAAGACGAAATCCACCGGGAAGATGAATTTTGTCGATTTTGACTAAGACATCCTCCACTATTCCTAATGGGTACTTAACTGATCTATCGGCAAGCTTGATACTCATACGCGTGGGGTTAAGGATACCAATTCCTAACTTATTAAATAATGAGAAGGGCATTAGGTTGATACTTAGACCTTAGTTGGCCAATGCGTGCTTTATAAAAAGATCACCAAAGACACACAGAATAGAAAAACTACCCTGATCACTGATCTTCTTTGGTAAGCCGTTTGTCAATACCGCAGAGCACTCGGTGTTTAATGTGATGTGCCACAAGTTTTCTAACTTCTTTTTGTTAGTCAGGAGGTTCTTAAGGTACTTAGCATACTTTGGCATCTGGGAAATAGCTTCATGGAAGGGTAGGTTTATTTGGATTTGCTTAAACATTTCTAGGAAGCGGGAGTATTGATCATCCCAACGTTGTTTGTTAAGCTCAGAATGGTATGGTGGATTTTGAATATTTTTAAAGATGGGTGGTGGAGCGAGATCTTTTTCTAAAACAAAGAGCGGAGTGATAACTTCTTTTTCAGCGAGTGGTGGAATTTTCAAAACGGGAGCGGAGCTTGCCTTGGGCTATTCGCTAACCATACCAGAAACTTGCTTCCCACTCCGATGAGTTATAGATTTTTCTTGCTCTCTTGGGTTGGGTTCGGTATTAGAAGGAATAGACCGTGCGGGTCGCTTAGAAATAATTTTTGCGAGTTATCCTACTTGATTTTCTAGATTTTTAATGCTTCCGGTTAAGGTTCTTATAGTAGCGTCATTTATGGTTATATATATAGAAAGTAACTCCTCCAAGCTTAGTGGTTTTGGATATTTTTGAAGAGGTGGAGGTGGTGCAGAAAAATCATTTTGTGGGGGCGGGCGTATTTTGTTCGAAGGATTACTCGACGAAAAATTCGGTTGGTTCTGTAAAGCAGGATTATAACTATTCGGAAAAATGAAACCCGCGGCATGAAAATTCGTAGCAGAAAAATTATTAAATTCATTTCTAGGCATATTATTAACATATTCTAATTGTTCGGGAGAAGGAGTTGCAGATTCCCATACCCGAGGGGCAGAGGCAGCAGTCATCTCCGTAATTTTTTTACTTAAAATTTCCACATACAGAGCAAGCTGTGAGACATTTTCCACTTCAAATATACCTGCAAGTTTGTTTGAGCGGGACCTAGGAACATTCCACTGATAGGTGTTCATGGCCATGTCCTCGAAAAGCTCTAGAGCTGCATCCGGGGTCTTATGGATTAAAGTACCACCAAAAGCTGTGTCTATCATTTGCTTTGTATTTTGATTTAGCCTGTTATAAAATGACTGCACTTGTAACCATACAGGCAGAGCGTGATGGGGGCATCATCTTAACAGTTCTTTAAATCTTTCCCTGGTTTCATATAAGGTTTCAGAGTATATTTGTCCAAAGGCAGAAATATCGTTCCTAAGTTTTGCAGTTTTAGCTGGCGGAAAATACTTCGTCAAAATTTTTTCAGTTAGTTAATCCCATGTGGTGATGCTCCCTCTTGGCAGAGTCATCAACCAATGTTTAGCTTTGGTTCTTAGGGAGAAAGGAAATAATCTTTGCCTAATAACATCATTTGTAACACCAATTATTTTGAAGGTGTCAAAAATCTCAAGAAAGCTTGCTATATGTGCGTTCGGATCTTCATCTTAAAGTCCGTCATATTGCACATACTGCTGCACCATTTGAATTATGCTAGGCTTTTGTTCAAAATTATTATTAGCTATAGCAGGATGCACGATGCTTGATTCTGTTCCGTCTAGATTTGGTCATACATAATAGGACATAGGCCTATGCACGGCTTCCTCCACGTGAGGTTCTTCCATTCTTAAGATAGAAAATGACTCGAAATCCTCAACCGGTATTTGGAGTGTAGGGCCTTGAAATCCCGATCTTCTCTAAAGAGTACACTCACTTTCGTGGTCCAAGCCCAAAATATCTGACGAATTCCCGTGGGTCATGCACTAGAAGAAGAGAAGATGAAGAAAGAGAAATAAATAAACTAGAAAAAGAGAAGCTAAAAATATTTTGAAATAGATTTTTTATGTTTTAACTCCCGAACTTCCCAAGGGCTACCCAATGAAGGGTTCGCAAGGTAATAGACAAGATAGTGGTTTTTAAGCCACTTTGCCCTTTTTGAGAGAGTTAGGTGGTGTAGAAGAATTGTGATGCGAGTTTCTATTAAGAGCATTAATATTTTTTTGATTTTTAATTTTTTAGAAAGAGGGCGAGAAAGAGAAATGATAAAAGTAATAGGTTCGTGTTTTCAAATTATCAACAAAAGTTGCTCCCCGGCAACGGCGCCAAAAACTTGGTGATCGCTTTTCGTGCTATAGAAAAGAGAGCCGAACTGACAATTAAACTAGGCAAGTATACCTATCAAACGGTAGCTAGGGGACACAAGTGTCGTATTGAAATTCGAGAACTGTTGAGTAAACCTACTCACACAAAAACTATTATCTTATTGAAGGATTGTTTTAGGGTTAAGAGAAAACTAATTGTGAATAAGGAAAGAAATATTACGCTAAAGAGATAACTACTTCATGTTAAATGAAGAGCAAATAAAAGTGATCACAACATGGGTTGAAACAATGAAATGGAAAAGCACTCGATTGAGAATCACCTCGACAAGAGTTCACTAAAAACGCGATAAAAAACCCTAACTTAATAAGGTAAAGGTCCTTGACCGTGGAGGTTGCCAAATCTTTAACATGCTTATCTCGAATTCATGCCCAACTGAATTTAGGAAGGTCCGACCGAACTCTCGTCAAAATCAGAGACCAAAAGCTCGCTTTAGGCTGTGAACCCCTCTATTGGATTTCACTTAAATCCGAGAGATTTGGACGTCGGCCTCTCTTGAGGGGTGTGTGGAACTCTCTTTAGTCTTGAGTGTTCACTTCAAACTATCAGCCTCTCAGCTAGCTAAGAGTGAAAATAAAGATGGAAATTACATATCAATTATATAACTCAAAACATGAAAAATCAAGAGTAAATCGAAGGCCTAAACCCTAGAAAGAAAAGTAAATTTAAAGCATCATAACGTAATCAACTCGAACCTCAGATCATCAAGATAGAGTACAAGGAGGATTAGTTAGTCATGGATAAATGGAGGAGGAGGTATGAGTAGAGGAATATTAAAAACACAAAGTAAACAAAGGGCATATTATATTAATGATAAGAGAGAACTACAACTTGAAAGAAAGGATTACACTTGCATGGAATAAAAACCTAAACAAGCATTACATTTAGCAGCTCAAGCATTTACAAAAACTATAACAAAAGATTACACTAAGCTAGGGATAGGAAAAACATAAAATGAGAAAGAGAGAGAGAGAGCATGAAAAATACTAAGAAACAAAAGGGTAACACCTCCCCTCTCAACCCAAAACTACTTGTTGGGCATAAGGGGGAGGCTTGAATTTATAGAAATTCTCACGGGTTGGTCACACCCTCTATCTCGCTTACGGAGGGCGTGTTAGGGGGGTGTGACATGCATGGATTTGACCTCGGGCTCTAGATTCTAGCGGGAATGATGATTGCTTTTGTATAATGGTGGACACGCCCAGGGCCACGCCCGTGTAGGAGGGGCGTGTAAGGCACATCAAGTCTCAATCATTGGTCGGAAATCCGTCAGTCGTCGAAAACAATGGAACACGGCCGGAGACACGCCCGTGTAGGGGGGGCGTGCTTGTACTGTTGACATGCAGCATCGGAAAATCTTTAAATGCGGTAGCAGACTTCGGGATAAGGGTGACATGCCTTGTGACATGCCTAGGGAGGGCGTGTCAGGGTGGCGTGTTAGCGGTTTTTCTCGGTATTTTGGCTCTGGCATCATCCTTCCTCTTGATCAGGCTACATACCCTGTGGCATGCCCAGGGAGGGCTTGTCAGGGGGGTGTGACAGGTCATTTTTGTCCAAAAGTTCTAAAATCCTGCAAAATGAGAATAAAACATTAGTCGCAATAATATATACATAAGGAGGTCAATAAATAAGCTTAAAAGACATGATTTGTGTATTAAAAACCAAACAATACCCTAATAGTTTAGGCTACAAAATGTACTATCAACAGGTGGCGGTGGAACTAGTCTATCATGAGTTCTTAAACAGAGCAAGTATAAGCAAGTAATAATAGGTAAGCAGTATGAGTATACACATGATTAAGGTGAGCAAGTAAAGTATGAGAAGATAAACTAAGTAACCATGACCTATAGGAATCACTACAAGAAAATAGGGTTTTAGTGATGAAATTTTTGTTCACTAAATATTGCGGGTTGGTCACTAAAACCATTTAGTGACAAAAATTAATCTGTCACAAGGTTGTTGCAAAATGTCCGTTACTAAATATATTTAGTGACCAAATTAGTTTTTGCCACTAAATATATTCTTTTAGCGACGAAACGAGGCGCCGGTTCTAATTTTTTTTAGTAACTATTCTATTTTCATTAAAAATGCACTTTTTGTGACCAAATTGATTTAGTTACTAATTGTTTAATGCAATTGTGTCTAGAGTTTTTGTCACTAAAAACAGCTTTTGTGATCAAATTAATTTAGTCACTCATTGTTCATTACAATAGTGATTGTTTGTTTAGTCACTAAATGACACTTTAAGTGACAAAATAAACATCACTAATATTTTATAATTGTTCATATATTTGATTTTAAATAAATTTATTTTTTTGATGCTAAATATAATACAAATATATTAAAATATAATAATTAATATAATATCTATTTTGTAAGAGAATCTTAATGAAAAAATTATTTTTATTAATACTAAAAAGGTGGGAGATAGCCCAAGCCCCTCAATACAAATTAATAGAACACTTAACTTTATTACACTCATTACATTAAAAAAATGTATAATAGACAATTTGTTCATAAAAATTATTCTTTTTCTTCTTCATGGGCTTGTCTCTCTTTACTTCTTCCTTCTTCGGTGCCTCCTTAATTTGGTGCCTCATTCTTGGGATCTTTTTTCCGACCACTTGGGGACAAGCCCGTATATATCCGATTCTTTTTCAATATAATATCTTCCATGAAACACCACCAGATAAGCTCGATGACTTGTTCCCTGCACCATGAGTTTTAATTTAATTAGCTCCATAAACTAAAATATATCTATTTTTCCAAATTAGAAGAAGATACTAAGTAAAACGGCCTGAACAGGTTGGAGAACTCTACTATTTGGTCTGATTTTCATTTTTTTAATAGGAAAATATAATTCTAGAGAACCAAAGATTGATTCCCAAAAATTCTTATTCATAAATGCAATTTCTAGTTATAAAACCGACTGACAGTTACAGAAGAAAAAAAACACTTTTACTTAGTATAACCATGTGTTAGAAAATGATTAAAAATCAAGCTAAGCACCTCCACATACTCCTAATATTTTGGATCAGTTTTTGGAAGAAAGACAAAAACTCTTACCCTTTTCTATTTCCTTTTCCTCTTTTTATATTCATTACACTTTATGATAAGCTTACATTTTTAAGCGGCTTATACTTTACAGGTGTCTACATTCCTGAATTCAAAGTACAGTCATTACTTCCTATTTATTCGTTTACATTAGAACCTATTCAGGCCGGTTTACATAGACAATGCCATGGAAATACAAAACACTTCTCCCACAACAACATTGTATTTTATCTGAAAACTTTCAAAATATAACTTGCATTTAACCAAAGAGTTGTGTTAATTAGCACTTACAAAAAATCAAGAACCTTCCAATTACAATCTTTGCATAAGTAGAATGAGTATGGATCAATTATGATAAAACGTGCCTGCATAGGAAAAAACACCTCAATATAGAAAACCGCTGAATTTTCAAATTAGAATGTTAGAAATATGCAATAGACAGACCAAATAGTAGAGTTATCCAACACGGTTATGTAAGAAAGAAAGTAATGCCAACTGAAGATCCATAATAAAGAGAACAAAAAATCCTAAAATCTGAACTATAGATCCAAAATCCAAGCCAAAAACTATATAAAAACGAATTTTTACCTGTAATTCCTGCAGTACAGTAGACTAGAGCAAAGATAATCTCACCAAAAGCCCAAGCGATCCCCCAACTGGTAGGTAATGGGCGACTTTGGATCAGACATCAATTTCCTGTAATGCAATAGGAGTGCATGGGCGACTGCAAACAACCGATAACTTAGTTTCACATGAAAGACTGCAGATTCAGTAAGGGGGTAAAAAATAAAAAACATACACCTTGCGACTGGAAACACCCATAAGCTTATTGAATGGTTTAAAAGGAGCGCCGAGTCTGAATTCTATATTTAACTGGGTCAGTCCCTTTAGATCAGAAGCAAACAGTGCATAATGATAGGGGTAAAACCTGAACAAGGAGGAAGGGGAGAGGAGTTTTTTTTATGCAATCATTAATATAGAGAACCATATTCACAGCACTATTATGTAGTTAATTATTGATTTTTGGAGCAATATATCTAAATGTTATGCTCCATATTTTGCAGGTTAGCTTGATCACTCTTTTAAAAAAATACAAGCTTGCCAGGAAGTAGAAGGAAGAAGAAAAAAACCCTTTTGAGTAACCATGCCTCTCATAGTAATGATTAATAATCTCAGCACGCAAGTAAAATGACTTAATGCCTTCAAATTCTCATCTCCAAGATTAGAAGAAGCTGCAACAGTTACTTCTTACTGAGAAAGAAGCACTTTACGGATCAAAATCCAGCCCGAAGAGGAGCAGTAGTTTCTGAAAAGTGAACGGATGCCATGCTTTTGGTAACACTAACAGATACATGACCCCCGGACCTCGACGAGTTTCTGTGGACTACGCGACACCGAAGCTCCTTACACCTCGCTCCTACTCCGATCGCCAGAACAGCTACTTCAAGGAAATAAGGCGATTATCCACCGCCCCTCTTAACTTTGTCGCAATCTCTAAAGATGACACCATAACTTCCTTCACATCTGTCTGTGGCTCGGAACCCGGGTCTCCGACTTGGGGTTAAACAGATCTCTGACCTTGTTATGATTCTTAACCCGCTTTCTTATTGAGACTGAAATGTTGCAGGAGGGGAGGAACTTGACAGAAGAAATGCTTTGACATTGTGGTCAGCTGTTTAACAAATAGGAATGTATTTCATTGTGAAGATTGACTGCTTGAGTGAGTGAATGTAGAATGTTTGTTGTAAACATTCCTGGTAGCATTAAGTTCTTTGTAGCTTGCATGAAGGGTGGTAAATGAGTGCAATATTATGATTTTTTGAAGTTTTAATGTGTATGTACATATTATGGTTGTTATGTAATCTTTGTGCAACAATTGATGATTTTGTTTGGTTCGATAAAAGATTAGTAACATAATTTATCAGTTAAAAGCAGCTCATAATTAAACAAAGGATCATAAACAAAAAATAAGAAAAGTAAACAGATTACCAGTGCTTAGATGCAAATTTGGATCACCATATGAAGCTATCAATCGACCAGTAGAATCTAGTGATGTCTCATAAAATTTAAGCACATCAGGAAGTAAAGCTAGAGGAGGATGCCCTTCTCGATACGACTTCATCAAATAGAGAGCAACATAAAATTCTCTTAACGAGAGCATGCTATCATTATCTAAGTAAGATAAGTCCCACACCTGCTTCAGAATCTCTAGAAAAGAAACAAGATAGTTTGTTCAAAGGAAAATGACTTGTAAGATTCTAATGCTAACTAACAACATCCAAAATCTGTACAATAAATGTGAAGAATTAGAAGAAATGAAAATAAGAAGATACTAATGCTAACTAACAATTGTAAAAGAACAGAAATCTAAAAATTAAAAGAAACGAAAACAAAAAACTTTTTGAATATCAGACTGATTAAGACTTGGCGTTGAAACTTGTTGCTAAATGGTAGAATTTGATGACAACTTAGCTCCAATTAGTATTGAAGCACTTTGAACTCGAGCTAAGGAATATTTCTGTGATTGAGACCCTGGGGACTTATTACTACTAAGGGGGCGAGTGAATGTGCTCTACAAGGAATCAAGGGCACCTACCTTTGAATTTTGAGATACAACACTAGCTGAAGTAATGCCTGATGAGTTAAGGATGCTACCAGAAGAGAAGGCAGGTGAACTATTATTTGTACCAACTCCAAAAGCAGAAGAAAAACCATTTTCAGATACAACTAAACCTTTTGATTCCTTTGAATTCAATACATTGGTGGATATATAATGACGGCAATGCTGCTGATGGTATAGGTGGAGCCAATCCAGTTGTTATTACTGCCATATTAGGCACTATGGCATCGTTGATAGTCTTGATGTGTTTGAAACTGGAGGTAGACCGGAAAAACTAGTTGTCCTAGGTGATGCTTGACTGGCACCCTGGATTGGAAATGGCACAGTAGCAGGTGTCCCTTGAGGCAGCCTTCCTGCATGTCTGATTGGTGTAAACAACTGTTGATTCACACTTAAACTAACTGACATTCCATTTGGGAGAGAATTTTGAAATCCACTAGGTGCTGCAACACTCAAGCCTAAATAGTAATAACTGAAGGGAAATTGGCAGTGAAAAAGCACATTTCTATTACAAAGCGAAGAGTAGTAATAGTCTACCATAATTTAAAAAAAGATAGAACAAATAACCATTGAAGGTTCATGTGAGCAACAACTATGATTATTAATAAAATTAGACGTTTTTTCAATTTAAAAAATTCAAAATTAGCCAAAATTCCTCTAGTTAGTACTATCCATCTGATCCTCTATTTGTCTTCGTTCTATGAATGTCATCATTCGTGCCTCCATTTGCTCCAAGTGTGCTTCTCTTTGCTCCATCCATGCCTCTCTCTGTGCCACTCTTTTCTCCATTTCTTATAAACGTGCGCTCATCTCTACTTCTACTTCAGCTCAAATTTGTGCTTTGAGACGTCCATTAGTACTTTCACACTCCAAAGGTTTTGGTCTTAGGCCCATGCCAGGAATATAACCTGATCGTTTACCAAGTATGAAGGTGTATGATTCTTTAGTGCTTAATTTTTCTACCACTTTTTTCTTTTTTTGTTCCTTATGAAGTTCCAAAAGCTTGTAATATATCTCCTCTGTAGTTTCATCAGTCCACTGATTATGTTTTCCCTTTTTTTCTCCCATAATCGTACATATACAGGCAATTGTTGATCTTCATGTGCAACTTGTCTCTATTTAAAGAAAATAATAAAGTCTAAAATTAAATTAAAGTATTATAATTAATCAATTAAAACATAAGAACATGAATCTTAAAAATGTTACCATTCCATGTATCATTCTCGCTATGGACTTTGTAACAACAAGCAATTTCATTTTTTGTTGGCTCCTGTTTTTTTTGTTCACATCACTAATTTTCTACAATGAAATAATAAGAAAAATCAATATATTAGGAATGTTTAATTTAAAAAATACCACTTTGTAATATCAATTTAAAGATGATTACTTTAAAACCTTGAATTTGGCACTGCGCCAATAACCAATAAGCTAACTCCATTGTTCAGGATGGATGTCTTTAGGGGCAATGTTCACACCTTTGTGCATCAGTACTCCATTTTAAATAATATTTGTTATGCAATAGAGCACGCCTAACATTATAGATTCGACGAAGTGAAGATATAAGGTCATCCATGAAATGATTCTCATTTGAAAGACTGAACTCGGACTAAAATAGCAAAATACATATTAAAAAACTGATTCTTAAAAAAAATACCATGTTCAATATATATATTTAATTGTAAGAACCTCATTACTTATGTAGATAATATTAATTATTTTATCAATTATATAAAATGGAATATGAGCCCATCTCTCCACATTCAAAGGAGCATAAAGCCTTACAATGCGTCCACTCCTCGTGATAAGCTCTTGAGATCTACTACCAACAAATCTACGAAGGTTTGCGGGAAGATGAACTTCAACCTTTTGAGTAGAATCATATTGTCTCTTAGACCATCCAATTCCAGTTGTTGGACCACATGTCCTTTTTTTAATTTCACATGTACCTATTGATTGACATGTTAGTGTTAAAAAATTTCAAATAGATGTGTCTAAATAATAAATGTAAGTTGTAAAAGAGCGATCAATCCATCCATGATCTATTTTAAGTGTGAGCAAAGTAACAATAAATTAAACTTTGAGAATTCCTTACAACCAGGATATAATTCTTTTTCAGCATCACTCAGCAATTCCTAAAATTTTTTAGATGCTTCATTTGGGTAATCATTAATACATTCTTCAACATTCTCATTCATGTTATGATAACCAATATTAAAATCATCCAGCATAGCGTGCATATCATCATGCTCTGTAATCTCTTATTCATCTTCACCAAAAATTGAATTTAGGGTGTTATCACCGGTGTTAATGGAATAGTCTTCTGCGTGACATAACCACCACTTATAAGTCCTAACAATTCCATTCTTAAGAAGGTGTCCAAACACAATATCTCTAGTGTGAAAGAAAATATTTCCACATTTATAACAAGGGAAGCGAATATTTTTCCCCTAGCAGAATGGGAAAAGCAAAATCAAGAAACTCATTCACTCCATTGATGTAAGTTGTATCGTCGATCATTGAGATCCATCCAACTTTTGTCCATTGCACTACAAGTCAAAAAATTATTAAAATTTAATGAAATCATATATTGTTACATCTTGACAATTAACTAAAAGCAAAATCAAGAAAAGAATTTACTTTGTAAAAGAAAAATATTATGGCCCCTAACAAACTGAAATAAATATAATTCAATTTATTCTCTACTTTAGATAAGATATTGTTGATTTGAGGGTACTTAGCCAAACCCAAATTCTTATTGTAATCGAATTCAAATGAAGAGAAGACTCAACATGTTGGCAATTATAGGGACTATCCCGGCTTGAGACCTTATCTTCTATAGACTAAAGGATTATACACATATCACTTTTTGAGATAAATATTTCTTGGGTAAAGCTAACTTCTGAACCAAATTTTGGAAAAGAAAAGAAATATTAAGTAATTAACAAACTCAAAACAAAATGGATAAATGTTAAAATTAAAACCAGTAGGCCCTGAAAGAAACTAACACAATTTCATTCAGTAATATGCATAAGTGAACAAAGTTTGAATGCAAGAGATGTACAATAACAATAATAATAGAGGCTCGTTGAGACCAGCTGTGGACCCATGATTTTAATCCGACCCGAGCACCAAGTAAAGAATATAATTTTTTGATAATTTTTTTAATTCAAAATTATCTAAAACAATATTTCAATTGCCAAAAAATGGAACAAAATAGTTTTTAAAAACAACACACATACATTATCTTGCTTAAAATAATTAAGTTCTACCCACAGAAAAGAGAACTAAAAAGTGTTTATAAGGTGTTTAATTAATAGAGATAATAATCAAATCAAGGTAATTAAATTTAACTACAAAGCACTACCCAAATATGGGGAAACACTAGTGAAAACATAAGGAGAAAGAGATTGCTCAAACCTAAAATAATAAAGCAAAATAAAAAAAATATGAAAGGAGATTTTAATCTTAAAAATGAGTCAAACATTTTAATACTCTTGAAAAAAGAGAAAATGAAGTCTCCAACAAAAATAATGATAAAAGTGGGGAATAAGAATAGGAAAATTATGGCAAGAGGAGATTTGGAGAAAATGAGGGCTAAATGAAACCTATAAAAAATTAGGGCTAGATGAAATCTTGAGAAAATTAGGGCTAGATGAAACCCGGAGAAAATTCGGGCTAGAGCAGAAGAGATCTGGAGAGAAGAAATTATTTACCTTAGGGGCTTAGAAGCTGTCGAGGGCTTGTGCAGTGAAGTGGGTGAGAAATGGGAATCCGCAAACTAGAAGCATAGAATCAGAAGGATCACTCGCTGCCTCACCATAGTCGCCTCAACCTCGCCGCTTCTCCCCTACCATTCACACCTGCTTTCAACTTCAAGAAGGATTGAGAGTATTTTCTCCGATGATTATCTTCTTCTTTCTCAGGTGGAGGCCAAGCCTCAGTTAGTGCAGAAAAAACAATTTGAGATATGCAGGCAACGTGTGTAGGAAGTTAGAAAAGTAACCTAATTTTATGGTAATGTAGGGGATTTGAAATATCATTGGATTTTTAAATGGAGGGATGCAAAATTTGTGGAGGGAAATGAATTTTTTAATGTGATATATAAATGTTGGTATTTTTTATGACTAAAAGATTTATTAAAATTATCTTTTCAATTGTGACCATTATATTTTCATCTCTAAATTGAATTATTTAGTGACTAAACTTATTTTTGTTACTAAAAAATAATTTTTAGTGACTTCACTTTTTTTTGGTCGCAAATAAAAATTTTTTAGTGACAAGATTTTTTTTTCGTCACTAATTTATTGAAGATCATCATTTAGTAACCAATCTCAAATTTTGTCCCAAAAAATATTTTTTTAGTGACGAAAAAAATTTCGTCACAGAATTTTTGTCACTAAAACCCTATTTTCTTGTGGTGAATGCCCATACAAACCTATAGATCAAGGGGTCATTTTACAAAACCTATTGTATAAAGAGTCCCATACCAACTAATACAGTAGGTGTCAAGGGTTATATGAAATGAATACGCTATGTCACGCAAGTATGCTATGATAAGAACATGCAAGTGCAACTCACACACCTGACTCTGTGCATATAGACCTTTAGTTCCCCCTTTTTGGAGCCTAACCTCCCAAGATACCTCCGTAGTGGCAAACGGAAGCGGTGGATTGGGCCTCTCCAACCTCTAAACCAGTATAAGCACTACCGGTCAGACCTATCGTACGCCTCAATGCTGGTGCACTAAGAGGAGCTCCTTTATACTATTGCGGGCTGGCGCACCGGACTTAAATTGGCTAAGTGCTATACCACACTTGCCGAGTCAACTTTTTGGTGTCGGTGCGATGACTCTCTAATACCGAAGACCCACCACCTTGTATCTTATGCACATGCAACATTAATATATTTTCCCACCGAGCCAAAGCTCCCCAGACTATTACGTCCGTCAAAAATATCTACCGAGCCATCGGTTCGCTGGGCGAACCTTCCCATCACCAAAACCACCGAGCCTACCGCTTATGAGACCAAACCTAACTCCCAAAACATCGGGGAGTGTAAGTGTAATCCTAGAGTACTTCAAATTACTCTTGTAATCCATTAAACATACGACTAACATTAACCTCAGACTGCACAAGACATTCCTGGTGAAGGGCACTCACAGGGCACTAGGAACTATGATAATAGCTAAAGCCCATCGTTCCCTTTCGCGAGGAACTTACTATTATTGGTTATTACCCTATTCCTGATCACTTTTAATATTATAATGGATCTAACCCTAGTGTATTTTAACTCTCTCTCTCCAAAGGAAAGACGATCTTCGTCGATCCCGAGCACCTCTTAACACTAGTCAACCCAACACTCTACTCATCATGACTCCTAATGAAGCTCTCTTTTTCTTTTTCACTTTACCAAGATCAGTAAACTATTAACCCCATCGCCCTATGTCCATTCCACATGTTATCACAATTTCTGAAGTTTTACTAAATGCAGTATAACCTAAGCTAGATTATGTACATGATAAGAGGTACTCCAAATTTTCATCCAAAAGCCCTAAGATAATTATTGGGAGTCTATCATAACACATTTAGCCTAAATCCAGAAACTTGTAATTTTCCAAATTAATTTGGCATTTATTAAATTTTCCCAAAAGTTAGGCCATTATAATTTTAATCATGAAGTACTAGATTTCCTTAAGTTATGGCCATCCTAAAATTATGAACAATGTATGATGGCAAAATAACAGTGATAACCAGATTTCACGGATTTTTATTGATATAATAACCTCTAAATAATTAATTCAAGGTAATTCAAATAATTTGAGTTAATGAAGGGAATACCATAAATCATAGTCCAAAAATTATAAAAATTACCAAGACTTATAATGAGTATAAAACATTACTGACTAAGTTTCATGCCATTCCAAGGTCAGTAGGCTATATAGAAAAATACTTAAAATAAATCCATTAGAGTGCACTTTATGAAGCAACATTTATATAAACTCATCCAAATAACATGTAATAATTTTCTAGGCTTTATTATGCCCTAAAATATTCTCTGGCCAGATAACACAATTTTCCATCAAGATGTAATATTTATTATCTATTTATCAAAATATGGTGCACTAGTTCACTTTACACGTGAAGTACTAAGAGGAGATACCCAATTATTCCAACTAATCTATCAATGCATACAAATGGTATTTGATTAACTTTGCTAGTGTTTCATATCATTCTAAGATAATCAAACAATAGTTACTTCAATATCATCAAAAAGGGTAAGGTGGAGATTATACCTACATGTATGAGCTACTGTTTTCTAAACATCTTATAATAAATTTCAGAGGTTAATAATACTATAAAATTACTCCTACCAAAATCTCATGAAGGTCCAAAGTCATATGACCCCTTATTTATTCCTTAAGGTGTATAGAACTAAATAATTTTCAAGTGATTAAAGTGGGGTGCATGTGTCCAAATACTACCAAATTCATTCCTAGGGCATTTCATGACCCTAAGATCACATGGACTAAACACCATGTCAATACAAGGACATATCACTCCATGTCCTTCAAAACCCCCAAAGTTCAACCTTAGGGTTTGAACAATGGTCCTAGGGCAAATCCACCCCAATCTATATCAAACTCCATGAGAGGTTGTTTTAATTAATCTTGGGGCTCTGTCCAAAGTCCCAACCCCATTGGGTGAGAATTGGCCCCTCCATGCCCCAAGCTAACTCTTGCCATAATTAACCCTTAAAGGACCACAATTTGGTCTCACCAAAACCCATTCAAATCAAATCCAATTGGGCTGAGATTTTTACCAGAGTCATAATATGACCCTAAAAGATAGCCACCAAAATTTTGTGAGTGTAGAGGTTTTAGAACCTCTAATTAAATCATAAAATATTTATTAAATTATTACAAAAACTATAGTAAAATGTTTTCAAAAAATTTTATATTTGGATATGTTATTGGTATAGATAATGGTGACCCCCAGCACAATTTTCAAGTCATTTGGATGTCTGGATTGATGGGGGCACTCAATTTAGTCTCTGGTTAAGCCTATGTATTGGCTTCACCATTTTGCGTGTTGTGATCAAACCACTTACCCAAATGGGTTGACATTAATTTTAAATTAAAGTAGACTTCAAGGGCTACAATGTTTATGTTGGCCAATTTTCATGGTTCAGCCCCTAAGGGCCTTCTTTTTATGTTATAAAAAGGGGCACTGTAAGGAAAAAATACAAGATAATTAAAATAAGTCAAGAAATCAATGGCTGTGAATGCGTCTTCTTCCTCCAGCCTTTGGACGAGATCAGCCCGACCTGGAGCAGCTTTCAATGCTATGTTTCGGCCATCCAGTCCCCTCCCTAGCCATCAACTACCACCACCACCTCCGTTGAGGTGGGGGATATCGCCGGGCAGCGGCACGATCGCCGGGCAGCGGCACGATCGCCGGGCAGCGGCACGATCGCCGGAGGGGCGGTTTCCGACGAACCCGAGAGGAAGACAAATCCGAAAATTCAAGGAATTTGAAGCTTGGAACCGGGTTAACTGAGCTCGATTCTTATCTCTAAAGATTCCTAAGATCTAACCCATGAAGTAGGAGTAGAGGAGGACCTTGTTTGCAGCTTGAATGTGAGTGCTTTGCCTCCGCACCATTTCCGGCCACTGAGCTTTTGGCTCCCTTGCAAATTCTACACTAACCTCATTGGAATTGAGAAGTAATCAAGGAGAATGCTTGCCCTTGCTCTGGTGAAGGTCCTTAAATAAGGAATTTGGGAGAGGAGGCTTGTAACTCCCAAACATCATTAAACTCCCTTAATGGCCATTAACTCATTCTTTCGGTTTCAACCAAATTAATGGGGCTGAGCCACTCCAATGGCCAGCCACCTCCAAAAACTTCCCCTCCCCCTCAGAGGAGTAAAAGCCCCATAAGAGCGGGGGTTATGGAGCCTTCATGGCCATAATGGTCATTAAGCCATAGCTTTCTCTCTCCTCCAAATCAACAATTCCAGAGAGGCTTAGTTCGATGAATTTGCTGTATTCGTCGAACTCCGCTTGATGAATTTGCTCCATTCGTCAAACTCTGCCCGACGAATTTGCTCCATTCGTCAAACTCTGCCTGACGAATTTGCTCCATTCGTCGAACTCTGTTCGACGAATATCCCCCGTGACGAAACCTGAACCTAGTTCAGTAACTTGCTCTGTTCGTCGAACTCCGTTCGACGAACTCTAGACCCAGTTTAGAACTTACTCCGTTCGACGAATATTTGCTGAGCTCAACGAATACGCTCCGTTCGACGAACTCTTGTTGAGTTCAACGAATTCTTTGCTGAGTTCGACGAATACGCGTTCGACGAACTCTTGCTGAGTTTGATGAATCCGACCGGTTCGATGAATTGCTTTCTGAGTTCGGCAAAATTGACCAGTCTTATAATTTCTACAAATTTAATAACTAAGACTTATATTTGCCTCCCAAGATGTTTCACACACTAATTCCCTTGTTCCCCCAAACCCTTTAGTGCTTCTAAGGCTTTTGTCATGACCCAGTCATGACAAAACCATCCTACGGGTCTAGAAGTCTGAGGGATGTTATACTAGTGGTCTATATGAACGGTACTAAAGAGTTCAGAGATGACAAGAAGTCCATACTCAACCAGGAGTATGAGGCTTTCAAGCAGTCCAAGGGAGAGAGCATAACTGATTGCTATGAAAGATTTTTCAGGATTGTAAATGAGATGTGGACCTATGGGAGGGTCTTAAGTCATTATGAGCTTCATGACAAGTTCCTGAGGTCTCTTAGTAGAGACATGGACACAAAAATCTATGCCATCAGAGAGGTGGCCAAGCTAGCTGATACTCCTCCCTATACACTATTTGGAAAGTTGTTCTCTTATGAGATTCAGCTGGCTAGAAGGAAAGAGGAGGATACCATCAGTAAATCCTAGGCCAAGGAGAAGTCTTTGGCCTTCAGAGCAGACAGCACCAGGAAGAGCAAGGAGAGGATTCCCTCTCCTCCAAGAAGGCCAGCTGATTCAGACAGCACAGGGCCAAGATCATTGGACAACATCTTGTCAGATGAATACTTTGCTGCCTTATCCAAACAACTTCAGAAGTTGATGAAGAAGAAGCAGTGGAGGAGCAGACATTCCTCCTCTTCTCATCACAAGAAGAATCACTCCAAGGCAGACAGGTATGATTCTAAAACTAGTAAACATAGTTCCTTTAATTTTTTTGCTACTATTGCAGCAAGCCAGGGCTTAAAATTGCTGACTGCCTAGTGAAGAGAAGAGAGGCTGGTGATAAAAAGGTACACCAGCACAAGGGCAAGAAGGAGAAGTCCTTCATTGCATAGAAGGAGAAGAGCTGGAGTTAGTCTTACTCAGCATCTTCTAAATCTAAAGAATAAGAAGCCTACATAGGGTTGG
This sequence comes from Platanthera zijinensis, assembly GCA_039513925.1. Classification (NCBI taxonomy): domain Eukaryota; kingdom Viridiplantae; phylum Streptophyta; class Magnoliopsida; order Asparagales; family Orchidaceae; genus Platanthera; species Platanthera zijinensis. The sequence continues at coordinate 150,698,125 of CM077082.1, forward strand.
TTGTTGTTGAAGAAGGAGCTAGAGAAGCTGCTGAAGCTGAAGTAGAAGAATATCCTGCTGCCAGGATAAGGATCCGAGCCCCTCCATCACATTCAGATAGTAACGCAGATATGGATGATGAAGAAGAAGATGCCTTCAACTGCTCTGGGCTGATGGCCATGTATGATGAAGAATCTAGCCAGGATAAGCCTTGTCCAACAAAGGTACACTCTCTATCCAGCTCATCTTCTGAATTAGATATGAGACTAGTCCAAATTCTGAGTCATCATCATCCAGTGGTGATGAAGGGTAAGAATCTGTGTAAGATGCCAATCAATTGATTTACAAGAATGGTGCACTTCTAGATACTTTTAAGAGAAGCAGGAAGTTGGCCAAGAAGCAAGCTATGGAGATCACCTCACTATAGTTAGTTGCTGCCCAGCAGGCTGAGACAACAACCCTGCTGGATCAAAAGGCTAGGGAAATAATCTAACTAAAAAACACTTCCCTCATCAAGATTGGCAGCATCAGATTCACGAATAGTCTCAGTAGGGATCTAGAATAGAAACTCCAGAGGGAGAAAAGTATAGTGGCTAGTTACTTTACACCATGTACTGTGTTGCCCTTGATAGACTACTTGTTGGTTATTGTATCCACAATATACCTGATTTGAAGAAGCCCCTGTAAAAGCTAAGTTGAATAGATAGTGTATTTGATAATTTTCTTCAAGATGTGCTTGCAGTTATTCCACGCTAAGTACACACCAATGTCAGGGTGCAGTGGGTCAATATACACGGGTCTGAGCAACGTAATCCCTCGTTAAGCAGATCAGTGTGTTGGCTTATGTGTTCTCTCACTATTATAGTGTAATTATTTTCAAGTACAGGGCTTAGACAGATCAAGAGCAGATAAGGAGCAAGGATGGGTCAAAGCAACTCACGGGAAGAAAGACGAGAAATCGTCTAAGTTAGATTCGACGAGAATCACTAAGTGATTCTCGCCGATTCGACAAGAATCACTAGTGATTCTCGCCGAATCGTCGAGAATCACTCGTCGATTCCCGCCGACCGCATCCGGCTGACTCAACGCTTTCAACGCCTTCAAGGATTCTGCCAAGTCAGAATCGACGAGAATCACCCGGCAATTTCAGTGCCGTCCAGAATTCTTCTAAGGCAGAATCGGCGAGAATCACTAAGTGATTCTCGCCGAATCGCCGAGAATGACTTTGTATTCTCGCCGATTCGTCGAGAATGGATGATGACTCTCGACGATTCACTCCGGATGGCATGCTTTTCAGCTAGAAATCTTCCAAGTAGAATTCGACGGGAATCATTAGTGATTCTCGACGATTCGTCGAGAATCACCAATGATTCCCACCGAATTTGCCTTAGGCGAATTTCTGCTGCTCGCTGGACCGGACCAAGTATACACGCACTGTTTTGAACCGGACTTAGGGTTTCTACTGGTAGGGCCCACAACGGTCATAATTTATGACCTACATTATAAATACTGTTGTATTTTGAGCATCACGAACGATCAATACCGAGAACAAGAAACGGGCCGCCGTCGTGACCTAAAGTATCGCTGATTTCTTTCCACCGCCGTCGCCACTCGGAACACCATCGCCGCTTGGGAGAAAGTCATCGCCGCTGATCTTGGATTCATCTTGATCTCCCGGTGATAGAAGCTTAGTCAAGCAACGCGTCTCACGTGTCTATCTTGAGATCCTTTGTCTCTTGGTTTGTAGATCGGGAACACCTTCCCTTTCCGAATCGATTGAAACGATCGATCCAAGTGTGATCATTGGTAGACCTTGCTAGCTTTGCTACGAAGGTTGGATCTACAAAGCTCGTCGCCGCAAACCTTGCCGCCGCCGATCCCGAAAGCTCCGCCGCCGCACTTCTTGCCGCGGCCGATTTCGGGGAGATCCTCTCTAAGTGAGCGCTTAGGTCGTGTACTCTTCGTCTTTGTCGAGAAAGCTACATCGAACGAAGAGGGACACCAAGCACTCCATAAGTAGTTTGTATTTTATACATTCTATTTTTTCTTTTGTTGTAAAGGAACGTTGGTTCCGCGTTGTAAGGGTTGGGTGCAACCCGTGGTTGAGGAGTGGTGACTCCTTCGGGTGGAAGGGTTCCTTCCATTAGTGTGAGAATTGGATTTAAATCCGGTTGGTGAAGTTACTTAGTCGTCCCTTGTTGGGAGATAGGTCGAAGGGGGAAAGTGGACGTACCCAAATCGGGGAACCACTATAAATGCCTGCGTATTTTTGTGATGTGTTGTTTTGTTTAATTGTGCAGGTATAATATTAATTCCGCTAAAAGACTATGCAAGACACCTATTCCCCCCCCCCCATAGGTGAAGGTAGTTGACACTAGTGTGACTTTAAAGTGGTATCAGAGGGAGGTTACTCATCAAAAAGGTTAATACCTTGAGTAAGTTCCTGCCACTAGTGTCAAGAAGAAGGCAGATATCTACTATGGACGGACTCAAGTACTCAGGCAAGATCCTAGTGTGCACCAGGCTAAACTTTCCTATCTGGAAGGAAAGGATTAGATTTTACATGGAAGCTGTCGACCCTCGACTCTTCATGATCGTGGAGGAGGGACCTTATATTCCCACTAAGGCCTCCACCAGTGATCCTACCAAAATGGTGCCAAAGAAGCTTTCTGAAATGGACAAGGACGAGATGGTGTTGGTCGGACTTGACAAGAAGGCACAGAACATACTAATCAGCACAGTCGATGACTCTATGATGCAGAACTTCTGCAACTACAGGACAACCAAGGATATCTGGCACAGCCTGATTATTCTGATGGAGGGCACAGATGAAGTGAGGGATGATCGGAGATCCCTCCTTAACCAAAAATATGAGGCCTTCAGGAAAGGGCCCAAGGAAGAGATCGGAGTCACCTTCAAGAATTTCCTCAAGATCGTCAATGCTCTCAAAGGATATGGAAGAGTGTTCACTGATGGTGAACTTAATGATAAATTCCTTAGGTCCCTTACTAAGGAATGGGACACGAAGATCTGCGCCATCCGAGAGTTTGGCAGATTAGCAGAAACTGATCCTCAGATACTCTTTGGGAAGCTCATGTCCTATGAGCTCCAGTTGAACACGAGGAAAGCAGAAGAAGAAGCATAGAAAGCCGCAGCTGAGGAAAAGACTGTGGCCCTAAAAGCTATTCACTCCAAGAAGGGCAAGGGTGCGGCTTCATCCCGTACGGGGAAAAATGATGAGGAGGAAGACTCTGAGCCATGCTCCTCCGGCTCAGAGTTTTCTGAAGAAGACTTCTCCCTCATCACCCGAGAATTCAAGAAGTTCGTCAAGATGAGGAATCAAAGAAAGAGAGATGGCTCCTCCTTCAAAAATCAGAAGAAGAATTATTCTTCTGATAGTTATGAATAAAAACCGAACAAACATCGTCATACTGATATCATTTGTTTTGGGTGCAATAAGTCAGGACACGTCGTGGATGACTGCCATCAAGTCAAGAGAGAGAAGGGGAACGTAGAAGAGCATAGAACCTCTAGAGATAAAAAGAAGGAGAGGAGCTACATCGCCAAAAAGTCAAAGACACTGAGTGAGTCTGATTCCTCAGACTCCAGTGATGATGAGGAAGCCTACTTCGGCCTGGTGGGTCGCTCTGACTCAGAAGGAGATTGCCCCCCATTCACTGGGAAGGTAAAGGCTTGTACCCCCCTCTCTGACTCTGACTATGAGACTCCTGATGATGATCTTGAGGACAGCCCATCTGCCCGAGAAGCTGAGCTCCTCGAAAAGTATGAGCTTCTGCTCAACACCTTCGAGGAATGCCGCAAGAGATTTAGGGCTAAGAAAAAGAAAGTCAAATTCCTTAAGGTCGAGGGTGTCTCCCTTAGGGAAGAGATCACTAGCTTGATTTTTCTCCGATAGGAGCACCTGGACCTGATCTCTAAGCACTCAGAGTCTCTAAGTCTCCTTGACCTTAAACAGGAAGAAATCAATAAGTTGGAAGAACAACTTGCGGCATAAAGGAAGATTGTCCAAAGCTTCTCTATGCCAAAGACTATTCTTCCACTGGTTGATACCATCTCAGCTCAGGCTAAGGGGGATGGATTGGGGTATGTGGGTGTGCCTAGTAAATCCTCCAGGAGAAATAAAAAGCATAGGAAAAATAAGGCTGCTAAGAAGGCCTCTGCTGCAGAAAAGGGAAAGGCCCCACTCAACCATGTTGTATTCAGGAAGCCTGGCTTTCCCTGTAATGAACAGGACTTTGAGTCAACCTATGGCCACTTCTTCCGGCCCTCGGTTGAAAAGCCCAAGAGCAGGTATGATGGTTGGGCCTTCCCCCGCAACTTTGGCGAGAGTGTCTTCAAGGCACCTTATGAGGAAATCAAAGTGGAGGATTATGGCCACTTCTCTAGCGGCCATAATAGGAAGAAGGCACCAAAGGCCAAGCCTGTTACACTGAGATACCAGGAGGTAAAGAAATCATGTGACTGTTGTCATCATAATGCCTCCACCTCCAGGTCTAAGGCCCCGGCTGGACCTTCCGTTCCAAGGGTGAAGCAGGTGCCTAGGAGAAAGTACAACAGGTTTGACCGTTGGTGCTGTGGCAAAGTTGGTCACTTTACAGTGGATTGCTGGTTTAATTCGAGGAATAACGAGACTCCTCAAGTTGGCAATGCGAGGCAGATAACTCGTAGGGCTAACCATCCGAGGGGGAGTATGCTAATGAGGAATCTAGGACCCAAGTTTGATTGGGTTCCTAAGGGAAATTAATTCTATTTTGCAGGAATGTCCAAAGGCCACCAAAACTACCGTATGGTACTTGGACAGTGGATGCTCCCGGCATATGACCGGGACAAGAAGCCTGCTGCGTGATTACTCTCCAGTCGATAATGGACCCAAAGTAATCTTTGGGGGATCAGATCAAAGAGTCACCAGGGGTTACAGTATGATTTCCAACGGTATAATTTCTATCACCGACGTGGCTTACGTTGAAGGGTTAAATCATAACCTGATCAGTGTAAGTCAGTTATGTGATAAAGGTTATGACATTATGTTCTGCAAGGATAAATGCCTGATAATATCGTGTGCCTCTTCAGAGACGGTATTAACAGGCATTAGGAGCAGAAATATCTTCTGTTTAGATTTTCTTAGTTTAGATTCATCTACCGCCGTATGCCTAGTAGCAACAGGCAGTGCATCTCTTTGTGAACAATGGAATAAGAGATTGGCACATATTAATTTCAAGACTATTAGTATGCTATTTTCTAAAAACTTAGTAAGGGATGCTCCCATCATTAAGTGCATCAAAGATAGCCCCTGTCCTGCATGCCAGAAGGGCAAACAGACTCGGGCTACCTTTAAGGGCATCGTTGACAAAGACTCCTCCAGATGTCTTTATCTTCTGCATATGGACTTGTTTGGTCCAATGCAAGTTCATAGCTTGGGAGGCAAGTATTATACGCTAGTGATTGTTGATGATCACTCTCGGTTTACTTGGGTGTTCTTCATAAAACGCAAGTCTGATACGTATGACATCTTCACAAGTTTTGTCAAGCAGATTCAGAACGAACTTAACTGCTCGATGGTCAGAATCAGAAGTGACCATGGAACAGAGTTCGAGTCTGGTGCTATGACAGAGTTCTGTGAAGAACTTGGTATCTTTCATGAGTTTTCCTCCCCGCGCACTCTGCAGCAGAATGGAGTTGCGGAGAGGAGAAATAGAACGCTCATTGAAGCCTGCACGACAATGTTGAATGACGCTTCTCTCCCAGAATACTTCTGGGCAGAGGCTGTCAATACGGCTTGTCATGTACAAAACTGGGCGTTGATATACAAGAGTCAACATAAGACACCCTATGAGCTACTGAAAGGCAGGAAACCAACCATGTCCTATTTTAGGATCTTTGGCTGCAGATACTATGTACTAAATAACGGGAAGTACCCGCGTACTAAGTTTGGTGAAAAATGCTTCGAAGGCATATTTATGGGCTATAGTAGCCAGAGCCGGGCATATAGGGTTTTCAATAAGAAAACCCTAGTGGTAGAGGAATCCATAAATGTGGTATTTGATGAAGGAAGCTTGCTTAACAACAATTCTTCCAGTGGTCTTCTTGAAGATGCAGGTACAAGAATTGAACAACTTAGTCTCGATGAGACCGCTAAAGATGCAACTCCCAAGTACATCAAAGTCTCCACCATAACACATACCAGAGATGATGACGGTAAGAATGGAGTTGTCCTCCCTGAAGAGGAAGGAGCCCCATAAAATATTAGAGCTCTAGATGCCAGACTGCTAGAGCTTCATCACGTGAGGGATCATCCTAGAAATCAAATCATCGGAGATCCCCGTGACGGTGTCAGAACTCGCCGAGGTACAATTAACGAGATTCTGCATTTTAGCTTTCTGTCACAGGTTGAGCCAAAGATGTTCGATGAAGCGAACAAGGATGCAGCATGGATATTTGCCATGCAAGATGAACTGCATCAATTTGAAAGATGCAACGTCTAGACGCTAGTTCCCAGACCAAAGGGGAAGAACATGATCGGCACCAAGTGGATCTTCAGAAACAAACTGGATGAACACGGTGTCATCATAAAGAACAAGGCCAGGAAGGTGGCTCAAGGTTATAGATAGGAGGAGGGGATTGACTTCGACCAGACCTTTGCACCAGTGGCAAGGTTCGAGGCGATCAGATTGTTCCTGGCATATGCTTCGCACAAAGGATTCACTGTCTATCAGATGGATGTGAAATCTGCATTCATAAATGGCAACCTGAAAGAGGAAGTATATGTCACACAACCCCCAGGTTTTGTCAATTCGACTTATCCCAATCATGTATTTTTTCTTAATAAGGCTTTATATGGCTTAAAACAAGCTCCTCGAGCTTGGTATTAGACTCTGTCTTGTTTTCTTCTTGAGAACAAGTTCTCTAGAGGAAAAATAGATAAGACATTGTTTCTTAGGGAAGTCAAAGGCAAGATCTTGCTGGTGCAAATCTATGTCGATGACATTATATTCGGCTCAACGGATAACAATCTTTGCAAAACGTTTTCTAAACTTATGCAAGGAAAGTTTGAAATGAGCAGTATGGGAGAGCTAAAGTATTTCTTGGGACTTCAAGTGAAACGGTCTGAGGATGGAATTTTCATTTCTCAGACGAAGTTCACAAATGAACTTCTCAAGAAATTCGGTATGGAGAATGCAACCTCTATGAGGACTCCAATGGGATCTACTATGTCACTGGATAAGGATGAGAAAGGGAAACCTTTTGATGAAACCAAATACAGAAGCATTATTGGATCCCTGCTCTACCTTACTGCAAGTAGATCGGATATAATCTTCTCCACATGCGTTTGTGCAAGATATCAGGTGAACACTAAGGAATCTCACTATGTCGCTGCAAAGCGAATTCTTAGATACCTTAAGGGTACACCTAATCTTGGCTTGTGGTACCCGAGAAACAATGATGTCGAGCTAATAGGCTTTTCAGATACTGACTTTGCAGGAAGCAGGGATGATAGGAAAAGCACTTCCGGGACGTGTCAATTCCTCAGATGAAGGCTTATCTCATGGAACAGTAAGAAGCAGAATTGTGTTGCAACCTCCACAGCTGAATCTGAGTACATCTCAGCAGGCAGCTGTTGCACACAACTTCTATGGATAATAAATCAGCTAGCAGACTATGACCTTCAGTTCAAGGAAGTACCAATGTACTGCGACTCCTCAAGTGTTATAGGCATTGCGAACAATCCTGTATCGCACAGCAGGACGAAGCATATTGAAGTGCGCTACCACTTCATTCGGGAGCATGTGGAGAACAAGGACATCTCTCTCTGCTATGTCCCCACGGATAAGCAGATTGCAGATATTTTTACAAAGCCCCTAGACGAAGGCAAGTTCAGTCTCTTTAAAACTGAACTGGGTATGCTAAACCTTAAGGAATGAAGAATACAGAGGCTCCCAGCTCTTGGATCAAGGGGGAGCATCCGCAAGAAACTCAAGAGTAAGCACAGATGCAAGAACTGAGGGGGAGCATTGTGGCAAGTGCGAAAGTCCCAGATTTGCAGAAGCCAAAAAGGGGGAGATTACCCTCTCGGCTAAGGCTAAGGTGGCTCCAAGTATGCTCTCAGGAAAGTGGTAATGAATTTCAATCTCAACTGAATTCGTAGTTTATGATTTTAATATGCTCTATTCACCTTAGCTTGTAGGGTTTAAGCTTCTTCAAATAGGGGGAGATTGTTGGGTGTTGTATCCACAATGTACCTGATTTGAAGAAGCCCCTATACAAGCTAAGTTGAATAAATAGTGTATTTGATGATTTTCTTCAAGATGTGCTTGCAGTTATTCAACGCTAAGTACACACCAATGTCAGGGTGCAGTGGGTCAATATACACGGGTCTGAGCAACGTAATCCCTCGTTAAGCAGATCAGTGTGTTGGCTTATGTGTACTCTCTCAATTGGAGTGTACTTATTTTCAAGTACAGGGCTTAGACAGATCAAGAGCAGACAAGGAGCAAGGATGGGTCAAAGCAACTCACGGGAAGAAAGACGAGAAATCTTCTAAGTAAGATTCGACGAGAATCACTAAGTGATTCTCGCCGATTCGACTAGTGATTCTCGCCGAATCGTCAAGAATCACTCGTCGATTCCCGCCGACCGCATCCGGATGACTCAACGCTTTCAACGCCTTCAAGGATTCTGCCAAGTCAGAATCGGCGAGAATCACCCAGCAATTTTAGCGTCGTCCAGAATTTTGCTAAGGCAGAATCGGCGAGAATCACTAAGTGGGCGAGAATCACAAAGTGATTCTCGCCTAATCGCCGAGAATGACTTTGCATTCTCGCCGATTCGTCGAGAATGGATGATGACTCTCGACGATTCACTCCGGATTGCTTGCTTTTCAGCTAGAAATCCTCCAAGTAGAATTCGACGGGAATCATTAGTGATTCTCGACGATTCGTCGAGAATCACCAATGATTCCCACCGAATTTGCCTTAGGAGAATTTCTGCTGCTCGCTGGACCGGACCAAGTATACACGCGCTTTTTTGAACCGGACTTAGGATTTCTAGTAGTAGGGCCCACAACGGTCATAATGTATGACCTACTGTATAAATACTGTTGTATTTCGAACATCACGAACGATCAATACCGATAATAAGAAACGGGCTGCCGTCGTGACCTAAAGTATTGCGGATTTCTTTCCGCCGCCGTTGCCGCTAGAAAAACCGTTGCCGCTCGGGAGAAAGTCACTGCCGCTGATCTTGGATTCATCTTGATCTCCCAGTGACAGAAGCTTAGTCAAGCAATGCATCTCACGTGTCTATCTTGAGATCCTTTGTCTCTTGGTTTGTAGATCAGGAACACCTTCCCTTTCCGAATCGATTGAGACGATCGATACAAGTGTGATCGTTGGTAGACCTTGCTAGCTTTGCTATGAAGGTTGGATCTACAAAGATCGCCACCGCAAACCTTTCCGCCGTCGATCCCGAAAGCTCCGCCGCCGCACTTCTTGCCGCCGCTGATTTCGGGGAGATCCTCTCTAACTGAGCGCTTAGGTCGTGTACTCTTCGTCTTCGTTGAGAAAGCTACATCGAACGAAGAGGGACACCAAGCACTCCATAAGTAGTTTGTATTTTATATATTCTAATTTTTCTTTTGTTGTAAAGGAACGTTGGTTCCGCGTTGTAAGGGTTGGGTGCAACCCGTGGTGGAGGAGTGGTGACTCCTTCGGGTGGATTGGTTCCTTCCATTAGTGTGAGGATTGGATTTCAATCTGATTGGTGAAGTGACCGAGTCGTCCCTTGTTGGGAGATAGGTCAAAGGGGGAAAGTGGGCGTACCCAATTCGGGGAACCACTATAACTGCGTGCGTATTTTTGTGATGTGTTGTTTTGTTTAATTGTGCAGGTATAATATTAATTCCGCTAAAAGACTGTGCAAGACACCTATTCCCCCCCCCCCCATAAGTGAAGGTAGGTTACACTAGTGTGACTTTCACTCCTCATCCTCTCAAACGGGTAAGAAGGGGTTGGCATTCAAGGGAAGCACAAGAGTTGCTCATTTTAAAGGGAATGGCAAAGTTCCAGTTTAGCCTCTGGCATCCAAGCCTCCCATTCATTTTAGGAAAGTTCTATTACCTTCAAACATGTATGACCAAGAAAGCACATATGGTGTAACGACTCCATCTGTTAAATAACATATAATAAAAGGTCCGGCTGGGGCCCCACATTATATGCCACAAACAGGTGACGAGGTCACAGGTTAATACCAAAATAGGTACGCATCCTAACACAGAGCATGTTAGCGGAAGCTTTTAATGTTAAACTGAACTCAAACCATGAATGTCCACTATATATAAAGAACCACATTTATATATACACTCGAAGGAATGTACAACACATACTCAAGTGTTTGGCCTTAAAGCCTTACAGTTACGCTTTACAGGTATGGATTACAAACTTCGGCGAGTAGGCCGGCCACACATAAACATAACAATAGCCTTTGCTCAGCCTTCGAGGGCCAGCAGTAGCAGCAGTAACAGTAGAAGGGGCTTTAGCCCTTTATTTCTCGCTCTCCTCTCCAGCACCTGTACAGGGACAGCCCACCATTTTGGTGGCAAACAAGGCAACGGTCAACATTCAGCTAACCAATTTATAACGACCCTACCCCTTTTCCATGGAAGTCGTATTCCTTCCCTGCATGCATAGCTTTCACAAGCAGAAATACCAAACAATGTGCACTTACGCACAATCAACATATCACAACCGTCAGCCACGAGACCTGACGATCCGTGCACTCAGGGCACATTATTGGTGTACCGGCGAACAAGGGTCCCACAACCGTTCAAGGCCCGAAAACCAACGGTATTGGGCATTTAGTCTTAATTGAGCGCAGGCCTAAGACTCTCATTACGTACTCCAACGAGACCAATAACTAGGACTACCAGTCGGTCGGACATAACGCAGGTACGAATCAGCCACCCCCCGTTGCTCAAGTCACCATGCCATCAACGAATACCGAAGTACTCATGGCCAATTTACAGGCGCGGGTCGGTTTCACCTTTCCTGTTCGGCACGAAGCCTTTTAAAGAGCTCGCAACTCACAATAGCCACACTCTCCTCTAAGGACTTGCGGCATAATTCAAAAGGGGAGATATTGCCATCGTTCCACACGGTCGCTTGTAGGGTTCAGCAGAACTCACTTTTTGAACCCAGACTCACCCAAACATGGCATATAGCACACGAATCACGCGGGTAGTTTCCTAGAGTTTCACTCCAATACTTCTTGTTACTAACCTTCACAGGCACAACCCATCGAATCCACAAACTATACGTTTATATGCGGAGTCTTCTCTGGTGCGCAAGATGCAACATAACCAATCTAGGCCAACCTGTCCAAATGGGCTTCACACAGCATGCCTATTCCGTAGTACACACTTCCAGATCTATATGCAAGACTAGGGATTACACGAATCAACCCAAGGAAATCCCTTAACAGCCACCTTTTGGTGGGGGAAATCCACAGACATGCCAAAATGAGAACTTCACATATACAAGAAGGAAGATCGTTACCCTTGACGATCTCTTGGGAGCAATGGAATTCTAGCCAGATAGCAAGCACCGCAACGCTCTCGCCTCCACAAAGCTGGACTCGGCTTGCAATTCCGAACGGTTAAGCTCCACTGGCAGTCAGATATCTCCTCTTCTTCCTCCTTGCTCTCCCTTCTCTCTATTCTTTTAGAAAGAGAATAACCAAGCTTTGAATGAGAAATAATTCTCAAGTCCTGGACTTATCTCAGCAGGGAGAATCTTTGACCGTTAGATCCCATCTGAAGGAAATGAACGACCAAAAATCGCCCTGAAATATCTATTTTTGGGCTGACACAGCTTGTGACACGCCCGTGTCACAGGCCGTGTACTGTAAGCGGCACCCGAACCGACTTACCCAGAACAGGACATGCCCTATGAAACGCCTGTGTTATAGCCCGTGTGTCCTGAAACATCTTCAGAAATGCCTGTGTCTAGCCCGTGTTCACCAGGCCTCAATGCCCTGGACAAAACCAGAGAAGGACACGGCCCTGTGACATGCCCATGTCACAGGCCGTGTGCCTAGACATGGCTGCAGACACGCCCTTGCCCAGCCAGCCACACAAACTTGGCAAAAACCCGAGGAGGACATGCCCTCTAACACGCCCTCTAACACGCCTGTGTCTCAGGCCATGTACCCTCTCGACAAACTTCGAGTTCATTTCAGCGAGTACTCAAGACAACACAGAGAAGGACACGGTTTGGGACACGCCCGTGTCCTAGGCCGTGTGCCTTACTCAAGACATACTCGAGACCAAAATCACACTCGAGAAAACAGAGCTGGACACGCCCTGGAACACGCCTGTGTCTCAGGCTGTGTCACCCAGCCTGAACTCTAATTTGGGATTTTGGGGTGTTACAACCCTCCCCTCCTTACAATAAATTTCGTCCCGAAATTTGCACACAGTAAGGCAAAACAACAATCAAGATGTTATAACTTCACCTAGACACGCATTGTACATCACTTTACACAAGCAACTCGGGAAACTCATCCCTCATGGTCTGCTCTCGCTCCCATGTTAGCTACTCATGGCCACAGTTGTCCTACCGAACCTTGACCATCCCGATTGTCTTGCTCCGCAACTATTTATAGGCTCTATCCTCGACCCGAATGGGCCTAACCTTCGTTGTTATCCAAAATTCGACCGGTACACGATCGTTTGCAATCACTTGAGCTAGATCTTTCACGGCTTTTTGAATCACTGAGATGTGGAACACATCATGCAATCCACTCAATTCTGCCGAAAGAGCTAGCCGATAGGCAGCTCCCCCAACTCGCTCCACCACTTCAAACGGACCAAGATATCTTTGACTTAACTTTATCAGATGCTGAATCCTAGACACACCTTTGAACGGTTTGATCTTCAAATAGACCCAATCGCCCACCACAAACTCAATGTTTCGGTGCTTGGCATTATAATATTTGGCTTGTCTATCTTGGGCTATCAATAGCCTCTCCTGAATAGATTGTATCGTCGAACTTACTTCTTCGACATCTTTATGCTAATATGGTTTAGATTCGCCTGTTTTCGCCCAAGCTAATGGTGTACGGCACTTCCGACCATATAAAGCTTCAAACGGTGCCATACCGATACTCGCTTGGTAGCTATTATTGTAGGCAAACTCTGCGGTATAGAGATGGTCTTCACATCTCTTTCCAAAATCCAAGGCTCACATTCGGAGCATATCCTCCATCGTTCTGTTGGTCCTCTCAGTTTGGAAACCCATTTGGGGATGAAAGGCCGTACTGTATGATAATTTTGTGCCTAACAACCGATGGATTAGCCTACAATCATTGGAAGTGAATCGCCCATCACGGTCACATACATTTCTACGAGGAACACTGTATAATCGTATAATCTGCTTAACATAGAGTTTTGCCAATACTTGCACTGAATCGTCCCTCTTGTTCGGTAGGACGTGAGCCACTTTAGTCAACCGGTCTACGATCACCCAAACCGTATCGTTCCCGCGTTTATATCTCGGCAACCCGTGCAAGAAATCCATTGAAATATCAACAAACTTCTATTCTGGAATAGGTAACGACTTCAGGAAACCTCCGGGCTTCTGGCATTCCGCCTTCACCAAGGCACAGGTTTGATAATTAGCCACATACTGTGCTATGTCTTTCTTTAATCCTGGCCACCAAAACAACTTTTTCATGTCCTTGCACAATGATGAGTCCCTATTTCATACCGAATTCCGGACTCATCTAGGCTCATTTGCATGTCTTTGCACTACCATTTAGCGCCATTAGCACTCCTTTTGGTTCGCTACGACATTCCACGTCTTGTGCACCTTTTTAGCCTATTTCTATGCGTGTGTGTATTTCCCTTTTACTGTGCATTATATTTATGTCTGTGACTGCCATGTCGACATCCCGTCCAGTTTTCCTGCAGGTTCTGGGATCGTGTGGGCGTCCGGGATAGGGCTTTCACCATTTTCTGGCAAAGGAGTCAATGGTCGTGCGTTTTTACCCACGCACGACCATCGACCTCTTTGGCGCATGATCATCGGTCGTGCGCAGTCATGACCTCTTTTGTGAAAGTTTTGTCCCGCCATATCGCACGATCACCATCTATACCGCGCACGATCACTGCTCGTGCGCTGCCGGTCGTGCGCAGTCACGCCATCTTTTTCCACTTTTCTGCCTCCATATCGCACGATCACGGACCATATCGCGCACGACCATTGGTCGTGCGCCTGTGATCGTGCGCAGTGTTTAAATCTGCTTTCTATAAATAGCGCAGGTCTCGCCCTAATCTAGAGATCTGCGATTTTCTCCGCCGTTTTTCATCCCCGACGAAGGGTTCTGCCATTTCCCTTCATCCTCCACCTTAGGGAGAGGCTCCGGGCAAGCTTTCACCTCCAAATCCAAGCCGGAGCTTCCTCTCGGCCTCCCCCATCATCTCTTGGGCTTATTTCAAGCTTCAACGCCATATCCACTAAGCAAGGGGAAGCTTGCAACCTTCATCTGCTATCGTGACATGAAGAAGACGGGCCATTGGAAGGTGGTGACAGCCCTTCTCTACCCCGGACGCAGTTGAGGACCGAGCTTGGATGCAGATTGACAACCCGATGATTCCAACCGTGAATCCTCAGCAAGACTTCGGATACGGTCGATCTCTTGTCTTGTTCTTACTTTGTTGTTGTTTATGTGTTGTTGTAAACTTCATTTATTGATGATGTACGCTTAATTGTAGAATACGTTTATATGAAATCATGTCTATGTGATTTGTATTTTCGTTTTATATTGCTTGAGGTGCGCCATATCCCATCCGCCATCATCCTTGCCGCACTAGCAATTGCTAGTGGCGTGCATTGCTAAGAGGTGCTTATGACCCTCATTTCGCCGTTCTCTCCACCTCATCCTCTAGCCTACTCGTCCATCCGCCTTGCGAATCGGTGCATAGCGGCCCGACTAGTCTTCATCCCGCCTAGCGAAGCTTTGCATAGCGGCATTGCATAGGAGTAGTTTGTAACATTTATTTTCTGTTTCCGCAACCATCAAAACCCCCCATTTCATTACCTCCGACCCGAGGACTTCAATCTCAAGTCCTCCTCGAAATTAACTCCACCTTACTGTGTTCCTTGTGAGATCGATACTTGGGAAAACTCGCTCATTTTATATTACCTGTGCGACATGTTCACTGCCGTGATCTTTTTTGCATCAAGTTTTTGGCGTCGTTGCCAGGGAGAGAGTGTGAACGGGCAAGCGTATGGTCCCGACATTGGTGGATTCCTTTGGAGGTGATCCTGAGCCCCGATCTTTGGCAAAGCTCACCTTAGTGGCCAGCCTACTTTCTTCCTACGTAGGACCAGATGATTCACCGTGATTCTATTTTTGAGTAGTAATAACTTTTAAATACGCATTGTGAAAAATATAAAAGATTTTATATACTTAAGGATTTCCTCTACTATATTTTTATGCACAAGGGCATGCGACTTCGCTTGGTACTCCGTTCTGCAATTTCTTTGTTAGCTAGTTCTTTTTCCTTGTCTGCTTAAGTTGTGTTCGCTCGGGACGCGCAAACAGTTAAGTCTGGGGGTGTGATGAGTCCCAATTTCATACCGAATTCCGGACTCATCTAGGCTCATTTGCATGTCTTTTCACTACCATTTAGCTCCATTAGCACTCCTTTTGGTTCGCTACGACATTCCACGTCTTGTGCACCTTTTTAGCCTATTTCTGTGCGTGTGTGTATTTCCCTTTTGCTGTGCATTATATTTATGTCTGTGACTTCCATATCGACATCCCGTCCAGTTTTCCTGCAGGTTCTGGGATCGTGTGGGGGTCCGAGATAGGGCTTTCACCATTTTCTGGCAAAGGAGTCAATGGTCGTGCGTTTTTACCCACGCACGACCATCGACCTCTTTGGCGCACGATCATCGGTCGTGCGCAGTCATGACCTCTTTTGTGAAAGTTCTGTCCCGCCATATCGCACGATCAGCAGCTATACCGTGCACGATCACTGCTCGTGCGCTGCCGGTCGTGCGCAGTCACGCCATCTTTTTCCACTTTTCTGCCTCCATATCGCACGATTACGAACCATATCGCGCACGACCACTGGTCGTGCGCCTGTGATCGTGCGCAGTGCTTAAATCTGCTTTCTATAAATAGCGTAGGTCTCGCCCTAATCCAGAGATCCGCGATTTTCTCCGTCGTTTTTCGTCCCCGACGAAGGGTTCCGCCATTTCCCTTCATCCTCCACCTTAGG
The DNA here is from genome assembly GCA_039513925.1 of Platanthera zijinensis. Classification (NCBI taxonomy): domain Eukaryota; kingdom Viridiplantae; phylum Streptophyta; class Magnoliopsida; order Asparagales; family Orchidaceae; genus Platanthera; species Platanthera zijinensis. The sequence continues at coordinate 150,714,404 of CM077082.1, forward strand.
GAGAGGCTCCAGGCAAGCTTTCACCTCCAAATCCAAGCCGGAGCTTCCTCTCGGTCTCCTCCATCATCTCTTGGGCTTATTTCAAGCTTCAACGCCATATCCACTAAGCAATGGGAAGCTTGCAACCTTCTTCCGCTATCGTGACACGAAGAAGACGGGCCATTGGAAGGTGGTGACAGCCCTTCTCTACCCCGGACACAGTTGAGGACCGAGCCTGGATGAGGATTGACAACCCGACGATTCCAACCGTGAATCCTCAGCAAGACTTCGGATACGGTCGATCTCTTGTCTTGTTCTTCCTTTGTTGTTGTTTATGTGTTGTTGTAAACTTCATTTATTGATGATGTATGCTTAATTGTAGAATACGTTTATATGAAATCATGTCTATGTGATTTGTATTTTTGTTTTATATTGCTTGAGGTGTGCCATATCCCATCCGCCATCATCCTTACCGCACTAGCAATTGCTAGTGGCGTGCGTTGCTAAGAGGTGCTTACGACCCTCATTCCACCGTTCTCTCCACCTCATCCGCTAGCCTACTCGTCCATCCGCCTTGAGAATCGGTGCATAGCGGCCCGACTAGTCTTCATCCCGCCTAGCAAAGCTTTGCATAGCGGCATTACATAGGAGTAGTTTGTAACATTTATTTTCTGTTTCCGCAACCATCAAAACCCCCCATTTCATTACCTCCGACCCGAGGACTTCAATCTCAAGTCCTCCTCGAAATTAACTTCACCTTACTGTGTTCCTTGTGAGATCGATACTTGGGAAAACTCGCCCATTTTATATTACTTGTGCAACCGGTTCACTGCCGTGATCTTTTTTGCATCACACATCTTTGTGCACCCTGGGTGAATTGAGTATTTAGTGAAGTGAGCCTCATACATCAACTCTTCCCTAAACTTACCCATACTTGGGATTCACAAACGACACTCTTTCCGCAAAAGGCCATCATCCCAGGAGAATTGGTCATTTGAACCATCCACTGCATAGCGTTGCAAACTTTCATCAAGCTCCATTACTCACTGAACCCTGTATGCAAGGTCATATTGTACCTCCGTCCAGTTCAAGCACGCGTCGACTGTTGAATTCTTGTCAACACAAGAAATCTCAAACGCTTCCAACTCCTGGATCAGACGTGCATCATGCATCCACAACCAATTTGCCCTCACTAGAGTCCTACGACTCAAGGAATCTGCGACCATGTTTCCCTTTCTGGGAGTATAGTGAATATCAAAGGCGTAGTCCCCAAGGAACTCCATCCACCTCCGTTGTCACATATTTAGATCCTTCTGATCCAATAGGTATTTTAGGCTCTTATGATCTGTAAAGATATCAACTTTTGCACCATATAGATAGTGCCGCCACAGTTTAAGTGCAAATATCACCGTCGCTAACTCCAAGTCGTGGAAGGGATAATTCTGCTCATGAACTTTCAATTGGAGTGAGCCATAAGCAATCACCATGCCAAACTGCAGAAGAACATAGCCTAGGCCACTCCCTAAAGCATCACTATAAATCTCATAGCCGTCTGTACCACATGGCGATGTTAGCAGAGGCGTCGTGGTCATACAAATCTTTAGCTCTTCAAAAGCTCGGGCGCACTCCAGCGTCCAAACGAACTTCTGATCCTTCCTCGTTAATATGGTAAGAGGAAAAGCGATCCGTGAGAAGTTTTCCACAAAATGTCTGTAGTAGCCTGCCAGTCCATGGAAACTCCTGACTTCGGCCACCGAAGACAACAATGGCCACTCTTGTATGGCACTTATCTTTACTGGATCCACTGCTATGCCCTCTCAACTTACCACGTGGCCAAGAAAAGCCAATGCCAATAGCCAAAACTCACACTTTGAGAACTTGGCGTAGAGTTTATTTCTCCGCAGGGTATGCAACACCAACCGTAAATGGTTCGCATTATCAGCTTCAGATTGAGAGTACACCAAGATATCATCAATGAATACTATCACAAGTAGATCCAAGTACTCTCGGAATGTTCAGTGCATTAGATCCATGAATACCGATGGCGCATTACATAGCCCAAATGGCATTACAGTGAACTCATAATGACCATAGAGTGTTCCAAATGCTGTCTTGGGAATGTCACCTTCCCGAATACTCAATTGGTAATATCCAGATTTCAAATCAAATTTGGAATAGACGGTTGATCCCGTGAGCTGATCGAACAAGTCATTTATCTGTTGAATCGAATACTTGTTTTTCTCTGTCAGCTTATTTAATTAACGATAGTCAATACACAACCGTAAACTACCGTCCTTATTTTTCACAAACAGAACAGGTGCGCTCCAAGGTGACATACTTTGGCGTATATAACCCTGTTCCAGCAACTCTTGCAGCTGAACTTTAAGTTCTGTCATTTCTTTTGGCGCTACACGATATGGAGAGCTGGTCATAGGTTTCATACCTAGCACCAACTCAATAGAGAAGTCGATCTCTTGCTGGGGTGGTAGCCCAGGAAGATCCTTAGGAAATACATCGTCAAACTCCGACACAATCAGAACATCATGCACACTGGCCCATGGCTCAACAACCTGAATAAGCGTGAAGAATAACTCCGTACCCTTCCAAACAGCATTGACAACTTGGAGAGCAGACATCAAGGTCCCGCCTACTCCTTGCATACCAACGAACTTTGTCACAAGCTCAGTATTCTGGCCCAGTATGATCTCCATTGAATTGCAATCAATAAAGGCCCGAAACTCCGAGAGCCTGTCCATACCAAAGATCACATCAAATTCTGATATCCGTAGCACAGATGCGCTCAAGCCGAAATCCCAACTTCTTATTTGAACTGCCACATCGCAAGCCCTATCCGCAAGCATCACACAACCATTCGGTAATAACACCTTAACACTATCTGTCGTCACATGACTAGGTACTCCAATTCAAGCTATGAAGTCCTTAGACAGAAATGAATGTGACGCACCCGTATCGAATAGTGCTCTCGTCGGGTTGTTCCGAATCAGGACAAAGCCTAAGATAAATACAACATACCCAAGCTACACACAAGGTATGCAATATAAAAAGCAATCAATATCTTAACTCGTATCAGTGACGACGTCACTTTGCTTTATGGCCTCTTGCTGTACAAGGTTATAGACTCGAGTCTGCGCCTGGGGTGCAGAGGACTCCTCCACTGCTTTTCCCTTCTTAGCATAAGACGCTCCTGTATTATTTTCCACCTTTAGCAGACCAACCCGACAATCACGGTCTATATGTCCCACTTTGCCACATGTAAAGTAGGTACGAGATTCTTGCTTTGACGTTGCTCCCGACGCAACTGAAGAAGTGGCATGTCCAGATGATTTGGCTCTCTTGCTCCACTTCTTTTAGTAGTTTGATTTTCCTCGGACGGGGCACTTTGAACTCAGACTTCGTCATAGCCAAGTCCCTCTTTCCTTGCACCCATTTCATATCACTCTCCAGCACACAAGCAGTATCAACCAATGCCTAAAATCCTTGGTTCACCGAACTCGAGAGCAGGAATCTTAACTCGTCCTGCAACCCTTCGTAGAACCTATTGGTTTTCTGTTTCTCATCAGCGAAGATAGACCCCGTAAAATGGCCCAACCTTGAAAGCTCGTGCAAGTAAGTATCCACACTACTTTCACCTTGCACTAGACGTTGGAACTCATTTTCCATGGCAATATGTTTTGCCGCTGGTAGGTGCTTTGCCAAAAATATTCTCGAAAACTCCTCGATCGAGACTTGTGTTAATTTCCTACCCGCTAGGTGATGTAACTCCATCTCGTCCCACCATAACCGAGCCTCTCCTTCCAATAAGAAGGTGGCCAAGGTGACCTTCTGATCTACCTTCCGTCTTTATCGCCGTCACTATATGCTTGATGCGTGACAACCAATCTTCCACTTAGTACTGGGTGTTAGAACCCCTAGGTGATTTGAGCTAGGTTCACTTCTTAGGGTGTGACCCATGTTGTATAGTTTGGTCAAGTATTTTATCTTCCTAATCTTAGGTCAGTCTTGCAGCTTGCAGCATCAAGGACCACCTGAAGACAGTATCAGATAACAACCCTAGAAGTTATATGTTGAAGTTATTTCTGAGCTCGACGTTCTTAGAGCTTAGGTCGACGTACTCTAAGTGAAAGACAAGAGTTCTGTGGTCTGCGAACTTTGAAAAGAAGTTGTCTGTTCTAAGGTCGACAATCTTTCAGTGCAGTGCAGCTCTAAGCTCAACGATCTTCCAGCTCAGACTCAGCCAAAGTTTTGAAAAGTTTATTCACAGAGCCAAGGTCGAAGAATGTGTTTTCTGAGGTCGACGATCTCCGATCTCTGGTCGACGAAAACTTTAAGATTTTTTTGACTTATTCTTTCCTTATCTGTTCCGATTTATTTTTATTATAAGTCATGATTTTACTGAGTAATTAATGCTCATTTTATAGATGTTATTTGGCAGCATTGATTATGGTTTTCATCAGTAAATGAAATTGACAAATATCCCGGTACAGTTGGGGAATAGAATATTTTAATTAACATTCTTGACGTTTTCTATTCCCAGATTTTCTGCTTAGGTTTAATGACAGGAATTTGAATTGGAATTGTGGAATAGTTGTTGTTATAGTATACTCTCGGCAAGAAAAGAGACACAGAGAATCAATCACACAAAGAGAACAGATACACGAGAAAAACATTTCGTGTACTTACAGCTCTCAAGAAGAACAACACAGTGATAGAAAAAGTTTTAGAGAAAAAGCTTTCAGATATTCTAATACTCCTTCTATGCAGGATCGCATTGCTCTCTTAAGAATAAGAAGAAGAAAAGAACACCAATCATATATAAAGAGTCTTTTTCTTTCTTCTATCTCTGATTCAGGATCTTCAGTGACAAACCATTTCAATCAGTCAAGAGAATCCTAGATTTTATCTTGCAGAAGAAGACCTACCATCCCTAACAAAGTTTCCCTGCCTGAACATATACTAATCTCAGGGGGAGATTTGATACAATCAGTAGAATCCACAAGGCTTCTCTCAATTTGCTTTGAGAATAGAGAAGTCATCATCAACCTCTCTCTCCCCTCTCGGTACAGGTTTATCTCTCCCTTCAAAAGTTATTTCTGGTTGCAAATTACCTAACCAAATACTTGAGGTTTAGTTTTTTAGCACCTGATCAAAAGCTCATTGGTGTCAGGCACCTGATCAAAAATCTAAGTGGATTCCTACCTAGGGTGGTAGAAGAGTGGATGTACCTAGTTGGGGAACCACTATAAAGTTCTTATGTTGTCTGTGTGGCTGTATTTTCTTTGTGCTTATGCTGTGATATTTGTGTTGTGTAGCTTAGATTTATCTCTTCTGTTTGTTTGCTGCACTTGTACACTTTTACACAAATATCCTACTCACCTATTTTACAAAAGATATTTTAATTCCGCAAAAGTTTCAAAAGATTGGATTGAACTCTATTCACCCCCCCCCTCAAGAATTAATCATAGGCTAGTCCCCATTTCTTTCAATTGGTATCAGAGGAAGGTTTGTCACACTCACAGGCTTACACCTTGACAAACCAAGAACCTCCAAATAAACTCTGATTAACTCATTGTTTTATTTTGTTCTTTTGATATCATGGCACAAAACAAGAATTATGCTAGCACCAGACCTCTAGTGTGCAACTTGTATATGTTCACAATCTGGAAGGCAAGAATCAAGTTATACATGAACTCTATTGTAGAAGATATTTTTAACTCTATCTTAACAGGACCAACAACTCCAGTAGTTTCAACTTCATCTACATCAACTGACATGAGTGCAGTCCTTCCACCTGGATGGACAGATGCACGGAAAAAGGCAAAGATATTTGATGTCAGAGCCATGAACATATTGGCTCAAACAATGTCTAATGAAATCTTTCAAAAGGTTATTGAGTGCTCATCAGCTAAGGCCATTTGGGACTCCTTGAACCAAATGGTGGCTGGATCAGCAGATGAGAGGAATGATAGAAGATCAAACCTCATTACTCAATATGAAAGTTTCAAGAAGGATGAAGCAGAGACAGTTAAAGCAATGTACAATAGGCTTAGTTCCATCATCAGTGAACTAAGAACCTTGGACAAGGAGATTACTCTGACAGAGGTCAATGATAAAATTCTGATGAGCTTCCCCAGCACATGGGATTCCAGAATATGGCCAATCAGGGAAGCAAGGAGCATGGCAGAGATATCAACTGAATCACTGTTTGGTAAGCTCAAGTCTTATGAGTAGTTGGTGAAATCAATAGAAGCAGCTGCAGAACCAAAATCTCCAACACCAACAAGAAAGGAGCATAGCCTAGCATTCAAAGCTACAGAAGAATCACCAAGTCTTCAAGTGAATGATGAACTTATGAGTCTCTTTTCTAAGATATTCTACAAGATGGCTAGAGAGGATTTCAGGAAAAGGCCATCTAGAAGTGAAGACAAACCCAGGTATGACAAGACCCCTACTAAAGAGGCTGTCTATTTTGGTTTAAGGAAACCAGGACACTTCATCTCTGAATGTCCAAAAGTCCAAAAGAAGGATAGGATAAAAGAAAAGGACTCCAAAAGAAGTCATCACAGCAAAGCCTCCTCCAGCAAATACAATTACAAGAAGAAGGAAAAGGGCTTTGTTGCTGAAACATGGAGTGACACTGAAGAGGAATCAACTTCCTCCAGCTCCAGTAAAGATGAAGAGGAGAAGAAGGCAAAGGAAGTTTGCCTCATGGCTATAGAAGATGGAAGCAGCAGATCTGATTCAGAAGAATCAGATGATGAAGAACTCCTCTTTGAAGAGGATCAGGTAATTTCTTCTTATGATTTTCAATCAGAAGAATTTAAAGGAGAATTCAAAAGCTTGTGTTTAGACCTAATAGGATCTGAGAATGAAATCAAACTCCTCAGGGAAAAGCTATTAGAGCAAGATAAAATCATTGCTGAAAATGTCAATCTGTCTGAAGAACTAAAATCTACTAATCATCAAATAACCTTTCTAAAATCTGAATTAAGTAAGGCTAAAGAATTAGAATAAACTCTTAGAGGAAGAAGCTTAAAATTGTTAGACATAACTAGCACTGTAAATGCTAGAATAAACAATAGTATGCTAGGATTAGGTGCTTCCTCCAGTGAACAAATTCTAATTCAGAAGAAGCACCTGTCAAAACCAGTAAATTTTATATCTGATACAGGTAAGAAAAATATTGAACAAGTTTACCAGGTTAATTAAATTCTTAAGCAACAAGAACTTAAGAAAACCAACCTTAACAAGGAAAGAAAAAGAAATCATAGAAATAAATATGTTTAATAATTTTCATCGAACTCAGAATGACGAAAGCGGCACGGTTCGTCGAACTCAGAACGACGAACTCTGAACACAATTAATAGCCCAAATTATTCTACGAACTACGATCGACAAAATCAGTTTGGGTCGTCCACTCGAGATCGATGTTTCAGGGGTTCTAAGGATTGATACTTCCATTCTTCGAGCAGAGATCGAGGAACTCAACCCAAATCGTCGAACTCAGCTCGACAAACTCACTTTACTTCACTTAACCCAGTTCATAATCAGAGAAACTTAAAAGCTGGTAAAATTTTTAATCCTTTTAGTCAGTGGATTATACCCCCTAGAAGGTATCATCGCCTAGGATATAAGGATTAGCCTGAATTTTCTTTTATTTCAAGTTATGTTTTTGTCAAACAACAAGGACCCAAGATATCCTGGGTCAAGAACCTCTAATCTTTTTCTTTGCAGGTAGAAGAAAACCCTATCATTCAAATCAAGTGGAACCTGGACAGTGGTTGCTCTAAGCATATGACAGGTTGCAAGGAATGTCTTATTAAACTATAAAGCCAAGGCTGGCCCTAAAGTAATTTTTTGGGACTCAGGCTTTGGATTGACAGAAGGCTATGGAGATTTCAGATGTGGAGATCTTACATTCAAAAAGGTGACTTATGTCAATGGTCTCAAGCATAACTTGATATCAGTAAGCCAACTGTGTGATATAGGTTATCAAGTAAGCTTCACTAACTCCTTATGTACTATCTCCTTAAACAACAAAACTGTTTTAACAGGAATTAGACAAGGCAACATTTATTTAGTTAATTTTGAATCTGCTATTTCTGAAATTTGTTTATTTAATTCTATTAGTAGTCAAACTAGCTTATGGCATAAACGATTAGGTCATGTAAACCATAAGAATATAGCTAGGTTATCTAAGGACAACCTTGTAAGAGGTTTACCTTCTGGCCCCTACAATAAGGAAGGCTTCTGCAGGGCTTGTCAACTAGGCAAGCAAACTAATTCTAGTTTCAAATCTATTAATAAGAGTGATTCACCTAGGATATTGTACTTGATACATATGGACCTTTTTCGCCGCATTGTTGTAAAAGCCTAGGAGGGAAATCTTATACCTTGGTGGTTGTAGATGACTTCTCCAGATTCACTTGGGTATTCTTTCTGAGTTCTAAGTTAGATACCTTTAAGGTTCTTACAGATTTTCTCAAGACCATAAAGATTGAGTACTCTACTCAAGTTGAATTGATCAGAAGTGATCATGGAACTGAGTTTGAATCTCTTCTTATGCATGAGTTCTGTGAGAAGGAAGGTATCAGACACTGTTTCTCAGCTCCGAAAACTCCTCAACAAAATGGGGTAGTTGAAAGGAAAAATAGAATACTCATTAAAGTTGCAGGTACATTGCTTGCAGTTTCTTACATGTCTCTATCCTATTGGGAAGAGGCAGTAAGCACAACAAACTATGTCCTGAATAGGAGTTTAATACATAAACTAAATCTTAAGACTCCCTATGAACTACTCAATGGGAAGAAACCAACAATCACCTATTTTAAATTATTTGCATGTGTATGTTATATTCATAACAATGATAAGAAGTATCTTAGAAAATTTGACGGAAAGGATGAAATGGGAATTTTTCTAGGATATTCTCAAGTTAGCAAAGCTTATATGGTGTTTAATAAATCATCTTTGAAGCTTGAAGGGTCTATGTATGTAACCTTTGATGAGACTAACATGTTTTACAAGGAGAAAAACATTTTTACCAATAGTAGTTTGCAGGTATCAAATTTGTGTGAGAATTTGGCTGATCTAGACCTTACCCCAAAGGCTGAATCACATTCTCCTCCACAATCAGTAGCAGAAGCTGATAGTGATTAAGAAACTGTGGAAGCAGTTCAACTTCCTTCAACAGTTGATGCAATTCCACAAGAGGAATTAAATCCAATAACTGTTGCTGAACCAACTCTACCTAATGATCTTGTCACACTTAGAGATTACCCTAGATCTCAAGTGATTGGAGACATATCAATGGATGTGCAGACAAGGCATCAACTCAACTCTGATGTGATGTTTGCCTGCTTTCTCTCTCAAGTTGAGCCTCAATCCATAACTAATGCAGAGCAAGATCCATACTGGATTATTACAATGCAAGAGGAGCTCAATCAATTTGAGAGGTGTAGAGTTTGGAACTTAGTTCCAAGGCCTACGTGCTATCTAGTAATTGGGACTAAGTGGGTGTTCAGGAATAAACTTGATGCCAAAGGTGTGATAGTGAGGAACAAGGTGTAAGACCCCCCTTTTTTTTTCAACCACCGGGGTCTTAGGCCCAGAATCGCCGCTTTGCGGTGACACCTTCACGTCCTGAAGGGTCATCACCACAAGGCGCCGATTCTGCCGGCCAATTCGATCACAGAAAGGTAGCACAATAATATAAGTAAAAGCAATGCAGTCCACAATAATAAATCACATATATAGAATAAAATCTCCACGAAGGGAGTGTCCACAGAAAACATCAGAGTACTATAAATGCGGGCTTATACCCGATACATTATGTCTTCACTACAATATCACTCATGCGGAAGCAAACACTAGAAACTACTCAGGGTCGAGACTCACGGTCCCGGCTGTACGAACTCCGGAGCTAGACTGCCCCATCTCCAGGCGCACCGATCTCTGGGGCTGCTCCTCCATGCTGGGCTCCACGATCCCCTAAATGATGTGGTTCAAAAACCGTTAGTCATAAAGACTAAGCCCTATCATCCCCTACCCCTTCCCCCATGGCTCCTAGGTACCGAGCGGAGAGGAAGAAAGGGAAGGACATGAAGTTAGAGATTAATCAAGAAATAGATGGTAGCGGAACTAATCTAGCAATTCTATGATAATATGACAGAAACAGAATGTAAGGATAGTAACCTTAACTTATGTGCGGAAGCGCATAAGCCAAGGGATCTTCTACAAGGCTCCCATCGTATAGAGTGTCCCATACCACCTATACGTTGGGGTGTCGGTTATCAAACAACAACATGTATATATATTGAAATTAACCTTTGATTTATAAACTTGCCCACACAAGCCTATGAACCAAGGGGTCGTTTTGCAGGTCCTAATGTATAAGCGTCCCATACCACTTATACTTTAGGTGTCGGGGTTAAATGAATCGATTATGCTATGACATGCAAGTGGGTATGATGAAACATGCAAGTGCAACTCACACACCCGACTCTGTGCACACAGACCTTTAGTTCCCCCTTTCGGAGCCGTTACCTCCCAGGATACCTCCGTAGTGGCGGACGAAAACGGTGGGTTGGGCCTCGCCCACCTCAAAACAAGTAAAAGCACCACTGGTCTGACCTATTGTTCGCCTCAACGCTTGGTGCACTAAGCGGACGCCTGCGTACTCTTGCCGGCTGGCGCACCGGACTTCTGTTGGCGAAGTGCTAATCACCCCGCCGAGTCAACGATATCGGTGTCGGTGCAATCGAACTCCCCGATATCGAAAAACCCACCACCTTAACTTTTCCTATTTTATGCACATGCAAGTTTATTCGTAAACACACAAAACCGAGCCGAAGCTCCTCGGACCAAAACGTCCGTCTCCAAACCAACCGAGCCGAAGCTCCCCGGACCCAAACGTCCGTCTCCAAACCTACCGAGCCGAAGCTCTCATCAATCTTCCTGTGCCAACAGTGTTTGTGAAAAGTGCAGCCCTAGTTACTAAGTTACTCTTGTCGGTTTGTTATTACAGTTTACGTTAGCCCAGGACTGCCCCCGGTATTCCCCGTGAAGGGCTCTCAAGGGGCACTAGGAACCAAGACGACGGTATTACGACCCGAAGTTCCCTTTCGCAAGGCACTTATTGTTATTGGTTGATCTCCCTTAACCCGATTCCCTTCTCATATTACGATAGACTATCCTAGGGTGATTTTTAACCTTCCTCTCTTCGGGAAAGGCGATCTTTCGCCGAACCCGAGCACCTCTTAACTCTAGCTATCACCACTTCTCACTACTCTTTATACCTTCCTATTGTGATTTCCTCCACTATTGTCCACCCAGACAAAATGTTTAACTCCAATGACTTCCTCAGATCATGTCCTATGGCATTTCACAAATTTGTTATATGCAGGCCGATCTAGACTACATGTCGAACCGGTTATGCAATGATCCAATACTCATCCAAATGATCTAAATTATTTACTGGAGACTTACCATGACATAAATGACCTAAATCCAGAAAATTGAAATTTTCATAATTTATTTGGCATTTAATTAAATTCCTCGAAAATCCGAAGGGCTACCGGTTTGAACATGAACTACCCTAAGTAATCATGCAAGATGTCCAGCAAATTTATGATAAATATTAGGTTATCTCAATAGGTTAAATCCAAAGTATCATAATTTTTCTATCATCAAAAGTGCACTAAAACTATTTTAGAAATAATCTCTATCTTTTGTTATTTATGAATCAAGTACGGAAAATATTCTTCCAAAAATTATAAATAATTTATGACATGCAGATAAAGGCCTAAAATTAGCACTGGCCCAGTTTCATAATTTTTCAGTAATCAAATCATCCCTAAATAATTTTTCAAGCATAGAGCCCCTTTTTAACTTTTGTGAAGGAAGTACTAGATGTACTAACCTAAAAATTATATAATAATTCAGGGGTAATCATTCTGTTTTAAAATCTATATTTCCAAAATTTCATGAGATTTCAATGAACAGAAATTCCTAAATAATTAAATCATCATTTAAGGTCATAGCAAGCTTTACAAATGAAGTGCTAGCACTAATCAACATAAAATTCCAGAAAAATTGCTATAAGATCTAACTGATCCAAAACTCACTCTTCCCGAAATTCACGATTTTTAAGTAAGGTTCAGTGACTAATTTTACTTATTTGATATTTTACCCTAAAACTAAGGTTAGGGTTTTAAGGTAACTACTTGTCTCCAAATTCCCCAAGATTACTTCCGGACCATTCTTATCGAGCTTTTGTCAACTCTACAAAGTTTCAAGACAAAACAAGAGCAATTGCCCCCATGTCCTTCACAACCCTCAAAACCCTTCAATTAGGGTTTGAGCTTGGATCCTAGGGTAAACCAACCCTAAACCTCACCGTTTTTCTCCAAGCAGGTTATAACACCCCTCTAAGTCAGAGGTCAGAATATCAGCCTCTTTTGGAGTGATTTGACCTTTCCAAACTCTTAGTGTACCTTTTACTAAAAGATGTCTCACTAATGCCTAGTTAAGAGTAGAAGATTTCCTACTCAAAACTCCTCCAAATCAGTTGGAATTTTGTACAGACCTAGGTTTTATAGCCAGGGACCACTCAACAAAATTTGGGAGGGTTTGGAGGTCATTTGACCACTTAAATAAATTCCTCTAAGATTATTAAATTAAAACAAAAACTTTAGGCAAAATATCCCCAAAAATTACTATTTTTGGTCTGCCTTTAGGTATTGCTAAGGTTAACCACCTGCCCAAATTTCAGGTCATTTGGGCAAGGGACGAAGAGTGGGCATCCATTTTAATTTCTGCCCAACTCTAGGTACAGCCCCCACCAAAACGGGTGTTGCGGCCGAACCGCTTACCCAAACAAGTTGAAACAAATTTTAAATTAATCTATACTCGAAGGGCTACGACTTTTGTGACTGGTTATTTTTCCTAAAACGGCCTCTAATGCCTCATTTTGTAGCCTCAAAATATACTCAGATAATATATCTTTCCATTATGTATTATATAATAATTTATATATTATAAAATTGATTCTACTGTTCATCTTCAACAGAACCCGAAACCAGACACAGAAACTCATATTTCCTGTAGCTCATTCGCGCTCTGTCACCGGTCGTCCGGTCACTTCCCTAGCCAGCCACCACCACCACCACCTCCGTTGAGGCGATGGCTATCGGTCGGCAGTGGTTTGGCCGCAGGAGGTGGCGGTTTCCGGCGAACTCAAAAATACATTTTCCATGGTTTTTCATGAAAATGAGAGATGGGTCCGGCTCCGTTGAGCGCGAACTTCCTTTCAAAGAATCCTAAGATCTACCCATGAAAGAGAAGAAGCAGAGGAGGACCTTGTTCGCGTTTTGGAGGCGAGATGAACGACGGGGTGCCATGGCGCAGTGGTGGCGTAGCCGAACTCCTCCTACAGCAAGAACAAAGATCTGATCCGTTTGATTGAGGATGTAAACTTCTCCTCTTGCTCCAAGTGGGATTTTATAAGTCAGCAAGTGGGGAGATGAAAGGGTAAATCCTTAATGGTCATGAATGTTCTCCCCTAACGTTTCGGTTATGATGCAGGGCAGTTGAAACGATGGAAAATGAAGAGTGTTCGCCAGGTGGTGATTTCCTATTGGATCAACATTTCCTTATTTATTTAAATAATTAAAGAAGGAAACGGCTCATAAATACTCCGGGTGTAACTTCCCATAATCAGAATTGATTACAATGTCGGTTACCGAAATTTCCAGTCTGGCTGACGTTTCGGCCTTGGTCACGGGCGTGACACATAGGTCACGGGCGTGACAAGCCCGGATAGCCAATTCTGGGTTCGACGATCATCGAACTGAGATCGACGATCGTTGAAGGGTGGTCACGGGCTTGACACCTGGGTCACCGGCGTGACAGGCCCAGGTGGTTAATTCTGGGTCGACGATCGTCGAACTGAGATCGACGGTCGTCGAAGGGTGGTCACTCCCTAGGTCACGGGCGTGACACCTCGGTCACGGGCATGACAGGCCCGATTTTCAATTTCGACGATCTCCTTACGGAGATCGACGATCGTCGAAGGAGTCACGCCCTAGGTCATGGGCGTGACACCTTGGTCAAGGGCGTGACATGCCCGGGCTGCAAGTTCGATGATCGTCTCACGGAGATCGACGATCGTCGAAGTAGTCACGCCCAAAGTCACGGGCGTGACGGGTCGGTCACGGGCATGACCAACCCGTGACCCGAAATCTCAATCGATTTATTTCAATTTTTGGGCTTCCTAGGGTTCTGTCACGACCAACCGACTCCTAGGGGTCTAGCCGGAAATGAGATGTTACACAAGGCAAGGCTTGTTGCTCAAGGATATAGGCAGTAGGATGGTATTGATTATGATCAAACCTTTGCTCCAGTTTCCAGGCTAGAGGCAAAAAGAATTTTAGCTTATACAGCATATAAAAAGATCAAAGTCTAACATATGGATGTGAAGTGTGCTTTTTTAAATGGAGAACTCCAAGAAGAGTTTTATGTAGAACAACCTCCAGGTTTTGTTTCTCCAACTCATCCCTCTTATGTTTTTAAATTTCATAAAGCTCTCTATGGTTTAAAGCAACCTCCAAGAGCTTGGTATGAGACCTTAGCAAGCTTTCTCTTTGAGCATGGTTTTTCAAGAGGCATAATAGATAGAACTCTTTTTACAAAACTGCATCATGATAAAATATTATTAGTACAAATATATGTGGATGATATAATTTTTTTTCTACTGATCCTAAACTGTGCAAAAGATTTTCTGATCTAATGCATTTAAGGTTTGAGATGAGTAGCATAAGAGAACTATCTTATTTCCTTGGTCTCCAAGTGAAACAATCCTCTGAAGGGATCTTTATCTCTCAGTCTAAATATGCTAAAGAGCTTATTAAGAAGTTTGGGATGAATGATGCCTCTTTAATGAAGACTCCCATGGCTGCCAATGTTGTTGTAGATGCTGATGCACTTGGAAAACCAGTTGATCAAACTAGGTATAGGGCCACTGTTGGATCCCTATTATATCTAATAGCAAGGAGACTTGACATTATGTTTGCCACATGTCTTTGTGCTAGGTTCCGGGTGAACCCTAAATAATCTCACCTTATTTTTATAAAAAGGATTTTGAGATATATAAAAGGTTGCCTAGATCTAGGACTTTGGTATCCAATAGAGTCAGCATTTGAGTTAACTTGATTTTTTGATGCTGACTATGCTGGATGTAGAGTAGACAGGAAAAGCACCTCTGGAACTTGCCAATTCCTGGGTGACAGACTTGTATCTTGGTTCTATAAGAATAAAACATCTGTTTCAACATCCACTACTGAAGCAGAATATTTGGTTACAGACAGTTGCTGTTCACAGACCTTGTGGATACAAAATAAACTTTTAGATTATAGTGTCAACTTAAATAATTCAACCATACTATGTGATAATATTAGTGCTATTTCCATTGCACAAAATCCTATATTGCATTCAAGAACAAAGCATATTGACATTAGACATCATTTCATTAGAGATTGTGTAGATAAGAAAAAGATTAAACTTGAGTTTATCTCTACTGATTTGCAAAGAGCAGACATCTTCACCAAGCCATTGGATCTAACCAAGCATCTGTTCTTCATAAATCAGCTTGGAATGATAAATGGTCAGAATTTAATCCAATGATCTATCTGTGGTCAAAGAATTGCTTCTGTTTGTCGAACTGAAATTGACGAACTGGTAACTGTTCTTGAGATTTTTTATCGACCTAAGATTGATGAAATCTCTTGTTGAAGCAGATTCGTCGACCGGAGAACGATGATCTCTGTTTCAGAAAATTTTTCTGAGAACGACGAAAACTTTACATCTCTTCGTTCTGAGATCGACGTACATATCCCTTAATGAAATCTTCGTCGACCTGTGATCGAAGATTTTTATTCTTTCGCCAGGCTGAGAATGTCATTTCGTATTCTGAAAACCCTTTATAGGCTTCTATTCTTCGACTTCAGCCCCGTACTTTTAGAATTCCCCTCCTGCACTTGATTGTTTGTTTCATTTTGCAGGTACTCTCGTTTTCACAAAAGTATTCAGAAATGGCTGTGTCTGGTTCAGCAGGAATGAAGTTCGACACTGGCTTTGACATTTATTTTGATTCATTCCAGCAATCTGATAAAATATTTCAGGATATTCGGCAACTATGTGAAGATCAAAAGTTGAAATCATTTATGACCAACTGCTTCAAGTTGCTAGCCGCCGCAATCAAGGAGTGGGTATTCTCATCGTCCACTACTGAGGAAGAGATGACAGGATTAATCAGCAGGACTCAGGTTACTCTCTCTCCCGCAGTTCTTACAGAAATTTTCGAACTTGAGAATGGTATAAAATATTTTGATATGGATGATGATGAGTTTGAGAATGTGTTAGTTGTTATGGGTCACTCCGGTGAAAACTCTAACAAGTTATGGAAAAATAACTTGTCTCCTTCTTACAAGTTTCTTGCAGATATAGTGGGGAAAGTGTTGTCTGCAAAGCACACTGCCCACGACTACATCTCCAGGCAGCAGTTTCTGGTGATGGATGCGCTGGTGAATAAGAGGAAAGTCAATTTGGGATAGATTTTGTTTGATTTGATCAGGAAGAGGAACAACAAGAAAGAAGTGTGTTTTGCTAGGGTTTTAGGCCTATTATTGAAAGCAAAGGCTGATGAACTGTTAGTTCACCATACTACGTTCATCAATGCCTCAAAGAGGCTAACCTCTGCCCTATTTTGCAGATGGGAGAGGACAATTCCTAAGCCCTCTAAGGAAAAGCCCTCTGCAGGTGCTTCAGAGAACACAAGGGTGGTAACAACCACTCCTCTCTTGGCTGAAGGAACTCCTCCCCTTACCCCTGATGCTTCTCCTACTCCAGATCATCAGCCCTCTCCTGCTCATAACCTCACACCTCCTGACTCACCTTTTCCCTCTCACCTTACAACCCTTCCCTCAACCACCCTCCTCTTTCCACACTTTGAGTTAATAACAGCGGAAATTTCTTCTCAAGCTTCTCCCCTCCAATCCCCTATTCATACTCCCTCTCCTCAGAACCCATCCTCACCTATTAACCAAGATGATATCATACTTGAAACCATCCCCCCAATTATTCCTCCTCTAACCCCTGACAATGCTTTCATTGCTACCCGCATATCTCAGTTGACTCCCATCCTCAAGGAGCTTATTGCAGCTGAGATATCCCCCTCTTAAATTCAATAAATTCCCTTACATCTCTCTTTGTTGCCTCCTCCTTCCCTTCCCCTTCTTCAGCCAAGGGCATGGCTTTAAAACCTTCTGAAACCATGTAGGGGGAGATGTTATGTGAAGAAGTCCTTGCAGCAGCAGCAGATGATGAGATGGTTGTACCTATGCCAAAAGTACTGGCTGGTGGAAATTATTTTTATTTTATACCTCCATCAGTAGATATAAAAAGTATACTCCATCTTTCTTTTATGGAAATTCCTTTACATTCTGTTGAATCATCATCCAAGGCTATTGTGTCTTATACTCAACCTGCTTGCTCAGAGTTGATAGCCACAATAAGGGCTAGTTTTGAAGAAAGCTCTAAGACTGAAGTTATGATTACTGAGAAAGCTTCAGTAGCTAATACCAAAGAGGCAGTTGAAGAGACTGTTGAATCAGCGTCTGTTGAATAAGAGTCTGAGTATATGACTGACCCCATCTCTCCAGCCTATGCTCCTACTCCTATCCCAGCTCCCAAAGGTCCTTCTCCTCCTCCCCAGGTAACTCCCGAGTATATAAAAGCAATTGATACTTTGTAAAACTTTGATAGTGAAAGTAGTGAAGAAATCTACAGTGATGATTCCCCCAAGGCAAAGAAAAGGAAATTGAGAAAGAAGACTCCAGCTCAACCTCCAAATCCTCATAATGACACTCCATACTATATCAGGCAAAATATTGATCGAAATCCTAGCATGCCTCATTGGATGAAGTTATCAAAGAATGAACTTAAAGAAAGGAAGAAAAGGAAGTTCTCCCTTCCCTCTTCTCTAAGGATGAATAGAATAGATCCTCCTCCTCCCAGTGGTAAATCTTCAGGTTGTGGCCATCAGAGATTTTCAAACACTACTCAGACTTACCAAAGGCATGGTAGATCCTCTGAAGCTTCAAGAGCTAATCAGTATCAAAAGCAATATCACTCATTCTCTAGAAGCTCTCTCAGTTCTCAGTAATGTCCTTCCAAGCCAACATTCTCTCCTTCCCCTTCCAGTGAAGTTAGTCCTGAAGTTAGATATGAAGGACCTCCAATTCAAGCATATGATCCTGAGACAGATCCAAATACCAGAATGGCTAGACTTACAGAATCTATTGCTCTATCTCAGATCAAAAAAGCAAGAGAACAGGGTAAGGACACCTCTCAATATTCTACAATGTCATCCTACAGGAAGAAAGAGCTAGAAAGATATCAAGTTGGAAATCTATTTAATGCTGAAGAATACATAAATCTGCATCCTGAAGCCATAGTTCCCAGAGCCACATCTCAAAAGACTTTGGGTGATGCAGACATGACCATGACTCTCAGACAAGCATAGGATCCTAACAGAGTAATAAAATTTGTTAAATCTTCTGATTCTCCCAAGGACAAAAAGCTTATTTATTTTCTGTCTGTTTTGCTTATTGTTGGGTACATTGGAAAATGTGTACCTGATTTGAAGAAGCCCAACCTAGCTCAATGATATACATCAAGGTGTATTTGATGTTGTTTTAAGTTGACATGTGCAGGTGAAAAATTGATAAAGTATGCAGAAAAATTCTAAGTCCAAGTGTCGACACAGAGGAAGCAGTGTCGACACACAGGAGAAAAGAGTCGACACAACACTGGGAAGCAGTGTCGACACATAGCAGTTAGTCTACAACTACACTGGGAAAAAGTGTCGACACAGAAGAAGTAAGTCGACACATCACTGGGAATTTGTGTCGACACAGAAGAAAAGAGTCGACACAGAAGAAAAGCGTCGACCTCAACATTGGGAGAATGTGTCGACACAGAAGAATATAGTCGATCTTAAGATTGTCGACATCAGCTGAATGTGTCGACACAGAAGAAAATAGTCGACCTCAAGTTTGTCGACACCAGCAGAATGTGTCGACACATTGTGATTAAGTCGACACATTAAAGCAGATTTAAGAAATGAATTTGTCGACACCTGAAGACTGTGTCGACACTTACTAAGTTATGATTCTACAACAACTGTGTCGACACACAGGACTTGTGTCGACACACTGAAGAGTCAAGACCAAGTTATTTTCAGAAGAAGCTGTGTCGACTCAAAGGCAACTTAGTCGACATCACTGAAGACTATGTCGACACCAAAGTCAATTATGTCGACACAGTTAGACAGATGGTCTCGACACTTTCTGACAGACTGTGTCAACAACTTGTGGTTCAAGACTAAGGCACAGGACTTGTTTTAGGACTTGACAGCTGTGGGTTACCACCGGTTAACTGAAGCTGTCAGACTTGTCAGAAAACGGTTAGAAACCGGATCAGCCAGTTACCATGAAGAATGTCTATAAATAGATGGATTCAGAAGGAGAAAGCAACTGTTGAAAAACATTGTTGAGAATCAAAAAGTTGAGAAGGATTACGATCCAATTCATTTCAAGAAAGTGCTAGGCACTTAAGAAGATCTTCTCCGGGAGATCTAAGAAGACTATCTAAGGATAGATCTAAGAAGAGTTCTAATCAGAATTCAGAAGAATCTTTCAAAGTGCTGGATAGAGAGAGATCAAGCCTGAATTAGAAGAAGAAGAAAGAAACCACCAGTGGATTCTCAAGAAGCTGTTTGGAATCAACTCAGCTAAGTTCATTTTCAAGAAGCCTTGAAGAAGGCTCAGATACAGTTGATTGCATCAGCTGATCAAGAATTGTCTTGGCCTTTTCTCTCTCAACTTTGGCAAGACAGATTAATAATCTTTTCTATATTTCTGTAGGATTTGTTTACACAGATCTGAGTTGTAAGCCTATGTTATAAAGGCTGAGTGTAGGAGTGTTGAACTCTGAGTGGTAGGGCAGTTTGCCTGAGTATAGGAGAAGGATATTCTCTGAGTTGTAGGCCTTGGGGCAAGGCTGAGGTAGGGCAGTTGTGCCTGAGTTGTAGGAACCAGTTGTGTTCTGAGTTGTAGGATCTGTTGATCTGAGATTAGTGGAAGTTTGGCCGAATCTAGCATACTGCTAGATAGGTGAAGGGGGAAAGTGGATGTACCCAAACCTTGGGGAACCACTATAAAACATTGTGCAATCTGTGATGTTTTATTTTCTGTGATTGCTGTGTAAATTGTGTTAGCTATTGAATTGAATTCTGCCTAGAAGTTTTTATAAGTAAAGCAGAACCTATTCACCCCCCCCCCCTCTAGGTGTTTAGGCTGCCTTGAAAGTTAAACTATCAAGTGGTATCAGAGGGAGGTTCCTCAAAAAGGACTTAACAGTCTGAGGTAGATCTGAAAGGCAGATTCAAGATTCAAGAAGATGGGTTCTGGAGAGAATCATAAGGAGCTAGGGTCTATGAAATTACCCATATGCAAGAAGGAAATCTTTGGGATCTGGAAAGAGAGAGTCAGATTGTTTATGGAAGCATCTGACCCAAGGATTTACATCACAGTACAGGAAGGGCCCTTCACTCCAATGAAGATATCTGTTCTTGATGCAAATATCCAAATACCAAAGACTTATTCAGAAATGACCAAGGATGAAATCATCTTGGCAACCATGGATAAAAGGGCACAGAACATCATTGTCAGTGCCATAGATGATTCAACATTTCAGAATCTGATTCACTGCAAGACCTCCAAGGAGATGTGGGACACATTGATTGTCTACATGGAGGGATCTGAAGAAGTAAGGCTGGATAGAAAGTCTATGCTAAATCAGGAGTATGAAAGCTTTAGACAAGGAAAATCTGATAGCATAACTGAGTGCTATAAGAAATTCTATAGAATTGTGAATGAGCTAATATCCTATGGAAGAGTCTTCAGTACCTATGAACTGAATGACAAATTCTTAAGATCCTTATCAAAGGATTGGGATACAAAGATCTGTGCCATAAGAGAAGTGGCTAAATTGGCAGAGATATCTCCTCCAACCCTGTTTGGAAAGTTGCTATCCTATGAAATGCAACTTATGGTAAGGAAGGAGGAGGAAAGAAACTCAAGAGGAGAGCATAGAGAAAAGACTGTGGCATTTAATGCTGAAGCCACCAGAAAGAATAGGAGGAAATCACCATCTCCTCCTAAGGAAGTTGAAGAAGATAGTTCTGAAAATTCAGATAAGGGTTCAGTTAGCTGTGAGTCAGATGTAGACTTTGCTGCATTCACTAGGCAATTCCAAAGGTTCTTGAAAAAGAAGCAATGGAAGTCTAGGCCTTCCACATCACAGCAAGTTGATGACTATTATCAGAAGAGAAGGTCATCAAGGAAAGAGAAAAGTAGATCAAAGCCCAGCAAAGCCACTACTTCAAAGATTGTCTGCTATTGTTGCAGTAGGCCTGGACATGTAGTGGCTGATTGTCCTGACAAAAGGAAGGAATCTTCAGAAAAGAAGAAGACTTATCAGAAAGGCAAGAAGGAGAAATCCTTTGTAGTAAAGAAAGATAAAAGTCTGTCAGACCAGTCAACTTCAGAATCAGGATCTGAAGCTGAAGCATATATTAGACTATATGCTGCATCTGAGGAAGAAGAGTTTATGCAGTTGCTAGACTCCATCAATGAACATCAATGCATGGGTTTGATGACAAGATCAGAAGAGGACATATGCCAGAATCAGTCTGGTCCTAATGAGGTAAACTGTCCTTCCTGTACATCTGTTTGTAGTACAAATGAAGAATCAGCTATATCTGCATCAAGTGATGAAGATGCATCTGGATCTGAAGGAGATGTCTATCAATTGATAGACAAGTATGGGGACTTGTTGCAGGACCTTAAGAAAAGCAAGAACCTGGTTAAAACACAGGATCAGGAAATTGCTGAACTAAGGGTAGCAACAACTGAAGTTAGAAAAAGTCCTTGATCAAAAATTAAATGAAATTGCCAAGCTGAAGAATATAACTATTATTCAGATGGGCACAATTAATTATACTAATGATCAAGTAAAGAGTCTGGAGGCCAGACTTAGAATTGAAAGGGATTTAGTGGCTAGTTACTCTAAGCCAAAATCTGTCTTACCCTTGATAGATGAATTTGTCACTCAGAAGGGTAAGGCTGGATTAGGATTTAAAGGTAACTCCAGGGCTGGCAGATTCAAGAGGAAAGGCAAAGCCCCTATTCAGCCACTAAACCTTTCAGTCCCCATAAAGTTTAGTAAGGAGAAAGTGCCTTCTAACATATATGATCATGAAGACATTCAAGGTCATATTAAGACAAATGTTCTGAAGAACAAGGGTGTTAAGGCAAGCAGGCCTACCTATGGTCATAAACCCAATGGTTTTAAGAAATCAGTAGGTGAAGTTGCAACAGCACCAGCAATGAACAGAAATTCTTCTGACAAGGATGTATCTAGATCTAGATACAATAAGTTTGAATGTTGGTGCTGTGGCAAGAGGGGCCATTTTGCATTGGACTGCTGGTATAACACAAGTGTTATAAAGAATAAGAGTCTACCTGTTAGAAGAGGTTATGATAACTTTATTAATGCTAACCTGAACCAAGGACCCAAGACTTACTTGGGTTCTAAGGGTAAGTAATTCTGTATTGCAGGTGAATCCAAGTAACCATGCCCCTATATGGTACTTGGATAGTGGTTGTTCCAGGCACATGACTGGAACAAAGGGGCTGCTGAAGGAGTATTCATCTGTCAAAGATGGACATAAAGTGATCTTTGGTGGATCTGAAAAAGGAGTCATCAAAGGGTTTGGTAACATTTCTTCTAACCTAATTACTATCACCCAAGTGGCCTATGTAAAAGGTTTGAAACATAATCTAATAAGCATAAGCCAGCTGAGTGATCTAGGATATGACATTTCATTTGGTAAGGATGGATGTCATATCAAAAGGTCAAGTGATCAAGAGATCATATTGACTGGGTATAGGAAGAGAAATGTGTATTGCCTTAATTTTGAATGTGAGAATAAGGCTTCCCCCATTTGTCTTGTAGCTGATGACAATGCTTCTCATTGTGTTAAGTGGCACAAGAGATTGGCTCATCTAAACTACAAGACAATTGGCCAACTCTTTAGTAAAGAACTAGTGAGGAATGGGCCTCAAGTTAAGTGTATAAAGGAAGGGGTATGCTCAGCTTGTCAAAAGGGCAAGCAGACAAAAACCTCATTTCAAAGCCTTGAAAACAAGGATTCTGTGAGGTGCTTATACCTCTTGCATATGGATCTTTTTGGTCCTATGCCAGTTCACAGTCTAGGTAGGAAGGTCTACACTCTAGTGGTTGTAGATGACTATTCTAGATTTACATGGGTGTTCTTTTGAGACAAAAATCTGAAACCCCAAGTGTATTACTTAATTTTGTAAAGCAAATTCAGAATGAACTGAATAGTACAGTGGTCAAAATCAGAAGTGACCATGGTACTGAGTTTCAATCTGAAAGCATAACAAACTTGTGTATAGACTTTGGGATTTTCCAAGAGTTCTCCTCACCTAGAACACCTCAGCAAAATGGAATTGCTGAAAGAAAGAATAGAACATTAATTGAAGCTGGTAGAACTCTATTGAGTGACACCTCTCTCCCAGAATATTTTTGGGCTGAGGCAGTTAACACTGCTTGTCATGTCATCAATAGGGCTTCTATCACCAAAAGCCACAGAAAGACTCCCTATGAGATTGTGAAAGGCAGAAAACCAAATCTATCCTATTTTAGGATTTTTGGTTGCAAGTGCTATATACTTAACAATGGCAAGTCATATTTGACTAAGTTTGCTGCCAAATCCCAGGATGGGATATTTGTTGGGTACAGCACAAATAGTAAGGCCTATAGAGTCTTCAACTTAACTACTCAAGTTGTTGAAGAATCAGTGCATGTTGTATTTGATGAAACAAGATTAATCAATTGTGAGTTGTCTTGTAGATCAAATGACTCAACAGGTATAAGCAAGAAGATGGACAAGCTCTCCATTGCTGAAGCTTCAAAGGAAGATGGAGCATTGGAAAATGAAGGCTGCTGTCCAGGGGGAGTACAAGAGATAATGGAAGCTGATGAAAACCAAGAGGAACAGCAGAATGAAGAAGCTGGAGATGCTCAACCTGAAGGGAATCTACCTCCAGCTATAAGATATCTAAGAGATCATCCTACTGATCAGATAATTGGTGATCCAAGACAAGGAGTTCAAACTAGAAGCAGAAATCAAAGCACAGTTTTGCATTCTAGTTTCTTGTCCCAAATGGAACCTAAGAAGTTTGAAGAAGCTATCCAAGACCAGCACTGGATTGATGCTATGCAAGAGGAGCTGAATCAATTCAGAAGGTGCAAAGTCTGGGAGCTTGTTCCTAAACCAAGAGGCCACAACATAATTGGCACTAAGTGGATCTATAGGAACAAGCTAGATGAAAGTGGAATAATAGTAAAGAATAAAGCAAGATTGGTTGCAAAAGGATACAGGCAGGAAGAAGGGATTGACTTTGATCAAACCTTTGCTCCAGTAGCAAGGCTGGAGGCAATCAGAATGTTCCTTGCCTATGCAGCCTACCAAGACTTCAAAGTATACCAGATGGATGTGAAGTCAGCATTTCTGAATGGTGATCTTAAAGAAGAAGTATATGTAGAGCAGCCATCAGGTTTTGTAGATCCTCTTAAACCTGATTCTGTGTATAAGCTTAGGAAAGCTTTGTATGGGTTAAAACAAGCTCCAAGGGCTTGGTATGAAACCCTGTCTACCTTCCTCATTGAGAATAAATTCTCAAGAGGAAAGATAGACAAAACTCTATTCCTTAGGGAATCCAAAGGAAAGATCATCTTAGTCCAGATCTATGTTGATGACATAATCTTTGGATCTACTGAAAACAACCTTTGTAAAAAGTTTGCCAAACTTATGCAAGGGAAGTTTGAGATGAGCAGTATGGGTGAACTTAAGTTCTTCTTGGGACTCCAAGTAAGACAGACTGATGATGGATTGTCCATATCCCAGTCTAAGTTCACCAAAGAATTAATTAAGAAGTATGGTATGGAGTCATCCTCCACCATGAGAACTCCTATGGGAACTAGTATGCCTATATGCAAAGATGAGACAGGTAAACCTGTTGATGAATCATTGTATAGAGGGATAGTTGGGTCTCTACTATATCTCACTGCTAGTAGACCTGACATTATGTATGCTACATGTGTCTGTGCTAGGTACCAAGCCTGCCCTAAAGAATCTCATTATACTGCAGTCAAAAGGATTCTGAGATATCTAAAGGGCACTCCTACTCTAGGTCTTTGGTACCCTAGGAATAGAGATTTTCAACTAACAGGCTATTCAGATGCAGATTTTGCAGGATGTAGAGAGGATAGAAAGAGTACTACAGGTACTTGTCAATTCCTGGGGGAAGACTAATATCTTGGAGTAGTAAGAAGCAGACCAGTGTGGCAATTTCCACAGCTGAGTCAGAGTATGTTGCTGCTGGAAGCTGCTGTGCACAGCTATTGTGGATGCAGCATCAGCTTAAGGATTATGGTATTCAGGTAAGTAGAACACCCCTTTTATGTGATTCAAAGAGTGCTATTTCTATTGCTAATAACCCAGTTTCTCATAGTAGAACTAAGCATATAGAAATCAAATACCATTTTCTTAGAGAACATGTAGAAAGAGGAGACATCTCATTGGAATTTGTAAAAACAGATTATCAAATAGCAGATGTGTTTACTAAGCCTTTAGATGAAACCAAATTCAATAAATTCAAAATTGAATTAGGTATGTTAACCATTGATTAATGTATTAACAAAATCATTAACAATGCAATTGAAGTGGTATATAAATAAGTAAAGGTAATAACAACAACATAATCAAGTGTTAAAAAGGACACATTGAAGTTACAGAAATTGGCTAAGTAAGAATGTGTCGACACATTCAGTAGTAATGTGTCGACTCAGAGAAATTATGTCGACAAGTCAGAAATATTGTGTCGACACAGAGAATATGTGTCGACACTTAAGAGTTATATTGTCGACTTAACCAGAAATATAATGTCGACTCAACCAGGAAAATGGTGTCGACACTTACAGAATATGTGTCGACACTTATCCTTAGAGTCGACACAGAATTTCTGTTTATCTAAGGTGTCGACATAACCACAAATTGGTGTCGACACATAGTAGGCTGAAGTAATGTCGAGACGGTAGAAGTTTGTGTCGACACATTCCGTCTGTGTCGACACATTTTGACTGTTTTTGGCGCCTTTTGAACTTCTTTCAACTGCGGCTATAAATAGGTCAAAATCTCATTCTGTCGACACGCTTCCAAGGTTTTCGAGACTAAAACCCTGTGTCGACAGTCTATCTTTCTCTCTTCTCTCAAGCTTTCTCGACAAAATGATGGCGCCAAGGATTGAAGATAACATCAATGAAGGGTATGAGTTGGTGCGCCAGGCCTTTGCAGAGGCGCCGCCAGATGTCCAAGGAGTTATCACCCTCCTCTCTGAGTCAGGGTTAGAATTTCTCATCTCACAACCTACTAAAATCTGGAAGAAGGAGGTGCACGAGTTCTTTATCTCTGCAATCAGTCCACTCTACTGGCCTCAAGATTAAGTCCACTGTTCAAGGGACTAAGGTGAAGATTAATCAAAGAAGTATAAGAAAGATCTTTCAATTGCAAGTAGTTGAGAATGAAGAGGAAGTTCCTATATCTAAGACAAGGGAAGCCCTTCAATGGTGTGGACTGGACTCAGGATTGAAGATTGGAGCTGCATTCAACAGGAAGGGTATGAATCAGCAAGGGAAGTTCTTGTCAGAAGTAGTTGGGAAAGTAATCCTCTGCAAGACAGGTGGACATGATAGGATTTCTGCCTATATGTTCAGCCTGATGACCAGGATTGTTTTTACTATTCCTACTGATTGGTCAGGGGTGATCTTTGACAAGATCAAAGAAGGAATCAAGAAGCCTAACATGGCTAGGATCATGAGCCTGTACCTCACTGGAGTGATTCCTGAAGTGCTGCAGCAATTGCAAGGGAGTAAGATTAATCATATGAGAAGAATGGATATGAGATTGTTCTCAAGGTGGGATAGGGTACGATCCAAGGATGTGCCTGAAGAGAGCAGGCCAGACACCCCTGTGAAAACCCCTACACAAATCAAGAATCTGAACAATTACAAGAAGACCCCCTAAGGACACAGGTTGAAGATCAGCCAGACACAACTGTTGTCCAGGAAGTGTCAACACCTGCACAGATGCAGGGGGAGCCAGTTTCCACTCCTGCTCCAAAGGTATCTACTCCTGCTCAGGTATAGGGGGAGCTAATGTATTTTACTATAAAAGACATTGCTCATATTCTTATTACTGCACAGGTTCAGGGGGAGCTAGTGTCCACTCCTACTCCAGATACTACAAGTACTGCAGTGCAAGTACAAGAGGAAGCACAGTTAAACTTGTCTCAAGATTTAACTGCTGCAGAAGTTACAGCTCAACTGGAATTTACTATGGAGGAGTTATTCCCTGATATTGATACTACTGCTGATAAAGTAGGAGGTGGACCAGATATTGAGAAGTCCATAGGTATGGACATTGAGCAGGAAGCTGAAGTTGAGCCACAGGTTGAGGGTGAGCCAGTGGATGTTGAAGCTGAGCAACAGACCCCTGGAACAGATACAATTCATCATCCTCAAGAAAGAATTCATGTAGATACTTCATCTGAAACAGAAACTGAAGATGCCAGGGTGGCAAAGAAAAGAAAACTTGTTGTCTTCAAGAGAAGAAGCAAGAATTATAAGCAGGCTTTACAGACCACACCTCTACAAGTATCTCCAGCCTTTGATTACAACAAATTTATGATAGATCTACAAGTAAAATTGGATGAACAAAGGTTGGCTATGGAAAAGTATGTTGATGAGAATAGCAAGTCACTTCAGTTTGACTTAGCTCAGGATATCAAGTCCATCCAGTTTCAGGTCAACTTGCATAAAACTGAAATGACAGATTGCTTCCACAAGGGTGGCAATGCTGTGGTTTATCTAGCTAAACAACAGGAGGCTATCACTACAAAGGTGGATGATATTGCTTTGAAGCAAAGTTATGTTTTGGAAAATCAGATCAGAATGAATGATAATTTAACTGAATCTCATAATGAGATCATTGAGGAGGTAAAGAAGATTGTTCCAGGTCTGCCTGCAGATAGAGCCAAAGAAAGGGAAGATTTTGATAAGAATTTTCAAGCTGCCATTGCATCTGTTAAGACTGCCATCACAACCTCTCAAAAAGAAATATCTGAAAAGCTTAACAAGTTAAAACCATTTTTTAAAGACGGTGTAAATTATTTGGATGGCCAAATCCGATTTCAAAAGGAAGATCTAAGAGATCATGTATCTAGAGAAGCCATAAAGGGGGAGAGGATGCTAATACATGCAGGCTCAGAGCACTCCAAATGGGTGACCAATAGCATTCGAGCCACTTTGGGATATCCCCCATTGTGTGATGATGCTATGGTAGCTGAATCAGGAATACAATCAAATCTACTTGAAGGCACTCAACCTGAGGTTGCCCAAGTCATTTACCCCCCTCCAGATTTTGACATGATTGATCAGAAGGTTCAAGGAATGTATAGTCCTCCAAAGGAGGTTACTAATATTGTCTTTGGAAAGGTTGATAAGCCTGAGGCTACTCTAAAAGAACAGCAAGATGCTCTAGTAGCAAAGAAGAAATTCAGAGAGCAGGCTGTACTGAAGCCAGATTATGAGCAGTGGAGTCCTACTTCAAGGAACATAATACTCACTGCATGGAAAGCTGTACAAGATAAAGTTCATGAGAGAGGCAAGTGGTACAATGAAATAGAATGGCAGAAGTATGAGGCATGACAAGATGCAATAGTTCAATTCAGAAGGAAAGCCAAGCTGGGAAGACTGCCATCAGATGCTAAGGAGCCAAGCAAATACTTCCCAAAGCCTTTTCATTATTTTGAAAGGCAAAGGATCAAGGAAGAAGCTCAGAAGAAAGCTGATCTTAAAGGAAAGAAGATAGCTGAAGAATCAGAAGCTCCTGTGACAGCTATAATTCAATCTGGCAAAGGGATTATAATTAGAGAGCCTGATCAATCCTGATTATGTTTTAAGTTCTTTTTTAGTGTTTTGTAATGTTGTGATGTAATCATTAAATGTAAAACATTGTAATCAAACATTACCCAGTTATAAACAAAATGTTGTTTGGCATATTATAATGTGCATTCTGTGGTGAATTGTTTTTTTTTATGTGTTGTTTATATTAAGTATTCCTGTTATGTCATTAATCATCATTTAGTACTGTTTATAAATGGTGTATATCATTGGCTATAGTGGTTATGACTTCTCCAAATAGGGGGAGATTGTTGGGTACATTGGAAAATGTGTACCTGATTTGAAGAAGCCCAACCTAGCTCAATGATATACATCAAGGTGTATTTGATGTTGTTTTAAGTTGACATGTGCAGGTGAAGAATTGATAAAGTATGCAGAAAAATTCTAAGTCCAAGTGTCGACACAGAGGAAGCAGTGTCGACACACAGGAGAAAAGAGTCGACACAACACTGGGAAGCAGTGTCGACACATAGCAGTTAGTCTACAACTACACTGGGAAAAAGTGTCGACACAAAAGAAGTAAGTCGACACATCACTGGGAATTTGTGTCGACACAGAAGAAAAGAGTCGACACAGAAGAAAAGCGTCGACCTCAACATTGGGAGAATGTGTCGACACAGAAGAATATAGTCGATCTCAAGATTGTCGACATCAGCTGAATGTGTCGACACAGAAGAAAATAGTCGACCTCAAGTTTGTCGACACCAGCAGAATGTGTCGACACATTGTGATTAAGTCGATACATTAAAGCAGATTTAAGAAATGAATTTGTCGACACCTGAAGACTGTGTCGACACTTACTAAGTTATGATTCTACAACAACTGTGTCGACACACAGGACTTGTGTCGACACACTGAAGAGTCAAGACCAAGTTATTTTCAGAAGAAGCTGTGTCGACTCAAAGGCAACTTAGTCGACATCACTGAAGACTGTGTCGACACCAAAGTCAATTATGTTGACACAGTTAGACAGATGGTCTCGAAACTTTCTGACAGACTGTGTCAACAACTTGTGGTTCAAGACTAAGGCACAGGACTTGTTTTAGGACTTGACAGCTGTGGGTTACCACGGGTTAACTGAAGCTGTCAGACTTGTCAGAAAACGGTTAGAAACCGGATCAGCCGGTTGCCATGAAGAATGTCTATAAATAGATGGATTCAGAAGGAGAAAGCAACTGTTGTAAAACATTGTTGAGAATCAAAAAGTTGAGAAGGATTACGATCCAATTCATTTCAAGAAAGTGCTAGGCACTTAAGAAGATCTTCTCCGGGAGATCTAAGAAGACTATCTAAGGATAGATCTAAGAAGAGTTCTAATCAGAATTCAGAAGAATCTTTCAAAGTGCTGGATAGAGAGAGATCAAGCCTGAATTAGAAGAAGAAGAAAGAAACCACCAGTGGATTCTCAAGAAGCTGTTTGGAATCAACTCAGCTAAGTTCATTTTCAAGAATCCTTGAAGAAGGCTCAGATACAGTTGATTGCATCAACTGATCAAGAATTGTCTTGGCCTTTTCTCTCTCAACTTTGGCAAGACAGATTAATAATCTTTTCTATATTTCTGTAGGATTTGTTTACACAGATCTGAGTTGTAAGCCTATGTTATAAAGGCTGAGTGTAGGAGTGTTGAACTCTGAGTGGTAGGGCAGTTTGCCTGAGTATAGGAGAAGGATATTCTCTGAGTTGTAGGCCTTGGGGCAAGGCTGAGGTAGGGCAGTTGTGCCTGAGTTGTAGGAACCAGTTGGGTTCTGAGTTGTAGGATCTGTTGATCTGAGATTAGTGGAAGTTTGGCCAAATCTAGCATACTGCTAGATAGGTGAAGGGGGAAAGTGGATGTACCCAAACCTTGGGGAACCACTATAAAACATTGTGCAATCTGTGATGTTTTATTTTCTGTGATTGCTGTGTAAATTGTGTTAGCTATTGAATTGAATTCTGCCTAGAAGTTTTTATAAGTAAAGCAGAACCTATTCACCCCCCCCCCCTCTAGGTGTTTAGGCTGCCTTGAAAGTTAAACTATCACTTATGAACAATTCTTGCATAGCTTTATAAAGATGTTGATAGCTTATTTATTCTATCAGTTATCTATTTTTTTCCTTGCTATGATTATTTGCTTACTTTTCTTCTAAAGTAACCTTACCCAAATAGGGGGAGATTGTTGGAACCCCTAGGTGATTTGGGCTAGGTTCACTTCTTAGGGTGTGACCCATGTTGTATAGTTGGCTCAAGTATTTTACCTTCCTAGTCTTAGGTCAGTCCTACAGCTTGCAACATCAAGGACCTGCCTGAAGACAGTATCAGATAACAACCCTAGAAGTTATATGTTGAAGTTATTTCTGAGCTCGACATTCTTAGAGCTCAGGTCGACGTACTCTAAGTGAAAGATAAGAGTTCTGTGGTCTGCAAACTTGGCAAAGAAGTTGTCTTTTCTAAGGTCGACAATCTTCCAGTGCAGTGCAGCTCTAAGCTCAACGATCTTCCAACTCAGACACAGCCAATGTTTTGAAAAGTTTATTCGCAGAGCCAAGGTCGAAGAATGTGTTTTCTGAGGTCGACGATCTCCGATCTCTGGTCGACGAAAACTTTAAGATGTTTTTGACTTATTCTTTCCTTATCTATTCCGATTTAATTATATTAGAAGTCATGATTTTACTGAGTAATTAATGCTCATTTTTTAGCCGTTATTTGGCAGAATTTATTATGGTTTACATCAGTAAACGAAATTGATAAATATCTCGCGACAGTTGGGGAATAGAATATTTTAATTAACATTCTTGACGTTTTTTATTCCCAGATTTTCTGCTTAGCTTTAATGGCAGGAATTTGAATTGGAATTGTGGAATTATTGTTATTATAGTATACTCTCGGCAGGAAAAGAGACATAGAGAATCAATCTCACAAAGAGAACAGATACACGAGAAAAACATTTCGTGTGCTTACAGCTCTCAAGAAAAACAACACAGTGACATAAAAAATTTTCAGAGAAAAAGCTTTCAGACTTTCAAATATTCCTTCTGTGAAGGATCTCATTGCTCTCTTAAGAAGAAGAAGAAGAAAAGAACACCAATCATATATCAAGAGTCTTTTTTTTATATCTCTGATTCAAGATCTTCAGTGACAAACCATTTCAATCAGTCAAGAGAATCCTGGATTTGATCTTGCAGCAAAAGACCTACCATCCCTAACAATGTTTCCCTGCCTGAACATATACTCATCTCAGGGGGAGCTTTGATACAATCAGTAGAATCCACAAGGCTTCTCTCAATTTGCTTTGAGAATAAAGAAGTCAACATACAACCTCTCTCTCCCCTCTCTGTACAAGGGTTATCTCTCCCTTCAAAATTCATTCCTGGTTGCAAGTCACCTAACCAAAAGACTTGAGGTTTGGTTTTTGAGCACCTGATCACAAGCTCATTGGTGGCAGGCACCTGATCAAAAATCTGAGTGGATTCCTACCTAGGGTGGTAGAAGAGTGGTTGTACCCAGTTGGGGAACCACTATAAAGTTCTTGTGTTGTCTGTGTGGCTGTATTTTCTTTGTGCTTATGGTATAATATTTGTGCTGTGTAGATTAGATTAATCTATTCTGTTAGTTTACTGCACTTGTACACTTGTACACATATATCCTACTCACCTATTTTACAAAAGATATTTTAATTCCGCAAAAGTCTTAAAAGATTGGATTGAACTCTATTCACCCCCCCCCCCCACTCTAGAGTTAATCAGAGTCTAGTCCACATTTCTTTCACTAGGGTTCCCACACCTATAAACGTCAGAGGATTGAAGCTCATAAAATGCTTCAACTTCCGCTCATCTGCTCGAGGATCAACATCCTCAACAGGTTCTGGTCTTACAGCAACCCGTTCTGGCACCACTGCCGGCTGCGCTTGCCCAATAGACTGTACATGAAACATGGTAAATAGCTCCTCAGCAACTAAGCGGGCAATTTCCGCAAAAGAAGGAGGTGTGGGCAGCACAGCTGGTGCCGTACACACATCAGAACGTTGGGGCTCTGATTGCCCAACAGCACTACGAGTCACCTATAGGTGAACAAGACACACTTTAGCGACCTTGCACAAACAATTACAATAATATAGGAACGCGCAAGTTCCTCAAACAGGTGTATTTACATTCCTTAGTGGACATTCAAGAGTTCATTAATGTTAAAGCGGATCGCACTTACACGTGCTCGCCACCCCACAAAATAATTCGACCACGAATTCGAAAGAGGAAGACAGAGTCAAGCTGATACCAAAATGTAACGACTCCGTACGTTAAAAAACATATAATAGAAGGTCCGGCCGGGGCCCCGCATTATATGCCACAAACAGGAGACGAGGTCACATGTTAATACAAAAATAAGTACGCATCCTAACACATAGCATGTTAGCGGAAGCTTTTAATGTTAAACTGAACTCAAACCATGAATGTCCACTATATATAAAGAACCACATTTATATATACACATGAAAGAATGTACAACACATACTCAAGTGTTTGTCCTTAAGGCCTTATAGTTACGCTTTACAGGTGTGGTTTACAAACATCGGCGCGCAGGCCGGCCACACATGAGCATAACAAAAGCCTTTGCTCAGCCTTCGAGGGCAAGCAGCAGCAGGGGATTCAGCCCTTTATTTCCTGCTCGCCTCTCTAGCACCTGCGCAGAGACAGCCCACCATTTTGGTGGCACACAAGGCAACGATCAGCATTCAGCTAACCAACTTATAACGACCCTACCTCTTTTCCAGGGGAGTAGTATTCCTTACCTGCAGGCATAGCTTTCACAAGAAGATATATCAAACAATGCGCACTCACGCACAATCAATATATCACAACCGTTAGCAACACGGCCCGACTATCCGTACACTCAGGGCACATTATTGGTGTACCAGCGAACCAGGGTCCCACCACCGTTCAAGGTCCGAAAACAAAAGGTATTGAGCATTGAGTCTTAATGGTGCGCAGGCCTAAGACTCTCTTTATGCGCTCCAATAAGAACAATAACTAGGTCTACCATTCGTTCGGACATAATGCAGGTACGGATCATCCACCCCCCATTGCTCAAGTCGTCATGCCATCAACGAATACTGAAGTACTCATGGCCAATTAACAAGGCACGGGTCGGTTTCACCTTTCCTGTTCTGCACGAAGCCATTTAAAGAGCTCGCAACTCACAATATCCACACTATCCTCTAAAGACTGGTTGCATAATTCAAAAGGGGAGATAATGCCATCGTTCCACACGGTCGCTTGGCGGGTTCAGCAGAACTCACTTTCTACACCAAGACTCACCCAAAAATGGCATACAACACAAAAATCACGCGGGTAGTTTCCTGGAGTTTAACTCCAGTACTTCCTATTACTAACCTTCGCAAACACAACCCATCAACTCCATAAACTACACATTTATACACGGAGTCTTCTCTGGTGCGCAAGATACAACATCACCAATCCAGACCAACCTGTCCAGATGGGCTTCACACAGCATGCCTATTCCGTATTACACACTTTCGGATCTATATGCAAGACTGAGGATTACACGAATCAACCCAAGGAAATCCCTCAATAGCCATCTTTTGCTTGGGTAAATCCACAAACATGACAAAACGAGGACTTCACATGTCCAATAAGGAAGATCGTTACCCTTGACGATCTCTTGGGAGCCATGGAATTCTTGCCGGATAGCAAGCACCGCAACGCTCTCGCCTCCACAAAGCTGGAATCAACTCTCAAATAAGAACGTTGAAGCTCCACCGGCGGTCGGATCTCTCCTCTTCTTCCTCCTTGCTCTCCCTTCTCTCTATTCTTTTAGAAAGAGAATAGCCAAGCTTTGAATGAGAAATAATTCTCAAGCCCTGGACTTATCTCAGCAGGGAGAAGATTGGACCCTTAGATCCCATCTGAAGGAAATGAACGGCCACAAATCACCCTGAAATATCTATTTTTGAGCTGGCACGGCTTATGACACGCCTGTGTCACAAGCCGTGTACTGTAAGCGGCACACAAACCGACTTACCCAGAACAGGACATGCCATGTGACACGCCTGTATCATAGGCCAGGTATCCTGACACGGCTTCAGACATGCCCGTGTCTAGCCAGTGTTAACCAGGCCTCAATTCCTTGGACAAAACCAGAGAAGGGTGCGGCACTGTGACACGCCCGTGTCACTGGCCGTGTGCCTAGACACGGCTGCAGGCATGCCCTTGCCTAGCCAGCCGCACAAATTTGGCCAAAATACAAAGAGGACATGCCCTCTGACACATCCGTGTCTCAGGCCGTATACCCTCTCGACAAACGTCGAGTTCATTTCATCGAGTACTCAAGACGACACAGAAAAGGACACGGCTTGGGACAGGCCCGTGTCCCAGGCCGTGTTCCTCACTCGAGACATACTCGAGACCAAATTCACACTCGAGCAAACAGAGCTGGACATGCCCATGTCCCAGGCCCTGTCACCCAGACTGAATTAAAATTTGCGATTTTGGGGTGTTACATATAGTTACTGGATGAATTGTAGATCCTCTAATGTTAATAAAGATATTCACAGCTATGGTGGAAGATATAGTAGGGGAATGAGTGCCTTCAAGGCTCCCCATGAGTAAATTCAAATGGCCCAGCATAGACAATTTTTCTTTGGTACCCCAGCCCCTACTCTCAAGATTGTGGCAGTAGCGAACAACCAAGGCCTTCCAGCAAAGACCCAGACCAAGGAAAAGTCAATCAGTAAGTCAGGTCTAGCTATCTCTGATTCTATAAAAAGCATGTCATCTGCAAAGAAGACTGTTGTAAATGGAATTCATAGCAAGCCAAGACAGTCTGCTGAAAGACTCACCTTTAGTCAAATTCTTGTTGAAAGTAACTTGAAGAAGGCTGTTGCACATCTTTCTTCTAGACTGATAGTAGTTAACCCAACTGCAGGACCTACTAAGAAAAGAAGATATAATATTCATGAGTATTGGTGATGTGGGAAAGTGGGGCATTTTTCCCGATATTGATGGAACAATCCATGTGTATCCAGAGCAAATGTTAGTCTTCCTATCAGAAAATATGCAGGAAGATAGATTCCTCTTCAGGCTAATCAGAACCTAGGACCCAATAAATATTGGGGTCCTCCTAAGGTAAGATAAATTTTTTGTTGCAGGTTAGTCCAAGTGCCCATACCCCTATATGGTACTTGGATAGTGCTTGTTCCAGGCATATGACTTGAACAAGGAGCTATTTAAAGGAGTACACTCCAGTGAAGGATGTACCCAAAGTTATCTTTGGTGGTTCAGATAGAGTTTGACAAGAGGGTATGGTAAGATTACCAATGGCATAGTCACAATCTCAAAAGTGTCTTAAGTTGAAGGGTTGCAACACAACCTCATAAGTATAAGCCAACTTTGTGATCTTGGCTATGTCATTTCCTTTTACAAGGATCAGTGCCAAATTAAGAGGTCAAGTGACCAAGAGATCATCTTGGTAGACACTAGGAGTGAAAATGTTTATTGCTTAAATTTCCTTTATCTTAATACAGGCTCTCCCATATTCCTTGTTGCAAATGATAAAGTCTCATACAATGTCCAATAGCACAAGAGGCTAGCTCATTTGAACTATAAAACCATTGGCGAGCTCGTTAGTGAAGATCTAGTTAGGAATGGTCCTAAGAAGAAATGCACCAAGGAAGGTATTTTCGTAGTATGCCAAAAGGGCAAGCAGACCAAAGCTTTCTTCTAGAGCATTGGGACCAAAGACTCTATGAGGTGTTTATACCTCCAACATATGGACTTGTTTGGTCTTATGCTAGTTCATAGTCTAGGTATGAAAGTCTACAACCTTATGGTGGTTGATGACTATTCTAGGTTTGCTTGGGTTTTCTTTCTAAAGTAAAAGTCTGAAACCCTTAATGTCTTGAAGACATTTGTCAATCAAATTCAGAATAAGCTAGACAATACTGGTCAAAATTAGAAGTGACCATGGGACTAAATTTTAGTCTAAAAGCATGACAAGTTTCTTTGAGGAGCAAGGGATTTATAAAGAATTTTCTTCTCTAAGAACACCCCAGCAAAATAGGATTGTTGAGAGGAAAAATAGAACTATCATAGAGTCTGGTAGGACCTTACTAAGTGACACATCTCTCCCAGAATATTTCTGGGCTGAGGTAGTAAATATTGCATGTCATGTCCTTAACAGTGCCTCTATCAGCAAGAGCCACAAGAAGACTCCCTATGAGAACTTGAAGGGAAAAAAACCAAAC
This sequence comes from Platanthera zijinensis, assembly GCA_039513925.1. Taxonomy (NCBI): domain Eukaryota; kingdom Viridiplantae; phylum Streptophyta; class Magnoliopsida; order Asparagales; family Orchidaceae; genus Platanthera; species Platanthera zijinensis. Next base: position 150,751,861 of record CM077082.1, read on the forward strand.
CTGTGCTACCTCAGGATCATTGGTAGCAAGTGATATGTGCTTCATAATGGTAAGTCCTATGTGACTAAGTTTGCTGCCAAGTACTATGATGAGATTTTTGTTGGGAAAATCAATCATAGTAAGGCCTATATGATCTACAACTTGGAAAGTCAAGTTGTAGAAGAGTTAGTTAATGTAGTTTTTGATGAATCAACTATGATTAACAGTGAGCTACCAAGCTCCTCTTCTAGTACTGTAGATACAGATCTGATGATGGACAAGATAACCATCAAAGATGTTGCTCCATTAGTCCAAGATGGAGTGGTTATTCCAGAAGAAGGGCAAGACACACTTGAAGTGGATGAAGATCAGCAAGATGCTCCTACTGAAGCTAATGCTGAAAGAAGATTTCCTCCAGCTATCAGGCATTAGAGAGATCATCCAAAACACCAGATTAATTGTGATGCAAACCAAGGAGTGGTAACAAGAAGCAAGAGCCTTAATATAGCAATGTATGTAAGTTTCCTGTCATAGGTTGAGCCCAAGAGATTTGAAGAGGCCAATATAGATCAGTTTTTGATTATAGCAATGCAAGAGGAACTGAACCAGTGTAAGAAATTTAAGGTCTAAAAGCTTGATCCCTGACTATAAGGACATAATATCATTGGAGTCAAGTGGATTTACAGGAATAAACTTGATGAAAATGGCATTACAATCAAGAATAAGGCTAGGGTAGTAGTTAAGGGGTACAGACAAGAAGAAGGTATTGACTTTGATCAAACTTTTCCCCTGTAGCAAGATTGGAAGTCATAAGACTCTTCCTTTCATATGTTGCATACAAAGGATTTAAAGTCTACCAGATGGATGTGAAGTAAGCCTTCCTGAATGGTGACTTAAAGGAAAAAGTCTATGTTGAACAACCTCCAGGTTTTGTTAATTCTAACTCACCTGAATTTGTTTATAGACTTAGGAAAGCTCTATATGGGTTAAAGCAAGACCCAAGAGCATGGTATGATATATTTTCTAACTTCCTCATTGAGAATAAATTCTCAAGGGGTAAGATAGAAAAGACCCTATTTCTAAGGGAATCTAAGGGCAAGATCATCCTAGTCCCAATTTATGTAGATGACATAATTTTTGGGTCTATTGATGACAACCTTTGCTAGAAGTTTGCCAAAATTATGCAAGGGAAGTTTGAGATGAGTAGTATAGGTGCGCTTATCTACTTCTTGGGCCTCCAAATAAGGAAGATTGAAGTTGGATTGTCTATCTCATAGTGTAAGTTCACTTGGGAGTTGATCAAGAAAATTGGTATGGAGAATGCCTCCAACATGGAAACTCCCATGGGGTCAAGTATGCCTATAGAAAAAGATGAGGCAGGTAAACCTATTGATGAAACTTTGTATAGAGGGATAATTGGCTCCCTTCTATATCTTACTTCTAGTAGGCCAGACATCATGTATGTTATATATGTTTGTGCTAGGTATCAGGCTAGCCCTAAAGAATCTCACTACTCTGCTACAAAGAGGATTTTGAGGTATCTTAAGGGCACACTAGATCTTGTCCTTTGGTACCATAGAAATAGGGATTTTAACTAACAGGCTATTCAGATGCTGATTTTGCAGGCTACAAAGAGAACAAAAAAAGCACTTCAGGCACCTATCAGTTCTTGGGAGGAAGACAAGTGTCTTAGAGCAGCAAGAAACAGACCAGTATTATAATCTCAATAGTTGAGTCTGAGTATATCTTAGCAGGTAGTTGTTGTGCAGAGTTTTTGTGGATCCAGCGTCAGCTCCAGGACAATAACCTTCAGATAAGTAGAACCTCCATGTTTTGTGATTCTACTAGTGCAATCTCAATTGATAGGAATCCTGTCTCTTATAGAAGGACAAAGCATATTGAGATTAGATATCATTTTATTAGGGAGCATGTGTAAAAGGAAGATATCTGTCTTGAGTTTGTCCCCACAGACAAGCAAGTTGCTGATATCTTTACTAAGCCACTAGTTGAAGTCAAGTTCAACACCTTCAAGTTTGAGTTGGGTATGTTGAACTTGGTATAGCTTCAGTTGCTCCATGTAATATTTCTGTTGCAGAACTCACCCTTCTTGCAGGTAGGTAAGTCTTCAAAGTGGTATCAAGACTGTCAAGTCTGTCAATTGACATCAAGACTCTCAAGTTATATCAAGTGTTATCAAGACTAAGATGAGCTAAAGTGTCCAGCAAAAAGAAGACAAGATGCCCCTATTGAGGGGGAGCAAATCCAAAAGTTACAGGAAAAAGTTCAGCTTCTTGCTAAGTGCAGCCAGTAGCTGCAGTGGATCAAAGATTAGCATAGCTAATCATTAGGTCCTCAGGACTATGCATAGTCTGAGGGGGAGATCAAAACTAGTGGATGGTTGCTGTTGTGATGTAACTACTGCTGCTGAAAAGATATGTTGTTGTAGGAGAAGAGGAAAAGCCAACACCTACCTGACTACAACTACATTCTACAGAAGTTTTTAGGGTATAAGGGATGGCATTAGCTCAAGTGGATAACTGATAGAAGCCAGCTCAAGTAGATCAATGGAACACTCCAGAGTCAAGTGGCTACATTGATGTATTATCTTAGTAGTTTCAACATAAAAGGTATGACTTCTAGTCAAGTAGTTTGTTCACTAGGATAATTTCTTAAGTGGCATCAACACAAGATGTTGGCTAGGAAACTGTTTATTATTGAAGAAGCCAGAAAGGGGCAGAGGTAGGCAATACCCTAAACCCTAAAGGGGGAGGAGTAGAGCATACTGAGTAGAATACTGAGTAGACCAATACTTGATAGAAAAGGGGAGATGGTGGACAATACATGCCCAGGAGGAGATGTAAAATACTATGGAGTGTATATTACTTCGAAACATTCAGGTTTTATAAAGAGAGTAATGTTGAGCCATTGTATGTTATGTCTCCATCCTCAAGTGGGTTGAGGAAAGTCCTCCACTTGAGTGTTAAGTAGTAAGATGTGTTAAAAGCTGCTTTAAATTTTCAAGTGGTATCAGAAAGATTACAACTGCCTTTCAATTTATATGTTTTATGTGTAAATGCTTCTTAGTATTGTTGGGTGTTCTGTCTTCTTCAAATATGAGGAGATTGTTGGGAATATTTCCCCCAATGTTCCCTAGATTTTATTTGAAGAGGCATCACCATCAATAATAAAAGCATTGTTGTATTTGATGTTGTTCAAGCTTATCATGTGCATGATGTTCCTTGGAACAAGGTTAGGCAGGTTGCATAAGTGATTGGGACAGGTGGTCACAAGGTAGAGAGGTGGAGAGTCAGAAATATTTCTAAGTCTATAGGTATTGAGTGAAGCAAGTTCACTCAATTACAGATGCCAAGGAAGATTGTTGGAAAGACTGAAAATTATCTAAGTCCACAGGCGTTGAGTGAAGCCAGTTCACTCAACGCCAGATGCCAAAAAGAGCTAAGTAAGGTGTGGATAGTCAAATCCCAGTAGTTTGCAAAGAAGTTCTACGGCTAAGTCCACAGGCGTTGAGTGAAGGTAGTTCACTCAATGCCATATAACAAGAGGCATCAAGTAAAGCTGAGTCTGTCAAAGCCTCAGCATTGGCAAGCAGAAAAATTGATTAAGTCAAGAATCGTTGAGTTAGGACAGCTCACTCAATGCCTGAAGAGAATCATTTAGTCAAGCTCAAGTATTTGAAGATTCTGTCAAAGAATTCTGGCTAAGTCTAGAAGGGTTGAGTGAGGACAGCTCACGCAATGCCTAAAGCAGAAGGTATCGACAGGGCAATGATAAGTCAAAGACTAATGAAGATAGACAGAAAAATCTGTCTAAGTCTAGATGCGTTGAGTGAGGACAGCTCACTCAAACAAGCTCATCAAGAAGTTGTTGCCAAGTACAGAACCATTGAGTGAAGCCAGTTCATTCAACGCCTAATCAAAAAGGCAAGATAAGGCAGAAGCGTTGAGTGATGATGGCTCACTCAATGCATTCATAAAGAAAGATGCGGCTAAGTACCGAATAGTTGAGTGAAGCAAGTTCACTCAATGCCTCAGCAAGAAGTCAGACGTTCAGAGAAGAAGGTAAGTCAAGGGCCGTTGAGCGATGAAGGTTCACTCAACGCACTCAACACCTGGCAGTGCAGAAGAAATTGACCAAGTACAAAAGAATTGTGTAAAGGCTAGTCACTCAATGCACTCAATGTCTAGCAGGGCAGAATTCGGCTAAGTCAAGTTGGCATGGAGTGATGAAGGCTCACTCAACGCACTCAACGCCTAATCAACAAAAAGATTGACTAAGGACAAAAGCATTGAGTGAAGGCTATTCACTCAACGCACTCAACGCCTAGAACTGCAGAGTATTAGACTAAGGGTTTTGGCATTGACTGATAGTCATTCACTCAACGCACTCAACGTCTGAGATGAAACTAAGAATTTGGCTAAGTCCATAGATGTTGACGTCAGTATGAGTCAGTAAAGTTTCAAAATGTTACGGGAAAGCTACAGTAGATTACAAATGGCGCCGCAGGTCTACAGTTTTACTTTTGCCAAACAAGATAAGTTGGACGGTGAAAGATAAAAGGGATAAGTTCGGCGGATGCAAAAATAGCTTTTAGGGTTTACTCATTTCAAAAAGAAGCGGTTTAACTTCATCTTCCTCCACGCCATTGTTGTCGAGCTTGAAGAAGAAGTGCAAACAACTGAACTAAAAGTTCCAGCAAGTTAGCTGTAGCAATTTTCTTCGGCTATAGCATGTTCAGAGAAGCTTTTGAGAGAGAAGAAGAAGCAGAGCATCTGGTTTCTATAGGCAAAGTTAGATGATTGAAGAATACAAGAACAGTCAACACATTTATCTTCATCAACAAGATCAGAAACTTATTTCTGAGTTCTTCCAGCACAAGCAATAGTTTATGGAAGATCAGTTTTCTTATTGCTGAGAAGAAGATAGGGATGAGTTATCTCAGCTCAAGAAGGAAGGCACAGAGAAATTTCTCTGGTGTCAAAACAACTCCAGCAAAACCCTTCCATTTATGTAGGATCCTTTTGGATCTGAGTTGTAGGCCGGAATTATAAAGTCTAAGTGTATGATCACTTGTTGATCTGAGGTAGGATCCAGTTTTTGATCTTAGGTAGGGCAATTTTGCTTAAGGTTGGGCCTTTGGCCTGAGGTAGGATCCTTGTATATATCTGAGTTATAGGTCATGTGTGCCAGAGGTAGGATCCTTGTGTGGATCTGAGTTATAGGGTCATTGGCCTGAGGTAGGATCTAGTTCAGATCTGAGCTGTAGGAGAGTTTTACTCTCTGAGTGTAGGGATATTCTCCTAGCCTGAGTGTAGGACTATTGATTTATTCTGAGGTAGGTGATCTGCTAATCACTAAGCTGTAGGAGTAGTTTGCTCTGAGATAGGGCCTTGTGCCTGAGGTAAGTCTTGGAGGAGACTGAGAGATCCTGTAGGATCTATGTTGTAAGCTCTTTGGAGCCGAGTTTTAGAGAAGTGTCTTGTCTAACAAACTATTAAGAAGGTGGGAGGGATAGTGGACATACCTATAATCTAGGGAACCACTATAAATATTATTTGTGCTTTTGTGGATTGTCTTGAAAGCAAGCTAACCTAGCTAACTCACAACCCACTAAGTTAAAGGTAGTCATAAAAGACTAGAAAACCTATTCACCCCCCCCCCCCTCTCTAGGTGTTTAGATGCCCTTGAAACAAAGACTTTCCATACCTATTAACCCCCCCTCTAAGTGTGTAGCTACTCTTGAACAAAGACTTTCATGTTGATGTACACAGACCTTGGGGAACCACTATGAATTTTTGTGTGTTCTCTGTGATGTTTAATTGAGACTAAATAGTAGAGTAAAAAGAATAATAACACAAACAACCTATTCACCCCCCCCCCCTCTTGGTGATTTAGACTATTAAGTTAACTATTAAAGGATTCCTATTTTTCTTTTCTGCACAAGATGACTTTGATATCTATGTTCTCATCTACTTCTTTTCTCTCCCCCGAGAAACCATAAAGGGGGTCATTGTAGGATTTTAAGGGCTCATCCTTATGTAGCAACTCATAGGCGGGTTTGAATAGAATATTGACGGAGCTTCCAGTGTCCACCGGGACTAGAGAATGCATAGTACCCTATGAAATCCTTGATGATGATCTCGTCATGAAAGGGGTTAATGAATTAAGTAAAGTCCTCTTCCTTAAATGCCATGACTCCACAAGGTGGTGGAGCTAGTAATGCTAAGGTTATCTTTCTCCCCTGCAGACGCCTTATGCCCCCCATATGAGAGGATTCCACTACGGCTCTATCATGGATATAATGGATGCTTTCGACCATACCTGTTGGGAATATTGCCCCTCCATGTGTTGGGTTTTTCTAGGATGGCACAACACTTGTGCACACGGCAGAAATAAAGAACAAGAAAACCCAAAAGAGTTCGGATCTAGCGATGAACATTAATCAAGAAGTAAAGTGTTGTAAAATAAAATTATCTTTGAGGGATTGAGTCTATACTCATCCTAGATGCTCCAGAAGATCAACCGATCACCTTGCGACTATAGCCCTTAGTGCAAAATAGTGTCTGCACCTCTACAGGAAGTCTATATGAACGGGAGAACTTATAGAGTCTTGTCATACAAGATCTAGGTCGGGAGAGAAAGCACTGTGTCTTCACGGCCTGCTAGGTCCATTGTAGAAGAGGTGGCGGCGACACTCGCGCTAAGCGACGGCAACGGGATTGGAGGAGGGTGGAATGACTTTCGTCGGCTTTTAGGGTTCGGTTCTTTCGCACAGTGCGGCTCGTGTGCTTAGATAGAATGAACAGTTACTTTTAAACCCTAAAACCTTCTATTTATACCCAAGGAATAAATAGAACAGCTCCCGTCGCTATTCGAAGACCCAGGACTTCTAATCTAGCGTTTTTGTCCAGACAACCCTTGTCTCGATAAATCATCTAGTATCATTGACATATACAACAAATCATCGAGTATACAAACTATACTCAACAAATCATCGAGTATCCATTAGATATTCGACGAATGGAATTGAGTGAACTCAACGCCTCAATACTCTTAGCACCAAACCCGTCGAATCAACCTTGACTCAACGAAGGCGTTGAGTGGACTCAACGCACTTAACACCTAAGTGCCAGATTCGTCAGGTCAACCTTTAACTAGACGAAGGCATTTAGTGGACTCAACGCACTCAATGGCGGAGACTCAAATTCGTGGAATCAACTCCTTGACTCAACGAATCGTCGAGTATACTCAACACACTCAACGTTTAAGTGCCAAACTCATCAAATCAACACTTTGACTCAATGAATCATTGAGTAAACTTAACACACTCAATGCCATCATTCGACGAGTCAACACTTGACTCGACAAAAGTGTTGAGTGGTCTCAACGCACTCGATGCTTCTAAAGTCTGGATGTGCTAAGTCTTATCCACTCATCATATGAGAAAGTAATACTAAGCCAATCTCCAAATTTCTCCAAACATTCTTATGTGCAACCCTAATAGTCCCATACTGTGTTAGCAGTGAGGCTACATACTTGATCACTTCCAGATCACAATGGTAACACCAACACAATGTTCCCTAGATTTGAAGAGGCATAACCATCACTGCTAAGAGCATAATTGTATTTGATGTATGTTCAAGCTCAATGTGTGTAGGATATTCTTTAGAACAAGATTAGACAGGTTGTCTAAGTGAAAGTGATAGGTGTACACCAAGAAGAATGCTGGAAAGACACAATTTTTCAAAGTCTACATGCGTTGAGTGAAGCCAATTCACACAATGCCAGATGTCAAGGAAGAATGCTGGAAAAATAGAAATTTTTCTAAGTCCACAAGCATTGAGTGAAGCAAGTTCACTCAATGCCAGATGTCAAGGAAGAATGTTGGAAAGACATAAATTTATCTAAGTCCACAGGCATTGAGTGAAGCCAGTTCACACAATGCCATATGTCAAAAAGAGCTGAGTAAAGCATGGACAGTCAAAGCCCAATAGTTTGCAAAGCAGATATGTGGCTAAGTTCACCAGCATTGAGAGAAGGCAGTTCAATCAACGCCATACAGCAAGAAGTATTGAGTAAAGACAAGACAGTCAAAGCTTCAGCATTGGCAGGGAAGAATTCTAGCTAAGTGCAGAAGCATTGAGTGAGGACAGCTCACTCAATACCTGAAGAATAGAGCGTCGAGTAATGCTCAGATAGTCAAAGCTTCAACATTGCAAAATAAGAAATCTTGTTAGGTCCAGAAGCGTTGAGTGAAGTCAGTTCACTCAACACCAAGCTCGTAAAGCGTCGATAGAACAAGCTTCAGTCAAAGCCTCAGAAGACGTAGACATAAAATTTGTCTAAGTCTAGAAGCATTGAGTGAGGACAACTCACTCAACGCCAACTCAACAAGAGAAATCGGCTAAGTATATAAGCATTGAGTGAAGGCAATTCACTATACGCCTCATCAAGAAGATAGGCAAAGACAGTAAGCGTTGAGTGAAGACATTTCACTCAACGCCATCATAAAGATGAAAATCAACTAAATACAGATGCGTTGAGTGAATGCTGTTCACTACACGCCTCATCAAGATGACTGGAATGTCAAGTATGCGTTGAGTGATGAAGGCTCACTCAATGCACTCAACGCCTATCAACAGAGAGTTTTGTCTAAGGACAAAAGCATTGAGTGTAGTCAACGCACTCAACGCTTCCTCAACAAAAATATTGGTCAAGTCAAAATTCATTGAGTGATGACTAATCACTCAACGCCTAGTGAGACAGAGATCTGTCTAAGTGTTTTTGCATTGAGTGAAGGTTGACAACTCAACGCATATACTAAATTGCTTGAATTTGGCTAAGTCCACAGATGCTGACGTCAGCAAAATTCAAAATCGCTGTGAAAAGTCAACATATGCGACAAACGGCGACACATGCCTATGTATTGCATTTAACGCAAAATCAAGATTGCAGCTAGCAAATCCAAGTGGGCTGATGCGCGTAAAATACGGCAAGCGTACCGGTCGCTCAAGTAATAAAGTTGGGAATGAATCCCCGGATGTCGGTCTCTTGAGGAATGCAATTGGCGTCGAACGATTTAGACTCTGAAACTATCGTTATGAGAGTTAAATGAAATAAACAGAAAAAGAAAGGGGCTTTGGTTGGTGGTCAAACGACCGATTACACTAACGAGAGCTTTGCGGGTCGCAATCACCGCTTCGCAAGGCGAGATGGATGTAGCGGCCGCGATGCCGTACTTCGGTGGGCGAGTGGGCGGTAAGCTAGTGAGTGAAGTGTGTGATGTGAAGTGAAATGAAGTGAAGCAAATGCGTGGAGTGAACGAAAGAGAGCGAAGCGCATTAACAACGAATCTCACAAGCAAGATGAAAGCATAAACATTTCATTGCAAAAGAGATTAATCCGTTCATACTTGCATACATAAACCATACAACAAGAAAGGTTGGAGAAAGCTAAACCACAGGAGTGAAGATCCTTCGCGGGTGTTGGCCGGAGGTGCGGGTTGTCAAACCGCTTCCAAGCGCAGTCCGTGGAGGGCTTCCGGTACCGCCGAGCTGTCACTTCGGTGGCCTTTAAGTCCGTTCTTGAGGCAAGCTTCGTCGTCTTCCTCAGTGAAGAACTTGGAGAAGAGCTTTAATGGCCGGAGGATCGCCGGAGGATGAGGGGTGCTTCGGAATCACGGGAGAAAGTCCTCCCGTTGGTAGGAATGGAGGTGGAGGTGAATGGGACTGCTGGAGGGCGAAAACGGCGGAATGGCGAAGGTTCCGTAACGATTGTCTCGCCCTAATTCGCGGAACAGCGTATTTATAGCTTGCAGAATAAATAGCGCGCACGACCACTGGCGCACGACCAGTGGTCGTGCGCGACCAAGGTCAGCGCCCGTGCGTGAGCAACCTGCAGACCTGCATCAGAAAATCAGTAGTCGCGCACGATCAGCAGCGCACGATCAGTGATCGTGCGAGGCAAGGCTGATGATCGTGCGGAAATAGCCAGACAGACTTTTGCAAAATGGGTATGACTGCGCACGATCGTCGGCGCACGAGCAGTGGTCGTGCGCGGTATGGCAGTGATCGTGCGGAAGGTTCAAGACAGAGTTTCACAAATGAGACCGGGCTGCGCACGATCAGTGATCGTGCGCCAGGAGGTCGATGGTCGTGCGTGGGCAAAAACGCACGACCACTGACTCCTTTGCTAAAAATAGTGAAACGCCTATCCCGAATGCCCTCACGATCCCCAAACCTGCAGGAAAACTGCACGGGGCATCGATCGCGGCAGCCACAGCGAACAGTGATAAACACAGCAAGAAAGTAAATGCACACAAGCACGGAAATGGGCTAAAAAGGTGCACAGGGCGTGGAAAACCGTAGCGAACCAAAAGGAGTGCAAATGGCGCTAAACGGTGTGCAAAGACATGGAAATAGGCCTAGATGAGTCCAAAATATAGTATAAAATAGGGACTCATCACACCCCCAAACTTAACCATTTGCACGTCCCGGGCAAATAATCACGTTGTGGGCTCTAAAACGGCTAGCTGACGTAGTAATTACAACCTACAGTAGGACGAGAAATCGAGAAGCTCACATGCGTAAAAAATATAATAGAAAGAGTTTCTAATCATGCAATGCAATTTATAATTTTCGAGAAACGTAAATAGATACTGTCACTACTCAAAGAATGAATTCCGGAGAATCGCACGGTCATGGGAAGGCAGAAAGTAGGCAAGTCGGATGGCGAGGTATTGCCAAAGACCGGGGTTCATGATCACCTCCAAAGGAATCCACCAATGTCGGGGGCCATATGCTTGCCCGTTCGCACTTTCTCCACGATGCGGGTTTGACTCGAGCGTAAATCCGTAGGACTTGAGGTGAAGAGTGGGGCTTGGGTGTAGATGTAGGTATGGATGGACAAGATGAAGACAAAGGCTACGCACAACCCAACGGAGCTCGCACACATCAGAATTCTCGCTAACAACAAGAATGCGAGTGCACCACACCCCCAAACTTAGCTTTTACAACATGAGTGGGTGCACCGCCTACCATAAAACAAATTTCTCAATTTCAGATTTTTTCATTTATACTTTTTCGTTTCTCTTTTCTTTTCTTGGTCACATTTTTCTTTTCTCTTTTCTTTTCTCAATAATTCAGCATTTATAAACTTTGGGGCATATCCACACATTCACAAAATCCGCCCATCACAACAACCCAACGAGAAATTAATGAAACAAGAGCTCAATGCGGGTGTGCGACTAGGAGTGGCTTGAGGCTTTGGTGACTTGCATGTGGAGCTGATCAAAAGGGAAGGTAGGCTCAACGGGGCTAGCGAGGGCTATGTTAGGACGGGTGCAAGGATCAACCGGGCCAACATGATGGCCTATGTCACGCTCACGCTCGACTAACCGGGCACCAATGCTTCGAAAGTCGCTTGGGGCAAGTTCTTAGCCACCGAGAAAAGTGATCCGTCCTCCCGACTCGAGCAAAACAAAGCCAGCGACGCTTACACACATGCCTACACTACCGCGAGATCACTCCGGATTCAGAAGTTGAGTAGGACAGACAGTATTTACGAATATAGAAAAAATATAAAATGCAAGCATGAGAAGAAACTAGCTCTATACAATTCCTACACAACGTGAGCATTCGATTAGGAGCACTGCACGAGTTTCGAACTACTGTACGACAAAATCCTACGTCAGCACCACCATCTTAAAACTTACACAACACAAGTACTCAACCCGAGCCGCGCGCGTGGTAAGAGTGCGCGCTCATGTGGGTGCAAATGTGTGCGCACAGCAGGAGTCTACAAACATGAAGCATAAATAAATCTACCGGTGTGCGAATGAAATGTGCTCGTGAGTGCATAGGCGGCTCTTCCCCCAAACTTGAATGAAAACAAGATCAACATGCAAAATAGCACTAGAATAAAGTCTACAGGGAAGAGTGTACCTATGCTCCGCAGAGGGAGCATACCGGAAGATGGCGTTATGAGTTGATGGAGTTGCTGCGCCGCACCAAAGAGAAGCTAAACCTGCGATTTGGGCCAAAGACAAGAAAATACAAAAATAGAAAATTAGAAAAAGAAAGGGGACCGAATGGTCCGAGCATGGGTTGTCTCCCGAATAGCCCTTTTGTTTACCGTCCTTAAGGTGGACCAAATACCTGTTTTAGCAGTTTATAAATAATGTTCGTGCAGAAAAAGAAAATAAAAGTGCAAGAATATGAAACACAGAATAATGTCTAAGCAGAGCGACGAAAAAGCAATCAACTCGGCGCCGATTTGGGGCGAGTCTCTCCGGTGGAGTGCGAGGGGGGAGCAGAATTTTTCATGGAATCATGAGGGAGGGATTTCCCCTTGCTCAGCTTATACGCTTCCTCGCGCCGGAAGGTGGAATAACGCTTATCGCGTAGGCGCTTAGCCTCCTTCATCTTCTCCACCGTGGGAGACTTCCACGCAGATTTTTCCACAGTTTTCGCAGATTTTGAAATCAATGGCGTCATGTCCGGCACCGCGACGGCGACCGGATCGGCCCAAGCAACATTACGCCTAACACAGTCATTAGAATTATTACAAACTGAATTGTTCAGGGATTTCTCCCGAATAAAACTACTAATGTCATTGTCTTCAGTCGCTTTTGGGGGACATGGAACAATCGCCGTGGCTTCCACTGACTCGATCTCCTTCACGGTCACTACCACTTGCTCTACATCGGTCTTCTCGGGAGGTGCTTCCTTGATCATTTCGTCCAAACGGGCGGCGTTCAAAACTTGAAGTCCCAAATTTTCCTTGGATCCTGCATTTCTTAGCAAAACAATTTTTTGAATGTTGGAGGGGTGTGCGGAAATATCATCGATGGCGGACGCATCGGTCGGCCAGATGACACATCCTTTGGAAAAATCCAAGGATGCGCCACTGGCCGTCAGGAATGGGACCCCAAGTATTGGAATGGAGTCGTTTTCTTTAGGTCCCATAACCTGAAAATCAGTAGTAAAATGTTTTCCATTCACCTCGATCTCAACTTTCCTCACACCGCCTTCGGTAGCAACTACATCTCCATTAGCTAAAATGAGTGACTTCCGGTCATCGGTGTTAATTTGTAATTGCATCTTCTCAACATCCTGCAGAGTGAGGATGTTGCTCGATGCTCCGGAATCACAAAGTGCGGTCGTTTTCACATCATTGATCATACAATTAATCACGAGTTCGTTGTTGTTCCCTAGCCTTTCCTCTCCCAAGCTTTTCCCTTGTTCATGGGGATTTCTTTCTGTGTTGCTTGGGAGGGTACCAAGCGTGCGCTCGGAGACCATTTGAGCCAATTGGCCCAACTGCGCCTCAAGCTTACGCATAGAAGCGGCTTGGTTAGTCATATTAGTATGGGACACTTCAACAAATTTCTCAAACATTTCAGCCAAAGAGTTGGTTTTCACAGCGGGAGGGCCTTGGGTGTAATTCGGGTGTGGCGGCCGCGGTTGGCTTCCGGAGGCGGCGACATCATTTTGATGCTGCCCCGGTTGCCATCGTTGGCCTGGCGCGTTTTGATTCCACGAAAAGTTCGGGTGATTTCTCGCACCCGGATTATACGCATTTCCATACGGCGCACCCCTGTTTTGATTAGCAATAAAATTAACTGTTTCATTAGATAAGGCGGGATCATATGTTACCTCCGGTCCAGGGCACTCGAAGCTGTGATGATCGGATCCTCCGCATCCTTGACATGAGATGACCAACACCGGACCAGCAGCAGCGGGCCTTGATGCTTCCACAGCAAAGATTCCACTTGTCCCACGGGGGGTATTCCTTCCCGCGGTCCAAAAGGCGCTGTGCGTGGCGGTGTCCTGCAGAACTCTCAAAGCCTCCTCAGGAGCAAGATTCATAATTGTTCCACCAGAGGCGGCATCAATCATGGCGCGGTGCTGAGGCTCGATGGAGAAGTAGAAGCTCTCCACGAGATTCCACGTTTGGAAACCGTGATTTGGGCACTTCCGCAGCAATTCATTAAAGCGCTCCCACACCTCCGCTAAGCTTTCTTGGTCGTTTTGCCTGAAATTGGCGATGGCACGTCGCATGCTCACAATACGGTCGACTGGATGAAATTTGGCTAAGAACTTCGTGGTGAGAGCATCCCATGTTGTGGCGGTTCCAGGAGGAAGGGAATGAAGCCATGACTTGGCTTTGTCACGTAGAGAGAAGGGAAACAGACGGAGCTTGACCGTGTCATCGGCGATCCCAGCATAGCGGAACGTGGCGCAGATTTCCGAAAAATCCGCCAAATGAAGATGGGCATCCTCAGTGGCCATTCCGGAAAACTGCGCATTGTTCCGGATGATGTTTAGGATTGCCGGCTTGATCTCGAACTGCTGGTTTGTGATTGCCGGTCCGAACCCAGGATATATGCTCCCCACAGTGGGAGTGGTGTAGTCTCTCATGGTTCGGACATGCGGCGGGTTTACCTCGTTCTCATCCCCGTTACGGTTATCAGGGGGGTTCCCTCCAACACGGACTCCGTTGTCATGGTTCAACTGGTCGCCCATTGTGACTGGATCAATTGCAGCGGCACGCCTTTGCGCACGAAGAGTTCGCTCGATTTCGGGATCGTAAGCAACGAGATCTCTTGCAGCACGTCCCTGCATCCACTGAAGCAACAAAACAAAGAAACGAAAATAAAAAAAAAACACTAACTCTTATACCAATAATTCCAGAAATCGTGATCGTTCAACAGTTGCATTCCCCGGCAACGGCGCCAAAAACTTGATGCGCGTAAAATACGGCAAGCGTACCGGTCGCTCAAGTAATAAAGTTGGGAATGAATCCCCGGATGTCGGTCTCTTGAGGAATGCAATTGGCGTCGAACGATTTAGACTCTGAAACTATCGTTATGAGAGTTAAATGAAATAAACAGAAAAAGAAAGGGGCTTTGGTTGGTGGTCAAACGACCGATTACACTAACGAGAGCTTTGCGGGTCGCAATCACCGCTTCGCAAGGCGAGATGGATGTAGCGGCCGCGATGCCGTACTTCGGTGGGCGAGTGGGCGGTAAGCTAGTGAGTGAAGTGTGTGATGTGAAGTGAAATGAAGTGAAGCAAATGCGTGGAGTGAACGAAAGAGAGCGAAGCGCATTAACAACGAATCTCACAAGCAAGATGAAAGCATAAACATTTCATTGCAAAAGAGATTAATCCGTTCATACTTGCATACATAAACCATACAACAAGAAAGGTTGGAGAAAGCTAAACCACAGGAGTGAAGATCCTTCGCGGGTGTTGGCCGGAGGTGCGGGTTGTCAAACCGCTTCCAAGCGCAGTCCGTGGAGGGCTTCCGGTACCGCCGAGCTGTCACTTCGGTGGCCTTTAAGTCCGTTCTTGAGGCAAGCTTCGTCATCTTCCTCGGTGAAGAACTTGGAGAAGAGCTTTAATGGCCGGAGGATCGCCGGAGGATGAGGGGTGCTTCGGAATCACGGGAGAAAGTCCTCCCGTTGGTAGGAATGGAGGTGGAGGTGAATGGGACTGCTGGAGGGCGAAAACGGCGGAATGGCGAAGGTTCCGTAACGATTGTCTCGCCCTAATTCGCGGAACAGCGTATTTATAGCTTGCAGAATAAATAGCGCGCACGACCACTGGCGCACGACCAGTGGTCGTGCGCGACCAAGGTCAGCGCCCGTGCGTGAGCAACCTGCAGACCTGCATCAGAAAATCAGTAGTCGCGCACGATCAGCAGCGCACGATCAGTGATCGTGCGAGGCAAGGCTGATGATCGTGCGGAAATAGCCAGACAGACTTTTGCAAAATGGGTATGACTGCGCACGATCGTCGGCACACGAGCAGTGGTCGTGCGCGGTATGGCAGTGATCGTGCGGAAGGTTCAAGACAGAGTTTCACAAATGAGACCGGGCTGCGCACGATCAGTGATCGTGCGCCAGGAGGTCGATGGTCGTGCGTGGGCAAAAACGCACGACCACTGACTCCTTTGCTAAAAATAGTGAAACGCCTATCCCGAATGCCCTCACGATCCCCAAACCTGCAGGAAAACTGCACGGGGCATCGATCGCGGCAGCCACAGCGAACAGTGATAAACACAGCAAGAAAGTAAATGCACACAAGCACGGAAATGGCTAAAAAGGTGCACAGGGCGTGGAAAACCGTAGCGAACCAAAAGGAGTGCAAATGGCGCTAAACGGTGTGCAAAGACATGGAAATAGGCCTAGATGAGTCCAAAATATAGTATAAAATAGGGACTCATCATGGGCCCACGTGTCAAAGAGTCGTTGGACGGTGGAAGATTAAAAGCAATCAGATGGGCGAGAAGGAATTAACTTTTTAGATTTCTGAAAAAAGCGGAACTTTATATTCTTCCTCTCGACATTACTGCAGAGGCTGAAGAACAAGTTCAACCAGCTAATCTAAGAGTTCAGCAAGTTAGTTGTTGCGATTCTCACCTATAACAGCAAGGTCGGAGATACTTCTCTAAAGAAGAAGAAGTTGTAAGGCAAAACCCTAGCTACAACTGATCTAGAAGTTGAAAGAAGGTAGGTGTTGCCATTCTCACCTGAAACAACAAGTTCAGAGTAACTCTTGAGAGAACTAAGTTGTCAACCTAAATCACCTAGAGGGGGGTGAATAGGTGAGGTCTGCGTAATTTTACGAAATAAAAAATTGTAAGATCGATGCGCAGAAAGTAACCAAGCAAGCCACAGAGAACATAGGAGTTATAGTGGTTCCCCAACCTTAGGTACATCCACTCTCACCTCACCAATCTAGTAAATCACTAGACTTGGCTACCCCACTATCTCGGATCAAAACGATCATACAACTCAGAACAACGTTCCTACAAATCTCGATCCAAATGGATCTACACTCGGAAGAAAACCTTCCTACAAATCTCGGAGAAAAACTCCTACAGAACTCGGAGTCAAGGCTCCTACAAGAATAAAAGTTGTATACAGAAGTACAACAAGAAATATTCAGATCTGGATCTTCAACCTTTTCGTCCTCCTTCAGCTTTTAGGGATCGGCAGAAATAAGTCGAGGAAGACAGAGACGAAATCTCTTCGATCTAGAAAACTAGAATCAGCAAGATCAAGTACTGGATCTGTCGATTGAGAATCGCATGATCTTCTGAAACTTCTTGTCTGAATCTCTGGATCGGAGAAGACCGGCGACGAAGAAGATGAACAGCGCTTTTGTCGGCGTGATCTTTTCGGCTTCCCGATGTGGACGATAGAAATCGGATTCAAAAAAATTTTCCTTAGGGTTTGACGTTTGACAAGACCTATTTATAAGGTCTTAGCAACGGTCAAATCCATTCTTAATCACGTACACGTGGACCAGTCATAACAGAGTATTTGAAATTCTCGTAAACTCTGGACTTAGAAAATATTCTGGGAAAAACACAGATATACACGAGTGACAGAATAGTTACTCGAGTAAGAGAAGTAACTACTCGAGTACATGAGGACATACTCGAGTCCAGTATTTAGAAAATAATTCTGAGCTGGAAGAAAGGATATAATCGAGTACTTGGCTTGACTACTCGAGTATATGTATGAGCTACTCGAGTATAGAAACTTAACTACTCGAGTATTTACAGATCTACTCGAGTACTTGACTTTGGTCTACTCGAGTCTGCAAACTAACATACTCGTGTAAAGGATATACTCGAGTACTTGGCTGGACTACTCGAGTATATACATGAGCTACTCGAGTATCATAGTGCCTACTCGAGTATGAGGAAGAATCTGAAGACTCGAGTATGTCCTTTGGATTACTCGAGTACTAAGTTACTTACTTGAGTATATGAAGCTATCTACTCGAGTATATAGACTTAGAAAAATTTCTTCCTTGAGAACTCATTTCTCCTACTAAAGATCAGCAACACTTCAAGGTTCCATTTATCCATGTGCTTGTGAAATGAAGTGCATCCCAATAGAGAGGCTACACATGAGTCAACACCATGGATCAAATAATGAGGGATTACATTGTATGGTCCTGTGTTAGGTGACCCATTGTAGACTGACATTGGTCTACAGTTGGCAATATAGTCCTGTAAACACAACTTAAACAAGGCATCAAATACAACTGCAATTCACCTTAGTCTTAGGAGGACTTCTTCAAATTAAGGTCATTGTGGAAACAAGACCCAACAATCTCCCCCTATTTGAAGAAGTCAGAACTACATCTACTAAGTTGAATTGCTAGAGATATTAAAACAATATTGACGTGAAAGAGGATGTATTGACTTACATTTCTTAACTAGAATTGCTTTGCATTTATCCCCCTTCCTGAAGTCTTAATTTGGATTTGCAATTCCATTTCCTTTTGCACTCCCCCTTTCTGACCTCTTTAAATAAGGGACATGGCAGGGGACGTCAATCATGTCTCCATCCTTACTGAAAGCTCAAACACCTCTGAGGTTCTTTTGGATAGGGTGATCAGTTAGAAACTCCCCCTTAACCAAAGCATAAGGAAATTCTTCTTTAGCTGCTGAACCATCAAGCTTTCCATCAGTGGAACCTAAATCTTCTAGTTCCAAGAATTATCCTGGAACTTCTTCTTGTCCACTTGCCAGATAAGAATTTTGTTGGCCCATGGACATACCTGCATCCACAAGATTAGAATCCCTTAGGAGCCCAAACAAGATTGGGTCCTAGGTCTCTTGTTAGTATTCTCCCCCTACAAGAGTTAACATTGTGAGTGGTCTTTCTCGCATTATTAACTTGAGGAGTTAAACAATATCTTGGACTAAACCAGCAATCTATGGCAAAGTGACCAATCTTGCCGCAACACCAACAGTTAAACCTGTTGTACCTTCTCTTGGTGTCTTGCTTTGTCTTATGGACGGGGGGTCTAGCAAGAGAAATTGACTCGAAGGAGGAAGCCTCGTTATTACAATAAGTACATTGCTTCCTTGTCTCCTTGGCCTTAGTTACATAAGTTTTAGCTTTTGGTGTTTCCTTCTCATTTGGCCCATGAGTGTAAGGATCATACTTCAGTAAGGCAACAGTTTGGCTTGGGAAAGCCTTGCCTTTACCTTTGGCAGATTTATGTCCTAAACTGCTACTTTTCACGAAGGAGGCTTCTCCATTTGTGATTGGAAGCAAAGTTGTAGACATAGTGAGAGTTTCAACCAGCTTTCTTTCAATGACTAGCTTTGCTTCCAGTTCATCCAGGAGGGATTCCTTAAGATTTACTAATTCAGTGAAGTCTTTAATTTCCTCCTTCAAAGATTGAACTTCATCTCTGAGAGGGCTCAATTGGTCAATCTCCTCCCTCAGATTTGATTCCACCTCTTTGAGGGATGAAATCTCTTTTGATTGCGATTTGACTACCTTCCGGCATTTGTCAAATGCAGTCAATAAGACTTGATACTGATTTACCAATTCAGAATCATCCTCCCCAGAAGAATAGCCATCATGACCATATGAGTCAACATCTGAGGCAGAGAGAGGTGTGTGAGAATTTACCTTCCCGGTATATGAGGAGTTACCGTTGTCTTTATCCTCTTGGTCTGAAAGACCCATAAGCCCGAAGTAAGCTTCTTCATCCTCACTTGACTCAGATGAGTCAGATTCACTGAGGGTTTTTGACTTTTTGTCAATGAAGCTTCTTTCTTTCTTCCTTTTCCCTTGACGGGACTTCTTTTCTATGCCTCTTCCTTCTTTCTTCTTCAGAGGGCACTCAGTGCTTATATGCCCTGGCTTACTACAATAATAGCAAACAACGTTAGATGAAACATGTTTGTTCGGTTTAGATTTATACCTGTCATGGCTGCTGTGACGATCACCATCAAGACGTGATCTTCTGGTCGAGGAATCATTTTCTCTCATTTGTTTCTTATTGCTAAGAAACTTCTTGAATTGTCGGGAGAGAAGATGGAACTCTTTATCGGATAAATCTGAGCCTGAGGTGCTTGGCTCAGAGTCTTCTTCTTCATAGTCGCCTTGAGTGGAAGCAGGAGAAGTAGATTTGGCCTTTCTTGAGCTGTCTGCCCTTAGTGCAACCGGCTTATCATTGGATGCAAACCTGCTCATCTCTTCTTCAGCTTTTCTTGAGTTGATTTGAAGCTCGTAAGACATAAGCTTTCCGAATAGATTTTGCGGGTCCGTCTCGGCTAACCTTCCGAACTCCCGAATGGCGTAAACCTTGTTATCCCATTCCTTGGTCAAGGATCTTAAGAATTTGTCATTTAGTTCCCCGTTGGTGAAGACTCGGCCATAAACTCTTAGGCCGTTGACTATTTTGAAAAAGTTCTCAAAGGTGTCAGCTATGGCTTCCTTGTGACCTTGCCTGAAGGCTTCATACTTCTGATTTAGAAGGGATCTCCGATCATCCCTAACTTCTTCAGTGCCTTCCATCAGAGTCACCAGGGATTGCCACATCTCCTTGGCAGACTGGCAATGAATCAGATTTTGCAGCATCGAGTCATCAACTGCATTTGCTATAATATTTTTAGCTTTCTTGTCCAGAGAGACAAGTGCAATCTCGTCCTTATCCAAATCCATTAACTTCTTTAGCACTTCCTTTGTAGGATCACTAGTGGAGGCAATAATAGGGATATAAGGACCTTCCTCCACTATCATGAATATGCGGGGGTCAACAGCTTCCATGAAAAGCTTTATTCTCTCTTTCCACATGGGAAAGTTTGCCTTATTGCACACTGGGAGCTTAGAAAAATCCTTGGTCTAACTCATGCTTGATACTTCTCTTGAGACAACTTGGTAATGATTAGATTAAGGTGTTAACCTTTTAACTATCAACCTCCCTCTGATACCAATTGAGAGAACTAAGTTGTCAACCTAAATCACCTAGAGGGGGGTGAATAGGTGAGGTCTGCGTAATTTTGCAGAATAAAGAATTGTAAGATCGATGCGCAGAAAGTAACCAAGCAGGCCACAGAGAACACAGGATTTATAGTGGTTCCCCAACCTTGGGTACATCTACTCTCACCTCACCAATCTAGTAAATCACTAGACTTGGCTACCCCACTATCTCGGATCGAAACGATCCTACAACTCGGAACAACGTTCCTACAAATCTCGATCCAAACGGATCTACACTCGGAAGAAAACTTTCCTACAAATCTCGGAGAAAAACTCCTACAGAACTCGGAGTCAAGCCTCCTACAAGAATAAAAGGTGTATACATAAGTACAACCAGAAATATTCAGATCTGTATCTTCAACCTTTTCTTCCTCCTTCAGCTTTTAGGGATCGGCAGAAATAAGTCGAGGAAGACAGAGACGAAATCTCTTCGATCTGGAAAACTAGAATCAGCAAGATCAAGTACTGGATCTGTCGATTGAGAATCGCTTGATCTTCTGAAACTTCTTGTCTGAATCTCTGGATCGGAGAAGACCGGCGACGAAGAAGATGAACATCGCTTTTGTCGACGTGATCTTGTCGGCTTCCCGATGTGGACGATAGAAATCGGATTCAAAAAAAATTTCCTTAGGGTTTGACGTTTGACAAGACCTCTTTATAAGGTCTTAGCAACGGTCAAATCCATTCTTAATCACGTACACGTGGACCAGTCATAACAGAGTATTTGAAAATCTCGTAAACTCTGGACTTAGAAAATATTCTGGGAAAAACACAGATATACACGAGTGACAGAATAGTTACTCGAGTAAGAGAAGTAACTACTCGAGTACATGAGGACATACTCGAGTCCAGTATTTAGAAAATAATTCTGAGCTGGAAGAAAGGATATACTTGAGTACTTGGCTGGACTACTCGAGTATATGTATGAGCTACTCGAGTATAGAAACTTAACTACTCGAGTATTTATAGATCTACTCGAGTACTTGACTTTGGTCTACTCGAGTCTGCAAACTAACATACTCGTGTATAGGATATACTCGAGTACTTGGCTGGACTACTCGAGTATATACATGAGCTACTCGAGTATCATAGTGCCTACTCGAGTATGAGGAAGAATCTGAAGACTCGAGTATATCCTTTGGATTACTCGAGTACTAAGTTACTTACTCGAGTATATGAAGCTATCTACTCGAGTATGTAGACTTAGAAAAATTTCTTCCTTGAGAACTCATTTATCCTACTAAAGATCAGCAACAATTCAAGGTTCCATTTGTCCATATGCTTGTGAAATGAAATGCATCCCAATAGAGAGGCTACACATGAGTCAACACCATGGATCACACAATGAGGGATTACATTGTATGGTCCTGTGTTAGGTGACCCATTGTCGACTGACATTGGTCTACACTTGGCAATATAGTCCTGTAAACACAACTTAAACAAGGCATCAAATACAACTACAATTCACCTTAGTCTTAGGAGGACTTCTTCAAATTAAGGTCATTGTGGAAACAAGACCCAACAACTCTCTAAGAAAGAAGGAGCAATAAGGGCTAACCCTAGCTGCAGCCACTTCACAGTTCAAGCTGATCATTTATGAAGAACATTTTTCTGGAAGCTGTGAAGAAGAACGGAGTACTGAGTTTCTTTCTCTGTTTAGGAAGAATGAGAGGTCTAAGTTGTTAGCCTAAATCACCTAGAGGGGGGTGAATAGGTGAAATGCGTGTCAAAAGCGGAATTAAAATTTAACGCAGCGCACATCAAGCAATCACAGAAGACAAGAAATTTACAGTGGTTCCCTAATCTTGGGTACGTCCACTCTACTCACCGATCTAGCAAATCACTAGACTCGGCTACTCCACTATCTCGGATTGAAAACAATCCTACACCTCGGAACCACGTTCCTACAAATCTCGATCCAACTGGATCTACAAAACTCGGAAGAAAGATCTTCCTACAAATCTCGGAGAAAAACTCCTACAATGAAATTTTGGTTTGAGAATAAAAATCAACACAATAAATTTCAGATCTGGATCTTTGACAGTCTTCTTCTTTAGGAGCTTTGACTTGATCAGAAAAGGTTGAAGATGACTTGAGAGAAAGATCCACAAATCTGAAAACTAGAACCACCTCGATTGAGAAGATAGATCTGAAATCTTTGAGGCTCGGCGAGATCGAGTGATTCACTTTTGTCTGGATCGCTGGAGGAATAGTCCTTGAAGACGGAGATCGACGATCCAAAATTTCTTCCGTGAACAACGATGGCGGCGGCGGCGGCGTGAGGATTAGGGTTCACGGAATTTTCTCTTTCTTCAAAAGAATATCTCTGTAATCTTGTTGATTAGTCAATTCTGAAATGACCTATTTATAGGTGGACTCCAACGGTCATAATCTTAATTAAGGATGACACGTGGACCAATCAGAAATGACGGATTCAAAATACTTAGCGAATTCGAACTTAGAAGAATTCTGGAATAGGGAACAGCTATACTCGAGTAAGAGAAGATATACTCGAGTATGGGAATTTAGATACTCGAGTGACAAAGAGAAATATACTCGAGTATGAGAATAGAAATTTACTTGATAGAGAAATGAACTACTCGAGTATTAGAAGAGATATACTCGAGTATCAGCAAAGATATACTCGATTATCAGCAAAGATATACTCGAGTATCAGCGTATGAATCCGGGAAACATTCACCTACTCGAGTATTAAAATCAACTACTCGAGTATAGAATAATTTACTCGAGTATCAAAATCAATTACTCGAGTATCAACTGCTTACTCGAGTATTAAAGCCAACTACTCGAGTATCGAATAATTTACTCGAGTATCAAAATCAATTACTCGAGTATCAATACTTGAACTTGCAGAAAAGAGAAGAAAAGGATCTACTCGAGTATGATACATGATTTACTCGAGTGATTAAGTTACTTACTCGAGTATGAAAACAACTTACTCGAGTGACTAACTAACTACTCGAGTGTAGAAATATATACACGAGTATTCAGAGCCTACTCGAGTATGTCTAACTGATTACTCGAGTAAGTCTAATTAACTACTCGAGTATGCCTAACTAGCTACTCGAGTATTAAGTCTGATACTCGAGTATAACAAAGGGGTTACTCGAGTATTTTGGACTTAGAAATTTTTCTGAGGAAATTAGTTCCAATGCTTCTGTCCATCAATCCAAGTGCATATAGGAAGTGTATCCCAATTGAGAGGCTATACATGGGCCAACACTTTGGATCACACAATGAGGGATTACATTGTATGGTCCTGTGTTTGGTGACCCATTATAGACTGACATTGGTCTACACTTGGCAATTAGAACCTGCACACATACAACTTAAACACAGCATCAAATACACCTTAATTCATCTTAGTTCAAGGTCTGACCTCCTACAAATCTGAGGTATTGTGGAGACAAATCCCAACAATCTCCCCCTATTTGTAGATGTCAGCATCCTCTATACTAAGGTGAATTATACAGAGTAAAAAGAACAATGCACATATACTTGAAAAACAAAACATAAGTTAAAGCAGGTTAATTAATGAAATAGCCATAACCAGAATTAAATATATTTATATAGAAATGTTTTAAGCACAGAAATAAAAGTCCAATTCCACATTCTTAGTTCAACTCAAGATGGGGCATCCTTGTGCATCCTTTCTCTTTTCAAGTCTTGCCTCTCTAGGCAGCTGAAAGGTTTTGGAAAGTAAGTCCTTGGCCTAGGAGGAGCAGCTGGGTTGTTATGCCCCCAATTTCTGTCATGCAGCCTGATCTTTATCTGAGATGCTTCATAGGCTTTCCACTCTGAATAACTGTAGTAATTATCTCTATTCTCCCCAAGATCAGTCACTAACCTCAAAGTATCAAGAATTAGGGACTTAGAGGTAGGACTCCACACTTCAGCATGAACAACAGGTGGTCTACCTTCAGAAGCTGGCTCTTTCCTGGGTGCAGAACGGCTGGCAGAAGCGCCGTCACCATATTTTCTTTTCTTCTTAGAAGGGCCTTGAGAACTGGAAGGAAAATCATCTTGCCATGCTTCAGTATAGGATAGGGAAGGCTCAGTCACATCACCCTCAGCTCTGGGTGAGAAAACTGGCACACCTCCTTGAAGGGTTGTTTGAGCTGAGACATCTGATGGAGTCTGTTCTATAAGAGGATTTAGATGCTGAGGTATAATGGTAGGGTCCAGTTGAAACTCAGGAAAGTTTTGATTATGCAGCCAGACAGCAGTGTCATATGTATAGAATTTGACTGACTGGAGCTGGGAAAGAATGGATTCTTTCAATCCTTTTATTAGATTACTTATAGCCTCTTGAGATTGGGTAGACTGTTGTTTGACCTGGGCTTCAGCTTGTTCAGAAAGTTTTTCAACTTGTTCTTTTGCAATCTTCTCCCCCTTGCTGATATCTATGGATAGCTGGGCAATAACTTCATCCCTGAAGGTGCTCACTTCATTACATACTTTCACAACATTGGTTTCAGCTCTCTCATCTAGCTTGAGCTGATTGTGAGCTACTGTCTCTGCTTGGTTTCTTAGCTCACCTATGCTCATGATGGTGTGATCTATGGCCTTGCCACCTAGCTGGAACAATCTTTTCAGTTCATCAGTATTTGCCTGGATTTCAGCAAAGCCTCTGCTCATCTCCTTTTCAAGAGCAGAGACCTTGGAGTTGACTGACTGTAGAGAGGCATCAAAGTAATCTCTCTGTTCTTTGAGCATGAGCTCAATCTTGCTGACTAGATCTGAAGTGGAGGAGGAAGAGGGAGCTGAGGTTAATCCAGGGACTGGTAGAGCAGTAGCAGACCAAGGGGCGATCTCTTCCACAACCACTGAGCTTACAGCTCTCTTGGTTTGGATTAACTCAATGGAGTCACAGGGATCAGTGAAGGAGGGGAGAGAGAAATCTAGTGTCCTCAGAGGAGGGTCAACAGGGTCTGGGGAATCCTCCTCGTCATCGGACAGAATGATATCATCATGAAGATCTGTGGCACCCAAAGGGGAGAGAGCTGGAGACTGAGCAGGAGACTTGGCAGGAGACTTGGCGGCTGAATCATTTTGAAAAGGAGGAGCATCTGAGCTTAGCTCATCAATGAATATGTCTATATCTTCAGCTGTAGACAGTAGGTGAGCTGTATCTGGAATCTCAGATTCAGGAATTGCTGATTGAAGATGAGCTGGAGTAGGGGAAACTGGAGGAGTAGCAACTCTGACTTCTTCTTGTGCTAGAATCACTGATTCAGAAGTAACTTGAAGCTGAGAAAGAGAAGAGGCAGGCTCCCCCTCAACTAAAGCACCAGAGGTAGCAAGAGTTTGATGTAGAGGAGGAGATGGGATCCTGACTTCAGGTAAACTGCTGTCTTGTTGTTGTGCTGAGATGGCATCAGCCTTGGAGGCTTGGGCAGGGTTCATGATCTTGAGGTCATACCTCTGAATGGAAGATATTGAAACTTTCTTCATGTGGTGAAGAGGAGTCCCTTTAGAGAAGTCAAACACTGTAGAATTGATCTCATGGAGGAGGAGGGAGATAATCCTGGCAAAACTGGGATGTTTGACGCTTTCTCTGATCTTATCCAGTATCATCATGCCAAACTGGAACTTCTTCCTGCAGACAATAGCTTGCATAACGTCAAATAGATTTTGGGATACATCTCTAATGGAGTAAGTCTTGCACCATAGGATTTTGGCAATGATGTCAACGAGAAACTTTCCTTCTGAATTGAACAAAGAACGATTCAGGGTTTCACCTCCACCTTCTGGATCTCGACCACAGAATAAAGAGGTGCGGTCGGCATCTGCCTTGTCTAAGTCATCTTCTTCATCGACCACTGGCATCCGAAGCAGAGTGGCGACTGAGGTTTTATCTAACCGAATTTCAACTCCCCTTACCTTGGATTTCAGAACTGTACCATTGTGTCTAACCTTCAAATTTTTGTAGAACTCTTCAACATTAGGAAGTAAGAGACGGCAGGGTTCTTGAAGAACGAAGGTCAGTCCGGCCGTGTCCAGGAGAATCAGTAGGTTCTTGAAATCATCCGAGATATCTTCAATGCCATCTGTCACTAGTTCAGAGCCGATTCGAAACTTGGAGGAGGGAGGAGCCATCAGCGATTCGGAAATCTTGCGGTGAAGGAAGACGAAGAACAGGAGTCGGGAATACGAGAAGTCGGCGGCTACTCGAGTGAATGAGAAGTGGAAAGGACTTTTTCGTTTTGAATATATATATAAATAATCCTAATTAGGTTTAGAGAGAATTAAGTATAATGGCATACCTGAATAAGGCGGCAATTTGCTGGGTGCGAGTAGAGATTTTGAAAATCCAAAATACTTCCAAATACTCGAGTAGTAGATGACAGCATACACGTGTATTAGGTTTAGTATACTCGAGTAGGCACATCATACACGAGTAATCAATCATACATACTCGAGTATATAATCAGCATACACGAGTATTAAGTTCTTAACGAATTTTCATACTCGAGTATAAGAAGTTCATACACGAGTATCTTTTGGATTACTCGAGTATATGAACCTTTTTACTCGAGTATTAGCTGTTTACTCGTGTAAGTGTAGCGATGCTCGAGTCTCTAATACTTGAAGGAATTGCCCTGGTAGATGTCTATTTCCACTGAAAAACTATACCTCTGAGCAGCCAACATTACTGATATCTTCTTAATTTGAGAGTCCATCACTGGTCTTCTTTGTTGAGCAGTCCAAGCTCAGTTTTGAAGAACGAGAACTTGGACTCGTCCAGCGGCTTTGTAAAAATATCTGCAACTTGCCTGTCTGTGGAGACATACTGTAGATCTATATCTCCATTTTCCACATGCTCCCGGATGAAATGATAGCGAAGCTCTATATGCTTGGTCCGGCTGTGGGAGACTGGATTGTTGGCGATTGCTATAGCGCTGGAAGAGTCACAGAACAGGGGAATGTTCTGGAACTTTATGTTGTAGTCTTCAAACTGATTCTTGATCCATAAGAGCTGTGCACAATAGCTGCCTGCAGAGATGTACTCTGATTCAGCCGTTGAGATGGCTACACAGTTTTGTTTCTTACTGCTCCAGGAAATGAGTCTCCTTCCGAGAAATTGGCAAGTCCCGGAGGTACTTTTCCTGTCATCTTTGCTACCTGCAAAATCTGCATCTAAAAATCCAATTAGTTCACTATCATTACTTCTTGGGTACCATAAGCCAAGATTTGGTGTACCTTTGAGGTATCTCAAGATTCGCTTTGCAGCGATGTAGTGAGATTCCTTAGAGTTCACCTGAAATCTAGCACATACACATGTTGAGAACATTATATCTGGTCTACTTGCAGTGAGGTAGAGCAAGGACCCAATTATGCTTCTGTACTTGGTTTCATCAAAATGTTTCCCTTTCTCATCCTTGTCCAGAGACATAGCTGAGGCCATTGGAGTCCTCATAGAGGTTGCATTCTCCATTCCGAATTTCTTAAGTAGCTCTTTGGTGAACTTGGTCTGTGAGATGAAAATCCCATCTTCAGATTGTTTCACCTGAAGCCCTAAGAAATACTTTAGCTCTCCCATACTGCTCATTTCAAACTTCCCTTGCATAAGTTTAGAAAACTTCTTGCAGAGGTTGTTATCCGTAGAGCCGAAAATAATATCGTCGACATAGATCTGCACTAGCAAAATCTTGCCTTTTATTTCCCTAAGAAATAATGTTTTGTCTATCTTTCCTCTTATGAACTTGTTCTCAAGAAGGATGCTAGACAGAGTCTCATACCAAGCTCGAGGAGCTTGTTTAAGACCATATAGTGCTTTTTGTAATAAATATACATAATTAGGATAGGTTGAATCAATAAAACCTGGCGGTTGCTCTACGTACACCTCTTCCTTTATGTCACCATTTAGGAAGGCGGACTTAACGTCCATTTGATAGACGGTAAAGCCCTTAAGTGCAGCGTAGGCAAGAAATAACCTGATCGCTTCCAGTCTCGCTACTGGAGCATAAGTCTGGTCGAAGTCGATTCCTTCTTCTTGACGATATCCCTTGGCGACAAGTCTGGCTTTATTCTTTATAATAGTTCCATCTTCATCCATCTTGTTCCGGTAGACCCACTTTGTCCCGATGACGTTCTTACCTTTGGGTCTAGGAACAAGTGTCCAAACCTTGCATCGTTTGAACTGATTCAATTCTTCTTCCATGGCTAGAATCCAGGATGCGTCGGAGTTGGCTTCCTCAAATTTCTTTGGTTCAACCTGTGAGAGAAAGCTTAAGTGTAAATTCTCGTTAGTTGTACCTCGACGAGTTCTGACGCCATCCCGAGGATCTCCTATTATTTGGTCAACAGGATGATCCTTCAAGTGTCTGAACTCTAGAGTCCTTGCATCTGGGATCTCTTCCGCCACTGGAGTTGCATCTTCAGCTGGGATGTCTTCTTCATCTTGATCATCCACCTCTCCAATGGTGGTTGGAGAGGGGACCTTGATGAATGTCTCATCTTTATCTTCACTAGGTTCATCCAAGCTAAGTTCTTTCAACTTTGTACCTGCATCTACAATAGGCACCCTAGACGTGTTGCTTTGCAACAGACTCGTCTCATCAAATACAAGATGTATCGACTCTTCCACCACCAGAGTTTTTCTATTGAATACTCTATAAGCCTTACTATGGCTACTATATCCTACGAAAATACCTTCAAAGCTTTTCTCGCTAAACTTGGTAGAGTGATACTTGACATTGTTAAGTACGAAGCACTTACAGCCAAAGATTCTAAAGTATGAAATGGTTGGTTGCCTGCCTTTTAGAAGTTCGTAAGGAGTCTTATCATGGTTCTTGTTGATGAGTGCTCGATTTTGCACGTGACAAGCGGTGTTGACGGCTTCAGCCCAGAAGTACTCCGGAAGTGAGGCATCACTCAACATAGTCCGACAAGCCACTATGAGTGTTCTGTTCCTTCTCTCAGCTACTCCATTTTGCTGTGGAGTGCGAGGAGAGGAAAACTCATGAAAGATACCTTGACTTTCACAAAATTCTATCATGGCTCCAGACTTGAATTCCGTTCCATTGTCACTTCTGATTTTGACTACGGAACAGTTGTATTCATTCTGGATCTGCCTCACAAAATTAGTGAAAATACCGAAGGTATCTGACTTGTGTTTCAGAAAGAACACCCACGCAAAGCGCGAGTAATCATCCACAATAACCAACGTATATTCCTTACCTCCCAAACTTCTAACCTGCAGTGGACCAAACAAGTCCATATGGAGAAGCTGCAAACTTCTATTGGAGTCCTTGCCTATTATGCTTTTAAACGAACTTCTTGTTTGCTTGCCTTTGATACAAGCGTGACAAGGACTGTCCGTAACGCACTTGACATTAGGTGCATCACGCACTAAGTTTTGAGAGAATAATTTATTAATTGTTTTGAAATTAATATGTGCTAGTCTCTTGTGCCATTGGTCAGCAAGAGATGCACTACTTTTTGCCAAAAGACACACTGGTGTCGAAGAGTCTATACAAATAAAATTCAGAAAGAAAATATTTCTGCTTCGAGTGCCTGATAAAATAGTTTCCATATTGTTAACCGATTTTATCAAACACTTGTCAGCATGAAATTCAACTACGTATCCTTTGTCGCATAGTTGGCTTATGCTAATGAGTTTGTGTTCCAATCCTTCAACATAGGCTACATCCGAAAAGGATACACTACCGTTAGAGATCATACCATAGCCTTTAGTTATTCCTCGATCTGAACCTCCAAAGATGACCTTTGGTCCGTTGCAGACTGAGGTGTAATTCTGTAGTAGGCTCCTTGTCCCGGTCATATGCCGAGAACATCCACTGTCCAAGTACCAGATTGGCATTTTGGTGGCCTTTGGACATACCTGCAATTACAATCATTTAGCCTTAGGAACCCAAACAAGTTTGGGTCCTTGGTCTCGAGTTAGAATACTCCCCCTACGAGTATTAGCCTCATGAGTGGTCACTCTCACATTGCTAACCTTAGGGGTTGCAGCATTTTCAGGATTGAACCAACAATCACTGGCAAAATGACCAATTCTGCCACAGCACCAATAGTTGAACCTGTTGTATCTTTGCCTTGTGTAGTCCTGCTTGACTTTCTGGAATGAAGGTCTGGCAGGAGCTTTACTCTTGGAGGAGGAGGCTTCATGATGATGGCAGTTACATGAGGTCTTCTCCTTCATAGGCTTTTCTACAATGGGTTTTACTTTTGGTGTCTTTTTGAAATTATGACCATGAGCATAAGGTCCATAGCTTTGAAGCTGAATCTCCTCATAAGGTGCCTTGAAGACACTCTCGCCAAAGTTACGAGGACGAGTCCAACCTTGGTATCTTGACTTAGGCTTCTCAGGGATCGGCCTAGAAAAGTGTCCGTAGGTGGACTCATAATCGAGTTCGTTCGTGGGAAAGATAACTTTCTTGAACACAACAGGTTCCAAGGGAGCTTTCCCTTTTTCTTCAGCTAGAGCCTTCCGGGCAGCCTTATTCTTTCTCTTGGCCTTGTTTCTCCTAGAGGATTTACTAGAAGAGACAATGTGGCCTAAACCAGCACCCTTGGCCTTAGTAGAGAATTCAGCAACGATTGGAAGAACTGTCTTAGGCTTAGAGAAACTCTCGACAAGCTTCTTTTCAGCCTCGAGTTGTCGTTCCAATTCTTTGATGATTTCCTCTTTAAGGTCAATGTGCTTGAGAGCTTTATTGTATCCCT
This sequence comes from Platanthera zijinensis, assembly GCA_039513925.1. NCBI lineage: Eukaryota > Viridiplantae > Streptophyta > Magnoliopsida > Asparagales > Orchidaceae > Platanthera > Platanthera zijinensis. Next base: position 150,783,377 of record CM077082.1, read on the forward strand.
CCATAGCTGCATTGAGGTTCTCTTGAAGAGAGTTAGTCTTATCGACTTCTTCTCTCAAGCTGCTCTCACTAGCTCGTAGAGAATTTATCTCTTTGGCTTGAGTTTTCATTAATCTACGACATTTTTCGTAAGCGGTGAGTAACTCCTTATACTGACCCATGAGCTCAGATTCATCTTTAGAGGAATATCCCTCTTGCTCATTGTCATCATCAGAATCAGAGAGAGGAGTGTGAGACTTTACCTCCCCAGTAAACTGGGGGACTTGTTCATCATCCGAATGAGCCATGAGCCCAAAGTAAGCTTCCTCTTCTTCACTCGACTCAGATGAGTCAGAGTCGCTGAGAGTTTTGCTCTTCTTGGCTACTAAGCTTTTCTCTTTCCTGTTCTTATGGTGTGAGGATTTCTTTTCCTCTCTTCTTCCACCCTCTTTCTTTTTGTGAGGGCAATCGGCGATGACGTGACCTGGCTTATTGCAACAATAACAAATGATGTCAGTAGAAATCTGTTTGTTCGGTTTAGAATTATACCTATCATGGCTACTTGAGCCTTTCTTCCGATGATCACTGTCATGTCGTGATCTTCTATATGAGGCATCCTTGCCTCTCCATTGCTTCTTCTTGTTCAAAAATTTCTTGAACTGCCTTGAGAGTAGGGAGAACTCTCCATCAGATAGTTCTGAGCCAGATGAGCTGGGCTCAGATGATTCTTCTTCATCAGCCTCAGGAACTGGGGCAGGAGAGCTAGCCTTTATCTTCCTTGAGCTATCTGCCTTTAGAGCGACAGATTTCTCCTTGGATGCAGACCTGCTTGTCTCTTCTTCAGCTTTTCTTGAGTTGATTTGTAGCTCGTAAGACATAAGCTTTCCGAACAGATTTTACGGGTCCGTCTCAGCTAACCTTCCAAACTCCTGAATGGCACATACCTTATTGTCCCATTCCTTGGTTAGGGATCTTAAGAATTTGTCATTGAGTTCCCCGTTGGTGAAGACTCGGCCATAAACTCTTAGGCCGTTCACTATCTTGAAAAAGTTCTCGAATGTGTCAGCTATGGCTTCCTTGTGACCTTGCCGGAAGGCTTCATACTTTTGATTCAGAAGGGATCTCCGATCATCCCTCACTTCTTCAGTGCCTTCCATCAGAGTCACCAGGGATTGCCACATCTCCTTGGCAGGCTGGCAATGAATTAGATTCTGCAGCATTGAGTCATCGACTACACTTGCTATAATATTTTTAGCCTTCTTGTCCAGAGAGACAAGTGCAATCTCATCCTTGTCTAGATCCATCAACTTCTTGGGAACTTGCTTTTTAGGATCTATGGTGGAAGTAGTCATAGGAATGTGGGGACCTTCTTCAACAATCATGAAGATCCGGGGATCTACTGCTTCCATGAAGAACTTTACTCTTTCCTTCCACATAGGAAAGTTGTTCTTGGTGCAGATAGGGAGTTTAGCAAAATCCTTGGTCTTACTCATGCTTGATACTTTTCAGGAAACAACTTAGAAGGATAAGATCAAGGTGTTAACCTTTTAACGATCAACCTCCCTCTGATACCAATTGAGAGGTCTAAGTTGTTAGCCTAAATCACCTAGAGGGGGGTGAATAGGTGAAATGCGTGTCAAAAGCGGAATTAAAATTTAACGCAGCGCACATCAAGCAATCACAGAAGACAAGAAATTTACAGTGGTTCCCCAATCTTGGGTACGTCCACTCTACTCACCGATCTAGCAAATCACTAGACTCGGCTACTCCACTATCTCGGATTGAAAACAATCCTACACCTCGGAACCACGTTCCTACAAATCTCGATCCAACTGGATCTACAAAACTCGGAAGAAAGATCTTCCTACAAATCTCGGAGAAAAACTCCTACAATGAAATTTTGGTTTGAGAATAAAAATCAACACAATAAATTTCAGATCTGGATCTTTGACAGTCTTCTTCTTTAGGAGCTTTGACTTGATCAGAAAAGGTTGAAGATGACTTGAGAGAAAGATCCACAAATCTGAAAACTAGAACCACCTCGATCGAGAAGATAGATCTGAAATCTTTGAGGCTCGGCGAGATCGAGTGATTCACTTTTGTCTGGATCGCTGGAGGAATAGTCCTTGAAGACGGAGATCGACGATCCAGAATTTCTTCCGTGAACAACGATGGCGGCGGCGGCGGCGTGAGGATTAGGGTTCACGGAATTTTCTCTTTCTTCAAAAGAATATCTCTGTAATCTTGTTGATTAGTCAATTCTGAAATGACCTATTTATAGGTGGACTCCAACGGTCATAATCTTAATTAAGGATGACACGTGGACCAATCAGAAATGACGGATTCAAAATACTTAGCGAATTCGAACTTAGAAGAATTCTGGAATAGGGAACAGCTATACTCGAGTAAGAGAACATATACTCGAGTATTGGAATTTAGATACTCGAGTGACAAAGAGAAATATACTCGAGTATGAGAATAGAAATTTACTTGATAGAGAAATGAACTACTCGAGTATTAGAAGAGATATACTCGAGTATCAGCAAAGATATACTCGAGTATCAGCAAAGATATACTCGAGTATCAGCGTATGAATCCGGGAAACATTCACCTACTCGAGTATTAAAATCAACTACTCGAGTATAGAATAATTTACTCGAGTATCAAAATCAATTACTCGAGTATCAATTGCTTACTCGAGTATTAAAGCCAACTACTCGAGTATCGAATAATTTACTCGAGTATCAAAATCAAGTACTCGAGTATCAATACTTGAACTTGCAGAAAAGAGAAGAAAAGGATCTACTCGAGTATGATACATGATTTACTCGAGTGATTAAGTTACTTACTCGAGTATGAAAACAACTTACTCGAGTGACTAACTAACTACTCGAGTGTAGAAATATATACACGAGTATTCAGAGCCTACTCGAGTAAGTGTAACTGATTACTCGAGTAAGTCTAATTAACTACTCGAGTATGCCTAACTAGCTACTCGAGTATTAAGTCTGATACTCGAGTATAACAAAGGGATTACTCGAGTATTTTGGACTTAGAAATTTTTCTGAGGAAATTAGTTCCAATGCTTCTGTCCATCAATCCAAGTGCATATAGGAAGTGTATCCCAATTGAGAGGCTATACATGGGCCAACACTTTGGATCACACAATGAGGGATTACATTGTATGGTCCTGTGTTTGGTGACCCATTATAGACTGACATTGGTCTACACTTGGCAATTAGAACCTGCACACATACAACTTAAACACAGCATCAAATACACCTTAATTCATCTTAGTTCAAGGTCTGACCTCCTACAAATCTGAGGTATTGTGGAGACAAATCCCAACAAAGAAGCAGTGCTCTGCAAGAAACTTCTCAGCACAAGCTAAGTAAACTTGAAGATCAATCATATTATTGATGTGAAGGAGTGATAATATGTTTTGTAGCCTAAACTATTATCGTATTTTCTATTTTATATTGTACAAATTATGTCTATTATTAGTTTATTTTTATCATTTTTTTGTAAATATTATTGCCACTGACTTTTTCTTGTCTTTTTGCAGGTTTCCAGAAAATTGGCCAAAATGACCTGTCACGCCCCCCTGTCACGCCCTCCCTGGGCGTGACCTAGGGCGTGTCACCCGATCCCGAGGATTCCTGCTGGAAGGGACAGAATAACGGTCAAAACCGTTGTCACGCCCCCTGACACGCCCTCCCCGGGCGTGTCTCCAGGCGTGACCATGGGCGTGTCGCCCTTTGCCGCAAATCCTGCCGCCGCATTAAATGTCGTTCCGCCACAGCACGCAAATAGTACCGTCACGCCCACCGTCACGGGCGTGACCTGGGGCGTGACATCAACTTTTCGACGACTGACGGATTTCCAACCAATGATTTAGACACGACGAGCCTATCACGCCCCCATGTCACGGGCGTGACCTAGGGCGTGACCACCGACGTACCGAAGCAATCATCCCTCCCGCCAGAATCCAGAGCCCGAGGTCAACATAGTACTGTCACGCCCCCTGACACGCCCCCCTTAGGGCGTGTCGGAGGGCGTGACCAACCCGAGAAAAATTTCTATAAATTGAGACCCCCCCTCTCCATTTCAGGAAGCTTTGGTTGAGAGGGGGAGGTGCTGCCCCTTTGGTTCTTGAGTTTTTTATGCTTTCTCTCTCTCTCTCTCTCTCTTCCTTTGTAATTTTTGCTTAATCATGGTTTAATATTTAGTTGCTTTAGCTTTCTTTGTAATCTTTGCTCTTGCTTAGTGCTAATTGTAGGGCTAGAATAGGATTTAATTTTCATGCACTTGTAATTTCAATTTCAATAGTGTAACTTGCCTTTTTTCATTAATAAAAGTGTTCTTGTTTAGCTTGTGTTCTTCTTATTCTTTACTACTCATCCCCCTTCCTCCATTCCATAATGATTAACTAATCCTCCTTGTACTCGATCTTGATGATCCGAAGTTAGAGCGATTATGTTATGATGTTTTAATTAATCTTTTCTTTTTAGGTTAGGGCCTTGAATTACTCTTGATTAATCACGAGTTGGAGGTATATTTTCGATATATACTCTCCGCCTTTGCTTTCATTCTGGGCTAGCCGAGAGGCCGAAAGAATGAAGTGAGAATTCAAGAGTAAAGGGAGTTGTACGCACCCCTCGAGAGAGGCAGACGTCCAAATCTCCCGGATTGGAGTAAAATCCAATAGTGGGGTTCACCGCGTAAAGCGAGTTTTAAGCCTCCGATTTAGACGAGAGTCGGTCGGACCTTCCTAAACTCAGTTGGGCACGACTTCGAGAGAAGCGTGTTCAAGCTTTAGGAACCTCCACGGTCAAGGACCTTTATCCTATTAAGTTCAGATTTTTATCGCATTTTCTTAATCGTCTTTAGCCGAGGTGAATCTTGATTGAGTGCATTTCCATTTCAAATTTTCTACCTTTCGTAGTAATCACCTATCTTGTGCTCTTTAATTAACTGTAGTAATTTCCTTTCTAGCATAGTTGTTTGCATAATAGCTTTACTTAATTGCAGTAGTTCTCTTTCTAGTATAGCTTTACTTTCTCCCCTGCACTTAGATTTTCTAAAACCCTAGTTTTTCCGTCGATAAGATAATAGCGTTTGTGTGAGTAAGCATAGCCAACAGTTCCCGGATTTCAATACGACACTTGTGTCCCCTTGCTACAATTCGATAGGTATACTTGCCTCATCGGGTTGCTAGTTCGGTTGCGTTTATTTTCTTCGAACCCTAGCGCGCAACAAATTTTTGGCGCTGTTGCCGGGGAACCAACTTCCGTTGATATTTTGAAAACACGAACCTATTAATTTTATCTCTTCTCTTTCTCATCCTCTTTCTTTAAAATTTTAAAAATCAAAAAATTTTTATCACCGCTCTTAATAGAAACCAACCTCACAATTTTTCTATGCCACCTAATTCTCTCGAAAAGGGCAAAGGGCTTTAAGCGCCACTGTCTTGTCTAGTACCTTGCGAACCCTTCACGGGGTAGTCCTTCGGAAGTTCGGGAGTTAATCTATAAAAAAAAATCTATTTCAAAAAGAAAAAAAATTTCTAATCTTTTTTCTAGTTTATCCTTTTTCTCTTCCTCTTCTTCATTTCTGTTCTTTTAGTGCATGACCCGCGGGAGTCCGTCGGTTATTTTGGACTTGGACCACGAAATTGAGCATACTCTTCGGAGAAGATCGCGATTTCAAGGTCCTACTATCCAAGTGCCGGTTGAGGACTCCGAGTCATTTTCTACTTTAAGAATGGAAGAACCCAACGTAGATGAGGCCGTGCAAAGGACTATATCCTATTATGCACGACCGAACCTCGAGGGAACAAAATCAAGTATAGTCTGCCCTGCTATAGCAAATAATAACTTCGAACTAAAGCCTAGCATAATTCAAATGGTGCAGCAATATGTGCAATTTGACGGACTTCAAGATGAAGATCCGAACGCACATATAGCTAGCTTTCTTGAAATTTGCGACACCTTCAAGATAAATGGTGTCACAAATGATGCGATCAGGCTGAGTCTCTTCCCCTTCTCTCTAAGAACTAAAGCTAAGCAATGGCTGAACACACTTCCGAAAAATAGCATAACCACTTGGAATGAATTAACTGAAAAATTTTTGGCGAAGTATTTTCCGCTAGCTAAAATTGCAAAACTTAGGAACGACATCTCTGCCTTCGGACAAATAGACTCTGAAACCCTATACAAAAACTAGGAAAGATTTAAAGAATTATTAAGACGATGCCCACATCACGCGCTGCCTGTATGGTTACAAGTGCAGACGTTTTATAACGGGCTAAATCAAAGCACGAAGCAAATGATAGACGCAGCTTCTGGCGGTACTTTAAATCATAAGACCCCGGAAGCTGCTCTTGAGCTTTTTGAGGACATGGCCATGAACACTTATCAGTGGAATGTGCCTAGGTCCCGCCCGAACAAGCCTACAGGTATCTATGAAGTGGACAACGTCTCCCAGCTCGCTCTGCAAGTAGAAATCCTAAGCAAAAAGATAACGGAGATGACTGCTGCCTCCGCCCCTCAGGTATGGGAATCTGCAACCCCTACTCCAGAACATTTAGATTATGTTAATAATATGCCTAGAACCGCTTTTAATAATTTTTCTGCTGCGAATTTTCATCCGCCTAGTTTTAATTTTCCGAATAGTTATAACCCTGCTTTAAGAAATCATCCGAACTTTTCATGGAGTAATCCATCGAATGCGATGCGCCCACCCCCGCAAAATGATTTTTCTGCACCACCACCACCACCACCACTTCTTCAAAATTACCCAAAACCTCCAAGCTTGGAGGAATTACTTTCTAAATATATCACCACAAATGACGCTACCATAAGAACTTTAACCGGAAGCGTAAAAAGTTTAGAAAATCAGGTAGGACAGCTCGCGAAAATAATTTCTGAGCGACCCGCAGGGTCTCTTCCTTCCAATACCGAACCCAACCCGAGAGAGCAAGCGAAAGCTATAACTCTTCGGAGTGGGAAGCAAGTCTCCGGTATGGTAAGTGAAGAGCCCGAGGCAAGCTCCGCTCCCGCCTCTAAAAATCAAAGCTCCGCTCCCGTTTTAAAAATTCCGCCATCTGCTGAAGAAGTAATCACCCCTATTTTAGAAAATAATCTCACTCCACCACCCATCTTCAAAAATACTTCAACTCCTCCATACCCCTCTGAACTTAATAGACAACGTCAAGATGATCAGTACTCCCGCTTCTTAGAAATCTTCAAACAAATCCACATTAATCTTCCCTTCCACGAGGCTATTTTGCAGATGCCGAAATACGCCAAATATCTTAAAGACCTCCTCACAAACAAGAAGAAGTTAGAGAATCTTTCGCACGTCATGCTAAACGCCGAGTGCTCCGCCGTTTTAACAAACGGTTTGCCGAAGAAAATCAGTGACCCGAGTAGTTTCTCTATCCCGTGTGTCTTCGGTGATCTTTTTGTTAAACACGCGTTAGCCGACTTAGGCGCGAGTATAAACCTGATGCCCTTTTCATTGTTCAAAAAGTTATGGATTGGTAGCCTTAACCCCACGCATATGAGTATCCAGCTAACCGATAGATCCGTCAAGTACCCGTTAGGAATAGTGGAGGACGTTCTAGTGAAAGTCGACAAGTTCATCTTCCCGGTGGACTTTGTCATTTTGGACATCGAAGAAGACGTCGAGGTTCCCCTGATCCTTGGCCGACCCTTCCTTGCCACCTCCCGAGCCATCATTGACGTAAGCAATGGTAAGCTCTTTCTTCGAGTAGGCGACGACGAAGTCACATTTTCTATCACCCCTTCGATGAAGAACACCTTAGCGAACGATGACTCATGTTTTTTCGTAGACGCCGTGAGTGATGATTCTTCCTACAGCCTCTCCGACTTTGAAAAAGAATTTTCTACTTTTTGCTCCTCTTCTCTTACAACTGAATCACTGCAAGGAAGTGATGAATCTTCTTATTGTCTTTCTGAGTTTGAAAAAGAATTTTCTGATTTTTGTTCTTCCTCTATTCTTCCCACTGAATCGCTACAAGAAGCCGTCTTGGCTGCTAGCCCCACCCCTTATTATGTTCCTTATAAAAAAGTTTATGAAGATATTATTTTTGAAAAAGAAAGAATCTCAAAATCCTCTTGTGAAGAACCCCCTACCCTAGAACTTAAAGAACTTCCCGAACACCTTAAGTATGCTTTCTTAGAAAAAGACTCCAAGTTACCAGTTATCGTTTCGGCCTACCTCACGGATACGCAGAACGATAAACTTCTTCTAGTTCTACGTAAGCATCGCCGGGCTATTGCTTGGCAAATTTCTGATATCAAGGGCATAAGCCCATCTTTCTGTACCCATAAAATTTTAATGGAAGATAATTCGCGTAACTCTATCCAACCTCAGCGCCGTATAAACCCAAACATGAAAGAAGTAGTTAAGGGCGAGGTTATGAAACTATTAGACGCAGGAATTATCTACCCTATTTCGGACAGTAAGTGGGTTAGCCCCGTTCAGGTAGTTCCAAAGAAGGGAGGGATAACCGTAGTTAGTAATGAGAATAATGAAGTAATCCCGACGTGGACGGTGACGGGTTGGCGTATGTGCATAGATTACCGTAAGTTAAATGACGCCACCCGCAAGGACTACATTCCTTTACCGTTTATCGACCAGATTTTAGAACGTCTCTCCGGCCATAGCTTTTATTGTTTTCTCGATGGCCTCTCGGGGTACTTTCAAATACTCATCTCTCCCGAGGACCAAGAGAAAACTACGTTTACTTGTCCCTTCGGCACCTTCGCGTACCGAAGAATGCCGTTTGGATTATGCAATGTGCCAGCTACATTCTAGCGATGTATGCTCACAATATTTGACAAGTACGTAGAAAGCATTATGGAGGTATTCATGGACGACTTCTCCATGTTCGGCGATTCCTTCGATAGATGTTTAGAAAACCTCGAAAAAGTCTTAGAACGATGCGAAGAAACTAACCTTGCCCTAAATTGGGAAAAATGCCATTTTAATGTGAGGGAAGGGTTAGTTTTGGGTCATAAAATTTCTGCTAAAGGTATTGAGGTAGACGTTGCCAAGATAGAAGTTATTGAGAAGTTGCCGCCGCCTACAAACATAAAAGCTATAAGAAGTTTCCTAGGCCACGCTGGTTTTTATCGTCGTTTTATAAAGAACTTCTCCAAGATCACAAAGCCCCTCACCCATCTCTTAGAAAAAGACGCTCCATTCATTTTTGATGACTCTTGTATTTCTGCCTTTGAATTAATTAAAGAAAAGTATATAACGCACTGATTATGATAGCTCCGGTGTGGGACCTTCCTTTCGAGATTATGTGTGATGCGAGTAGTTTTGCGGTGGGAGCCGTATTAGGTCAACGCATATCTAAAAACTTCCACCCCATCTATTACACTAGTAAAACCCTCACATTTGCACAAGAAAATTACACCACAACCGAGAAGGAGCTCTTAGCTGTAGTATTTGCGTTTGATAAATTCCGCCCTTACATTACTCTTTCAAAAATCATTGTTTTTACGGACCACTCGGCCCTCAAGTACCTTCTTGCCAAAACGGATGCCAAGCCTCGCTTGATTCGCTGGGTCTTACTCCTCCAGGAGTTTGAATTAGAGATCCGTGATAAGCGAGGAGCCGAGAACTTGGCCGCCGATCATCTATCCAGATTAGATAACCCCTTTATAGAAAAATTAAATGAAAAATCTTTTAATGACTATTTTCCTGACGAGAAGCTGCTTTTAGTTAATACATCTACTTCTCCTTGGTTCGCGCACATCGCCAACTATCTAGTGGCCCGGGTGCTCCCAAAGGAGTTCTCCTCTCAGCAAAAGAAGAAATTCTTTTCTGAGCTGAAGAACTACTTTTGGGAAGACCCACATCTTTTAAAAATTTGTGCGGATCAAGTGATAAGGAGATGTGTTTCTTTTGATGAAGGAATTGATATTCTAAAACATTTGCATGAAGGTCCGACAGGTGGGCACTATCAAGCTGCTCGCACCGCTCACAAGGTGCTTTGCGCGGGTTTTTACTGGCCTAGCCTGTTTAAGGACGCGCAAGCCTTTGTGAGCAGGTGTGATAGTTGCCAACGGTCGGGCAACATCTCTAATAAAAATGAAATGCCGCAAAATTATTTCTTAGAGTGCGAAATTTTCGACCTCTGGGGAATTGATTTTGTTGGCCCCCTTCCTTCTAGCTTCGGAAACAAATATATTTTAGTTGCTGTTGATTATGTTTCACGATGGGCTGAGGCCCAAGCTCTTCCTACGAACGACTCCCGAGTTGTAGTCACGTTTCTAAAAAGATTATTTTCAAGATTCGGTACGCCACGCGCAATCGTTAGCGATAGGGGTTCCCATTTCTGTAACGCACAATTTTCAAAAATCCTTACCAAATACGGCGTTACACATAAGCTTTCCACTGCCTACCACCCCCAAACTAACGGTCAAGTCGAAGTAGTTAATAGAGAAATAAAAAGAATATTAGAAAAGACTGTTTCAACTTCTAGAAAAGACTGGTCAACCAAACTTGACGATGCTCTATGGGCCTACCGAACAGCGTACAAAACCGCCCTCGGATGTACGCCGTATCGGATGGTCTATGGAAAATCGTGCCATCTGCCCGTAGAGTTAGAACACCGTGCCTTTTGGGCCTTAAAATTTTTAAACTTCGATCCCCACTCAGTCGGTGACCTTCGAAAATTTCAACTAAATGAACTCGACGAGTGGCGCTCTTATGCTTATGAAAATAACAAACTTTATAAAGAGCGGACGAAGCGTTTACACGATAAACACTTAAGGCACCCTAAAAACTTTAAGCCGGGCGACCAAGTCCTTTTATATAATTCTCGTTTACGTTTATTTTCGGGCAAATTAAAATCTCGCTGGTCTGGCCCGTTTTCTATTTTAGAAGTATTTCCTTATGAAACTGTTTTAATTTCTCTCCCTGATAAGGGTAATTTCAAAGTGAATGGTCAGCGTCTTAAACTGTATTTCTCTGGTGATGATGATGTCAGTCCAAATATTATTAAGTTTCTGCTTCACGAACTCTAATCTTGAGCTTTTAATTTTTTGCTAAAAACAATTTTATTTCGGGATAACAATATTTTTGGACAAAATTATTTTTTTGATGCATCGAGCTCAACGACGCTTTAACCAAAGGGCTCTCTTGGGAGGCAACCCAAGTTATTTTTTTCTGTTTTCTTTATTGTACAATTTTTGCCTCGGACGGCTCCGACAAGCTGAAGCTTCTGCGATCTCCTGCTCCAACATTGCTGAATCTATCACGAAGTCCAAAGAAGACATTCGGAGGAGCGGCATCACTCAGTTTTCACAGCAAATAAATCCGGGGAAGTACCTGTATTTCAATTCTGTCTTTCAATTCTGTACTTTATTTTTCTCTCCTTCTCCAATCCCCTTCTTTAGCCATTGAGGACAATGTCTGTTTTAAGCTTGGGGGAGGATTTCCTCCTTCATTTTTGTGTAGTGTAAATAATCTTCTTTTTATATATATTGTAAATATTTCAAAAAAAAATGAATATCTTAAAATTCCAAAAAAAAAACAGAGAAAAAAATCCAAAATCCAAAAAAAAAGAGAATATTTCACAAAATTAAATTAAAAAAAATATATGTGTTTTTGAATAGTTTAGACATTTTGGTATTTCAATAATACCCCTAGTTTTTAGTTTTGTTTAACTCAAAATCTCCTATAAACAACTTAGTTAATTATAATATTTTTAATCGTCCTTTTTAATTATGTTTCACAAGTAAAATGTTGGCAATGCTGTGTTTCTAATTCACGGTAGCATGTTAAGGTGAAATATTTTTCTAAAACTCGCATTTCAATTATGGTTTTTTGTTGTTTATTTCCTTTACTTTCTCGAAAATTCATCATCCACTATTTTCTTTTTCATTTTTGAATATGTTTTGTAAAGTCAACTTTTGAATAACGTAGTAGATGTGAACGATCCAAGTCAACTATTATTTCTATTTTCAAGTTAATTTCATCAATCTTCATTTATTATCTAGGACTCGCTTTTTGAAATTTTTCAAACCTTTGTTTTAAATAAATTCAAAAGCGTGAAAATGATTTAGTCCGTTTTTGTTTTCGTTTGAGCTTTCCTGCCATCCTAAAAACTTTTACCACTAGTTAGCCGTTTTTGAGCCTTTTTCCGATTTCATTTGATAGCTCTTCCCTTCATTTCAGTTTCACCAAAGCCAAAATTTCCAACCTATCGAATCACACTAGACTTTTTGAGTTTCATAAATTATTTTGACGATTTTGATAGGGTATTTTGTGATTTTTGTGGGAGAACGGTTTTCCAAAAAAAAAGGATGTCGAAAGTGATGTTTATTTTTGTTTGGCCAACTCAAAAAGGAAAATAAAAATATTTATGGCCTTTGTTTTGAAAAAAAAAAGATGAAAAAAAAGAAGAAAAAAAATGTGTATATATTTTTATGAAAGTTTTTGAAACTCTTTGCTTTGGTTTAATGTGATTTTAAAACCTTCACGTTTATCTTTGAATTCCACTCCTGATCATTTTCCTAAACCAAACGTTTCTGTCCTATTTAAGTCCTTTTGATTCACGCTTTTTGATTTTTATTTAACAACTAAGAAAAGAAAAACAGTAAATCAGTTTTAGTTTTGGATTTAAACCTAGATTTTTGTTAATTAAATTGATATAATTATAATGCGTTGCTTGGATCTAGTAACAACTCAATGCGTGTTTTTCATTTTCGTTGCTTTGCTTAAGTCCATTTAAAAAAATCTCGTTAAAATTTTGGATGATTTGTTTTTATTAAGTAAAGTTTATAAAAGTTTTACCATACCTAAATAATTGTTTTAGACTTACATTTCACCTTTTCCCTACTAAGAATTTCGCATAATACTTGTGTAGGCATAATTAGAACTTTTTGATTAGTCCTTTTTATAAATATCTAGTTTTTATATTTTTGCTTGGGGACAAGCAAAGCTTAAGCTTGGGGGAATTTGATAATACGTTTTGTAGCCTAAACTATTATCGTATTTTCTATTTTATATTGTACAAATTATGTCTATTATTAGTTTATTTTTATCATTTTTTTGTAAATATTATTGCCACTGACTTTTTCTTGTCTTTTTGCAGGTTTCCAGAAAATTGGACAAAATAACCTGTCACGCCCCCCTGTCACGCCCTCCCTGGGCGTGACCTAGGGCGTGTCACCCAATCCCGAGGATTCCTGCTGGAAGGGACAGAATAACGGTCAAAACCGTTGTCACGCCCCCTGACACGCCCTCCCCGGGCGTGTCTCCAGGCGTGACCATGGGTGTGTCGCCCTCTACCGCAAAGCCTGCCGCCGCATTAAATGCCGTTCCGCCACAGCACGCAAATAATACCGTCACGCCCCCCGTCACGGGCGTGACCTGGGGCGTGACATCAACTTTTCGACGACTGACGGATTTCCGACCAATGATTTGGACACGACGTGCCTGTCACGCCCCCATGTCATGGGCGTGACCTAGGGCGTGACCACCGACGTACCGAAGCAATCATCCCTCCCGCCAGAATCCAGAGCCCGAGGTCAACATAGTACTGTCACGCCCCCTGACACGCCCCCCCTAGGGCGTGTCGGAGGGCGTGACCAACCCGAGAAAAATTTCTATAAATTGAGACCCCCCCTCTCCATTTCAGGAAGCTTTGTTTAAGAGGGGGAGATGCTGCCCCTTTGGTTCTTGAGTTTTTTATGCTTTCTCTCTCTCTCTCTCTCTTCCTTTGTAATTTTTGCTTAATCATGGTTTAATATTTAGTTGCTTTAGCTTTCTTTGTAATCTTTGCTCTTGCTTAGTGCTAATTGTAGGGCTAGAATAGGATTTAATTTTCATGCACTTGTAATTTCAATTTCAATAGTGTAACTTGCCTTTTTTCATTAATAAAAGTGTTCTTGTTTAGCTTGTGTTCTTCTTATGCTTTACTACTCATCCCCCTTCCTCCATTCCATAATGATTAACTAATCCTCCTTGTACTCGATCTTGATGATCCAAGGTTAGAGCGATTATGTTATGATGTTTTAATTAATCTTTTCTTTTTAGGTTAGGGCCTTGAATTACTCTTGATTAATCACGGGTTGGAGGTATATTTTTGATATATACTCTCCGCCTTTGCTTTCATTCTGGGCTAGCTGAGAGGCCGAAAGAATGAAGTGAGCATTCAAGAGTAAAGGGAGTTATACGCACCCCTCAAGAGAGGCAGGCGTCCAAATCTCCCGGATTGGAGTAAAATCCAATAGTGGGGTTCACCGCGTAAAGCGAGTTTTAGGCCTCCGATTTAGACGAGAGTCGGTCGGACCTTCCTAAACTCAGTTGGGCACGACTTCGAGAGAAGCGTGTTCAAGCTTTAGGAACCTCCACGGTCAAGGACCTTTATCCTATTAAGTTCAGATTTTTATCGCATTTTCTTAATCGTCTTTAGCCGAGGTGAATCTTGATTGAGTGCATTTCCATTTCAAATTTTCTACCTTTCGTAGTAATCACCTATCTTATGCTCTTTAATTAACTGCAGTAGTTTCCTTTCTAGCATAGTTGTTTGCATAATAGCTTTACTTAATTGCAGTAGTTCTCTTTCTAGTATAGCTTAACTTTCTCCCCTGCACTTAGATTTTCTAAAACCCTAGTTTTTCCATCGATAAGATAATAGCGTTCGTGTGAGTAAGCATAGCCAACAGTTCCCGGATTTCAATACGACACTTGTGTCCCCTTGCTACAATTCGATAGGTATACTTGCCTCATCGGGTTGCTAGTTCGGTTGCGTTTATTTTCTTCGAACCCTAGCGCACAACAAGGAGATAAAACTAAGCTTTCTTTGTTCAGGAAGAGGCGGTCTCAGAGAATCATCTCTCTAGAGTCAAAGTTAGGCCTGAGTTTCTCAGTCCAGGAAGGCAGGCTCAGAGAATATTTCTCTGGAGTCAATATCAATAACAAAGTCTTTCTCTCTGTAGGATCCAGTCTTGGATCTAAGCTGTAGGGCCTTTGTACCTGATTTGTTGGGTCGTTGGCCTGAGGAAAGATCCTTATTGTGGATCTGAGGTAGGGAAGTTTGCCTGAGGTAGGAGAGTCAATCTCTCTGAGTTGTAGGGCCTTTGTGCCTGAGTTATAGGATCCTTCTGTGGATCTGAGGTAGGGACTTTATGCCTGAGATGTAGGAGAGTCATTATCTCTATGTTGTAGGGTTATCCTCCTAGCTTGAGTGTAGGACTTGTGCTCAAGTCTGAGGTAGGTAATCTTTGGATCACTAAGCTATAGGAGCAAGCTAGCTATGAGTTGCAGGGCTTTGTGCCTGAGGTAGGTCTTGGAGGATACTGAGAGATCATGTAGGATCTATGTAGTAAGCTCTTTGGAGCCGAGATTTGGAGAAATGTCTTGTTTAACACGATAATAGAAAGGTGGGTGGGATAGTGGACGTACCCATAATCTAGTGAACCACTTTAAATCTTCTGTGTGCTTTGTGTGATTGTCTTGAAAGCAAAATATAACTAAATCACAACACACCAAAAGAAAAGATATTCAGAAAAAACTAAGAAACCTATTAACCCCCTAGGTGCTAGATATCCTTGAAACTAAAGACTTTCAAGTGGTGTCAGGGAGGTTTCTCAAAAAGGACTTAACAGTCTGAGTTGATCTCCAAGGGTAGCTAAAAGAATTATCCTTATAGGTTTATTAAGGATCCTTAAGGAATGGAGCTCAATGAAGCTTCAATTCTGCAGAAAGGAGAGCTTTGGGATCTGGAAGGAGAGGGTCAAGCTTTTCATGGAAGCATCTGACCTAAGGATTTTTGTAACTGTCCAAGAAGGACCTTTAATCCCCATAAAGTTCTCTGTCCTAGATGCAAATGTAAAGACTCCAAAGATGTTTTAAGAGATGACCAAGGATGAGGTCATTCTAGCCACAATGGATACGAGGGCACAGAACATCATTGTTAATGTCATAGATGATTCAACCTTCCAGAACTGTGTCCACTATAAGACGACCAAAGAGATGTGGGATACCCTCGTTATTTACATGGAAGGGATGGAGGAGGTGAGGGATGACATAAAATCCCTCCTGAATCATGATTATGAAGCATTCAAGCAGGGTAAGAAGGATTCCATAGTTGATTGCTATGAGAAGTTCTTCAAGATAGTGAACAGTCTGATCACGTATGGCAGACAGTTCTCTAACTATGAGTTGACAAGTTCTTGAGAACCCTTTATAAGGAATGGGACATCAAGATTTGTGCCATAAGAGAAGTAGGTAATCTGGACAACACATTGCCCCAAAATCTATTTGGGAAGCTATTTTCCCATGAGATGCAGCTGAACTCCGGGAAGGCTGAAGAGGATGCTGCTTGTTGAAACCGAAAACTCGGTCTCTGTAGAGTTCACCCTTGGGGAAGGGGTGATCGCACACTTAGTTCTCTCTTGCAAGCCAAATGACTAAGGAAAAAGAATATGGAACAGATCCAAGGGCTTGGCGTGGAGGTCCCACCACACACCTGGATGATCTTAGAGCGCTTCCCCTCCCTAGAAAAATGTCGAGCTAAGGATACCTCAGAATGCGCAAGAAGACTAGGGCACAAGTAAGCATGCCTTCTGAGGTACCCCCTTGGGTCTATTTATAGATTTCTTAAAATGACCTGCAAATAGCCAACCCCCGCTATTCTGGAAGGCTATGGGCAGGCCAGCGTGGAAAAAATGGTAAAAAGATCATAGATCACTTAGCGAGTGGTTCCTGAGATCTCCATTCGCTCGGGGCGACGAGTACGGGCCCAGCGGGCCTACACACCTGCCGCTTGTCGACCCCTCCTGGGGCGAGTGCGAGCCCTCCTAAGGCAAGTGTGAGCCATCCAGGGGTGAGTGCGAGCCATCCTAGTGCGAGTGTGAGCCCTCCTGGGGCAAGTAAGGGGGGCTACTGAGTTCCTCCCCCCCTTGGGTGCTCGCCCGGGACTTGGACTAGTAGATCTATCCAACCTAGCCCCTCTCTGCTCCACTCGCTGGATACAGAGTTGTACACAATCCCCGCTCTTTGCAAGGTTTGAACAAGCTCAGAAAGAATCATCCAACCCCACAGGATTCAGCGAGTGCGGTAGGGAATCTTTGGGTGGGGTCTACCTGTGGATATATATATACGCCTGCGTACCTGGGTGACCTTTTCCATTCCCTTTGCTCTAACCTTGTCGAGATGCCTATCCCCAAAGAGATCCAAGAGAATCTTGCCCGAGCTTGTGAGGCTACCACCGCTTGAGTTGTTGGCATGACCGATGTGTCCCTTAACAAACTACCGAGCACCCTAGCAAAAACTAACCCCGCCAAGAAAGCTAAACATCTTCCAAAGGCTGCCAAGCCCATCTACCAGGAGCTGAAAATGCCGTGGATGACGGGGCTGGCTCCTCTACTCAGCTTCTGATGAGTCCAAATATTATACTTATTTTTGGACTCATCTGGGCCAGTTTTATCATCTTAGCACAGCACTTGAGAGCTATAATCGCTTAAATTTGTTTATCTGCCTATTTAATGATTAAGTGCACTTTTAGGCCGTTCTCTGTGTGTTTTAGTTGTTTCTGTGTTCTCGTTTGTTTTTATTGTTTTCTCACTGTATCTTGAGGATGTGGTGTGCCCGTTGATTGGCCTTTCTGCCTCGTCTGCTGGTGTATGGGTCGTGTGCATGCTCCTGAACTGCTCAGGAGACCTCAATGATATAGGAACACTATGCACGATAACTGGACTAAGTGCGCACAACCACCGGTCGTGCGCCACTGATCGTGCAGATTACATTCTCCTTTTCACCAGTCTGCCTCGACGTTCGCATGATCATTGGACCTATTGCGCATAACCATTGGTCGTGCGCTAGTGATCGTGCGCTCTATCCTCTTCATTTCCTTGTTCTGCCCGGGTAATGCACGAGCACTGGCCATATCGTGCACGACCACCGGTCATGTGCCACTACTCGTGCGTGTTCACCCCAAGTTTTTGCATTTCTGTCTTCGCTAATCGCACGATCAGTGGATTCAGAGGGCACGACCACCGGTCGTGCGCCACTGATCGTGCGCGTATTTGTTGATGTTTCTGTTCAAGTTGTAGGTTGAATTGGAAATTACGCACGATCATTGACCGACAGTGTGCACGACCACTAGTCGTGTGCCACTGATCGTGCGCTATGTTTGTTCTGCCTCCATATTTAAGGGACTAGTCCACGATTTAGGTCAAGGTGCGTTATTTATACGATCGGAGAGTGAGGGGGAAGTGCCGTTCAACTAATCCAGCCACCTCCAACTTCATCCCTTCCATCAAGAGTCCGTAGCCGTTGATTTCGAAGCTTTCCAAACCTTCCAGAGAAGCTCCCGGCCATTGACAACCTCAAATCAAAGCTTTCCACCAGAGTTGGAGAAGAAGACAACCTAGAGAACGGACTCAAAGGCCCTCGAGGTGACAGCTCGTCGGTACCAGAAGCCTCCTCGGACTGAGCCTGGAAGCGGATTGATAACTCGCTATTCTGGCAAAGACCTGCGGTGGACCATCACCCTCTAGTGGTTTACTCCTCTTCCCTTTCTTTCATTGTATGGAATAACTTGATATTGTAATGAACTACATTCATTACTCTATATCTAAATGGATGTTGTAGTTTTCAGTTGCTTTTGAGTTGTGTGTTGTGAATGCACCTCACCCACTCCACATCCACCTCATACCATTTTCACCCAATTGCACTCCGCACAAGAACACTTCCATCCATTAGCTTTCCGTCCACTCACCCAACCGAAGTTCGGCATCGCGACCGATACACTCACTTCACTTTGCGACGCAGTGCCTTCGACCCGCATAGTCTTAGCTGGTTAATCGATCACGACACCACACTCTCACAAGCCCTTTTTTTTATCTTTTCTTCGTATAACCCTCATAACAATATTTTCTGAACTGTCATAGCTCTATGCTAATTGCATTCCTCAAAAGACCGACACTCGGGGATTTATTCCCAAAATTTATAACTTGTGCGACCGGTGCGCTTGCCGATTTACACGCATCAAGTTTTTGGCGTTGTTGCCGGGGAATGCAACTTTAGAGCGCTTCAGGATGACTGAAAATTTTGTTATAAGAGTTATTCGTGTGGCTAGAAGTAATTTTTAGTAGTTGTTTTGTTTTGTTTTGATCCCTTTTCTCTTTTGCTTTTATTTCGTCAGTCGGAATTGTTAGTTTTATTATCCGAATCTATGCAAAGTAGTTGTATCCTTTGTATTTGAGCTCTCCGCAATATGGGCTAATTTCAATATCTGTTGCCGTTATTGTGGAGACATCTCTCATGCTAGTGATAGATGCCCTCAGAAGTATAGTACTCATGAAATTCAGGAGTCTACATATCGTAGACATAGGCCAGTTAGCTACCGACCCGCGGAGCCATTGCCGTATTGCTTCTATTCGGCTTCCGCACCCGTTGCGCCGCTAAAGCCGGCTAAGCAGTGCGTTTTCTATCGAAGCTGGGATCATGCATTAAAGGATTGCGTCGCTTACTTAGCTGATCTAGAAGTGGATGATGAGCCGGATATTCGGATTGTCTCCACTTCAACCTTGTGCTGCACCACATCCGTATCGGGATATGCACCATTTCCACCTCTATGTTATGGAGAAGGCAACCCAGGTACGTGCGCCAATACATGTATTTATCACCATTCCGACACAGATATTTATGCTCCTTAAGTGCATACATCACCTAGCATAGAGTCTATCAGTTGTGAAGAGCCGGCGCTCGACTTCTTACCGAGCCCCGTGCCTTCACTGACTTCTTTGCATAGCATTCTTGCTTATTCTGACAGTTCTATTGAGGTTGATTCGCAGGTGGAAACTAGTGTTTCCAGCATTCTGTTAGATCCAGTGGAGGAGGACGACTCCATGGTCGAGGTTGCAACCTCTACCCTATGTGAGGATGCCAGATGCACAGACGAGACGGATGTTGTGCTAGAACCATCTTGCACCATCCTGGACAGGGGTGTTCATTCTCCAACAATTCCACCGACAGGGAATGACTCCGGAACCATCCCCAAGATTGAGGTTCCTTTATGTTATTCTTCCTGTTTTTTTCTTGACCCCGCTCTCTTGCCTACTTACCTACAGGACCACATCGTGGAACTGGTCCAATCTGTGCAAGGGTCTGTAATGCGGCCTAGGTCTTATAGTCACAAGATGCAGGTGGAGTTGGAGCTGACAAGCTTCCCCAGTTACTTTCTGCCCATGACTGACACACACTACATGTATACCTCCACAAGCAGGTGGGCACTTATTCTGTCGTCATTCCGGTACCCGCTATCGAAATGCGAACATGAACCACTGCCTGAGCATTTAAAGTTTCATACGCCAATCAGTTAGGAAATGCCCAGATTTTGAATAAGTCTTGTTAGGAGACAATAAACCCAACAGTTATCTAGGGTAGTGTTTCGTTTGTTTTAAATATATGAAAATCTTTTGTATCTATTTTAGATTTTTTTTTAAAGTTATTTGTCAAAGGGGTGTGGTAGCCCAGCTGTGTGATGAGTCCTCGGTTGCATCACGTGGTCAGTAGTGTGATATTTATTGAAAAAGGGCACACGAAAAATTTCACTGCGCACGACCACTGGTCGTGCGCACTACTTATCATCGCACAACCGCTGGTCGTGCGCCTGCCAAGTTTCTTTAAATATTAATCGGCCGACCACTCTGCGTGCTCCCTAATCCCTCGTTATATCAGCTGTGCGTGCGCTGTTCATCTTCCCTCCCCTTCCGATTTTTCTCCGGTGATCCGCCCCTTTCTCATCCTGTAGGATCCTACAATCTCAGATCTCTCTTCCTCCTTCTGCTATAATGGATCCTGGACGTCGTCATGTGGTAAAGGACTACCAGCGCTCCGGTCATGCTTCGGCAACCCCTGCTCAGATCTTGGGAAGAATGGGAAACTTCTCGAAGGCAGAGCATACCCAGCGGTACAATTTCTTGAAGAACAAGCCCTTCCTCTCTCAGCGGCTTGTTGATTGGAATGAGTTGCGTTCTACTGGTGATGATGGTGCGTTGGATGAGATGGTGCTCATCCTCTACTCCTTTGATTTATGGAGCAAGTTGTTCGAGTGTGACGAGCTGGGATATCGGGAACTGACGTTGGAGTTTCTTTCCACATTCGATTGGAGGACAATAGCGGACAACCGCTATTTACCCACTTGTTCATTCCGGATGATGGGAAACATCTTCACGGTCATATTGCCGGAGCTGGCAATTCATGTTGGCGTTTATACAAAGGCGAAGGCATCTAGGATTAACTACCCCCAGTTATGCATTTATTTTCCTGAGGGTGTGACTCCGCATGCCGCTTGGCGTTCTCTGACTGAAGGAAACGAGGAGTACCTCGCCCGCTGTGCCAAATCAACGAAGATTGTCTCCCCCGCTCTAAGGTATATGCAGCATTTACTTAGTCACTCACTCACAGCAAGTGCAATTAGCAAGAACGTGGTGGGGTTATAGGATCTGATTTCCTTGTTTAGTATGAAGCAGCAGTACCCCATCCATCTGGGGGTACATACTGGCCTATTTCTTCCACCACGAAGCCACTTATGGCCTCACGGGCATGATAAGGGGTGTTTACTACATCACCCGCATCGTGAAAAGTTTGGGAGTTTAGTGCCAGCTACCTCTGATGGTGCAGGTCACTGCCCCTTCCATGATCACCAGGGCCAACCTGGTGAGTTATCATTTGCTGCGAGTGTTTTGGAGAAAGGCTAGCCGGAGATTTGTCGTTAGCATTCCTAGTAATGCGCCTGAGGGTAGTGATGAGGAGGAAGATGAAGGAGAGCTGGGTGAATCATCCGCTATGGGTAGGCGGAGTGCAGGAGTGCCACAACATCAGAGCCAGCAGCAACTAAGGCCTCCAGTAAAGCATGAGGGGCAATCTACCCGCCAATTTAGCCCAGCTCAGGAGCGGGGTGTCCCATATTTATCCGAGCATCTTGCTGATCTGGAAGCTTTGCAGTTTTGGATGCAGGATTTTATTTATCAGCAAGCGGTGAGAGGCGGGCTGAATATCCGACCACCTCCTGCTCGTGTTTCCCCATCGGCACAAGCTCCTCATCCGTCTACCTTTGTGATTCACGACAACGATAGCGAGGAGGAGTGAGTGGAGTTCACCACGGAGCTAGTCTACCAAGCCTTCTGTTCTTATCTTCTGTGTTTTATTAAATTGGAGAAATATTTGTACATAATTCAGCAGGGTTAGACATGAGACAATTAGATTTTTTTGGTTGCCCATCTGGGCGACGAATGTTTTTTTTTATAAACTTTATAGTCTGCTAATACAAGTATTTGGTCCACCTTAAGAACGGTAAACAAAAGTGGCTTCTGGGAGACAACCCATGTTGGACCATTTGGTCCTATGCAGTGTTTTGAGCTCTCTTTTTCTTTATATATATATATATATATATATATATATATATATATATATATATATATATATATATATATATATATATATATATATATATATATATATATATATATATATGGGAAAAACATATATAAGCTCAAGCTTTTTTAAGCCTAAAAAAGCTTGAGTTGGTTCTCCCATAATACATATCGGAATTAAGCATATAATATATGCATTTTATAGCCAAGAACAAGATCTACAACTTTCATGTTGAACATTCTTCCAAAATTTGCATGGTTAGGCCGGAATCTTACCCGAAAGCTTGCTGGCTCGAAATGAATATAATAATAATAAATTTTAAAATTCGAGCCAGCAACCTTTCGGGGCAAATTCCGGCTAAACCATGCAAATTTTGGAAAAATGTTCAACATGAAAGTTGTAGATCTCGTTCTTGGCTACAAAAGTCATATATTATTTGCCTAATTCCGACATGTATTGTGGTTCTCCCAACTCAAGCTTTTTTAAGCTTAAAAAAGCTTGAGCTTATATATTCCAAACCCTATATATATATATATATATATATATATACATCTTTTGTTTTGCGTACGTATTTAAATCGCAGGTGCAAGAATTTTTGAGGCGCGGCAACTTGGCCGCACTTGGATATCTTGTCGCACGACCGGTATGCTCAATTTTGAGTATAGGTACTTCTTCCCCTAGCTCGTTATTTTCATTTGCATGTTTTACTTTTTTGTATTGTCACATTTTAGTCTGGGGGTGGAGTCGCCTGTGATCACTACACAACACATATTATTGCATATTGGTCTGCACTTATTTATTTCATGCTCACTTTTACATACACTGAATCACGCACATGAGTGCGCACTTAACTATACGTGCGGCTCAAGTCAAATGCATTACTTTTGTGTCAACTCTACAAAAGGTAGTGCTGGCTTAGGATTTTGGGATCTAGTAGTTCAAAACTCATGCAGTGTTCCTAATCGAGTACTCATGATTTGCATAGAAATAGTCTAGGATTACTTTTTCTTCATGCTCGTAGATTTTAATTTATTATGCAAAAGGAAATTCTGTATGTGTTACTTAAAATTGTAGAATCTGTAGTAATCAAACGGTAGTGTAGGGATGAGTATAGCCGCCACTAGACTCGTATTGCTTGAGTCGGGGGGGGGGGGGGGGAAGGATCATCTTTCACAGCGGCTGAGAACTTGCCCCAAGCTACTCTTGAAGCATTGGTGCCCGGCTAGTCGAGTGTGAGCGTGAGGTAGGCATTTATTTTTGCTAATTTGAGCTTTGTTGTACCTAGTCCTATCAGCTGACCCTTGCAAGCCAAATTTGCGCCTACCCTACTTTTGTTTCAGCTCCACCTAGATTCACGAAAGCATAAAAGCCAACCCTTTTGTCGCAACCACAACTTTGAGCTTGACTGATTTCAAAAATTTTATGTGTTGTGATATTTGGGATTCTTGTGATGTGGAGATGAAGTCTTGAATTGCTAATTGTTAGATATGGGGTTGCTGAATGAAAAAGAAAAGAAAAAAAATGAGAAAGAGAAAATCTCAAAGTATTACAAGGATAATTGCAATCCCCATCTTATGTGTTAGTTTTTGGTCGGGATAGGCCGTGTGAACACCCGGTTTTCAAGCCAAGTCAAGGGGTGTGTCGCACATGCATTTCTTTGTGGCTATTTGGGTTTAGCTCTTGTTTGCTCACTTTGGTTGCGTGTAGCCTTCATGTTTATCATTGACTACCACACCTTAGCTTTTGCGCCATTCAAACCCTACAAGTCCTGCTGATTCACATTTGAGTCTACTTAGCATCGTGGAGAGAGTGTGAAAGGGCAAGCTTATGGTTTCCAACATTGATGGATTTCTTTTGAGGTGATCACAAGCCTCGGTCTTGGGCAATGCTCGCCTTAGTGGCATGTCTACTTTCTCCATACACATGACCGAACGATTCTACAGAATTCCAATTTTAAGTAGACACAATATTTTTTTACCTCTATCGAATAATTTAAACTCTGAAGTATAATTAAAAAGTTTTTCTATTCTATTTTCTATGTAGATGATGTATTTGATTTCTCGTTCTACTTTATATTGAAGTTTCTAAGCCAGCTAGTTATTTTTATAGTCCACGAAGTAATGATTTGTGCGGGACGCACAAATGGGTAAGTCTGGGGTGTGATGAGTCCAAATATTATACTGATTTTTGGACTCATCTGGGCCAGTTTTATCATCTTAGCACTGCACTTGAGAGCTGTAATCACTTATATTCATTTATCTGCCTATTTCATTATTAAGTGCACTTTTAGGCAGTTCTCTATGTGGTTTAGATGTTTCAGTGTTCTCATTTATTTTTCTTATTCTCTCACTATGTCTTGAGGATGTGGTGTGCATGTTGAGTGGCCTTTCTGCCTCGTATGCTGTTGTATGGGTCGTTTACATGCTCCGAAACCGCTCGGGAGACCCCAATGATACAGGAACACTGCGCACGATCACTGAACTAAGTGCGAACGACCACCGGTCGTTCTCCACTGATCGTGCGCATTACATTATCCTTTCCCCAGTCTGCCTCGACGTTCGCACGATCATTGGACCTATTGCGCACGACCATTGGTCATGCGCTGATGATCGTGCGCTCTGCCCTCTCCATTTCCTTATTCTACCCGGGTAATCGCACGAGCACTGGCCATATCGCACACAACCAACGGTCGTGTGTCACTGCTCGTGCGCGTTCACCCCAAGTTTCTTCATTTTTGTCTTCGCTAATCGCACGATCAGTGGATTTAGTGCGCACGACCACCGGTCTAGCGCCACTGATCGTGCGCGTATTTGCATATGTTTCTGTTCAAGTTGCAGGTTTAATTGGAAATTACGCACGATCATCGACGGACAGTGCGCACGACCACTGGTCGTGCGCCATTGATCGTGTGTTATGTTTGTTCTGACTCTGTATTTAAGGGCCTGCTCTGCGATTTAGGTCAAGGCGCATCATTTCTGCGATCG
This sequence comes from Platanthera zijinensis, assembly GCA_039513925.1. Lineage (NCBI taxonomy): Eukaryota > Viridiplantae > Streptophyta > Magnoliopsida > Asparagales > Orchidaceae > Platanthera > Platanthera zijinensis. Next base: position 150,808,773 of record CM077082.1, read on the forward strand.
GAGAGTGAGCGGGAAGTGCCATTCTAATACTCCAGCCACCTCCACCTTCATCCCTTCCATCAGGAGTCCGTTGCCGTTGATTCTGAAGCTTTCCAAACCTTCTGGCGAAGCTCCCGGCCATTGACAACCGCAACTCAAGGCTTTCCACCGGAGTTGGATAAGAAGACGACCTAGAGAACGGACTCAAAGACCCTTGAGGTGACAGCTCGTCGGTACCAGAAGCCTCCTCAGACTGTGCCCGGAAGCAGATTGACAACTCGCTATTTCGGCCAATATCTGCGGTGGACCTTCAACCTTTAGTGGTTTACTCCACTTCCCTTTCTTTCATTGTATGGAATAACTTGATATTGTAATGAACTACATTCCTTACTCTATATCTAAATGGATGGTGTAGTTTTAAGTTTCTTTTGAGTTGTGTGTTGTGAATGCACCTCGCCCACTCCACATCCACTTCATACCCTTTTCACCTGATTGCACTCTGCACAAGAACAATTCCATCAATTAGCTTTCCGTCCACTTGCCCAACCGAAGTTCGTCATCGCAATTGTTACACTCACCTCACTTTACGACTCGGTGCCTTCGACGCGCATAGTCTTAGTTGGTTATTCGATCACGACACCACACTCTCACAAGCCTTTTTTTTTATCTTTTCTTCGTATAACCCTCATAACAATATTTTTCTGAACTCTCACCACTCTATGCTAATTGCATTCCTCAAGATACTGACACTCGGGGATTTATTCCCAAACTTTATTACTTGTGCGACCGGTGCGCTTGCCGATTTACATGCATCAGCTTCCCCCTGAGCAAAAGGGTAAATAAATCGTTGATCTCTCCGCCGACCCGGACAGCCAACAGAATGACGGCGAGTCCTCCCTGTCGCGAATAGATACCCTTCATGACAAATCGTGTCCTCAAACTCCGGACACTCGCCTGCGGGACCCAACCCCCCCCCCCCTGGGACCCTGGGGTTCGACTCGCAGAAGCTGAAGTCACCAGCTTGCACCCCTTCTCGACAATCTTCTGCCGCTCCCGATCTTGTGGGGAGAACCACTTGAACCATCCCGATCCCGGGATTTGTCCTTCTCCCCCCGGGAACTCATTTACCGGGTTGTGGCAAGAACCTGGGGCTGCTCTCTCTTTACACCTCACTGGGGGAGCCGAGCCTGCCAGGTAGGTTTATGCTTATATTACTCCGTCCTGCCTAGTTTCCTTATAGTACTCACCCCTCATGTAAGGTTGATTAACTTCTTCTATAGATGCCCCCAGCCAACCAGATATCGATGGTTCTTCGGATTCAGCTCGCTACTCGTCCCTTCCTTCCCCTAACTCGATAGAGGCCTTCCAGGGCCCTTTGGTGGAGAATGACGAGCTGACGAGGCGAGGATTCGTGTTCTTCAAGAAGTTGGTGCACGGGCTGCGCAAGATCCAGGAAGACAATGAGAGGCTACAACGAGACTATGTGCGGCTTGAGTACTAGTTGAGGGGCTGCCCTGCAGGCGAGGTGGAGGGCGGCCTAGCGAACGAGGCGGCATTTCCTACTCCGCTTATGGATGAGATCGGCGAGAATCTCTAGGCCGCCCATAAGAATCGTGAGTTAATACGCGAGCTCCACAAATCGCACTGACCTGTGAGGAAAGGGACGCGAGGTGGGGTAGGTAGAAATGCTCCCCGATTGAGCCTACCGGTACTCGCCCGCAGCCCCCTCAGCTCGCGCGCATGTGAGATAGCCCCTTCCTTTTTATGCAATTGATTTCTTTGATCTGTATTCACACCCCTGTCTGTAATAACTTGGAATATTCTTTATATTTTCAATTTTTCCATTTGAATAAGATATTGCTCTTTGGTCTCAGCTCGGCGTGTAATTGAACAGACCTTAGAAGTCGACGAGCTGGGGTTGGCAAGCCGGGGCAGGCAAGCTGGACTGATCGGTCGGCTCGGCCTTAGATATCTTTTTCTATAAATAGGTCCCCTCACCAACCCCGTTCCACCGCCTTTATTGCTTTTGCACCACCCTCTCTTGCCCTTTCCACTACCTGTACTCGCGCCTAGATCATCCTACGAGCATGGGCAAGACAAACCCTGATGCCGACGAGCGCTCCAAGTGTGCTCGGCATTTTTCTGAGTATATCTTTTTTGAGGGAAACACATCGGAGGAAGAACTCGCAGAGTTCATTAATGGCTACATGCCCCCTGGATTCAAGGCGCACATACCTAGGGGGTGAAGCTATTAACACCTTCTACCCTGACGAGCTCTCCTTCCCCATCTCGCATTTCAAGGTGGGGTTGCACCTACCCCTCTAGCCGAAATCCGCCAAATATTCAAGTATTATTTTGCGGTGCCCGTGCAGCTGAACTCGAATGCCATCACCATGATAGTCTCCTTCACGTGCTTCCTCCTCAAGGAGCGGATTGAGTTCAACTTGACCGTCTTCAGGAATATTTTCACCTACAAGGCAACTCTCGACGACATCGCCTACTTTGGGGGCTCGTTTATCAAATTCACGAGATCGTGAACAAGCACCACAACTGGATGTCCAAGATCGCCTTCATCAAGTGCGACCTCGGCAAAGTCCCCTACTCGCCACTTTAGAAGGGCAAGGAGGTGTACCGACCCCCTATTTTGTCCGATAATGATGCCGAGCTCCACAAATTCTTCCTCCACAAGGATTTTGAGGTCGCCTTCCTCCGAAGGGGCCTCGACTCACTCCTCCCTATCCTTCCCTGCAAAGGTATACCTCGCAAACTTTTATTCTTGCCGAACACGCCATATCCATATGATTTTCTAACCATTTTTTTATTGTAGGAGAGAGACAGATTCCCGAGAACCCGCCCTTTGCGAACACGGAATTCCACCCCGACCCACTCGTACGCGTGAAGGCAACCGTAGCAGCTTGCCGAGATGAGCTGGCATCCTCCAAGCCCTCATCCAATAAGAAGCGACCGGCTCCTTGGGGGTCCAGTTGCCTCACCGCATGCCACATCCAAAGAAGATAAAAAGGGCGGTAGTGACCTCCATGGCAAGACAATAACAACAACAACGAAAACCAAGGTACATGAGCTTGCCCGAGCCCTCTCCCGATGGATCTACGGAGAGCCAGCTGAAGGAGATGTTAGAGAAAGGGGAGGGAGGTGGCGATCCCTCCGCTCCTCCTACTATAGAGGAGGTCGCGACCCACGAGACGTGGTTGCCGAAGAGCTACCCCCTCTTCAGTTTCGGAGGAAAGGTGAAGGAATCGGCCAGCGAGCCGATGGTTCGATGGGATTAGCATACCCATAGGGTCTCCATCTCATCCCTCCACCCCTCCTATTTAGATTTTCAACCCTCCTCCGCTCATTCTTATGCCCTCGGATTCGGCCTATATGGCCACGAGGATGTCGAGGCCTACAAGGGCGCGACCCTACTTAAGCTCAGCCCTCATGCAAACCCAAATGCGGGCCCTAGAACTGCACCATATGGTGATCCGTCGCGGCTTTAACCTCAGCCACCTCCTACTAAAAGCCGAGCAGGGGCGTGACCTTGCCAAGGATAAGGCAGCCGATCTAGCGAGGTAACTCGGCATTGCCGAGAGCTTACTCGCCAAAGCCATCGGCGGGTTGGTAAGTACCCGACCCCTCCTTCTCTCTTTACTTGAGATTTTTCATAGTGGAAATTGCTGACCTTTTCTCCTTACAGGATGCCTAGTCCGCGAGTGAGCTGTAGACCCGCGCCATCGGACTGCAGGAAGAAAACACCCAGCTGCATGCTTGTGCATCCGAGCTGGAGGCTCGCTCCACCGAGCTGGAGGTAGACAACAAAAAGCTCACGGATCAGAACAAGGATCTCTGCGGCAAGGTCATCCTCCAAGCGGAGGCCGTCCTTCCCCCGAGTGGCTGCGAGCTTCCCCTTCCTATTCAAGAGGCCAAGGATTTTGGCGAGAGTGAGGTCGCTAAATGATTGCGGGTCAACTCTATCGAATCCTCCGAATGCACCCTGCATATCATGAAGGAGACAGGGGAGCTGGTGGAGGGTTGTAAGGAGATCATAGTCCGGGAACTCATGCCGAGATTGTTCTCTCCATCTCCGCCCGGTGAGAAGGAGGAGATCTTTGGCTCACTCTTTGAGATGACCAAGGATTTCAAGGGTGGGCATAAGTCCGGGGGCAAGGAAGACCGCCAGGAAGAAGGCGAGCGCTGACGTGCACCCCCATCTTTTTTTTGTCCCTCACTATAACTCTCCCCTCCCACTTTTTATAACCTCGTTGAGGTGAGCTCCCCATTGTAATTCCATTTTGCTCAATAAAATAGATTTTAACATGAATTTCTCTATCTCCTTTTGAACTTACTTACTGTACTCGCCTACGAGGTTTCCCCATGGGAATCCTCGTCGGGATAGAACTCGTTGTTAGAATGCATGTGTTTGGACACGTATCTGTGAGTAGACCTTGAGGATTCGCCAACTCTAGGCAATCTAGAAGTGGATTACTCATCGCGCCAGGCTCGCCACCACCCAGCTCACCCGCGAGCTGCCACTTTTCTTATCAGTATTAAACTGAAATCGTTAAAAATTTACAAGTACAATCTAAAGGTGGTGGAATATATTTGTCAATATTACCCAGCTTACCATTTGTCGAGCCGCTCCCGCGAGTACCAGCTCGCCAAGGGCACCCCCAGCTCGCCCATTGTCTCTTTCTATGGCCATCCTCTAGGTGCTACCACTGACCAAATCAGCTAAGTGAAAGCCTGATGGTGAGTCTTGAACATCCTCTAGCCTAAGCCCTCTAGGGTCATAATGACGTCCTCGAGGCCTGGTCCCTGCCAACTAGGTGGGAGCTTGACAGCGGGAGCATCTCAGGACCTAATCCTAGAGCGAGAATACTTTCCTCTGCCCAACCCCCAGGTGCTACCATCGGCCCAATTAGCTAAGTGAAAGCCTGATGGCGGGTGTTGAACATCCTCCAAGCTCAACCCTCCAGGGTCATAATAACATCACTCGAGGCCCGGGCCCTGCCAGCTAGGTGGGAGCCTGATAGCGGGAGCGTCTCGGGACCTAACCCTAGAGCGAGAATACTTTCCTCTGCCCAACCCCCGGGTGCTACCACCGGCCCAATCAGCTAAGTAAAAGCCTGATGGTGGGTGTTGAACATCCTCTAGGCTCAGCCATCCAGGCTAATAATGACGTCACTCAAGGCCCGGGTCCTGCTAGTTAGGTGGGAGCCTGACAGCAGGAGCGTCTCGAAACCTAACCCCAGAGCGAGAACACTTTCCTTTGCCCAACTCACGGGTGCTACCACCAGCCCAATCACTTAAGTGAATGCCAGATGGTGGGTGTTGAACATTCTCCGAGCTCAGCCCTCCAGGGTCATAACGACGTTACTCGAGGCCATGGCCCTACCAGCTAGGTGGGAGACAAACAGCGGGAGCGTCTCGGGACCTAACCCCAGAGTGAGAATACTTTCCTCTACCCAACCCCTGAGTACTACCCCCGGCCCAATCAGCTAAGTGAAAGCCTGATGGTGGGTGTTGAACATCCTTCAGGCTCAGCCTTCTAGGGTCATAATGACGTCACTCGAGGCTCGGGCCCTGCCAGCTTGGTGGGAGCCTGACAGCGGGAGCGTCTCGATACCAAACCCTAGAGCGACAATACTTTCCCATGCCCAACCCACGAGTGCAACCATCGGCCCAATCACCTATGTAAAAGCCTGATGATGGGTGTTGAACATCCTTCAGGCTCAGCCCTCCAGGTTCATTATAATGTCACTCGAGGCTCGGGCCCTGCTAGCTAGGTGGGAGTCTGACAGCGGGAGCGTCTCGGGACCTAACCCCAGAGCGAGAATACTTTCCTTCACTCAATCTCCGGCCTTGCCAGCAAGATGTAAGCCTGGCAGTGGGAGCATTTCAGTACATAGCTTGGTAATCACTTGTAACAAACTTGATCTGCAAGAGAGTTAAGGCATCAAAAGATTTCATATTCACTAAAGGAATGGACTTACATACATTCATGGATAGAAATGCTTCAAGTCATAACCACTCTAGGTATGACTTAGGGTTTTGCCTTCCACATCCTGGAGGCGGTACCCCCCCTGACCTCAGTGCTTCTTATACAATGTAAGGACCTTCTTAGTTGGGGTTGAGCTTCCCCACTGCCGTCGATCTCCCTGCTGCATCCACCTTCTTCAGGATCAAGTCCCCTTCCATGAACTGTTTGACCCTGACATGCTTGTTAAAATACTTAGACATTCGTCGCTTGACCTCTTCTTGCCGGATGGCGGACAGGTCACGCAGCTCCTCTATCATGTCCAGGGAGAGCCGAAGCTCTTCCTTGTTCTCAGCTCTCCATTCCTCCTTGCCTTCTAGGGCCTCTGCCACCCAAGGTGTCTGGACTTCAAATTCTTTGGGAAGTACTACTTCGTAGCCATGGGAGAGCTTGAAGGGGGTCTCCCTATGGCTGTGTTGGGGGTGGTCTGAAAGAGAAGCGATAGATCACACTAACTCTAGAGGGGGGTGAATAGAGTATTAAAAATCTTTTCAATACTTTTTATAGTGAATTAAAATAAGTGATATCTATATATAAATATGCAGAAATAAAAACACAGAATCACAACACAAAAAATAACAAATAGAGCAACCAGACGACACAAAGATTTTATAGTGGTTCCCCTAAAACTTGGGTACATCCACTCTTCTATCACCCTGGTAGGAATCCATTATAGGTTTTTGATCAGGTTCCCTGCCACCACAGGTTTTTTCTCAGGTGGCCTGTCACCACAAGATCTATTTTCAAAGGAGATCTAACAACCCTTTTTGTTTTTGACCAGGTGCTTAAAAACAAAACTAAGTCTTTTGATCAAGAGACTTAAAAACAAAAAGGTCTAACTTTTGAAGGGAGTTAAAACCCTGTACACAGGAAAGAAAAAATAAATTGATATTGTCCTCTCTTTCTCAATGATCTGAGAAGACTAGTGGATTGATGTTGTTGTCAAAGTTCCCCCTGAAATGTAGAATAGTTCAGGAGAAAGAAAGCTTTTCTCAGGGTGTAGGCATTCAGATGGCTTATAGATCCTCAGGAAGCTTTTAGACAGATGTTGATGGATTGTCTCTTGAAACCCCTGAAGCCAAAACTGATGAAGACCATAAGTTATATATGCGAGATATTCTTCTTTCTGTTTTTTCTGCAAATTATTCTTTGAGTCACAGCTTTCTTTCTATGTTTATTCCTATCTTGCTGTCTTGAAAAATAATACTTATATATTCCTTGCAGATTTCAGCATTTGAAATTAGAATTCCTTTCCTTGATTGACTGTAGAAATTCTGGGAGTTGAATGGCTAGAATTTTTCTTTAATGAATTTCTCCAACTATCTTAATAAAATAAGCCAAGTAATAACTCTTTGAAGGCCATAATTAATGATGTCATGGAATGGCTATATTCATAAGAATATTGTGCATAAATTATCAGAGCATTACAAACATTATAATATAACTTGAAATTCATCATCCTTAGTCGAGCAGAAATCATCAAGGAATTAGTCGAACGGAACCTGGGAGAAAATAGTCGACCTCAAGAAATTTTTCGTCGATCTGAGCTCCAAGATCGTCAAGCTGAGAATTCACTTTCGTCGAGCTGAGCTCCAAGATCATCGACTAGAAAATTAACATGTCATTTTGAGCTCCAAGTTCGTCGAGCTGAGATAGTCCTTCGTCGAGCTGAAGTTCTGATGTGAAATCAGAGATCGTCGATCTCAGATTGACTTTCGTCGAGCTCAACTCAGAGAAGGAACTCTAAGTTTGTCGATCTGAGATCAACGATCATAGAGCTGAGTTCAGCTATCGCCGAGCAACTTTTTATGCAATCTTTAAACTGTCTTGTCTCTAAATTCTTGAGTCTTTGAAGTCTTTGGAAGGCAGGTTACAATAATCTAATCTAATATGACTAACCTTAACCCTAGAACTAAAAAATGACCCTAGGATATACATATTGGGTCAACAAACCAAATAGTGAACCTAGCCCAAATCCAAACTCGAGTTCCAACAATCTCTCCCTATTTGGGGGAGATCACTATGAACAATCATAAAAGAAAAATCACAAAGCATAAAAAAATATCTGGCAGAATTATAATGTTTTAGCAGATATAACCAAAATGTGCCTTGTGAAATTTTTACAACAAATAACAGTTAAGTTCAAAAAGCAGAAAAAGGAAAAACTGACAAACTTTCTTTGTTGCATCCGGTGAAGTTTCAGTAGATGGTTTGGTGAAGATTATTTCTCTTTTGAGTTCAGCTGCTTGCAGTTTTTTCATTTTCATGTCTTCAGCTCCAAGAATTGTCACAGAAGTAGATCTTGGCACAATTGCTTCAGGATGTAAAGACATGTAAGTATCAACATTAAAAAGATTATGTACCTGATATTTTTCTACTTCTTTCTTTCTATATGATGACATTATAGTAAACTGGGATACATCCTGTCCTTCTTCTTTAGCCATTCTGATTTGAGACAGCCCTATAAGCTCTTTAAATCTGGTCATCCTTGAATTAGGATCCATTTCTGGATCATATATTAGAGATAGTGGCCTTTCTGGACTGGATTTGTCTTTTTGGCTGCCTTGTTCTGCTGGCTGACTGTAATGCTGTTGCTGCTGCTTTTTTCTCTATTGAATGCTAGACTGAGTATCTGACCTAGAAGGTCTTTCTCTGCTGTTGTGAGTTGATCATGATTGATTAGAGTGAGAAGTAGATCTTTGACCATGAGAAACACTGCCTGCTGAACTAACTACAGGAGGAGAAGGACCTCTACTAAATTGAGGTGGAGGAGAGAATCTCTTACTCTTATTCCTAGCTTTCATTTCATTCTTTGAATATCTCATCCAGTTAGGGGTGTCTGGAGTGAGTGTTATATTGTGTAGAATGTAATAGGGAGTGTTAGTAGTGGGGTTAGGTGTTAGAGAAGCTTTGGGAGGAGTCATCTTCTTAGCTTTTCTCTTTTTAGAAGTAGTATCCTCTGAATTATCTGACTCATTGTCATCATTAGATTCAATGACAGGATTGTCATAAAGGGCATGAATCCTTTGAAGCATTTCATCATAAAGTATTGGATGAGCCTTTGGCTGTACACTTGTATTTTTTATATCAGCCTGAGGCTATGCTTGAACTTCTGGGTCTACAATTTCTGTAATAACTTGAGCCTGAATATAGTCACTTTCTTCTTCCATATCTTGAAACACAATCTCATCAAGATCTGGCATGAGAGACTCAGCCAAGCCATAAGTTGGAGGTGAGAAAGTCTTTGGCTCTGTATCAATTATTAGCTCTATAATAATATAAATAGCTGAAAAAATTGTCCTTAGTTGTTCAAAAACTTCAGGACAAATTGGAGCTGAGTAGCAAACTATAGCTTTAGAAAAATCAGAAACTATATCAACAAAAGCTAGTAGATTTGATCTATGTACTGAATCAAAAGAATGTAATAAGAAGAGAATATCAACTGTGGGATTTATAATGAAATCACCAACAGTGTTTATTGTTGTATCTACTAAATCTTCTTCAAAACAAGTCATTTATGTATCTTCATCAAAAATTTCAATAATCTCTATTGGAATTGCTATTATTGCTGAAGTTGATGCTGCTGAAGGAGCTTCTTCATTGAACTTCTCCCCCTGCCTAGATTCAGAGATACCTAAACCCAGGCCCCTAGAAGAAGGGACAGAAGAGGAGGAAGCCAACTGAGCATAAAGCAGGGAAATAGAGGCAGTGAGAGGGTCAATAGCCTCAGCAATTAGCTTCTAAAGAGTGGGAGTGATGAATTTGAGAAGATCATTAGCTATGTTAAAGAAGTTTAGGTAAAGGGGTTCAGGAGTAGATGGTGTATAGGTGGATTGGTGACCACAGTTTGAGCAGACAGAGAATCCTTGAGGGAAGTCTGACAGTAGGAAGGTTGGGAATGTTGGTGGAAGATTTGATGGAGGAATGAAATCAAGTAATTCATCTTGAACAGGTGAATGTTGTGGAGATAGATGAGGATATGGAGATGAGAGTAGATTGAATGTAGGGAATGAGATAGGTTGATCTAGATGAGTAGATGAGGATGGTAGATCATCAATATGTGATGGTTGAGGTGATTGAGGAGGTGGAGATGGTAATGTATCCTCATGAATATGAATAGGTGATTGTGGTTAGATGGTGGTTGAGATGTTGATACTGGATGAATGGAGGTAGAAGGTTATTGAAGTGGAGTTAATGAAGGAAATATTGAATGATGATGAGATGGAGGAGGAGCAGGAGCTTCTTCTGGGGTTGGAGAAGTGGTTATTTCAGCCTTAATGTCCTCTGAATTAATCCTGGAGGAGGAGGCCTTGGGGATAGTCCTCTCCCATCTACCAAATAGGGTAGAAGTAAGCTTCTTTGATACATTAATGAAAATGGTCTGGGAGACTAATAATTCTGGAACCTTTTCCTGGAGGAAGATTCCCAGAATTCTTCCAAAGCTCACATCCTTTTTGCGTATCTTCTTTTTGATCAAATAAAATATAATCCTGCCCCAATTTAATGATTTCTTGTTTACCAAGACACTCATCAAATCAAACTGATGACTGGTAATATGTCATGGGCAGAGTGCTAGCCGAGGATGACCTTTCCAACCACATCTGCTAGAAACTTGTATTCAACTAACAAGTTCTTTTTCAATAGCTTGTTAGGGTTTCCCTGGGAGTGACCCATTATAACTAGCATGTCCTCAAACTTATTGCTTGTTAATTCAAAATCATCTTATCCATTTATAAAACCAAAAACTTCTGTTAAAACATCAGGAGTAAGAAAAACCTGGTTTCTAGAAATAGATCCTGAGATGATGGCTTGTTCTGGAGATGTTGCTGTAAATACCCATTCTTTAATTTCATCCACTAGAAGTTTGATTCTGAAGATCATGAATTTTTTCAACTGAGGTCCTTCAAACAACTAAAGGATGACTTTGAAGAATTGATAAGAGTGACTGAAGGAGTCGACGTCAATGTCGAAAACTGCATCGAACTTCATTGCAGAAAGGGTCATCGCTAAGGTCGCCATTATTTTCCTGCAAAAATGAGAGAGAGATCAAGTGCAAAAGAACCAAAAAGCGCGGGATGAAGTTCGATGAATACCCTATTATAAGTTTTCAGAAGATGAAACTTTGAACTTCGTCCAACGCAGAAGGACAACTTCGAACTATGGTCGACGAAAAATTTCATGAAGAAATAAAAAGTGTCGATCTCAGTTTGAAGAGGGGGAAAACATTCTGTCATTCTCAGGTCAACGAAATTATTTTCTGAAACAAAATTCGTCGATCTCTGTTTGACGAAAAGTTTCACAAATAGATTTTGTCGATCTCTGTTCGATGAAAAACTCAAGAAGAGTTCATAGATCATCGATCTCCGTTCGACGAAATATGATCAATTCTTCGACCTCAGACAGAAATCAAATTAAACTTCTCTATTAATCATACCTAGCTTGTTTAATAAGAACAGATGTTTCTTTTCATCCAATGGTTTGGTGAAGATGTCTTCTCTTTGTAAATTAGTAGAGATAATGACAAGATTAATTTTATTTTTGTCTACACAATTGCTAATGAAATGATGTTAAATTTCTATATGCTTGGTCCAACTATGATGCACTAGATTTTTTGCAATGGAAATTGCACTGGTACTATCACAAAATATAGTTGAATTATTTAGATTGAAACCATAATCCAGGAGTTTGTTTTGAATCCACAAAATTTGTGAACAACTGCTGCCAACTGCTATATATTCAGCTTCAGCAGTTGAACTTGACACAGATGTCTGTTTCTTCCAAAACCAAGACACAAGCCTATCACCAAGGAACTAGTATGTTCCTGATGTGCTTTTCCTATCAACTCTACATCTAGCAAAGTCAGCATCTGAGAATCCAGTTAATTCAAATTCTAACTCTGTTGGATAACAAAGTCCTAGATTTCGACAACCCTTTATATATCTCAAAATTCTTTTTACTAAAATAAGGTGAGATTCTTTAGGGTTCACTTGGAACCTAGCACAAAGACATAGAGCAAACATTATATTTGTCCTCCTAGCTGTGAGATACAACAAGGACCCAACAATAGCCCTATATGTTTTCTGTTCAATTGTCTTTTCCTGTTCATCATAATCAATCACAGCTTTTGAAGCCATGGGTGTTTTCATAGCTATGGCATCAGACATCCCAAATCTCTTAATTAGCTCCTTAGCATATTTAGATTGGGAGATGAAAATGCCATCAGGGGATTGCTTCACTTGAATACCAAGGAAGAAGGAAAGCTCACCCATACTACTCATTTCAAACTTTGAATGCATCAGGTCAGAAAACCTTTTGCATAGTTTGGAATCAGTAGAGCTAAATATGATGTCATCTACATATATTTGTACTAGCAAAATTTTATTTTTATGATGCCTAATAAACAATGTCCTATCTACAATTCCCCTAGTGAACTTATGCTCTAAAAGAAAGCTAGCAAGGGTCTCATACCAAGCTCTTGGAGCTTGCTTTAAGACATAAAGAGCTTTATGCAATTTGAAAACAAAAAAGGGATGAGATGGAGAGATAAAACCTTGTGGTTGCTCCACATAGACTTCCTCTTTGAGTTAATGATGGGCCCGCGAGCAGACTCTTATGGGTTGGTTGGTTCGATGAGTCGACCGTCACGGACTGCTAGAAAATCGAAGTTTCTAACGAAAGGAGGCAAGTGCATCTTTCACATGTAGTACTCGATATTCGGGAAAATACCGAGGTCGTATTGTTATCGGGGTCGGGTTGATTATTCTTACTCCTCCAGGAGGGCTATTATTTTACTGAAAGTAAGGTGGATTTTGTTTGTCAAGAACAACGAAAATAAAAGAAAGCTGCAAATTACTAGATTATTCGATGACGGGTTAACGCTCGGCATCGAATCGGATTAAGACTAAAATAAAACTTAATAATTATTGAACTTAGTTTTCAAGTTAATAAAAGGCACTTGGCCATGGAGGTTCCATAAATATGAGCGCACTTATCTCTAGAAATATTGCTCACCTGAACGCTAAGACTACTCGACCGAATGTTAGTCCGACGAAAGATTCCTCTTAACGCCCGCTTTACGCTAAGAACCCTACTATTGGGTGGGGAACCCAATCCGGTAGAACTACGCTTCTCCTCTCTCGAGGGTGATGTAGGCTTGACCGTTTGGGGGTTGTCGAGATGGACGCAACTAAAAACTAGACTCTCTAATGCGTCCGCTATATCAAACAATAATAAAACGCAGCAATCTATTCTTGTACGTCCAAGAAATGTTAAACTAATACGTTGGCTTTCTCGGAGAGGAATTAGTACAAGCATGTGGCGTGCGTGTTGGAGATGACAATAAAAAGTCCATGTACTTGAGCATTAATACAAACATGAGGGGTGCATGAAAGGGAAGAGAGCCTTAATACAAATTCAGATTTTTCCATGAAAAGGACCCATATATGATACCAGATTTTAACACAACTTCAGATTTTAACAAGCAATTTCAGATTTTCCATGAAGGTGAATTAGCCAAGCCCATTGACATTAATCGCAAGCTCTCACAATCATAATCGAAGAGGTCCCGGACTAAAGCAATGATTCAAAATAAGTCCGAGTTATCCCCAAATTAAACAACAAAAGGGTATTCCTCCAATCTAAATTTATACGAGAAAATCAGACAAATTTAGTTTTAAAATCAGATTTTCTAAGACACAAATAATATCAATATTCCGGATGAGAATCTCGGCCTCATTCTCCACCATAACCTCACCAATATTAAGGAGAAAACGCACAAGCAAGAGGGAGAGATTACCCCAAAATCTGAGAACAATGTTTGAGATCTAGTAGAGATAATCCCGCTTCCACGGATGCCGTCGGAACCACTCCGGATGGAGATGCAAGCTACCTTCTTCGGATCTCGGCGGAGGGAGTCCTTTTTTGTTGAATCTTCAATAGTGGGGGGGGATGAAAGCTTGGGGGGCTGTCCAATATTTATGGAGAGGAGGAGAGGGTTTTGGCCTTGTGAGTGGAGGGTGTTGAAGAGGAATCGGCAAGGGGAAAGGTGGAGGGCTGCTCGGTTTGGAAGAGGGCTGGTGGCTGGCCGATTTTTGAGGGAGGAGAGAGGAGGGGGTTCCACGAAATGAGAAGAGGAGGGGAGGAGGGGTGGCCGGCGGCCACAAGAAGAGGGAGAGAAGGAAGGGGGGGCGGCAGCCCAAGGAGGAAGAAGAGATTAGGTTTCAGAAATCTGAATAGGGTTTTTTTTCATCAATTGTCTAAATGAAAAGTTACAACACAAAGCCTTATAAAGGCTCACAACACCAAGGCTATATGCAGCCCAAAGTTTGGCTAAACATAGGCCATAATACATGAAATAAACACACACTAAAACACATAAGATGACACCTCATTTCTAAGAAAATAAAATACATAAAACTAAACAAATAAAATATATAATTATACATTTATTCTTTGATTGGAATAAATATATAACCATATATTTTTAAGCTTCGGCGACGGCGGCGGATAGAGCGGTAGCACTCCAAGTCTTCACGTTCGGCGGCCAACTTGCGACAACGGCCATCATCGTCTTCAAACAAAATGTCGCGGAGGCGACCCGCAACATCAACTAGTAAATCTCGAACCCATGGCGGAGCGACGTCGCCATCAATCCTCCCCCGCTCAAAATCACTCATCACCAATGAGTGGGCTGAGAGAGAGCGGCGGAAGAAGGAAGAAGCACCCAGAGGCAAATCTGGCCTGAGTAGCCATGTAGTAGAAGAGCGGTCATCATCCACCAAACAGAACCTGTCAAGCACAACAATAGTAGCAAGACTTTCGAGGAACCTCGAAAGGGTGTCAATCAAAAGAAAAATAACTATTGTCTTACCATCCGATGCAAGAACCGAGGAATCCGAGTGGAAGAGAGACACGACAGAACTCACACTCCCCAACCCAAGAGAATATAAAGTGGGAGGTAGAAACGTCATAGAAAGCCACTCAGGTGGAAAAGAGACGTGCAATATAAAATCCGGAAAATTGAAAAGAGGTGAAACACCCCATGCATCGCAAAAATCCAAATAAAAAACATCAATTCCGAAATTCTCGTTGGTTATAGAAAGGTTGTCGTTCCTAAATGTTATTTTATTGACGGCGTCAAAAGACATCCGCTCGGGGACTAACCAGACCAAATCCAAATCATCAGCTCTAGAATAGGACGCTCTCAGCAGAGAAAGGAAGTACGTGCGATACAATGCAAAATGATCAGCTAAAGTCATCGACAGGGGTAAAAGAGGATCAAAAGTGTAAACAGTAGTGGACACCACGTCAAGAGGCACAATCAAAAGAGGTTTGTTAGCTACCGCAATCGCAGACATACATGATGACGTATACTCAGAAAAATATTCTATCATAGAAAATGCGTAGTCAGATCGACGTAGTGTGGTGTACAGACCGAATATGAAAACTAGTAACTCATCCAAGCAAACATGTCGGGACAGTCCCAAAGATGGGGCAACGAAATCAGACAACGCATACAAACTCGGACTAGGCATAACAGATTCATGTCCTAACATAGGTGCTAGTCGGAAAAAAGGATCAGGGGGGAGGGCCGATAAAATCAAGTCCGGTGACAAAATCAAATCAGATGGGTCATCAAGACCAGTGGAAATCATCAGGGGAATGTCATCCGGAATATCACCATAAGAGTCGTCCGAAAATGCCTCTCCCACACAAGGTAAGTCTACCAATACGTCATTTCCCTCGTCAGCTAACACTTCCCACGACAAGGGGATCTCATCAAAATCAGGACAGGGGGTAGGACAGACCAAATCTCGGGGAAAATCAGACTTAGCTTGAACTTCAAGCAAAGACGATACAATCAAAGAACTACCTCCCGGGTGCTCACTACTAACATCATCCCAAGGGGCCTCGTCCAAAGCAGTCAATACATCTACCAGCTCGGGGTCATCAGAAGACTCCACAATAATCATGGGACTGCTTCCCGGGTGCCCAACACTAATATTAGCCCAAGTTGACTCTTCGGATCCAGACAACGCATCCACCAGCACGGATTCATCAGAAGACTCCTCAATAATCAAGGGATCTGGACCAGTACTATAGGCAAGGGATAAAGGGATAATCCCAGGGGAGGATATCTCAGAGGAGAAATCCTCATCCAGATCACTAGGATACCCAAGATCATCAGCGTCACTAAGATCGTCAGAAATATCTAAATCGCCCTCAGTAGTGGGCTCAGTCAAGGACACAGACGCAGACTCAATAGGAGAGTCAGGGACACGATGAAACAGCTCGGGGGGAGTCTCTAAAGGGCCTATGGGTGTAGTCGGAATAATACACTCAGTAGGGACAAGATCAGGCACGCCTCTAGACTCACATATGGTGTTCGACGGGATGTCGATCGTAATAGGAATACTCTCACCCCGTGGGCTCATGGCAGTCCTATCAATCACATCTACCGAACTCAGAACAGGCCAACTAAGCTTCTCCTTTACTCCAAAGGTGGGTTTAGGAGAGCTAGGGGTAGCTCTACCAACCCGAGGCAATGGTCTAGTACGAGGGAATAAGAGAGGTCGATAATCAGAGGGGGGACTAGTGCCCCGGAGAGAAGATGTCAAGTCATCCGACATACACGCGGGAGCGTACTGGTCGGTGAGGAGATTCTTCATGACAAGCCAACAGACAACTCTCCCAACGCGTTTCACTTCGCTGAGCCAGAAGTGTTTGGCTCGACCCAATAAATGCATGTTCGCCCCATAGACCATGGTATAGCCCTGTAAACGCTCATGCTCGAATAGAGCTCCATGTCATCTACCCAACGAAGGAAAATCAGGGGACCTCCCAACCCATCGTAGGTGGGGGCAACGCTCCTGGAAGGGTAAGACACGACATCAGTCAATTGGTCGGGATAATGATTAGGCTGACGGTAAGGCCAAGGGGTATGGTGCCCAGGAGGTGGAGGTTGGTGTCCTCTAATTTGGGCAGTCCATTCCTTAATGTAATCTAGTTGATGTCTCGTCCCGTGGCGGGAGGCATCAACATCATAGGCCATGACTCGTGTGGGTGGAAGAGTATACTCTAGACGGGTCGAATGCATGCAAAAGTGTAGAAAACAGTTTTGAAAAAGACTTAGAAAAAAAAACAGATTTTGAAGGGAAAATTGGCCTAAAGCTGACAAAAATTACGACGAAATATTTTATACCGGAGTCGATACTAGCCTAAAGCAAGATATTATTTAAATTTAATACTACTAAGAGAGTGAAGAAAAAGCAGAAATTTTCTTTTTTTGAAAAAAATTAAAATTTCAGATTTTAGCGCGCTATTCGCAGGCCAAAATCTGTATCTTTTTAAAATGCAGGAATTTGATGAAATTGCAGAATTTTTTTTTTGATTTTTTTTTTGCTGAAAGTGACTAACCAAGATGACAATAAGAAACTAACAAGCTTATGAGAGAGAGAAGGATGGTGTCGATTGAGAAATCGGCAACAACCTCCCTCTGATACCAAATTGATGTAGGCTTGACCGTTTGGGGGTTGTCGAGATGGACGCAACTAAAAACTAGACACTCTAATGCGTCCGCTATATCAAACAATAATAAAACGCAGCAATCTATTCTTGTACGTCCAAGAAATGTTAAACTAATACGTTGGCTTTCTCGGAGAGGAATTAGTACAAGCATGTGGCGTGCGTGTTGGGGTGCATGAAAGGGAAGAGAGCCTTAATACAAATTCAGATTTTTTCCATGAAAAGGACCCATATATGATACCAGATTTTAACACAACTTCAGATTTTAACAAGCAATTTCAGATTTTCCATGAAGGTGAATTAGCCAAGCCCATTGACATTAATCGTAAGCTCTCACAATCATAATCGAAGAGGTCCCGGACTAAAGCAATGATTCAAAATAAGTCTGAGTTATCCCCAAATTAAACAACAAAAGGGTATTCCTCTAATCTAAATTTATACGAGAAAATCGGACAAATTTAGTTTTAAAATCAGATTTTCTAAAACACAAATAATATCAATATTCCGGATGAGAATCTCGGCCTTATTCTCCACCATAACCTCACCAATATTAAGGAGAAAACGCACAAGCAAGAGGGAGAGATTACCCCAAAATCTGAGAACAATGTTTGATATCTAGTAGAGATAATCCCGCTTCCACGGATGCCGTCGGAACCACTCCGGATGGAGACGCAAGCTACCTTCTTCGGATCTCGGCGGATAGAGCGGTAGCACTCCAAGTCTTCACGTTCGGCAGCCAACTTGCGACAACGACCATCATCTTCTTCAAACAAAATGTCGCGGAGGCGACCCGCAACATCAACTAGTAAATCTCGAACCCATGGCGGAGCGACGTCGCTGAAAGTCCACCTAGTGTCAACTACCTTCACCTATGGGGGGGGGGAATAGGTGTCTTTGCAGCGTGTTAGCGGAATTGAAATTATACCTGCACAAGAAAATAAAACAACAAATCACAGAGAGGACATAGGCAATTTATAGTGGTTCCCCGATTTGGGTACGTCCACTTTCCCCCTTCGACCTATCTCCCAACCAGGGACGACTCGGTCACTTCACCAACAGGATTGAAATCCAATCCTTGCACTAACGGAAGGAACCCTTCCACACGTAGGAGTCACCACTCCCACAACACGGGTTGCACCCAACCCTTACAACTAGAGACCAATCGGTCCTTTACAAAGAAATTTAAAATAGCTTGTAAGAAATACAAACAACTTTTGGAGACAAAGGTGTCCCTCTTCGTTCGACGATGTGTTCTTGAAGTCAACGAAGAGTCCACAACCCTAGATCTCACTTGGATTGAACCTTCCCGAAACCGGCGGCGGCTTAGTGCGGCGGCTAGGTTCACGGAGTAAGCGGCGGCGACGGAGAGCAGCTGCTGTGCTGGTGATTCAAACCACGTAGCAAAGGAAGCAAGGTCTTCCAACAGTCACACTAGGATCGATCGTCTCGATCGATTCGGACGGGGAAGTTATTCCCGATCTACGAATCAAGAGACAAGGGATCTCTGGTTTGACGCGCGAGACGCTATGCTAGCCTAAGCTTCTGTTGACGAAGATCTGGAGCAACTTGAGATCAACAGCGGCGACACCGGCGCTAACGTCGGAGACGATCGACGGAGCAAGATCGGGATCGGGCTCGACGGCGGCTCGTCCTTTTTGAATTCGCGTATTTTTCTGTCTGTCCCTGTTCATACATACGGGGTATATATATATTAGGTCAAGTATATGACCGTTGTGGGTCCCACCAATACGAAGACTTGAGCCCGGTTCGAAACAGTTCAGATAACTTGAACCGGTCCAGAGAACAACAGGAAATTGCCCAAGTCAAATTCGGCAAGAATCGTGGGTGATTCTCGACGAATCGGCGAGAATCACTTACGATTCTTGCCGACTTCTACTTAGCCGAATTCTGGCTGTACTGATACAGAAGCCGGGGAGAATCGGCGGGAATCACACTTGATTCTCACCGAATCGTCGAGAATGCAAAGTCATTCTCGACGAATCGGCGAGAATCACTTAGTGATTCTCGACGATTCTGCCTTAGAGAAATTTCAGGCGGTGTCGAGACTGCCGGCTCCAACCGGCGAGAATCAGCTAGTGATTCTCGACGACTCGGCGAGAATCATTAGTGATTCTCGTCGATTTTTACTTGGGCGATTTCTCCTCTTTCTTTCCTTGAGCTGGTCTTTGGCCCATCCTTGCTCCTTGTCTGCTCTTGCTTTATCATAGCCCTATACTTGAAATTAAGTACACACCAATAGAGAGAGTACACGTAGGCCAACACACTGATCTGCTCAACGAGGGATTACGTTGCACAGACCCGTGAATATTGACCCACTGCACCCTGACATTGGTGTGTACTTAGCATGGAATAACTGCAAGCACAACTAAAAAATATTTCATCAAATACGTTGTCTATTTACCTTGGCTTGCACAGGGGCTTCTTCAAATCAGGTACATTGAGGATGCAATACCCAACAATCTCCCCCTATTTGAAGAAGCCTAAACCCTACAAGCTAAGGTGAATAGAGCATATAGGAATGAAAAACTGAAACTTAAAAGTGAGGTGATAGGGTATGCATTACCAGTTCCTTGAGAGCACACTAGAACATTGAGCTACCTTAGCCTTAGCCGAGAGGGTAATCTCCCCCTTTTCGGCTTCTACAAATCTGGGTCTGGTGCACCTGACACCATGCTCCCCCTCAGTTTGTGCACTTATGTTTTCACTTGAGTTTCTGGCAGATGCTCCCCCTAGATGCACGAGCCAGGTGTGTCTGGAGTCTTCATTCCTCATAGTTGAGCATCACCAATTCAGTTTTGAAGAGACTGAACTTGGCCTCATCTAGGGGCTTTGTGAAAATATCTGCAATCTGCTTGTCCGTGGGGATATAGCAGAGAGAGATGTCCTTGTTCTCCACGTGCTCCCGAATGAAGTGGTAGCGCACTTCAATATGCTTCGTTCTGCTATGCGATACTGGATTATTTGCGATAGCAATTGCACTTGAGGAGTCGCAGTACATTGGTACTTCCTTGAACTGGAGATCATAGTCTGCTAACTGGTTCCATATCCATAGGAGTTGTGCGCAACAGCTTCCTGCCGAGATGTACTCAGACTCTACTGTGGAGGTTGCGACACAATTTTGCTTCTTGCTGTTCCAGGAGATAAGCCTTCTTCCGAGGAATTGGCACGTCCCGGAGGTGCTTTTCCTGTCATCCCTACTCCCTGCAAAATCAGCATCTGAAAAACCTATTAGCTCGACATCATTGTTTCTCGGGTACCACAAGCCAAGATTGGGAGTACCTTTAATGTATCTAAGAATTCGCTTTGCAGCGACATAATGAGATTCTTTAATGTTCACCTGATATCTGGCACAAACACATGTGGAGAACATGATATCCGGTCTACTGGCAGTAAGGTAGAGCAGGGATCCAATGATGCTTCTGTATTTGGTTTCATCGAAAGGTTTACCTTTCTCATCCTTATCCAGAGACATAGTGGATCCCATTGGAGTCCTCATAGAGGTTGCATTCTCCATTCTGAATTTCTTGAGGAGTTCATTTGTGAACTTCGTCTGAGAGATGAAGATTCCTTCCTCAGACTGTTTCACTTGAAGTCCCAAGAAATACTTCAGCTCCCCCATACTGCTCATTTCAAACTTTCCTTGCATAAGTTTGGAAAACTTTTTGCAAAGATTGTTGTCAGTTGAGCCGAATATAATGTCGTCAACATAGATTTGCACCAGCAAAATCTTGCCTTTGACTTCCCTGAGAAACAATGTCTTGTCTATTTTTCCTCTAGAGAACTTGTTCTCAAGAAGAAAACTAGACAATGTCTCATACCAAGCTCGAGGAGCTTGTTTTAAGCCATATAGCGCTTTATTAAGAAAATATACATGATTAGGATAAGTAGGATTGACAAAACCTGGAGGTTGAGCGACGTATACTTCCTCTTTCAAATCTCCATTCAAGAAAGCCGATTTTACGTCCATCTGATAAACTGTGAATCCTTTGTGGGAGGCATAGGCTAGGAATAGCCATATTGCTTCGAGCCGTGCAACTGGTGCAAACGTCTGGTCAAAATCAATCCCCTCCTCCTGTCGGTAACCTTGAGCCACTAGTCTGGCCTTGTTCTTTATGATGACACCATGTTCATCCAGTTTGTTTCTGAAGATCCACTTGGTGCCAATCACATTCTGCTTTTGTGGTCTGGGCACAAGCGTCCAAACGTTGCATCTTTCGAGCAATTCATCTTGCATGGACAAAATCCATGCAGCATCTTTGTTCGCCTCGTCGAACTTCTTTGGCTCAACCTGTGACAGGAAGCTAAGATGCAAAATCTCGTTAATAGTACCACGGCGATTTCTGACTCCGTCACGAGGATCTCCGATGATCTGATCTCTTGGATGATCCCTCACGTGTCTGAGCTGTAGAAGTCTGGCATCAGGAGCTTCGACTACTTCATGGGCATCTCCTTCTTCTAAAGGATTTGCTCCATTTTGAGTTTCAACTTCTCCGATCTGCGTAGAAGTGGAAACCTTGACGTATGTTGGAGTTGCATCTTTCTCGGGCTCATCCAGTTGCAACCGTTCGAGTCTGGCACCTGCATCTTCAGGAAGATGACTAGAAGTCTTGCAAGTAAGCAAACTTCCTTCATCAAATACAACATTTATTGACTCCTCTACCTGTAAGACCCCCTTTTTTTTCTTTTTCAACCACCGGGGTCTTAGGCCCAGAATCGCCGCTTTGCGGTGACACCTTCACGTCCTGAAGGGTCATCACCACAAGGCGCCGATTCCGCCGGCCATTTCGATCACAGAAAGGTAGCACAAGGTAAAAGTAAGAGCAATGCAGTCCACAATAATAAAAATCACATATATATAATAAAACTCCACGAGGGGAGTGTCCACAGAAACATCAGAGTACTATAAATACGGGCTTATGCCCGGTACAAAATGTCCTCACTACAAGTCTCTCATGCGGAAGCGAAACAGTAAACTACTCAAGGTCGAGACTCACGGTCCCGGCTGTGTGAACTCCGGAGCTAGACTGCCCCATCTCTAGGCGCACCGATCTCTGGGGCTGCTCCTCCATGCTGGGCTCCACGATCCCCTAAATGATGCGGTTCGAAAACCGTTAGTCATAAAGACTAAGCCCTATCATCCCCTACCCCTTCCCCCATGGCTCCTAGGTACCGAGCGGAGAGGAAGAAAGGGAAGGACATGAAGGTGGAGATTAAACATGAAAACAGATGGCAGCGGAAACTAATTCTAGCAAGTTGTGTTAGGTGAGCAGCTAATAAATTGTTATAATAGGTCTAGCAGTAAGAAAAGCAATTAAATGAATTTAAACCTTCACTTATGCGAGAACACATAAGCAAAGGGATCTTTTGTAAGGCTCCCATCGTATAAGTGTCCCATACCACTTATACCTTGGGGTGTCGGTTATCAAACAGCAGGGGTTATTATATGTTGAAAATAACCTTTGATTTATAAACTTGCCCACACAAGCTTATATACCAAGGGGTCGTTTTGCAGGTCCTAATGTATAAGCGTCCCATACCACTTATACTTTAGGTGTCAGGGTTAAATGAATCGATTATGCTATGACATGCTAGTGGGTATGATGAAACATGCAGTGCAACTCACACACCCGACTCTGTGCACACAGACCTTTAGTTCCCCCTTTCGGAGCCGTTACCTCCCAGGATACCTCCGTAGTGGCAGACGGAAGCGGTGGGTTGGGCCTCGCCCACCTCAAAACCAGTAAAAGCACCACTGGTCTGACCTATCGTACGCCTCAACGCTTGGTGCACTAAGCGGACGCCTGCGTACTCTTGCCGGCTGGCGCACCGGACTTCTGTTGGCGAAGTGCTAACCACCTCGCCGAGTCAACGATATCGGTGTCGGTGCAATCGAACTCCCCGATATCGAAAGACCCACCACCTTAACCTTTCCTATCTTATGCACATGCAAGTTTAATCGCAAACAAACAGAACCGAGCCGAAGCTCCCCGGAACAAACGTCCGTCTCCACCCAACCGAGCCGAAGCTCCCCGGACCATCCCGTCCGTTTCCAAACCAACCGAGCCGAAGCTCCCCGGACCATCCGTCCGTCTCCAAACCAACCGAGCCGAAGCTCTCATCATTCTTCCTGTGCCAACAGTGTTTGTGAAGAGTGCAACCCTAGTTACTAAGTTACTCTTGTCGGTTTATTACTACAGTTTACGTTAGCCCAGGACTGCCCCCGGTATACCCCGTGAAGGGCTCTCAAGGGGCACTAGGAACCAAGACGGTGCATTACGGCCCGAAGTTCCCTTTCGCAAGGCACTTATTATTATTGGTTGTCTACCCTTTTACCTGATTTCCTTCTCATATTACATTAGACTATCCTAGGGTGATTTTAAACCTTCCACTCCTCGGGGAAGACGATCTTTCGTCGAACCCGAGCACCTCTTAACTCTAGCTATCACCACTACTCACTACTCTTTATATCTTCCTATTGTAATTTCTTCCACAATTGTTCACCCAGACAAAATGTTTAAACCTCAAAGACTTTCTCAGATCGTGTCCTATTGCATCTCACAACCTGCTATATGCAGACCGACCTAGGCTACATGTCGAACCGGTTATGCAATGATCCATTACTCATCCAAATGCCCTAAACTATTTACTGGAGACTTATCTTGGTATAAATAACCTAAATCCAGAAAATGGAAATTTTCCTAATTTATTTGGCATTTAATTAAATTCCTCGAAAATCTCAAGGGCCACCGGTTTGAACATGAACTATCCTAATTATTCATGCAAGATGTCCAGAAAAATTTATGATAATTAGTAGGCTATCTCAGAAGGCTAAATCCTAAGTATCATAATTTTCTATCATCAAAATGACCTGAAAAACTATTTGGAAATAATCTCTAATTTCTATAGTTTATGAATCAAGTACAGAAACTATTCTTCCAAAAATTCTAAATAATTTATGACATGAAGATTAAGGCCTAAAATTTGCACTGGCTAAGTTTCATAATTTTCCAGCAAGTGTTCTATCCATAATAATTTTTTAAACATAAAAGCCCTTTCTATCATTTGTGAATAAAGTACTAGATTTACTCAACATAAAATTCTATAAAAATTCAGGGATCAATGTTCTACTAGTCAAGATCTAAATCCAGAATTTTAACTGATTATAATTAATGTAAAGTTTCCAAATAATTGAAACAACAAATTGGGCTAATAATTCTTTAACACATGAAGTATAATATATTTTAATCATAAAATTCCAGAAAAATTACGATAAGTCTAATACATCCTAAAACTCCCTCCTCCCGAGTTTCATAATTTTTGGATTAGATTTAGTGCTTAAAATAATTAAATTACATGTTTATCCTATTCCAAAATCTCAACTTTCGAGGTACCTAACTACCTCAAATTCCTTCACTATTTCAACCAGAGGGTTTTCATCATATCCTCCCCCTCTCCTCCAAATTTCAAGGTCATACAAGAGCTTTTGCTCCTATGTCCTTCACAAACCTCAAACTCCCACCCGTTGGAGTTGAGCCAATCTCTTAGGGAAAAATCCACACTAAGCCACACCATGTTACCCAAGAGGGTAGACATAGACTCAACAAATCAGTGGCCAACAACTTCAGCCTCTTTTGAGGAGATTTGTCCACTCCATCTCCAATTGTACTTTTTCCCAAAGTACCCCTCACCAAGACCTATCTAGGACTTGATAATTCCCTATTCAAAACTCGACCAATCGAGTTGAAATTTTGTACAGATCTTAATATTGATGCCAGGGACCACCACCCAAAATTTGGGGGAGTTTGGGCTTAATTTCATCTCCTAATTAATTTTATATTGTTTATTAAATTTTTACAAAAACTTTAGGCAAAAGTTCTCCAAAAATTCTCATTTTTGGACAGCCTCTCGATATACATATTATAGACCTCCAGTCCAAATTTCAAGTCATTTGGACATGTTATGAACCGTGGGCAACCATTTTAATTTCTGGTTAACCTAGGTCTTGATCCCACCAAAATGAGTGCTGTGTTCAAACCACTCACCCAAATTGAATAAAATCAATTTTAAATTAAAGTAGACCCCGAGGGCTACAACTTTTGGGTCTGGTCATTTTTCCTAATTCGGCCTCTAAGTGCCTCATTTTGCAGCCTTAAAATATACTAAACCGAGTATATTTCTCCTTATAAAATTATTTACATAATTTATAAGTATAAAACGATTTACTGTTCATCTTCTACAGAACCCGAAACTAGAACCAGGAAGCCATTTTTTTCCTGTAACATTTCCGTGATCCGTTGCCGGCCGTCCGGTCACTTCCCTGGCCAGCCACCACCACCACCACCTCCGTTGAGGCGATGGCTAGCGGTCGGCGGTGGTTTGGCCGCCGGAGGTGGCGGTTTCCGGCGAACTCAAAATATCTTTTTCATGGTTTTTCCATGAAAACGAGAGATGGATCCGGCTCCGTTGAGCGCGAACCTCCTTTCTCAGAATCCTAAGATCTACCCATGAAAGAGAAGGAGTAGAGGAGGACCTTGTTCGCGGTTTGAAGGCGAGAAGAGCGTCGGGGTGCCATGGCGCGGTGGTGGCGTTTGCTGAACTTCTCCTACAGCAAGAACAAAGGTCGGTTCTGATTACTTGAGCGTGTAACCTTCTCCTCTTTCCCTAAGTGGGCTTTTATAACTCAGGAAGTGGGAAGATGAAATGGTAAAAGCCATTATGTCCATGAAGTTTACCCCTTAACGTTTCGGTTACGGTGAAGGGATAAGAAACGGCGGAACTGAACAGGTGTGTCCAGCTGGCGGTTTTCTATTGGACCACCTTTTCTTCATTTATTATATAATTTCAGAAGGAAAACGGCCGGTAGTTACTCCTGGTGTAACTTCCCACACCAGCATTTATTACCACGCGTGTTAGAATTATTTCGGGCCTGAACCGTCGTTTCGGCCAATGTCACGGGCGTGACAAATGGGTCACGGGCGTGACAGGCCCGGGTAGCCCATTCTGGGTTCGACGATCGTCGAACTAAGATCGACGATCGTCGATCGAAGGTCACGGGCGTGACACCTGTGTCACGGGCATGACAGGCCCGAACGGCAGATTTCTGGTCGACGATCGTCGAATTGAGATCGACGATCGTCGAAAGCTGGTCACGCCCTAGGTCACGGGCGTGACCTCCAGGTCACGGGCGTGACATGCCCGAACGGCAAGTTTCGAGCTCGACGATCGTCGAATTGAGGTCGACGATCGTCGAAGGCTGGTCACGCCCTAGGTCACGGGCGTGACACTCATGTCACGGGCGTGACATGCTCGGGCCGCAAGGTCGACGATCGTCTCACGGCGATCGACGATCGTCGATGGGGTCACGCCCATAGTCACGGGCGTGACATCTTGGTCACGGGCGTGACATGCCCAGACAGCGCATTTGACGATCGTCTCGTGGAGATCGACGATCGTCGAAGTAGTCACGCCCAGGTCACGGGCGTGACGGGTCGGTCACGGGCGTGACCAACCCTTGATCCGAAAACTCGGTCGATTTATTTTCACTTTTTGTGCTCCCTGGGGTTCTGACTCGACCATCCGACTCCTAGGGGTCTAGCCGGAAATGGGATGTTACAAATCCCAATAAACAAAACAAAAATTTCGTCCCCGAAATTGAGGTTGAGCCTATGGGGATTTCTATCGGAATAAATTAAACTTGTAACATCCCATACGATCTTTCTATTGGGTTCAGGCGACTGTTCGCTTGATAACGAAGACAATCTCCCCAATAAACAAAAGATTAGCCCCTACCTTTCTGATTAAGTGCGCATGCCTAGGTCCTGGATTTTCTGTACCTAGTCTTAACATTCCAAAACAAGAAGGCAATCTATAGTATACCGAGAGGTGGTGAGATGTACCTGACTGAACAATTCCGGGTATCTTTGCCTCATCAGATCCTGCGGTTCCCAGGTGTGCTCCTCCTGACCGTGGTTTCTCCACAGAACCTTGACTAAGGGAATCTTTTTACGATGCAAGATCCGCACTCCTTTGTCGTCGATCCGAACCGGCTCCAAGTGAACAGATCGGTCTGAAGCTACCGGCCCTTCGGTGGTCAAAATCCGCTGCTCCGGGCGTAGTAGAGCCCTTCTCAGCGAAGTGATGTGGAAGACGTCGTGTAGAGCTGCCAGCTCTGGTGGTAACTCTAGCCTGTAGGCTAGGGGTCCGATCCGCTCCAGGATCTGGTAAGGGCCCATATACCTAGGGCTGAGTTTCTTCCTCCGACCGCGCACCCGTGAGACTCCGTGCATGGGTCGGATCTTCAAGAACACTCGATCCCCTACCCGAAACTCCACCTGACGATGCCGGGCGTCATAGTATTTGGCCTGTCTGCTCTGCGCCTCCAACATCCTATCTCTGATCAGTCTCACCTGAGCCTCGGTATCTTCAACGAAATCCGATCCCAGCAGCTTCGGATCCTCGTCCTGAACCCAGGAAAGCGGGGTCCTACATTTCCTTCCATATAAGGCCTCATAAGGCACCATCCTGATGCTGGACTGGTAGCTATTATTGTAGGAGAACTCGACCAACGGTAACATTTTCTCCTACGGCTCCCCTCGGTCCAGTATACACAGCCGTAGTAAGTCCTCCAAGGTCTGGTTGGTGCGCTCGGTCTGCCCGTCCGTCTGAGGGTGGAAGGCCGTGCTAAAAGTCAACCGGGTGCCCAAATATGCCTACACTGACCGCCACTCCCTGGATGTAAACCGTCCATCGCGGTCCGACACTATCGTCCGGGGCACGCCATGATATCGGACATACTGCTCCACAAACTTCCGTACCAGCACTCCCACCGAGTCATCCTTCCTGATCGGTATAAAGCGGGCCACCTTCGTCAAACGATCGACAATCACCCAAATCGAGTCGTTCCCTGTCCGAGACCGGGGAAGACCATGTATAAAATCCATCGCTATGTCGTCAAACTTCCACTCCGGCACCGGGAGTGGCTGCAACAGTCCTGCGGGGTTCCTGCACTCCGCCTTCACCAACTGACACGCCTCGCAATGGGTCACGAAGTACGTAATGTCTTTCTTCATGCCCGGCCAAAACATCGTCCTCTTCAGATCAGCGGTCATCTTTGTGATCCCCGGGTGCACGGAGTACCGGCTGCAATGCGCCTCCGTCAGAATATCCTCTCGGATCTGGCCTCCTGCGGGTATATATACTCTGCCTCTGAAGTGGAGCAAACCATCTCTCAGGGAATAATCTCCTGTCGAACCTTCCTCCAAAGCTCGGAACATCGGCTCCGCCCACGCATCTGTCCTCTGTCCGTCCCGAATGCGATCCCGAATATCGTCTATGGCCACTATCGATGCCAGATACTCCCTATACAGATCTGGGTCATCCTCGGACACTAGGGATATCTGCATGTCTCTGAATGACTGGACCAGCTCCATAGACATAACCTGGGGCCCAGCTTCGGAAGTGGCCGCTCTCCGGCTCAACGCGTCGGCCACCACGTTTGCCTTCCCTGGGTGGTAGTGCATCTCATACTGATAATCTGCTAAGAACTCCACCCAACGCCTCTGCTTGATATTCAGCTCCTTCTGAGTGTCCACGTATTTCAAGTTCTTGTGATCGGAGAAGATATCGCAGTGGACTCCATAAAGGTAATGACGCCAGACCTTTAGAGCAAAAACGACCGCTCCCATCTCGAGGTCGTGCACCGGGTAGTTCCTCTCATGGGTCTTCAGCGGGCGGGAGGCATATGCTATGACATGTCCGTTCTACATCAGCACCGCTCCCATCCCTTGGTATGATGCGTCGGTATACACCTGGGATCCCTCCCTTCCGGATGGAAGGGCCAGGATAGGGGCCGAGGTGAGTCGGTCCTTCAGCTCCTGGAAAGCCGCCTGGCACTGCGGGGTCCAAACAAAAGGTGCCTCCTTCTTTGTCAAAGATGTGAGGGGGAGGGCAATCCGAGAGAACCCCTCCACGAACTTCCGGTAGTAACCGGCAAGTCCCAAGAAACTGCGTACATCGGTGGCTGTCCTCAGCTGCGGCCAATCGCGAACTGCCCGAACCTTTGCTGGATCTACTGATAACCCGGCTCCGCTGATGATGTGGCCTAAGAAGGCCACCTCCTTCAACCAGAACTGACACTTGCTGAATTTGGCATAAAGGTGATGCTCCCGCAACCTCTCCAAGGTCAGTGCCAGATGCCGAGTGTGCTCCTCCTCCGTCCTAGAGTAGATCAGGATGTCGTCTATGAACACTATGACGAACACATCCAAGTAAGCCTCGAAAACCCGGTTCATGAGACTCATGAACGCCGACGGAGCATTCGTGAGCCCAAAGGGCATCACGGTGAACTCATACAGGCCATATCTGCTACTAAAGGCCGTCTTCGGGATATCCTCCTCCTGGATCCGCAGCTGGTAGTATCCTGATCTCAAGTCCAGCTTCGAGAAATAATGGGCCCCCTCCAGCTGGTCGAATAATTCGTCTATCCGTGGGAGCGGATAGGTATTCCGGACGGTCAGCCTGTTTAGTGCTCGATAATCGATGCACAGGCGGAGTGTCCCATCCTTCTTCTTCACGAACAGGACCGGAGCTCCCCATGGCGAGGAACTCGGTCTAACAAAACCTGCCTCAACTAATTCCTGCAACTGAGTCTGAAACTCTGCCAACTCCTTTGGGGCCATCCGATAAGGGGCCCTAGACACCGGCTTGGCTCCCGGCACAAGCTGTATCTGAAAATCCTGCTCTCGGTGTGGTGGTAGTCCTGGCAGTTTCTCCGGAAAGATGTCAGCAAAATCTCGCACCACCGGGATGTCTGTCACCGACTCCTTAACCTCCGTCATCTCAAAAAGAATCTGATAGACCTCCTCTCCCTGCAGATGGGCCTTAACGGCCTGCACCGAAGATAAAAGTATACGAGAGACAGGTCTTATACCTTCGATGGTAATGAAGGAGTCCCCGTGTCTCACGGTGATCCTCTTTGCCTGGCAGTCAATCTGGGCATAGTTCCAATGCAGCCATACCATGCCCAGGATCAGGTCGTAGTCCGTTAGCTTCAGAATCGTCGCTGGAGCCTCGAACGCTTTTCCACCAATTTCTGCCTCCATATTGCAGTGATCCGTGGTAAGGAGCTCAGATCCATCCGGTAGTCGCACCCTCATCCTCGAGCCTGTGAACCGCTCCACACCTTCCAGTCCTTCCACGAACGACTCCGACACAAAGGAGTGAGTAGCTCCAGTATCGAACAGCGTGCGGGCAGGCTTGCCGCTGATGAAGACTATACCTGGGGTGATTAGATATCTTAGGGTTCTATAATGAGTTTTTACTTTCCTTGCTATCAATCTAGTGCAATTCAAAGTTTTAACAACTTAAAGGGGAAATTCTATGAAAACAAAGAAGCATTTCGGCATACCTGCGATGACCTGCTCCGGACTTCGCGGCTGTGCAAGGTCCAAGGCATATACCTGCTCTCTTCCCTGTCTACGATCTTCCCCCTGGTATCCTCGACCGCGGCCGCGTCCTCGGCCTCCGTAATGCTGAGCTGGTGGGCCGCCCTGATGTGCTGGAGGTGGTGCCCCCCTCATGGGGCAGTTCCTCCGAATGTGCCCAATCTGATGACAAAGAAAACACTCTGGTGGGGGATACGCCATTCCCCCAGGTCTCGGCATCTCCTGCATCCGAAGAGGGAGAGGGGCTAATACCACCTGTCCCCTCGGCTCCGGCCTCACGTCCTGACGAGGCTGGTCCTCTGTCCTCCTCCCCTCTGGTACAGCACCCCGCCGCTGGTCATTCCTTCCTCTTCGTCCCTGATCCTCTGCTGGCCGTTTCCGGCCCCGTGTGGTGTGCCAATCTGCCTCAATCCTTTTGGCCATCTCCAAAATCCGGGAGATGGGCCCGTCAGATACAAACAAGAGGGCCTCCCTCAAGTCCTCACGTAGGCCCTTGTAGAACCTCCTGATATACCCTGCCTCGTCCAGCTGGTAGGAATCTGCGTATCGAGCCAGGTGGTCAAACTCTCGATGGTACTCCACCACGGTCCGAGTACCCTGCTTCAGCTGTAAGAACCGCTCCTCCAAATCATCCCTAGCCGACTGCGGAACGAAATGCTCCAGCAGTGCGGCCCTGAACTCCTCCCAAGTGACCTCCGCAACCTCCCTATCAGCAAATGTCGTGTCCAACAGAGTCTTCCACCACCTCTTTGCATGGGACTCCAGGCAGGAGACAACCAGAGCCACCCTCTCCTCCCATGGACACCGAATCCCGGTCAGCATCTCGTACATGATATCTAGCCATTCCTCCATCCGAACAGCCGACTCTGTCCCTAGATAGGACGGGGGAGAAAGACCCCGGAAGATGCTGAGCCAGTTGGCCCCCAGATTGGGCTGCGGGACCGGAACCTGCTGGGCCCTGAAGGCCTCCAGAATGGCAGTCAGGGTCTGTCCCATGTCTGACTGAAGGAAAGGAGTGGGGGCCGGTGGGGGTGGTGCAACATCCTGAGCCTGTTGAACTCCACCTTGTGGCGTAGTCCGTGCTGGAGGCTGCGTAACAAAAACACACGCTGAGAAAACGTTCAAATATTACATAAAGGTGGACAATTTATATGTGATCCCCATATGGGCACACCACTGCTTCCGCTGCTTAGTTTGTCCCCAAACTAAACTCGAGCGGGGGGGTGACCTAGGGTTTGTGGACTGCTACTTCCTTCTGATCGATGTTTGCCTCTAATACCACTTGTAAGACCCCCTTTTTTTTTCTTTTTCAACCACCGGGGTCTTAGGCCCAGAATCGCCGCTTTGCGGTGACACCTTCACGTCCTGAAGGGTCATCAACACAAGGCGCCGATTCCGCCGGCCATTTCGATCACAGAAAGGTAGCACAAGGTAAAAGTAAGAGCAATGCAGTCCACAATAATAAAAATCACATATATATAATAAAACTCCACGAGGGGAGTGTCCACAGAAACATCAGAGTACTATAAATACGGGCTTATGCCCGGTACAAAATGTCCTCACTACAAGTCTCTCATGCGGAAGCGAAACAGTAAACTACTCAAGGTCGAGACTCACGGTCCCGGCTGTGTGAACTCCGGAGCTAGACTGCCCCATCTCTAGGCGCACCGATCTCTGGGGCTGCTCCTCCATGCTGGGCTCCACGATCCCCTAAATGATGCGGTTCGAAAACCGTTAGTCATAAAGACTAAGCCCTATCATCCCCTACCCCTTCCCCCATTGCTCCTAGGTACCGAGCGGAGAGGAAGAAAGGGAAGGACATGAAGGTGGAGATTAAACATGAAAACAGATGGCAGCGGAAACTAATTCTAGCAAGTTGTGTTAGGTGAGCAGCTAATAAATTGTTATAATAGGTCTAGCAGTAAGAAAAGCAATTAAATGAATTTAAACCTTCACTTATGCGAGAACACATAAGCAAAGGGATCTTTTGCAAGGCTCCCATCGTATAAGTGTCCCATACCACTTATACCTTGGGGTGTCGGTTATCAAACAGCAGGGGTTATTATATGTTGAAAATAACCTTTGATTTATAAACTTGCCCACACAAGCTTATATACCAAGGGGTCGTTTTGCAGGTCCTAATGTATAAGCATCCCATACCACTTATACTTTAGGTGTCAGGGTTAAATGAATCGATTATGCTATGACATGCTAGTGGGTATAATGAAACATGCAGTGCAACTCACACACCCGACTCTGTGCACACAGACCTTTAGTTCCCCCTTTCGGAGCCGTTACCTCCCAGGATACCTCCGTAGTGGCAGACGGAAGCGGTGGGTTGGGCCTCGCCCACCTCAAAACCAGTAAAAGCACCACTGGTCTGACCTATCGTACGCCTCAACGCTTGGTGCACTAAGCGGATGCCTGCGTACTCTTGCCGGCTGGCGCACCGGACTTCTGTTGGCGAAGTGCTAACCACCTCGCCGAGTCAACGATATCGGTGTCGGTGCAATCGAACTCCCCGATATCGAAAGACCCACCACCTTAACCTTTCCTATCTTATGCACATGCAAGTTTAATCGCAAACAAACAGAACCGAGTCGAAGCTCCCCGGAACAAACGTCCGTCTCCACCCAACCGAGCCGAAGCTCCCCGGACCATCCCGTCCGTTTCCAAACCAACCGAGCCGAAGCTCCCCGGACCATCCGTCCGTCTCCAAACCAACCGAGCCGAAGCTCTCATCATTCTTCCTGTGCCAACAGTGTTTGTGAAGAGTGCAACCGTAGTTACTAAGTTACTCTTGTCGGTTTATTATTACAGTTTACGTTAGCCCAGGACTGCCCCCGGTATACCCCGTGAAGGGCTCTCAAGGGGCACTAGGAACCAAGACGGTGCATTACGGCCCGAAGTTCCCTTTCGCAAGGCACTTATTATTATTGGTTGTCTACCCTTTTACCCGATTTCCTTCTCATATTACATTAGACTATCCTAGGGTGATTTTAAACCTTCCACTCCTCGGGGAAGACGATCTTTCGTCGAACCCGAGCACCTCTTAACTCTAGCTATCACCACTACTCACTACTCTTTATATCTTCCTATTATAATTTCTTCCACAATTGTTCACCCAGACAAAATGTTTAAACCTCAAAGACTTTCTCAGATCGTGTCCTATTGCATCTCACAACCTGCTATATGCAGACCGACCTAGGCTACATGTCGAACCGGTTATGCAATGATCCATTACTCATCCAAATGCCCTAAACTATTTACTGGAGACTTATCTTGGTATAAATAACCTAAATCCAGAAAATGGAAATTTTCCTAATTTATTTGGCATTTAATTAAATTCCTCGAAAATCTCAAGGGCCACCGGTTTGAACATGAACTATCCTAATTATTCATGCAAGATGTCCAGTAAAATTTATGATAATTAGTAGGCAATCTCAGAAGGCTAAATCCTAAGTATCATAATTTTCTATCATCAAAATGACCTGAAAACTATTTGGAAATAATCTCTAATTTCTATAGTTTATGAATCAAGTACAGAAAATATTCTTCCAAAAATTCTAAATAATTTATGACATGAAGATTAAGGCCTAAAATTTGCACTGGCTAAGTTTCATAATTTTCCAGCAAGTGTTCTATCCATAATAATTTTTTAAACATAAAAGCCCTTTCTATCATTTGTGAATAAAGTACTAGATTTACTCAACATAAAATTCTATAAAAATTCAGGGATCAATGTTCTACTAGTCAAGATCTAAATCCAGAATTTTAACTGATTATAATTAATGTAAAGCCTCCAAATAATTGAAACAACAAATTGGGCTAATAATTCTTTAACACATGAAGTATAATATATTTTAATCATAAAATTCCAGAAAAATTACCATAAG
The DNA here is from genome assembly GCA_039513925.1 of Platanthera zijinensis. NCBI lineage: Eukaryota > Viridiplantae > Streptophyta > Magnoliopsida > Asparagales > Orchidaceae > Platanthera > Platanthera zijinensis. Next base: position 150,843,671 of record CM077082.1, read on the forward strand.
TCTAATACATCCTAAAACTCCCTCCTCCCGAGTTTCATACTTTTTGGATTAGATTTAGTGCTTAAAATAATTAAATTACATGTTTATCCTATTCCAAAATCTCAACTTTCGAGGTACCTAACTACCTCAAATTCCTTCACTATTTCAACCAGAGGGTTTTCATCATATCCTCCCCCTCTCGTCCAAATTTCAAGGTCATACAAGAGCTTTTGCTCCTATGTCCTTCACAAACCTCAAACTCCCACCCGTTGGAGTTGAGCCAATCTCTTAGGGAAAAATCCACCCTAAGCCACACCATGTTACCCAAGAGGGTAGACATAGACTCAACAAATCAGTGGCCAACAACTTCAGCCTCTTTTGAGGAGATTTGTCCACTCCATCTCCAATTGTACTTTTTCCCAAAGTACCCCTCACCAAGACCTATCTAGGACTTGATAATTCCCTATTCAAAACTCGACCAATCAAGTTGAAATTTTGTACAGATCTTAATATTGATGCCAGGGACCACCACCCAAAATTTGGGGGAGTTTGGGCTTAATTTCATCTCCTAATTAATTTTATATTGTTTATTAAATTTTTACAAAAACTTTAGGCAAAAGTTCTCCAAAAATTCTCATTTTTGGACAGCCTCTCGATATACATATTATAGACCTCCAGTCCAAATTTCAAGTCATTTGGACATGTTATGAACCGTGGGCAACCATTTTAATTTCTGGTTAACCTAGGTCTTGATCCCACCAAAATGGGTGCTGTGTTCAAACCACTCACCCAAATTGAATAAAATCAATTTTAAATTAAAGTAGACCCCGAGGGCTACAACTTTTGTGTCTGGTCATTTTTCCTAATTCGGCCTCTAAGTGCCTCATTTTGCAGCCTTAAAATATACTAAACCGAGTATATTTCTCCTTATAAAATTATTTACATAATTTATAAGTATAAAACGATTTACTGTTCATCTTCTACAGAACCCGAAACTAGAACCAGGAAGCCATTTTTTTCCTGTAACATTTCCGTGATCCATTGCCGGCCGTCCGGTCACTTCCCTGGCCAGCCACCACCACCATCACCTCCGTTGAGGCGATGGCTAGCGGTCGGCGGTGGTTTGGCCGCCGGAGGTGGCGGTTTCCGGCGAACTCAAAATATCTTTTTCATGGTTTTTCCATGAAAACGAGAGATGGATCCGGCTCCGTTGAGCGCGAACCTCCTTTCTAAGAATCCTAAGATCTACCCATGAAAGAGAAGGAGTAGAGGAGGACCTTGTTCGCGGTTTGAAGGCGAGAAGAGCGTCGGGGTGCCATGGCGCGGTGGTGGCGTTTGCTGAACTTCTCCTACAGCAAGAACAAAGGTCGGTTCTGATTACTTGAGCGTGTAACCTTCTCCTCTTTCCCTAAGTGGGCTTTTATAACTCAGGAAGTGGGAAGATGAAATGGTAAAAGCCATTATGTCCATGAAGTTTCCCCCTTAACGTTTCGGTTACGGTGAAGGGATAAGAAACGGCGGAACTGAACAGGTGTGTCCAGCTGGCGGTTTTCTATTGGACCACCTTTTCCTCATTTATTATATAATTTCAGAAGGAAAACGGCCGGTAGTTACTCCTGGTGTAACTTCCCACACCAGCATTTATTACCACGCGTGTTAGAATTATTTCGGGCCTGAACCGTCGTTTCGGCCAATGTCACGGGCGTGACACATGGGTCACGGGCGTGACAGGCCCGGGTAGCCCATTCTGGGTTCGACGATCGTCGAACTGAGATCGACGATCGTCGATCGAAGGTCACGGGCGTGACACCTGTGTCACGGGCGTGACAGGCCCGAACGGCAGATTTCTGGTCGACGATCGTCGAATTGAGATCGACGATCGTCGAAAGCTGGTCACGCCCTAGGTCACGGGCGTGACCTCCAGGTCACGGGCGTGACATGCCCGAACGGCAAGTTTCGAGCTCGACGATCGTCGAATTGAGGTCGACGATCGTCAAAGGCTGGTCACGCCCTAGGTCACGGGCGTGACACTCATGTCACGGGCGTGACATGCTCGGGCCGCAAGGTCGACGATCGTCTCACGGCGATCGACGATCGTCGATGGGGTCACGCCCATAGTCACGGGCGTGACATCTTGGTCACGGGCGTGACATGCCCAGACAGCGCATTTGACGATCGTCTCGTGGAGATCGACGATCGTCGAAGTAGTCACGCCCAGGTCACGGGCGTGACAGGTCGGTCACGGGTGTGACCAACCCTTGATCCGAAAACTCGGTCGATTTATTTTCACTTTTTGTGCTCCCTGGGGTTCTGACTCGACCATCCGACTCCTAGGGGTCTAGCCGGAAATGGGATGTTACACTACCACTAGGGATTTCTTGTTGAAAACTCTATAAGCCCGGCTGCGGCTACTATAGCCCATGAATATGCCTTCGAAGCATTTTTCACCAAACATAGTACGCGGGTACTTCCCGTTATTCAGTACATAACATTTGCAGCCAAAGATCCTCAGGTAGGACATGGTTGGTTTCTTGCCTTTCAGTTGCTCATAGGGAGTCTTACGATGGCTCTTGTTAATCAACGCCCGGTTTTGTACATGACAAGCCGTATTGACAGCCTCGGCCCAGAAGTATTCCGGGAGAGAAGCGTCATTCAACATTGTCGTGCACGCCTCAATGAGTGTTCTATTTCTCCTCTCCGCCACTCCGTTCTGTTGAGGAGTGCGAGGGGAGGAGAACTCATGAAAGATACCAAGTTCTTCACAGAACTCTGTCATAGCCCCAGACTCAAACTCTGTTCCGTGGTCACTTCTAATTTTGACCACCGAGCAGTTGAGTTCGTTCTGTATCTGCTTGATAAAATTGGTGAAGATGTCAAACGTATCAGACTTGCGTTTTAAAAAGAACACCCACGTAAACCGAGAGTGATCATCTACAATTACTAGCGTATACGACTTCCCTCCTAAGCTATGAACTTGCATAGGACCAAATAAGTCCATGTGCAGAAGATAAAGACATCTGGAGGAATCTTTGTCTGGGATGCCCTTAAAGGTAGCCCGAGTTTGCTTGCCCATCTGACATGCAGGACATGGGCTATCTTTAATGCACTTAATAATGGGAGCATCCCTTACTAAGTCTTTGGAAAACAGCATATTAATTGTCTTGTAATTAATGTGTGCCAATCTCTTGTGCCATTGTTCACAAAGAGATGCACTCCCTTTGGCTACTAGGCATACGGGGGTGGAAGAATCTAGACTGAGAAAATCTAAACAGAACATATTTCGGCTCCTAATGCCAGTTAATACTGTCTCCGAAGAGGCACATGATATTATCAAGCATTTATCCTTGCAGAACTTAATGTCATACCCTTTATCACATAACTGGCTTACGCTGATCAGGTTATGATTTAACCCTTCAACATAAGCTACGTCAGAGATAGAGAGTATACCGTTGGAAATCATACCGTAACCTCTGGTGACTCCCCGATCAGATCCCCCAAAGATGACTTTGGGTCCATTCTTGACTGGAGAGTACTCCCGCAGCAGGCTTCTTGTCCCAGTCATTTGACGGGAGCATCCACTGTCCCAATACCAAATAGGAGTTTTGTTGGCCTTTGGACATTCCTGCAAAACAGAATTAATTTGCCTTAGGAACCCAGTCGAACTTGGGTCCTAGATTCCTTGTTAGCATACTCCCCCTCGATTGGTTAGCCCTACGAGTGGTCTGCCTCGCACTGCTAACATAAGGAGTCTCGTTATACCTTGGATTAAACTAACAATCCACGGCAAAGTGACCAACTTTGCCACAACACCAACAGTCAAATCTGTTGTACCTCTTTCTAGGCTCCTGCTTCACCCTCGGAATGGTGGGTACAGCTGGGGCCTTGGATCTGGAGGTGGAGGCATCACAGTGATTGCAATCACATGATTTCTTCACCTTCTGTTCTGTCAGTATAACAGGCTTGACTTTTGGTGCCTGCTTCCTATTATGGCCGATAGAGAATTGACCATAATTTCCCAAGTGGATTTCCTCATAAGGTGCCTTGAAGACACTCTCACCGAAGTTGCGGGGAAAAGTCCAACCATCATATCGACTCTTAGGCTTTGCAACCGAGGGCCGGAAATGATGACCAAAGGTTGACTCAAAGTCATGTTGGTTACAGGGAAAGCTTGGCTTTCTAAACTCAACAGGACTGAGTGGGGCCTTTCCCTTTTCAGCAGCAGAGGCCTTCTTGGCGGCCTTATTCTTTCTCTGGTTCCTGTTTCTCCTGGATGAGGAACCGGATACCCCTACATGCCCCAAGCCAGCTCCTTGGGCCTGAGCAGAGAAGGTATCAACTAATGGAAGAACAGTTTTTGGCATAGAGAAGCTCTTGACGATCTTCCTTTCTGCCGCAAGTAGTTCTTCCAACTTGTCGACTTCCTCCTGCTTGAGATCAAGGAGCTTAAGAGACTCTGAATGCTTTGAAGTTAGTTCCAAGTACTCCTGTCGGAGGGAGATCAAACTGGTGATCTCTTCCCTCAGGGATTCACTTTCACCTTTAAGGAATTTTACTTCCTTCTTCGCAGCCTTCATTCTCTTTCGACATTCCAGGAAAGTATTGAGCAGAAGCTCATACTTATCGAGGAGCTCAGCTTTACGGGCAGAAGAGCTATCCTCAGGGTCATCATCCTGAGACTCAGGATCAGAGTCAGAGTCAGAGAGAGGGGTGTGAGCTTTTACCTTCCCCGTAAATGGGGGGCAGTCTCCTTCCGAGTCACAGTGACCCATTAGCCCAAAGTAGGCTTCCTCGTCATCGCTGGTATCTGATGAGTCCGATTCACTCAGCGTCTTTGACTTCTTCGCGATGTAGCTCCTCTCCTTCTTCTTATCTTTTGAGGACCTGTGCTCCTCTCCCTTTCCCTTTTCCCTCTTGCCTTGATGGCAGTCGGCCAGGACGTGTCCTGGCTTGTTGCAGCCAAAGCAAATAATGTCAGATGAGCGGTGTTTGTTCGGATTGGATACATACCTGTCAGAAGAATAGTTCTTCTTCTGATCCCTCGAAGAGGAGCCGTTTCTCTTTCTCTGATTCCTCAGCTTGAGGAACTTCTTGAATTCCCTTATGATGAGGGATAAATCTTCCTCAGACAATTCTGAGTCGGAGGAGCTTGGCTCCGAGTCTTCCTCTTCATCTTTCTTCCACGCACGGGAAGAGACAACACCCTTGCCCTTTCTGGAATGAATGGCTTTCAGGGCCACCGTCTTTTCCTTGGCCGCGGCTTTCTCTGCTTCCTCTTCAGCCTTCCTTGTGTTCAATTGAAGCTCATAGGACATGAGCTTCCCGAACAGAATCTGAGGGTCGGTTTCCGCAAGTCTGCCAAACTCGTGGATGGCGCAGATCTTTGTGTCCCATTCCTTAGTGAGAGGCCTAAGGAACTTATCATTGAGTTCACCGTCAGTGAACACTCTTCCATATCCTTTGAGTGCATTGACGATCTTGAGGAAGTTTTCGAAGGTGACTCCGATCTCCTCCTTTGGCCCTTGTCTGAAGGCCTCATATTTCTGATTGAGGAGGGATCTCCGATCGTCCCTCACTTCATCTGTGCCCTCCATTAGGACAATCAGACAGCTCCAGAGATCCTTGGCTGTCCTGCAGTTGCTGAAGTTCTGCATCATAGAGTCGTCAACTGTGCTCACCAGGATGTTCTGAGCTTTCTTGTCGAGTCCGAACAGCACCATTTCATCCTTGTCCATTTTCGAAAGTTTCTTGGGTACTTTCTTGGTAGAATCAATGGTGGAGGCCTTAGTGGGAATGTATGGTCCCTCCTCCACTATCATGAAGAGCCGGGGGTCAACTGCTTCCATGTAGAATCTGATTCTTTCCTTCCAGATAGGAAAGTTCAGTCTGGTGCATACTGGGATTTTGCCAGAGTGCTTGAGTCCGTCCATGGAAGATATCTGACTGCTTCTGGACACTGGTGGCAGGATTCTACTCAAGGTGTGAACCTTTTTGATGAGCAACCTCCCTCTGATACCACTTGAAAGTCCACCTAGTGTCAACTACCTTCACCTATGGGGGGGGGGGAATAGGTGTCTTTGCAGCGTGTTAGCGGAATTGAAATTATACCTGCACAAGAAAATAAAACAACAAAGCACAGAGAGGACACAGGCAATTTATAGTGGTTCCCCGATTTGGGTACGTCCACTTTCCCCCTTCGACCTATCTCCCAACCAGGGACGACTCGGTCACTTCACCAACAGGATTGAAATCCAATCCTTGCACTAACGGAAGGAACCCTTCCACACGTAGGAGTCACCACTCCCATAACACGGGTTGCACCCAACCCTTACAACTAGAGACCAATCGGTCCTTTACAAAGAAATTGAAAATAGCTTGTAAGAAATACAAAGAACTTTTGGAGACAAAGGTGTCCCTCTTCGTTCGACGACGTGTTCTTGAAGTCAACGAAGAGTCCACAACCCTAGATCTCACTTGGATTGAACCTTCCCGAAACCGGCGGCGGCTTAGTGCGGCGGCTAGGTTCACGGAGTAAGCGGCGGCGACGGAGAGCAGCTGCTGTGCTGGTGATTCAAACTTCGTAGCAAAGGAAGCAAGGTCTTCCAACGGTCACACTAGGATCGATCGTCTCGATCGATTCGGACGGGGAAGTTTTTCCCGATCTACGAATCAAGAGACAAGGGATCTCTTGTTAGACGCGCGAGACGCTATGCTAGCCTAAGCTACTGTTGACGGAGATCTGGAGCAACTTGAGATCAACAGCGGCGACACCGGCGCTAACGTCGGAGACGATCGGCCGAGCAAGATCGGGATCGGGCTCGACGGCGGCTCGTCCTTTTTGAGTTCGCATATTTTTCTGTCTGTCCCTGTTCATACATACGGGGTATATATATATTAGGTCAAGTATATGACCGTTGTGGGTCCCACCAATACGAAGACTTGAGCCCGGTTCGAAACAGTTCAGATAACTTGAACCGGTCCAGAGAACAACAGGAAATTGCCCAAGTCAAATTTGGCGAGAATCGTGGGTGATTCTCGACGAATCGGCGAGAATCGTGGGTGATTCTCGACGAATCGGCGAGAATCACTTACGATTCTCGCCGACTTCTACTTAGCCGAATTCTAGCTGTACTGATACAGAAGCCGGGGAGAATCGGCGGGAATCACACTTGATTCTCATCGAATCGTCGAGAATGCAAAGTCATTCTCGACGAATCGGCGAGAATCACTTAGTGATTCTCGACGATTCTGCCTTAGAGAAATTTCAGGCGGTGTCGAGACTGCCGGCTCCAACCGGCGAGAATCAGCTAGTGATTCTCGACGACTCGGCGAGAATCATTAGTGATTCTCGTCGATTTTTACTTGGGCGATTTCTCCTCTTTCTTTCCTTGAGCTGGTCTTTGGCCCATCCTTGCTCCTTGTCTGCTCTTGCTTTATCATAGCCCTGTACTTAAAATTAAGTACACCCCAATAGAGAGAGTACACGTAGGCCAACACACTGATCTGCTCAACGAGGGATTACGTTGCACAGACCCGTGAATATTGACCCACTGCACCCTGACATTGGTGTGTACTTAGCATGGAATAACTGCAAGCACAACTAAAAAATATTTCATCAAATACATTGTCTATTTACCTTGGCTTGCACAGGGGCTTCTTCAAATCAGGTACATTGAGGATGCAATACCCAACAGTCGCCATCAGAGGGTATGTATGTAATTCTATTTACCCAAGGGGGTCGGTCCATACGCACGACCTCTCGGCTAGGTAGAAAATGGATAACGAAAATAGAGCCCACACATCGATTATGTGGTCCTACGCGTCGTAAACCCGGGGTAAACTTTAAGTCCTAATATTAAAGTAAAAATAAAGAACTTTAATTATTTAAAATCATTTTATATGTCCCAATGCTCTTCGATTACAAGGGCTAAACATGATTAGCCACTCATCGGTATGGGGACGGCTTTATGGTTTTAATTAGGAGCGAGTTCGAAACTAAACACTAAACGATTATTAGAAGAAGATGTAAAATAACAAACATTTAGATAAAATTGAAAAGCTAATTAAAACGAGAACTCACGCACACTTCGAAACCATAAAATAAAGTAAAGACAAGTCCTAATCGAATGAGTAGGCGGGAAATGAAAACACGCCATTTAACTCTTAACGAGTAGGCGGAAATAAATGTGTGTACAAGTCCTACTCAAATGAGTAGATGGTAAATGACAAGTCCTACTCGAATGAGTAGGCGGTAAATTAAAACACGTCATTTAACTCTTAACGAGTAGGTGGAAATAAATGCGCACACGCACACACTCTACATAAATTGAAAGATAGCAATAAAATTATCTCCTACACACACACTCTACATAATTGAAAGAAAGCAATAAAATAAAGCATGGAAAATTATCTCATAAACTCACACACACAACATGAAATTTAAAAGAACAAAATTAAAACCTAACCCTTACACTCACACACACAAATTAAAAACAAAATGAAAGTTACCTAAAAATTAAAGCAACTACTTTTCTATTCTTAGAATTTATTAAAAACACATAAAAAGATGAAATAAAAATAAAAAGAGCAAAAGTTTTTGGAAATTAAATTTAAATCAAAGGTGCTTAAAAATTAAAATTATAACTTTTTCATTCTTAAGAGTTCATAAAAGTGGATAAAAAGTGATAATAAAATTTAAAAGAGACAAAAAGTTTTAGAACCTAAACAAAAACTAAGTTAAAGAAAATAAAAATCACTTTTGAAATCACTTTTACAAGTTCATAAGGATGAAGAAGATATACTTTTAATGTAACATAAAGCTTGAAGAAAAACTACCATAATAACATTTCATTTTTTGAAATAAAAACTATAATAAAATCTAACATAACAACTAATTAAGAGCATAAAAAATTAACTTGTTAAACTCATACACACACACACACTTTTCATAAAGAGAAATACTAAGAAAAACATGAGAATAAAAAGAAGAAGAAAGTGGGCACACAAGTTAATTCCAAAGTCAATTAAGAAGAGAAAAGCTAACATATTTTATTGATTGAAAAAAACTATTACAAAGCCACTACAAAGCTAAAGCTAAAGCTAAAGCAAAAGCAAACATAAAAGGGAGGGGGGAGAAATCTCCTTACATGGCAATGGAATCGACAAGGGCAGCCCACAAAACACACTGAATTTGGCTCAAAAAAGTGAACCCTTGGTCATTACAAAAATTTATTATTTATAGACAAAAAGTTGGGTGACACGGCCTACCACACGGGCGTGTCGGTAGGGCGTGTCATAGTTGTTGTGTTTGACTTGGCGAAATCTGGCTAGCTGGCTTGTGTCTGGAAGCTTCTGGATGCGCAGGTGACACGGGTGCATAACATAGGCGTGTGATTATGCGTGTCCTGCTCGGGTTGAAGAAGGCGTTGAGTGCTACCGTCGAGCTGAAAGTATTGAGTGGCTGACACGGGTGAGCAACATGGGCATGTTGCTAAGCGTGTCCTGCTCGGGTGGCGTTGAGTGGCTCTGAGAGGTGAATAGTAAAAGCATTCAGTGTCGAGTTGATGGCGATGAGTGGCTGACACGGGCGTGTCGAGTCTTCAGACACGGTCATGTCGTGCTTGGGTCGATGAAGGCATTGAGTTGATGATGTTGAGTGGTGTCGAGAGGTGAACAGTAAAAGCATTGAGTGAGTGACACGGGCGTCATGGGACACGGGCGTGTCAGGACATTTTTTGAATTTTTCTTGAATTTTTCTGGAATAAAAATAAACTAAGTTAGAAATGAAATTAAGAAAAATAAGCAATTTATTGAATAAAACAAACTAAAAAGAGACAAAACAAAATTAAAATATCATAATAAAAATACAGAAGCCTATATTTACATCTCATCAGTTCACCATTGAGAAAGGTACTCTTGACATCCATTTGGTAGACTTTGAACTTCTTATATACTGCATATGCAAGAAATATTCTGATAGCCTCCTGCCTTGCAATAGGGGCAAAGGTCTGGTCATAATCAATTCCTTCCTCCTGAGAATAGCCTTGAGCTACCAATCTTGCTTTGTTCCTTACAATAGCTCCTTGTGCATCCAATTTGTTTTTGAAGACCCATTTAGTTCCAATGACTAGGCAGTCTTTGGGTCTTGGAATTAAATCCCAAACACTGCATCTCTCAAATTGGTTGAGCTCATCTTGTATTGCAATAATCCAGTGGGGATCTTGCTCTGCATCTTCTATGGATTGAGGTAAAATCTGAGATATGAAGCAAGCAAGCATCAAATCTTGGTTGAGTTGATCCCTTGTTTGCACACCGACTGATATGTCTCCAATCACTTGAGATATGAGATGATCTATAAGTATGACAAGATCAGTAGGAGGAGTTGGTTCATCAACAGCTTGGGGATTTAATTCATCTGTGGAATTATGTCAGCTGTTGTTTGTTCAACTGTTCCAACAATTTCTTCTTCACTCTCTTCATCAATATGTGGAGAGGGATGCAATGTAACCTCTTGGGTGAGGTTTAAGTCATCCAATTTCTCACATAGAAGGGGTACCTGTAATATATCTCTGGTAGATGAATCCTTCTCCTTGTAATACATATTAGCTTCATAAAAATTTATATGTATAGATTCTTTCATTTTTAAGGTTGATTTGTTAAAAATCCAATAGTCCTTGCTGACTTGAGAATATCCAAGAAAAATTCCCTCTGTAACTTCTGCTTCAAACTTTCTAAGATGTTTCTTGTTGTTATTGTGAATGTAACTTCTACATCCAAATAATCTAAAATAATCTATTTTAGGTTGCTTCCCTTTAAGCAATTCATAGGGAGTCTTGCCCTTAATTTTATGTATAAAACTTCTATTCAGAACATAATTTGCTGTGCTTACAGCCTCTGCCCAAAAGGATAGGGTAAAGTAAGCATCTGAAAGGAATGTCCTTACACCTTCAATAAGGATTCTATTTTTCCTTTCTGCTATCCCATTTTGTTGAAGAGTTCTAGGATCAGAGAAGCATTACCTGATACCTTCTTTCTCATAGAATTCTTGCATAAGAAGAGATTCAAACTCAGTGCCATGATCACTTCTGATCAATGCAACTAGAGTACAGTACTCAATCATTATGCTCCTAAGAAAGTCTGTAAGAACTTTAAAGTTATCTGACTTGTTTCTCAGAAAGAACACCCAAGTGAATCTAGAGATGTCAACAACATTAACTAGAGTGTAAGATTTCCCTCCCAGACTTTGTACAATAATGGGTCCAAAAAGATCCATGTTAATCAAATACAAGATTCTGGGTGAATCACTCTTATTAATTGATTTAAAACTATTTTTAGTTTGCTTGCCTAATTGACAAGCCCTGTAGAGACTTTCCTTCTCATAGGGGCCAGAAGGAAATCCTCTAATAAGATTGTCCCTAGATAGTTTAGCAATATTTCTTAAGTTTACAAGTCCTAGTCTTTTATGTCATAAGTCATTTGTATTACTAATCTGATTAAACAAACAGATTTCTTAAATAGCAGACTTAAAATGTACTACATATATGTTGCCTACTCTAGTTCATGTTAAAACAATTTCTTTTGAACTAGAAGAAATAATGCATAAAGACTTGTTAAAGGTTACCTGATAACCTTCATCACATAATTTTCTTATGGATATCATATTATGCTTGAGACCACTCACATAGGCTACCTTCTTGAAGGTGACAGCTCCAACTTGACATTCCCATATCCTTTTGTTTGTCCATAGTTGGAGTCTCAAAAGATCATGCTTAGTCTAAGCTTTGACTTGTAATCAGTTAAATTTCCTTTGCTGCCTGTCATATGTTTTGAACACCCACTATCCAAGTACCACTTTTGCTGTGTGGTAGGAAAGTCCATCACTTGCATGAAAATTAATTAGGTGTTCTTGACCCAGGTTGTTGAAGCCAAAATTGACCCCAACGAATGTTCACAAACCAAAGTGCAGCCGACGCCTACTTCTCTCAAATCTCGACCCTTGACTGGCTGCTAAGGTCAAAAGACTGACCCAAAGCCTCAGCTAGGAGGTCCCACCTCACACCCGAAAGATCTCTGAGAGCTTCCCCTCCAAAGCCAAATGCTGGGTTGGGAGCTCTTCAGAAAGCACTAGAGTTAGAGAATAATGAAAAGCCTGCCTTCCAAAGAGCCCCTATGGGTCTTTTTATAGTCTTCCCCTGACCTGAAAATACTGAAATACACCTGGAGGGTCTGCCAATAGCCAAATCCCGCTGTCATCCTGGGGCATACAGTTAATTTTACCCGGGGACAATAATATTAGAATAATCCTTTCCTGGGGGCTGGGCCCCACCACCCGGACCTGCTTGGCGAGAACCCCGGGCGAGAAGGCTCTCGCTGAGCCCCAGCTCGGCTTATCTTGGCGAGACCCCCCGCCGAGAGGGTTCTCGCTCCCGGTATTCGTGATGCCACTGTCGCTGGACGTGGCGCTGAGTGCGCGAAGCTCACTCAACGCCCTTACTGCTAACCACGGCGTTGAGTGAGTGGAGCTCACTCGACGGCCTTTGCTGCCGGATGCGGCGTTGAGTGAGTGGAGCTCTCTCAACGCCCTCTCGCTCGCCCCCAGGGAGAGTTCCTTCCAGGCGGGAGCTCTACTGGTTGGCGGGAGCTCCCTAAAGGTGAGAACCCTGCCAGTTCGCCCTTGGGCTAACCCGGGACTAGCCCAACCCCGACCCCTGAAGTCTTAGTCTTCTGGGTCCTACCCAGCGAATATGGGGTTGTACACAATCCCCGCTCTTTTCGAGTAGCTCTGCGCTCGACAAGACAAGTCCAACCCCAAAATATTCGTTGGACACGTGCCTGATAGCCAAGAGAATCTTTTGGCGGGCCCTACTGCGGCTATAAATACACGCCGTCGGGCGACCATAAGTCTTGCCTCCGATCTACGGCTTCTTTACTGAGCTCTCGCCTGGGGCTTTCTATGCGACACCAAGATGTATGCTAAGCGCGCCGGCAAGCCACTTCCGCAGGACCTTCAGGATCGGCTGGCCGCGGCTCAAGTGCGAGCCTTGGCTAACTGTGCTGCGGTGGCGCCCTGGCTATCGAGGAAATCTCCAAATGTCGGTCCTTCGGAGCCGAAAAAGAAAAAGGGAAAACGAAAAGCGAAGGTGGTTCGGCGAGACCTTGCTTGCGTGAACAGGAACCCACCTTCTCCTACTCCCAATCCCGCGGAGGCCCCCTCCCCGCAGAAGGTATGCCTTCCGACCAAGCTTACCAAGATGCTTATGCTACAGGCCCGACAGCTAACGTGGCCTTTCGCAGGAATCCCTGCCTAACGACGATGTCGGGTCTTCCCTGATTCCCCCCGATTTGTCAGCTCCCCCTCCCGAGGATCGAACGAGGGTCTCGGAGGAAATTCCTCCGGCCGGGACCCAGGTGATAGGTACGCTTTTCGCTACTTCTCGCTAGTTCAATCATGCCTTTCCCTTTCTGAACTGCCTTCTCGCAGAGCCAGCTTCCGCACTCCCGGGTTTTGCCACCCGGGAAGATGAAGCGAGAACCGGTGCGGCGATTTCTTCTGCGGCAAATCCCGCCCTGCCGGCGGGAGGGGTGGCCCTCAAGCCCTTCACTACCCCTAAGGATGCCGATCATCCCTCGGGAGAGGACAACCCTCTCCATGCTTCCGTCCCGGCCGGGACCCCTGTGCATAAACCCTTTCGCCCAGGGCGGGGTAAGCCTCTCCACCTTCTTTATGGCACCGACGGAGGGGTCGGGCCTTCTCATCTGTTGCCAGTCAATGGCTCTCGCCAGACTACAGGTATGCGAGACATTTTTGTCGGCTGATCATTAAGCCTTAATCATGACCTTGAGCGTACTTTTCCCAGGGGACCCCAGCTCTAGGCCGGGAGCTAACGAGGAGGGAGAAGAAGAAAGAGAAGAAGAATAAGAAGAAGAAGAAGTGGAGGAGGAAGACGATTCCCTTCCTCCTTCGTCTGGCGAGATAGAGGAAACCTTGAACGGCGCCGGGAATGCGAAGGAGCGGAGGAAGAAGATCTCGGCCATTTTGGCCAAGCTCATCCGGCGAGATCGCGCCCATGCTGCCGCGGCAAGAGCGTTTCGCGAGTCCGTGGAACAAAGGCTGGAGACCCTGGAACAGGATTTCTTCTTGGGCGAGGCTGATCGGCCAGGAGGACCTTCCGCCCAGTCTTCGCCAGGGAGATGCATCGCGCAGATCCGGGATCATGCTAGGCGGATCAACCTGGGGTGCACCACGCTGTCCTCTTACATCAACCTGCTGGCCCCTCCGCGAACCAGGCGGCGAGAACGAGGGCGATGGCGCTGGGAGCCGTATTTGTTCTTCTAGGTCTCGCCCCTTCTTCCTCTTTAGCCTTCCCTTCCTCCATGTACCCTGAATATAATAACTGCTATTGTTAACTTTATCCAGCTCTCGGCCGCGAGGGCACGCTATTATTTATCCCTCCCTTCATTGCGCTGTGAATTTTAAGAACATGCTAGAATAAGGTCGCTTGCGCCAAAGCTAAGGAGCTTGTGCCAAAACCGAGAGGCTCGCGCCTATGAGAGGCGATCGTCGACTGATGTCATTCTGAGGGGGAAAACCGAGGCGTCGCCGGTTCAGATCGTGATAGCTGCGCTCCGCCGTCATTTTCTCTCTCTATCGGACGGAGCCGCTGTGATCATGGTTCCCTATAAATAGGGATGCCTACCAACCACATTTATTTCTCCGATCCGGAATCTCAACCCCCTTTTCTTGCTCTTGCGTTCTTGATTCCGCTTTCACCTTTCTTCGGCTCTCGCTCTCACTCACAAACCCACTATGCCTGGCGAGAACGAGGGTCGCGCCCACTGCGCGGAAGCCTTCCGAAAACACCTCTTCCCTTCCTGCACGCTCACCTTAGATGAATATAACCTGTCAGCCGCTATATTCCCGCCGACTTCTCGGCGCGGAACCCGGGTAATCACGATAAGGTGAATACTCCGGAGGCGGGAGAGCTCGCCATCCCCCTCGAGCATTTCGAGGTGGGCTTCCGCCTTCCTCTTTGGCCGGAGGTTCGGCTTGCTCTCCGCTACTATGGGGTGGTTCCCGCCCAACTGAACCCGAACTCAGTCGCGATCCTTGTAGCATTCATATGCTACATGCGATCCGAGAGGATCGAGTTCAGTTTGGCAATCTTCCGGAAGCTGTTCAACTTCCGCGCCAAGGGAGGGGTGGTCTTCTTCTCCGGGCAGCTTCTCAAGACCACCGGTCTCGCCAACAAGCATCATCACTGGGGCGAGAAGTTCGTCTATGCCAGCGGGGACTTCGGTAACGTCCCGCTTCAGCCTGTACACTATGAGAATGCCGCCTACAAACCGCCTACCCTGGGATCGCGCGAGAGCGCAATCCTAGAATTCTTTGGGACCAAGGAGTTTGACATTCTCTTCCTCAGGCGAGATGTCGACTCCCTTCCACCCGTCCACCCCGGCGAAGGTACGGTCTCGCCCCATATTCAATCCCTTGTCAAGGATCTTCCTGTGCTGAAGTATTTTAACTTTGCAGGAGAGCGGGAAGTCCCCCTGCGCCAACCCTTTGTTGAAGCCCGAGGTGCCAAGGGACCGGCCGCGAGAAACTCTCTCGCTCTCGCGGAGGCTAGCGCTACCGCCTGCCGAGATGAGCCTGCTTTAACCTTGTCGTCCGGAGCAAAGAAGCGGAAAGGCACCGCTCCCGCCCCGCGACCGCTGAAGAGGCCGAAGCCCTCCGCTGTAGATAAGGGTAAGGGCTTGGCCGTCTCGCCTGTCCGGCCTCCCGCCCCGGGCGAGTCCTTCGAAGGACTGCTCCGGATCGCCAGCGAGATGGGCACTGCCGCCAGGAGGCGTACCAAGGCCGCTGCCGAGAATCCACCGGCCGTTGACGCGGCGGAAGGAGAGGGAGCGGTCGTCGAGACCTCCGCCCGAACCCCGCCCAAGGAAGTGCCGAAAGGGCACAGGAATTACGGCTTCGGTGTGAAGCACATTGACGCCGAGGGGAAGCCCCTGCTCCAATGGGATCCCGAAGCCAACCTGGTCAAGGTTTCAACTCTCCTTCCCAGTTGGGTGGAGCGGGAGGAGGTTACTGGCGAAGCCTTCGCGCTTGTCTATGGCCTCTACAGCCGAGAGGACGCCAGCGTCTTCGACCAGATGCCCACCCGGCTCCTGGCTTTCAATTCTATCTGGGCCCTACTGCGCGGGTTCGAGCTTGCGCATATGTGCGCGCGTCGAAGCATCAGCATCAACAAGAACTTTGCCGACATGTACAAGGCGAGAGAAGAGGCGATGGCCCGAGCACGCGCTTCGGAGGCAGAGCTTGCGAGTGCCCACCAGGAGTTGACGAAAGCCCTAGAGGCGTTGTCTCTACGTCCCGCCGTCGAGGTAAGCGAGATCTTCGCCCCCCGCTCTCGCTTCTCGAAGTCTCGTTTGCGCAATATTTACTGAGCTGATTTCTTCTTCACAGGATTCCGCCCAAGCCGCGGCGCTTCGCGCGGAGTTGGCTGATGCTCGATACGCGAACGTCCTGCTGAGGGACCAGCTCCAGCGTGCAGAGGCGGAGAAAGGCCCACCTTCGACGCTTGACGAAAGACTGGAGAGCCGCCAGTTCTCGGTGTACGACATCGACAAGCTGCTGCAGGCGAATGCACAGGCCACCGTCAAGCTGACCATCGAGACGCTGCGAGACGCGAAGCTGCTTCGGGAGGATGGCACAACCATCAACGCCCGCCAACTCCTCCCCTGGCTGTTCGACCCAGTGCTGAAGCCCCCGGGCGCGCCGGACTCTCCTCCCTCAGATGTCCCGAAGTCTTCCACCGAGGCCGGCGAGTCGTCCGAAGCGAGCTCTAGCGAGGACTCTGGCGTGAGCACTAGCAGGGATTACAGCGCATCTCCGTGAAGCGCCTTTTTATTTTTGATATTCTTTTGTAACGAGCGAGAAGCTCTAAACCCCTGTAATCGTTGAGTATAATGCAAAGTTTTATTTTTATTTCCGGTGTGTGTTCGGACGAGTAGATTAGTCAGCCGAGTGGCTTCCGCACGGGCCTCCGCCGAGACCTTTAGTCTCTTTAAGTTAACCTTCCTTGGGGATCGACCGGGCGGGAGCCTTGCGCTATTGATTGAGTTATCTTGCCTAGGTCTGCCAGGGAGCCTTCTTTTGCGAGAACCCCCTAGCCGAGACCTTCGAGTCGAGGCTTCCTTCAACCGAGACCCTTTTGGGCCGAGACCCCTTTAAGGCCGAGACCTTTGGGGGCCTTGCCTCCGGTCCGGGCCAGAGTCTTGCCCGTATATCTTTCAACCAACTAGATGAAGCTAACCAGACCTCTCCCCCATAGGCGAGCCTTCAGACCTGCCAGCTAGATGAGAGCCTGCGCAGCGGATCTACCTGGGGCCGAGCCGAGCTCGGGGCGCTGATGAAGATTTCCAAACCTCTCCCCCATAGGCGAGCCTTCGGACCTGCCAGCTAGATGAGAGCCTGCGCAGCGGGTCTACCTGGGGCCGAGCCGAGCTCGGGGTATTGATGAAGATTTCCAAACCTCTCACCCACAGGTTAGCCTTCGGACCTGCCAGCTAGATGAGAGCCTGCGCAGCGGGTCTACCTGGGGCCGAGCCGAGCTCGGGGTGTTGATGAAGATTTCCAAACCTCTCCCCCACAGGCGAGCCTTCGGACCTGCCAGCTAGATGAGAGCCTGCGCAGCGGGTCTACTTGGGGCCGAGCCGAGCTCGGGGTATTGATGAAGATTTCCAAACCTCTCCCCCACAGGCGAGCCTTCGGACCTGCCAGCTAGATGAGAGCCTGCGCAACGGGTCTACCTGGGGCCGAGCCGAGCTCGGGGTGTTGATGAATCTTTCCAAACCTCTCCCCCACAGGCGCGCCTTCGGACCTGCCAGCTAGATAAAAGCCTGCGCAGCGGGTCTACCTGGGGCCGAGCCGAGCTCGGGGTGTTGATGAATCTTTCCGATCCTCTCCCCCACAGGCGAGCCTTCGGACCTGCCAGTTAGATGAGAGCCTGCGCAGCGGGTCTACCTGGGGCCGAGCCGAGCTCGGGGTATTGATGAAGATTTCCAAACCTCTCCCCCACAGGCGAGCCTTCGGACCTGCCTGCTAGATGAGAGCCTGCGCAGCAGGTCTACCTGGCGCCGAGCCGAGCTCGGTGTGTTGATGAATCTTTCCAAACCTCTCCCCCACAGGCGAGCCTTCGGACCTACCAGCTACGTGGAAGCCTGCGCAGCGGGTCTACCTGGGGCCGAGCCGAGCTCGGGGTATTGATGAAGATTTCCAAACCTCTCCCCCACAGGCGAGCCTTCGGACCTGCCAGCTAGATGAGAGCCTGCGCAGCGGGTCTACCTGGGGCCGAGCCGAGCTCGGGGTATTGATGAAGATTTCCAAACCTCTCCCCCACAGGCGAGCCTTCGGACCTGCCAGCTAGATGAGAGCCTGCGCAGCGGGTCTACCTGGGGCCGAGCCGAGCTCGGGGTATTGATGAAGATTTCCAAACCTCTCCCCCATAGGCGAGCCTTCGGACCTGCCAGCTAGATGGGAGCCTGCGTAGTGGGTCTACCTGGGGCCGAGCCGAGCTCGGGGTACTGATGAAGCTTCTTTCCACCGGGCCTATTTTATCATTAAGATGAGAAGACATAGCCGGTTAAAACGAAAAGCATTGTGGTTGTATTCTTGGAGATTCTTAATATTTCGAAATGAACTTATTGAAACGACAATAATTATTTACAACATTACAATCCTTCTTTCCCCTCACGGGTAGAAACGCTTTAGATCATCACCGCTCAAAGTATGGTTCAAGGTCCTTCCCTCCACATCCTAGAGGTAGTAACCTCCGTTAACCAGAGCCTTCTCTATTATGTATGGCCCTTCCCAGCTAGGGTTGAGCTTGCCAACAGGGGCCGATCTCCCTGCTGCGTCGACCTTCTTCAGCACAAGGTCCCCTTCGGCAAATTGCTTGACCCGAATATGCTTATCGAAGTACTTGGCCATCCGCCGCTTTATCTCTTCTTGCCTGATGGCAGCGACGTCCCGTAGCTCTTCCGCCATGTCCAGCGAGAGGCGCAACCCTTCCTCGTTCTCCTGCCTCCAAGCTTTGCTTCCTTCACCTACGGTCGCGACCCGCGGAGACTGAACCTCGAACTCCACCGGGAGGACTGCCTCGCACCCATGAGAGAGCTTGAAGGGGGTCTCCCCTGTGGCCGTGTTCGGAGTTGTTCGCAGGGCCCACAGGACGGAAGGGAGTTGCTCCACTCAGTTGCCCTTCAGGTTCTCCACCTTCTTTTTGAGCAAGTTGACAATAATCTTGTTTGCCGCTTCTACCTGGCCATTGCTCCGAGGATGATGGACAGAGGCTAACCTGAGGTCAATCCCCGATTGAGCGCAGAAACTGATGAATTCTTCGCTGGCAAACTGAGGACCGTTGTCCGTCACTATTGCTTGGGGTAACCCGTGCCTGCAGATGATTTCTCCCCAAATGAAGTTCCTGATAACCTGAGAGGTAACCTTGGCTAGAGCTTTGACCTCCAGCCACTTCGAGAAGTAATCGATCATGACGAGGAGGAACCTCCTTTGCCCGCTGGCTGGAGGAAAGGGCCCGACTAGGTCCATTCCCCAAATAGCGAAGGGCCACGGCGCTATGACGCTTCGGAGCCTTTGGGCGGATAGGAGCTGGAGGGGAGCGTGTACTTGACATTTTTGACATCTCTTTGCAAACTCAACCGTATCTTTTCTCAAGGTCTGCCAAAAATACCCTTGTCTTATCACCCTTGCCTCCAATGTTCTGCCCCCTGAGTGGCTACCGCATTCTCCTGAATGCACCTCTTCTAGGATCCTTGGGACCTCCTCCTCGGTCACACATCTCGCGAGGAGCCCTGACAACATCTTTCGGTGTAGGCCCCCATCCATCATCATGTATTGTGCTGCCTTTCGCCTAAAGCTCTTCGCGTCTCTAATCCCCTCAGGTAGCTCGCCTGTGGTGAGGAATGCCGCCAATGGGTCCACCCATGAGGATCGTCGACCCACCACCATTAGCTCCCCTTCCTCAATCGCCGGTCGGAAAAGTTCAGTTAGGGTTCCTCCTCCCCGAGGCCCGAGCTTCGCCAACCGGTCAGCTGTCATGCTTTCCTCCCTGGGAACATGTTGAATAGAAAAAGAACGGAAACCTCCGATGATAGTCCTTACCTTGGAAAGATATCTCGCGAGGGTGGGCTACCAAGCCTCAAACTCCCCACGGATTTGTGACGCAACTACCATCAAGTCGGTGAAGGCCTCCACATCCCGAATTTCCAGCTCCTTGGCTAACCGAAGGCTAGCTATCACGGCCTCATATTCCGCTTGATTATTGGTCATAGGGAAGTGGAAGTCCACCGCCTGTTCTATGGTAACCCCTTGAGGGCTTACCAACACCACACCTCCTCCCAGGGAGTGCCTTCCTGAAGCCCCGTCGACGATCATTCTCCATGCTTCCTACGACCTCGGCTCTTCTTCCTTGGCCTCGGTGACATAATCCGCCAGAAAGTCTGCCACGGCCTGGGCTTTGATGGAGAGCCTTGGAACAAAAGAAATGTCTAACTCGCTAAGCTCGATGGACCACTTTGCCAACCTTCCCGAGTGCTCCACCCCCTCAAAGACCTTACGAAGAGGATGATCGGTCACAACCTTAATCGAATGCGCTTGGAAATATGGACGGAGCTTCCTTGCCGAAACGACCAAGGCATAAGCCAGCTTCTCCAGGATGGGGTAGCGGAGCTCCGCCTTTTTTAAGATTCGGCTTACATAATAAACTGGCAGCTGCTTCTTCCCTTCTTCTCTAACCAAGACGGAACTCACAGCTTCTACCCCCACACCGAGATACAAGGTCAGGTCTTCTCCCTCCTTGGGGCTTTGGAGTAGCGGAGCCCGGGAGAGTTTCCTTTTCAGTCCTTGGAAAGCCTCTTCGCATTCGATCGTCCATTCGAACACTTGATTACCACGGAGCACCTTGAAAAAGGAGGAACACCTATCTCCGGACCGAGAGAGGAACCGGCTTATCCCGGCCAGCTTTCCAGTTAAGCGCTGGACCTCCTTGGCATTGCGAGGTGATTCCAAGTCCAAGACGACCTTTACCTTGTCTGGGTTAGGTTCTACCCCTGCCGGGGTCAGGAGGTGTCCAAGGAATTTCCTGCGACTGGCCCCGAAGACACACTTCAAGGGATTTAACCTCATCTTGAATCTCCGTAGGGTGGCAAACGTCTCTTACAAGTCTCCGTAGGTGGGACTCTAGGCATTTGCTTTTTACCATCAGATCGTCGACGTAGACCTCTAGATTTTTTCCTCTTTGATCCCGAAAGACTCGATCCATCATGCGTTGGTACGTTGCCCCTGCGTTCTTCAAACCGAAGGGCATCATCTTGTAGCTGAAGCATCCCTCTCTTGTGATGAAGGAAACATCCTTGACATCGAGAGGGTGCATCCGAATCTGATGGTAACCTGAAAAAGCATCTAAATAACTCATAAGAGAAAAACCGACGGCTGAGTCAACCAGCGCGTCGATCCGAGGCAGTGGGTAGCAATCCATAGGACATGATTTATTTAACAAGGAAAAGTCAATACACATGCACCATTTTCCTCCCCCCTTTTTCACCATTACCACATTGGAGATCCAGCCTGGATACTGGATCTCCGAGATGAAGCCCGCCTCCAAGAGATTCTTGACCTCTTCCCAGATCGGCTCCTCCCGCTTGGTGGCGATGGCCCTCATCTTCTGGCGTATGGGGCGAGTCCTGGGGTCCAGGTTCAGGCGATGACAAGCCACGTCTGCATCGATGCCCGGCATGTCTGTCGCGCTCCAAGCGAAGATGTCGACGTTGCTTTGGATGCAGGCTCGCATCCGCTCCTGATCCTCGAGGCTTAAGCCTCCGCTGACCTGCACCCTTTGTACTTGCCCCGCCTTTGTGTGCACCTCCATCTCTATCACCTCTTCGGCTGGCTCCAATCCCGTCCGTTCCCAACCTGCCCTCGCCTCCTCTGGCTCAAGCTCTTCTCCTCCAAGCTCACCAACCTCCATCGCCTCCTCCAGGCTCTCACCTCGCCTCTGCTCTCCTTATCCTGCCGCCCCTCTCGCCTCTTCCAGGCCAATCTCTTCTCCCTCCATCTCCTCTACCACCAACTCCTCCGCTTCCTGCGGGCTCGCCTTCTGCTCCTCTTCTGCTAGCTCTTCGACAATCTCCATCGCCTCCTCCAGGCTTGTCTCCCCTTCTCCAACACCTCCTTCCTGCTCAGCCATCTCCTTCTCTAGCTCTTCCGCTTCCACCATCCACGACACGGTGTTGACCGCCGTCACGTAGCACTGCCTTGCCACCTTTGGATCCCCCCTGATCCTAACCTACACCCCTCCATTGTTGAACTTGAGGCATTGATGGAACGAGGAGGGTACGCAGCGAAAGGCGCTGATGTGGGGACGTCCAAAGATGGCATTGTAACTACTTGGGGCGTCCACAATCACGAACCTGCAGTTCCGTGAGACGCCCCCAAGCCTTACATGCAGGCCTACTCCCCCTTCTACTTCCTTTCTCTCCCCAGAGAAGCCGAAAAGCGGTCCATCGGAAGCTAGGACCCTCTTCCCTTCCACCCCCATCTCGTCAAAGGCCTTCTTGAAAATCACATTCACCGAGCTCCCGTTGTCCACCAGTATCCGGGAGACGGTGAAGTTCTCCACCGCTGTCTGGATCACTAATGCGTCGCAGAACGGATCCTCATAGTTTGGCATATATGCGGATGAGAAGATGATCTTTTCTTTTGGGGGGGGGAGCTAAGGAGGTCGAGGCGACCCCTCTGCGGAACATGGTTTGCAGGATCCCCTTGCGGGTTGCCTCGATCCCTACTCCCCCATGGATCACTCCGATCCCTCCTCGGGTCCCCATGTCGACCCTGTCTTCACATCTGTCCTCAACCTCTTCTCGTTGCACCTCCACGATCCTTGCGGGCAGATCTTGCCTCCCAGCACCTCTGGCTTCCCTCATCTCGAGAAACTCCGGACAGGTGGCCGTTGCGTGGCCCTCCTCGTGATGGAAGTCACAATAGGGCAACGCCACCCTGCCCCCTCTTCCTACTCCTCCTCCCCTTCTCCCGGCTCCCCGAATTCCTCTTCCTCTTCCTTTTCCCACCTCCATGGCTTCTTGTGGTGGTGGGAAGTGACCCTTCGATCCCTGCCTCCATCCTCCTTGCTCCAACCTTCTTGGTTCCCGGTAAATGTCTCTTCCTAGAGGACCCCCTTGGCCCTGGGGGCGACCCTCCTTTGGCCTCCAACCCAATCGGTTGTTTGGCTCCCTGGCCCCCCCATGCTGCTACCCCTGTCCCCGGGGTTCTTCCCTTCTCCTATCCTCTCTTTGCTCCCTCTGCTCTCTCAACTCCCTCTGCCTTCCTACCGCCGGCTCTTTCACATCGTCCTCGGCCAACCTGGCCAACTTTCTTGCAAACGCCGGGTTTGCCCTCTCAAAGTCTATCTCCTTAGCCGCCCTCTCCATGAGCTCCTCAAAAGAGAGAGGGGGCAGCCTCTTCAACTCCATGCTAAAAAACCTTGACCTCAGCCCCAGGGTGAAGGCAAGCATCAGTGCATACCCTGGGACCTCCTGGACCAGGAGAATCTCCTCTTGGAACTGGTCAACATAGTGACCCAACGTCTCCTCTGGCCACTGCCTCACTGCAAACAGGCATTCAGCCTCCTTCTTTCGCTTCTTTGAAGTTGAGAACCTCAACAAGAAACCCCTGCGCAGATCTTCAAAACTATAGATGGAGCTTGCCGGCAATTGGTGGAACCAATCCCTGGCCTTTTCCTTCAAAGTGATGGCAAAAAGCCTACACTTAAAAGCATCAGACATTTGCCTAATCGACACAACGTCTTCGAACCACTGCACATGCTGAACCGGGTCATCCTTCCCGGTGTAGTAGGTCATATCTGGCTCCCGGAACCCCTCCGGCACTGGAGCCGAGACGATGAGCTCGCTAAATGGGGTCTCGCCTCCCGCCTGGCGAGAAGGCACGTCTCGCGACCTCGGCTGGCTGGACCGATCCGCGAGACCATGCCCGGGGAAGAGTTCCCGCACTGTCGCCTCCTTCTCCCCCAGATCAGCCGGAACCTCCTTCTCGGGATGCTGGCCTGGGAAAAGCTCCCGCGCGGCTATGTCCCTCTCGCCTGCCTCCACCGGGACTTCTTTCCCGGGGCGCTGCCCTGGGGCGTTCTTGCCTAACAGTGGAACCACCTCCACAGGAACCTGCGGCGTCTCCCACTCGTTCCTTGCCGAGAAGGCCAAGCCGATCGTCTGCATGACTTCTCGCCTGAAGTCCTCAAACATCTTCCTCGTCGCCTCATCCACCCGGGTGGGGGATCCTCCTGCGCCCGATCCTTCACCTTCACCTCCTGCCATGGGACTTAACTCAAGATTTTCTTGCGCCAACTACTTCCATGCTCACCGCACCAGAACTGTTGAAGCCAAAATTGACCCCAACGAATGTTCACAAACCAAAGTGCAACCGACGCCTACATCTCTCAAATCTCGACCCTTGACTGGCTGCTAAGGTCAAAAGACTGACCCAAAGCCTCAGCTGGGAGGTCCCACCTCACACCCGGAAGATCTCTGAGAGCTTCCCCTCCAAAGCCAAATGCTGGGCTGGGAGCTCTTCAGAAAGCACTAGAGTTAGAGAATAATGAAAAGCCTGCCTTCCAAAGAGCCCCTATGGGTCTTTTTATAGTCTTCCCCTGACCTGAAAATACTGAAATACCCCTGGAGGGTCTGCCAATAGCCAGATCCCGCTGTCATCCTGGGGGCATACAGGTAATTTTACCCGGGGACAATAATATTAGAATAATCCTTTCCTGGGGGCTGGGCCCCACCACCCGGACCTGCTTGGCGAGAACCCCGGGCGAGAAGGCTCTCGCTGAGCCCCAGCTCGGCTTATCTTGGCGAGACCCCCCGCAGAGAGGGTTCTCGCTCCCGGTATTCGTGATGCCACTATCGCTGGACGTGGCGCTGAGTGAGCGAAGCTCACTCAACGCCCTTACTGCTAACCACGGCGTTGAGTGAGTGGAGCTCACTCGACGCCCTTTGCTGCCGGATGCGGCGTTGAGTGAGTGGAGCTCTCTCAACGCTCTCTCGCTCTCCCCCAGGGAGAGTTCCTTCCAGGTGGGAGCTCTACTGGTTGGCGGGAGCTCCCTAAAGGCGAGAACCCTGCCATTCCGCCCTTGGGCTAACCCGGGACTAGCCCAACCCCGACCCCTGAAGTCTTAGTCTTCTGGGTCCTACCCAGCGAATATGGGGTTGTACACAGGTAACCTTGGATCCTTGATTCTTCTCAAATTTATAACCAGAAATGAAAGAAATTTCTGGTTGATTTTTATATCCTAAGGGGTGAAATCTTATAGGTGGAATTATCCATTGAGTAAAAGGGTTATCAAATTTTTGTCTTTGATTATTATTTTTATAAGGATTAAAATTTCTATTAAAGTTTTCTGGGTTCGACGATTTTCAGTATGTTTGTCGATCTGCGTTCGACGAATAGGGATGAGTTCGTCAAACTCTGTTTAGAGAATGAAAATTTTCATTTTTTGCGCCCCAATTTCGTCGATCGCGGTTCGATGAACCATATTGATTTCATCAATCGTAGTTAGAAGAATGGTTATATAGAAAATCTACGTTCATAGTTCGTCGATTTGAGTTCGACGAACCATATACATTTTGTCGATCTTGGTTCAATGAAAAATATTGAACATTGTTTTTATTAAAAATTTTCTTTTTCTTTTTCTTTTGTTTACGTTTTTGAAACACTTCAATTTGTTGGTTGTTATCTTCTATTTTTTCTTTGCATTTTTCAAATATGAATTTAATAGGGGTAGAAAGATTTTTTTTCATAAGGAGAGGAGGTTGACTTGATGAAGCTCCTAAGCCTAGTTTTCCATTAAGCCTGGCATTGACTATGCTAGTGATATCCATTAATTTGATGCTTCTCCCATTAAGGGATTCTTCAAATTGTTTTGCCTCATTTAGTTTAGTTTTTAATGAAATAATTTGTTCTGAAGCTAAGTCTAATTCATCTTTTAGTTTGATGTTTTTAGAAAACAGATTGTAATATTCAATTTATTTTTATCTGAGAAGTTTTATTTCCTTCTCAGATTTAATTAAGTCATTGCATAGGAGTTTGAATTCAATTTTAAATTCATCAGAAGTGAAATCAAAATAATTTATTACCTTGTCCTCTTCTAATTCACATTCTTTTGTTTATTCTTCAACTCCTGAGTGACTGCATGATGCATCAATTACCATCAAGCAGATCTCTCAGGCATTAGCCTCTTCTTCATCCTCACTGGAACTGGAAGAATTTTCTTCTTCTGAGTCACTGCAGGTCTCAGCTACAAAGCCTCTCTCCTTCTTCTTCTTGTATTTATTGGAGGAGGGCTTGCTGTAGTGCTTCTTAGATTCTTTCTCTTTTCTCTTGTCCTTCTTTTGAGCCTCTGGACATTCTGGGAGAATATGTCTTGGCTTCCTTCATCCATAGAAAACAATTTCCTTAGTAGGAGTCTATTCATGCCTGGGTTTGTCTTCATTTCTGGAAGACTTTCTTCTGAAGTCCTTTCTAGCGATCTTGTAGAATCTCTTAGCCAAGAGACTCAATAGATAAGAATTGACAGGTAGAGCTTCTGATTCCTCAAATGCCTTGATAGAAATACTTTGCTCTTTCCTTCCTAAGGTAGGAGCCTTTTGTTTAGCTACTTCTCTGGTCTTGATAAGCTGCTCATAAGACTTGAGCTTGCCTAATAATGACTCAGTAGAAATCTCATTTAGGCTTCTGGCCTCATTGATTGGCCAGATCCTAGAATCCGATTTGCTAGGGAAGCACATATGAATCTTGTCATTTATTTCTGTTAATGACATGTCCTTGTCCAGATTTTTCAGCTCATTAATTATAAGGCCGAGTCTATTGTACATGTCAAAAACTAATTTTGCTTCTTCTTTCTTGAAATTCTCATATTGATAGATCAGATGTGATCTCTTGTATTTCCTTTAATCAGCAGATCCTGCTATAATTGCATTTAGTGAGTCCCAAATGGCCTTTGCTGAAGTACACTCACCAACCTTCTAGAATATGTCATCAGACATGGTTTGGGAAAGAATGTTCATGGCCTTGGCATCAGCAACCTTAGCTTTCTTCTGAGCATCTGTCCACTCAGGTGGTGGAACTGCACTTGTGCTTGTAGTGGTTGTTGCAGATTGAGTAGGGGGACCTGTCAAAATAGAATTATAGATGTCTTCATCAATGGAATTCATATATAATCTGATCCTTGCCTTCCAAAGTGAAAACTTGTTAAGATTGCACACTGGAGGTCTGGTGCTTGAGTATTCCTTATTTTGTGCCATGATATAAAAAGACACTAGAGTAAATGGGATCTATCAAAGATCTTTTGGTTCAGGTGTTAGCCTGTGAAACCAAACAACCTTACCCTCTGATACCAATTGAAAGTGAAGGGATAGATCACACTAACTCTAGAGTGGGGTCAATAGAGTATTAAAAATCTTTTGATTACTTTTTATAGTGAATTAAAATAAGTGATATCTATATGTAAATATGCAGAAATAAAAAAACAGAAAATAAAGGCACAGAAAATAACAAATAGAGCAACCAGACGACACAAAGATTTTATAGTGGTTACCCTAAAACATGGGTACATCCACTCTTCTACCACCCTGGTAGGAATCCAATACTTGTTTCTGATTAGGTGCCCTACCACCACCAGTTTTTGCTCAGGTGCCTTGTCACCACAAGATCAATTTTCAAGGGAGATCTAACAACCCTTTGATCTTTTGACCAGGTGCTCAAAAACCAAACTAAGTCGTTTGATCAGGAGGCTTAACAACCAAAAGGTCTAACTTTTGAAGGGAGTTAAAACCATGTACACAGGAAAGTAAAAAGAAATTGATATTGTCTTCTTTATCTCAATGATCTGAGAAGACTAGTGGATTGCTGTTGTTGCCAAAGCTCTCCCTGAGATGTAGATTAGTTCAGGAGAAAGGAAGCTTGGCTCAGGGTATAGGACTTCAGATGGCTTATATATCTTAAAGAAGCTTTTTGACAGATGTTGATGGATTGTCTCTTGAAACCCCTGAAGCCAAAACAGATGAAGAACTTGAGTTGTATATGAGAGCTGTTCTTATTTTAGTTTTTCTGCAAATTATTCTTTGAGTCATAGCTTTCTTTCTGTGTCTATTCCTATCTTGTTGACTTGAAAAATAATCCTTATATATTCCTTACATATTTTAGCATTTGAAATTTGAATTCCTTTCCTTGATTGACTGTAAAAATTGTGGGAGTTGAACGGCTAGAATTTGTCTTTAATGAATTTTCCCAACTGTCTTAATAAAATAAGCCAGGTAATAACTATATGAAGGCCTTAATTAATGCTTCCATGGAACAGATATATTCATAAGAATATTGTGCATTAATTATCAGAGCATTACAGACATTATAATATAACTTGAAATTCATCTGCCTTAGCCGAACTGAAATCATCAAGGAATTAGTCGAACTGAACAGGGGAGAAAATAATCGACCTCAGCAAATATTTTGTCGAGCTGAGCTCCAAGATTGTTGATCTGAGAATTCTCTTTCGTCGAGCTGAGCTCCAAGATCGTCGACCAGAAAAATAACTTGCCAATCTGAGCTCCAAGTTCGTCGAGCTGAGATAGTCCTTCGTCGAGCTGAAGTTCTGATGTAAGATCAGAGATCGTCGATCTCAACTGGACTTTTGTCGAGCTCAACTCAGAGAAGGAACTCTGAGTTCATCGATCTGAGATCAACAATCGTCGAGCTGAGTTCAGCTATCGTCGAGCGACTTTTTCTGCAATCTTTAAACTGTCTTGTCTCTAAAGTCTTGAGTCTCTGAAGTCTTTTGAAGGCAGGTTACAATAATCTAACCTAATATGATTAACCTTTTCCCTAGAACTAATAAATGACCCTAGGCTATATATGTTGGGTCAACAAACCTAATAGTGAACCTAGACCAAATCCAAACTGGGGTTCCAACATTGTCCTCAAAGCCCAGAGAACCGAGGGAAGCTGCTCCACCCAGCTCCCCTTCAGGATTTCAACTTTCTTCTTCAGGAGGTTCATAATGATCTTATTCGCCGCCTCCACCTGCTCGTTTCTCCCAGGGTGATGTACTTACGCGAACCTGAGATCAATACCGAGTTATCCATAGAAACTAATGAACTCGGCACTAGCAAACTGAGGCTCGTTGTCCGTGACAATGGCCTACGATAACCTGTTCCTACAAATGATCTCCCCCAACACAAAGTTTCTGATTAGTTTGGAGGTCACCTTGTCCATTGCCTTCACTTCAAACCACTTAGAAAAATAATCTATCATGACAAGCACGAACCTCCTATGCCCGCTGGCCTTAGGGAAAGGCCCTAAAAAATCCATTCCCCAAATGGCAAAGGGCTAGGGGCCGTGATACTCCTGAGCCGCTGAGCGGGTTGAAGTTGGAGGGGGCAAACAACTGGCACTTGTGGAACTTCTTCATGAACTCTACAATATTGTGGCCTAGGGTAGGCTAGATGTACCCTTGCCTGACAAACCTTCCTTCTAGGGTTCGACTCCCAGAGTGATTGCCACACTCCCCGGAGTGGTCCTCTTCCAGGATTCTCTAGACCTCCCTCTCAGCCACACAATGAGCCAATAACCCTTATAGAGTCTTCCGATACAACTTCATGTCACGAATGAGATCGTATGTTGACTTGTACTTGAACTTCTTTTTATCCATCCCCTCCTGATATGTCCCTGTGGAGAGGAACGTTGTGAAAGGGTCCATCCATGAGGGGTGTTGATCAACCACCATCAGCTCTCCCTCTTCAATGGAAGGGCGGAATTGGTCAGTGATGGTACCCCCCACCCAGGGACCATGCTTTTCCAGCGGATCAACCTATTTGTTTTCCTCCCTGTGCACGTGTCAGATAGAGATGGTCTGGAACATGCAGATGACCCGCTTCACCTTTGCTTAGTACAACTAAAGGGTAGGTTCCCTTGCCTCAAACTCTCCATTAATCTAGGAAGACACTACCATAGAGTCAATGAGGACCTCCACATCAAACACTCCTAGTTCGCTATCTAAACGCATCCCTTTAATCACCGCCTCGTACTCGGCCTAATTGTTAGTAATATGAAAATGGACAACTATTGTTTGCTCTATCTTTGTTCCTTGGGGGCCTTCCAAGATCACCACTACCCCCAAGGAATGCTTACCCGAGGCATCATCCACCATTACCTTCCAAGGAACTGGGAGAGTGAGTTCCGCCTCTGCCAACTTGACTACATAATCAGTAAGGAAGTCGGCCATCGTCTGGGCCTTGATCGAGAGGCGCGGGACAAAAGAGATATCGAACTTACTGAGCTCCACCGACCACTTAGCCAACCTACTTAAATGCTCCACCCCCTCGAAGATGTTGCGGAGGGGATGGTGAGTCACCACTCGGATAGAGAGTGCCTGGAAGCAGTGCCGGAGCCTTCGGGCTAAGATGACTAGAGCGAAGGTCAGCTTCTTCAAGATGGGATATCGAAGCTCCGCCTTCCTCAGGACCTGACTCACATAATAGACGGGAAACTACTTCTTACCCTCTTCCCGAACTAGGACGGAGCTCAGGGCCTCGGCTCCCACTCCAAGGTAGAGGGACAGGTCTTCCCCTTCCTTCGGCCCTTGGAGGAGCGGAGCCTGAGTCAAATGTCTCTTCAATGCTTGGAAAGCCTCGCACTCCGTGTTCCACTCAAACTTCTGCCCCCCCCCCCCTCAAAGCTTTGAAGAAGGGAGAGCACTTATTCCCTACCCGGGAGAGGAACCTACTCAACACTGACAGTTTGCCCGTTAGCCACTACACCTCCTTAGCATTTTGAGGTGACACTGTTGCGCGCTAGGGTTCGAAGAAAATAAACACAACCGAACTAACAACCCGATGAGGCAAGTATACCTATCGAATTGTAGCTAGGGGACACAAGTGTCGTATTGAAATCCGGGAACTGTTGGCTATGCTTACTCACACGAACGCTATTATCTTATCGATGGAAAAACTAGGGTTTTAGAAAATCTAAGTGCAAGGAAGGAAGTAAAACTATACTAGAAAGAGAACTATTGCAATTAAGTAAAGTGATATTAAGTAAAATGATTACGACAGAAGGTTGAAACTATGGAATGGAAATGCACTCGATCAAGAATCACCTCGGCTAAAGACGATTAAGAAAATGCGATAAAAATCTAAACTTAATAGGGTAAAGGTCCTTGACCATGGAGGTTCCTAAAGCTTGAACACGCTTCTCTCGAAGTCGTGCCCAACTGAGTTTAGGAAGGTCCGACCGACTCTCGTCTAAATCGGAGGCCTAAAACTCGCTTTACGCGGTGAACCCCACTATTGGATTTTACTCCAATCCGGGAGATTTGGACGTCTGCCTCTCTCGAATGGTGCGTACATCTCCCTTTACTCTTGAACGCTCACTTCATTCTATCGGCCTCTCGGCTAGCCCAGAATGAAAGCAAAGGTGGAGGGTATATATCGATAATATACCTCCAACCCGTGATTAATCAAGAGTAATTCAAGGCCCTAACCTAAAAAGAAAAGATTAATCAAAACATCATAACTTAATCGCTCTAACCTCGGATCATCAAGATCGAGTACAAGGAGGATTAGTTAATCATAATGGAGTGGAGGAGGGGGGATGAGTAGTAAAGCATAAAAAAAGAACACTGGTAAAAGAAGAACACTTTTATTAATAAAAAGGGGCAAGTTATACTATTGAAAATAAAATTACAAGTGCATGAAAATGAAAGCCTATTCTAGCCCTACATTTAGCACTAAGCAACACAAAAGATTACAAGGAAAGCTAAGGCAACTAAATATTAAACCATGATTAAGCAAAATTACAAAGGAAGAGAGAGAGAGAGAGAGAGAGAAAGCATGAAAAAAAACTCAAGAACCAAAGGGGCAGCACCTCCCCCTCTCAACCAAAGCTTGCTGAAATGGAGAGGGGGGGTCTCAATTTATAGAAAAAAAATCTCGGGTTAGTCACGACCTCCGACACGCCCTAGGGGGGGCGTGTCAATGGGCGTGATAGTACTATGTTGACCTCGGGCTCTGGATTCTGGCGGGAGGGATGATTTCTTCGGTACGTCGGTGGTCACGCCCTAGGTCACGCCCGTGTAGGAGGGGCGTGATAGGCACATCATGTCCAAATCATTGGTCGGAAATCCGCCAGCCACCGAAAAGTTGATGTCACGCCCAAGGTCACGCCCATGACGGGGGGCGTGACAGAACTGTTTTCGTGCTGTGGAGAAACGGCATTTAATGCGGCGGCAGGCTTTGCGGTAGAGGGCGACATGCCCATGGTCACGCCTGGTGACACACCCAGGGAGGGCATGTCAGGGGGCGTGATAGCGGTTTTGTTCATTTTCCTATCCCTTCCAACAAAAGTCCTCGGGATCGGGTGACACGCTGTAACGACCCCATCCGTTAAATGACATATAGTAGAAGGTCCGGCCGGGGCCCCACACTATATGCCACAAACAGACGGTGAGGTCACAGGATAATACCAAACCATACGACTCCTAACTCAGAGCATTCTAGCGGAAGCTTATTAAGTGCAAGAACTCATACCATTGAATGTCCACTAATATATAAATATCACATTTATATAGATCACCAGGAATGTTTACAAAACCACACCGCACACGGCCTTAAGGCCTTACAAGTTACTCTTTACAACACATATAATTTCATACATCGGCACGCAGGCCGGCCACACATGAAATCCAACACTTCGCACGGCCTTCAAGGGCCTACCAGCAGCATGGGCTTTTGCCCGCTCAATCCATCAGCCCGCAACACCTGCATATGGACGTCCACCCCATGGGTGATAAACAAAGCAACGGTCAGCATTCAGCTGACCAATTATAACGACCCCACCCCTTACCCGGGGCAGTGGTTCCTTCCCTGCATGTATAGCAACTTCAACATATAAAGAACATACACCCAACATCACAAACGTCGGCCTCAATGCCAGGCGCTCCGTGCACTCAGGGCACCTTTTATGGTTTGTACTTGGTAGGCGGGCATAAGCCTCCAAACCCTTGTTGAAGACCTCACGCACCCATCTCACTCAGAGGTACGCACCACACCAAAACCCGTGAGCACTATCAGTCGACCTACCCACGTAGTGTAACAAGCCTAGGGAATTCGCCCTGCTGCTTTGCTACCAATCGACCGCTCACCCGATCTTAACATTGCCACTTGGTGGAATGGGCATAAGCCTCCAAACCCCTGTTGAAGACCTCTCCCACCCACCCACTCAGAGGTGTTCATCGCCACTTGGTGGAATGGGCATAAGCCTCCAAACCCTTGTTGAAGACCTCACGCACCCACCCACTCAGAGGTGTCCGCACTCCATCAACCAGCTCTTAACAAGCATGCAACCAAAGGAGCTATGCAAAGCATCCTATACACCACACACATCGTCCTCACCATCTCCGCAGGCTAAACGATGAATACACGGAGTCTTCTCTGGTTCGCAATATAAGCATCACCAATCCCGACATACGTCTGGATGGGCTTCACACAGCATGCCTATGCCGTACTACAGACTTCCGGCTCTAGATGCAGACTCAACTGCTGGAATCACTTACGCGTTTCCATCTCTTGATGGAGGATCCCATGCACATGCAAAACAAAGGGCTTCACCTGCCCAAGGAAGAAAGATCGTTACCCTTGACGATCGCTTCGACGCCATAGAAAACTAGCCGGATGGAAATCACCGCAGCGGCCTTGCCTCCGCAACGCTGCACTCGGCTCTCTATTCGGCTCGACGAAGCTCCACCGGCGGCCGGAAAGCTCCTCCTCCTCCTCCTCCAAGCTCTCCTCTCTTTCTTCTCTTTAGAGAGAGAAAGGCTAAGTGGAAATGAGAATTCATCTCAATCCACGGCCTTAAAGAGGCTGGAAAAGCTTTGGACCACAAGATCCAATTAGAAGAAAACGAACGGCCGAGATCTGCCCAAAACCCCAATTTTTGGCTGACACGGCCTGTGACACGCCCGTGTCACAGGCCGTGTACCCTTAGGCGGCACACGCGGTTTCGAACCGACTGAACAACACGGGTATCGACACGCCCGTGTCGAACCTGACATGCCCGTGTCATTCTTGAGACACGCCCGTGTCTCCTGCTACACGGCACTCATCGACTTCCAAAACCAGTACACGGGTCAAAACACGGCAGCTGGCACGCCCGTGTCCAGCCTGACATGCCCGTGTTCATGGCCGTGTTCACGGCCGTGTACGGCTCTGACTCTAATAGGCCAATTTCGAACTTTAATTCAAACACGCCCTGGGACACGCCCGTGTCCCAGGCCGTGTACCCCCGACACGCCCTGGGACACGCCCGTGTCCCAGGCCGTGTCTAACAGCCTGCTACTCAAAATTGTGTACCAACATATTTTGAGATTCTGGGGTGTTACAACCCTCCCCTCCTTATAGAAATTTCGTCCCGAAATTTAGCGCAACGCACAACTATCAACACAACCACGCTGTTGCGATACAAACCAAAACGATCCAGGTTTAGAGCTCAGAGGCCACAGCTTGGCTCGCCCCATGGCATCGTACCACCACAACTGTTTGTCCCAAACAGAAATACATACATACATACAACAGACAACAAAATAAAGTGCACACTCCACTTTATTTCGGCTTCTCCGCATCTCGCAGAATCCGTTTAGCGGCCTCCATTAAGTCTAAAGCACGGATTTGCTGTTCTGCTTGATTGGAGCTTTGCGGCTCCTGCATCTCAAGAGTGTATATTCGCGGTTGCGCCCGCGATGCAGACGACTCTGCCACAGCTTTACCCTTCGCGTCATAAGACGCACCTGTCTTTCTTTCACCCCTTGATGCACCATTCCAGCAAAATCGCGCGATATGTCCTGGCCTCCCACAAATGAAACATGTATGCGGCTCAACCCGTTCTTGCCCAAACGTTGCTCCTGACGCAACATCTGAAGAAGTTTGTTCAGCAGGCCTGAACCGCTTCTTATCACGTTTCCTGAAATCTGATTGCTCTGATGGCGGAACTTTGAAGTCGGACTTTTCCACCGCTACGTTCTTCTTCTCCCGTACCCGCTTCAAATCCTTCTCTAGCGCACTAGCGGTATGCACCAATGCTTGGAATCCTTGGTTCACTGAACTTGGGAGAGCCAACCTCAGCTCATCACACAGCCCTTCATAGAACCTATTTGTCTTCCGTGCCTGGTCCGCAAACGTCGACCCCGCATAACGACCGAGCTTGGTAAACTCATGCAGGTAATCGTCCACGGTCTTATCACCCTGTACCAGACGTTGAAATTCATTTTCCATTGCAATTCGCTGCGCCATTGGCAAGTATTTCGCCCAAAATAATCTAGAGAATTCGTCCATCGATATGTCGCCCAGATCTCTACCTCCCAACTGGTGCAACTCGATCTCATCCCACCAAAGCCTCGCCTCTCCTTCCAGGAGGAAAGTGGCTAACGGGACTTTCTGCTCCTCACTAATCCTGAGCGCAGCCAGGATTCTTTTCACTCTAGAGAGCCAATCCTCGGCCTCTGTTGGAGACGTTGCCCCGACAAACGTAGGCGGATTAAACTCCATAAAGTGCTTAAGTTGCTCGTCCGCTGCTTGCACAGCAACCGGAACCTCAACATGCTCTTGCCTCGCACCAACCTCAACATGCTCTTGCCTCGCACCAACGTGCACTGGCGCCACAGCGGGCCTCGCTTGCCCAAAAGGTTGTGCCTGAAGCATAGCAAAGATCATCTCCGCAACTAAGCGCACCGTTTCCGCAGAAGGGGGAGGTGTAGGAACCTCAGGTGGTGCCGCACTCTCATCCGAACGCTGGGGCTCCGACTGCCCAGCTCCACTCCTCGTCACCTATAGGTGAACAAGATAGCATTACTTTCCATGGTAATACGGCAAACTCACCGAATAGACACACATACACATTCCTAGTGGACATTCTTGAGTTCATTAGCATTACAGCAGGTCGCACAAACACGTGCTCGCCACCCCACAAAAGAATTCGACCACGAATTCGAAAGAGGAAGACCGACAAAAGCTGATACCAAAATTTAACGACCCCATCCGTTAAATGACGTATAGTAGAAGGTCCGGCCGGGGCCCCACACTATATGCCACAAACAGACGGTGAGGTCACAGGATAATACCAAACCATACGACTCCTAACTCAGAGCATTCTAGCGGAAGCTTATTAAGTGCAAGAACTCATACCATTGAATGTCCACTAATATATAAATATCACATTTATATAGATCACCAGGAATGTTTACAAAACCACACCGCACACGGCCTTAAGGCCTTACAAGTTACTCTTTACAACACATATAATTTCATACATCGGCACGCAGGCCGGCCACACATGAAATCCAACACTTCGCATGGCCTTCAAGGGCCTACCAGCAGCATGGGCTTTTGCCCGCTCAATCCATCAGCCCGCAACACCTGCATATGGACGTCCACCCCATGGGTGATAAACAAAGCAACGGTCAGCATTCAGCTGACCAATTATAACAACCCCACCCCTTACCCGGGGCAGTGGTTCCTTCCCTGCATGTATAGCAACTTCAACATATAAAGAACATACACCCAACATCACAAACGCCGGCCTCAATGCCAGACGCTCCGTGCACTCAGGGCACCTTTTATGGTTTGTACTTGGTAGGCGGGCATAAGCCTCCAAACCCTTGTTGAAGACCTCACGCACCCGTCTCACTCAGAGGTACGCACCACACCAAAACCCGTGAGCACTATCAGTCGACCTACCCACGTAGTGTAACAAGCCTAGGGAATTCGCCCTGCTGCTTTGCTACCAATCGACCGCTCACCCGATCTTAACATTGCCACTTGGTGGAATGGGCATAAGCCTCCAAACCCCTGTTGAAGACCTCTCGCACCAACCCACTCAGAGGTGTTCATCGCCACTTGGTGGAATAGGCATAAGCCTCCAAACCCTTGTTGAAGACCTCACGCACCCACCCACTTAGAGGTGTCTGCACTCCATCAACCAGCTCTTAACAAGCATGCAACCAAAGGAGCTATGCAAAGCATCCTATACACCACACACATCGTCCTCACCATCTCTGCAGGCTAAACGATGAATACACGGAGTCTTCTCCGGTTCGCAATATAAGCATCACCAATCCCGACATACGTCTGGATGGGCTTCACACAGCATGCCTATGCCGTACTACAGACTTTCGGCTCTAGATGCAGACTCAACTGCTGGAATCACTTACACGTTTCCATCTCTTGATGGAGGATCCCATGCACATGCAAAACAAAGGGCTTCACCTGCCCAAGGAAGAAAGATCGTTACCCTTGACGATCGCTTCGGCGCCATAGAAAACTAGCCGGATGGAAATCACCGCAGCGGCCTTGCCTCCGCAACGCTGCTCTCGGCTCTCTATTCGGCTCGACGAAGCTCCACCGGCGGCCGGAAAGCTCCTCCTCCTCCTCCTCCAAGCTCTCCTCTCTTTCTTCTCTTTAGAGAGAGAAAGGCTAAGTGGAAATGAGAATTCATCTCAATCCACGGCCTTAAATAGGCTGGAAAAGCTTTGGACCACAAGATCCAATTAGAAGAAAACGAACGGCCGAGATCTGCCCAAAACCCCAATTTTTGGCTGACACGGCCTGTGACACGCCCGTGTCACAGGCCGTGTACCCTTAGGCGGCACACGCGGTTTCGAACCGACTGAACAACACGGGTATCGACACGCCCGTGTCGAACCTGACACGCCCGTGTCATTCTTGAGACACGCCCGTGTCTCCTGCTACACGGCACTCATCGACTTCCAAAACCAGTACACGGGTCAAAACACGGCAGCTGACACGCCCGTGTCCAGCCTGACACGCCCGTGTTCATGGCCGTGTTCACGGCCGTGTACGGCTCTGACTCGAATAGGCCAATTTCGAACTTTAATTCGAACAGGCCCTGGGACACGCCCGTGTCCCAGGCCGTATACCCCCGACACGCCCTGGGACACGCCCGTGTCCCAGGCCGTATCTAACAGCGTGCTACTCAAAATTGTGTACCAACATATTTTGAGATTCTGGGGTGTTACACACGCCCTAGGTCATGCCCAGGGAGGGCGTGACAGGGGGCGTGTCAGGTCATTTTGGCCAATTTTCTGGAAACCTGCAAAAAGACAAGAAAAAGTCAGTGGCAATAATATTTACATAAAAATGATAAAAAATAAACTAATAATAGACATAATTTGTACAATATAAAATAGAAAATACGATAATAGTTTAGGCTACAAAACGTATTATCAAATTCCCCCAAGCTTAAGCTTTGTTTATCCCCAAGCAAAAATATAAAAACTAGATATTTATAAAAAGGACTAATCAAAAAGTTTTAATTATGCCTACACAAGTACTATGCGAAATTCTAAGTAGGAAAAAAGGTGAAATGTAAGTCTAAAACAATTATTTAGGTATGTAAAACTTTTATAAACTTTACTCAATAAAAACAAATCATCCAAAATTTTAACGAGATTTTTTAAATAGACATAAGCAAAGCAACGAAAATGAAAACACGCATTGAGTTGTTACTAGATCCAAGCAACGCATTATAATTATATAATTTAATTAACAAAAATCTAGGTTTAAATCCAAAACTAAAACTGATTTACTTTTTTTCTTTTCTTAGTTGTTAAATATAAATCAAAAAACGTGAATAAAAGGACTTAAATAGGACAGAAACGTTTGGTTTAGGAAAATGATTAGGAGTGGAATTCAAAGATAAACGTGAAGGTTTAAAATCACACTAAACCAAAGCAAAGAGTTTAAAAAACTTTCATAAAAATATAAACACATTTTTTTCTATTTCTTCTTTTTTATCATTTTTTTTCTTTTTTCAAAATAAAGGCCATAAATATTTTTATTTTCCTTTTGAATTGGCCAAACCAAAATAAACATTACTTTTGAGCATACTTTTTTTCAAAAACCTTTCTCCCACAAAAAATCACAAAATATCCTATCAAAATCGTCAAAATAATTTATGAAACTCAAAAAGGCTAGTGTGATTCGATAGGTTGGAAATTTTGGCTTTGGTGAAAGTGAAATGAAGGGAGGAGCTATCAAATGAAATCGAAAAAGGCTCAAAAATGGCTAACTAGTGGTAAAAGTTTTTTAGGTTGGCAGGAAAGCTCAAACGAAAACAAAAACGGCCTAAATCATTTTCACGCTTTTGAATTTATTTAAAACAAAGGTTTAAAAAATTTCAAAAAGCGAGTCCTAGATAATAAAAGAAGATTGATGAAATTAACTTGAAAATAGATATAATAGGTGACTTGGATTGTTCACGTCTACTACGTTATTCAAAAGTTGACTTTACAAAAATTATTCAAAAACGAAAAAGAAAATAGTGGATGATGAATTTTTGAGAAAGTAAAGAAAATAAAAAACAAAAACCATAAAAAAATTGCAAGTTTTTTTAGAAAAATATTTCACCTTAACATGATACCGTGAATTAGAAACACAGCATGGCCAACATTTTACTTGTGAAACATAATTAAAAAGGACGATTAGAAATATTATACTTAACTAAGTTGTTTATAGGAGATTTTGAGTAAAACAAAAACAAAAACTAGGGGTACTATTGAAATACCAAAATGTCTAAACTATTCAAAAACACATATATATTTTTTTAATTTTGTGAAATATTCTCTCTCTTTTTTTGGAAATATTTAAAATATATACAAAAAGAAAAATATTTACACGAAGCAAAAATGAAGGAGGAATTCCTCCCCCAAGCTTAAAATAGACATTGTCCTCAATGGATACAGAAGGGGATTGGAGAAGGAGAGAAAAATAAAGTACAGAATTGAAAGACCGAATTGAAAGACAGGTACTTCCCCAGATTTATTTGCTGCGAAAGCTGAGTGATGCCGCTCCTCCGAATGTCTTCTTTGGACTTCATGATGGATTCAACAACGTTGGAGCAGGCAATCGCAGAAGTTTCAGCTTGACGAAGCCGTCCGAGGCAAAAATTGTAAAATAAAGAAAACAGAAAAAGATAACTTGGGTTGCCTCCCAAGAGCGCCCTTTGGTTAAAGCGTCGTTGAGCTCGACGCATCAAAAATAATATTGTCCAAAAATATTGTTGTCCAGAAATAAAATTGTTTTTAGCAAAAATTAAAAGTTCAAGATTAAAGTTTGTGAAGCAGAAACTTAATAATGTTTGGACTGACATCATCATCACTAGAGAAATACAGTTTAAGACGCTGAACATTCACTTTGAAATTACCCTTATCAGGGTGAGAAATTAAAACAGTTCCATAAGGAAATACTTCTAAAACAGAAAACGGGCCAGACCAGCGAGATTTTAATTTTCCCGAAAATAAACGTAAACGAGAATTATATAAAAGGACTTGGTCGCCCGGCTTAAAGTTTTTAGGGTGACTTAAGTGATTATCGTGTAAACGCTTCGTCCGCTCTTTATAATGTTTATTATTTTCATAAGCATAAGAGCGCCACTCATCGAGTTCATTTAGTTGAAATTTTCGAAGGTCACCGACTGAGTGGGGATCGAAGTTTAAAAATTTTAAGGCCCAAAAGGCGCGGTGCTCTAACACTACGGGCAGATGGCACGATTTTCCATAGACCAGCCGATACGGCGTACATCCGAGGGCGGTTTTGTACGCTGTTCGGCAGGCCCATAGAGCATCGTCAAGTTTGGCTGACCAGTCTTTTCTAGAAGTTAAAACAGTCTTTTCTAATATTCTTTTTATTTCTCTATTAACTACTTCGACTTGTCCGTTAGTTTGGGGGTGGTAGGCAGTGGAAAGCTTATGCGTAATGCCGTATTTGGTAAGGATTTTTGAAAAATGCGCGTTACAGAAATGGGAACCCCTAGCGCTAACGATTGCGCGAGGCGTACCAAATCTAGAAAATAATTTTTTTTAAAATGTGACTACAACTCGGGAGTCATTCGTAGGAAGAGCTTGGGCCTCAGCCCATCGTGAAACATAATCAACAGCAACTAAAATATATTTGTTTCCGAAGCTAGAAGGAAAAGGAAGGGGGCTAATAAAATCAATTCCCCAGAGGTCGAAAATTTCGCACTCTAAGAAATAATTTTGCGGCATTTCATTTTTATTAGAAATGTTGCCCGACTGTTGGCAACTATCACACCTGCTCACAAAGGCTTGTGCGTCTTTAAAAAGGCTAGGCTAGTAAAAACCCACGCAAAAAACCTTGTGAACGGTGCGAGCAGCTTGATAGTGCCCACCTGTCGGACCTTCATGCAAATGTTTTAGAATATCAATTCCTTCATCAAAAGAAACACATCTCCTTATCACTTGATCCGCACAAATTTTGAAAAGATACGGGTCTTCCCAAAAGTTGTTCTTCAGCTCAGAAAAGAATTTCTTCTTTTGTTGAGAGGAGAACTCTTTTGGGAGCACCCGGGCCACTAGATAGTTGGCAATGTGCGTGAACCAAGGAGAAGTAGATGTATTAACTAAAAGCAGCTTCTTATCAGGAAAATAGTCATTAAAAGATTTTTCATTTAATTTTTCTATAAAGGGGTTATTTAATCTGGATAGATGGTCGGCGACCAAGTTCTCGGCTCCTCCCTTATCACGGATCTCTAAGTCAAACTCCTAGAGGAGTAAGACCCAGCGAATCAAGTGAGGCTTGGCATCCGTTTTGGCAAGAAGGTACTTGAGGGTCGAGTGGTCCTTAAAAACAATGATTTTTGAAAGTGTAATGTAAGGGCGGAATTTATCAAATGTGAATACTACATCTAAGAGCTCCTTCTCGGTTGTGGTGTAATTTTCTTGTGCAGATGTGAGGGTTTTACTAGCATAATAGATGGGGTGGAAGTTTTTAGATATGCGTTGACCTAATACGGCTCCCACCGCAAAACTACTCGCATCACACATAATCTCGAAAGGAAGGTCCCACACCGGAGCTATCTTAATCGGTGCGTTAATTAACTTTTCTTTAATTGATTCAAAGGCAGAAATAAAAGAGTCATCAAAAATGAATGGAGCGTCTTTTTCTAAGAGATGGGTGAGGGGCTTAGTGATCTTGGAGAAGTCCTTTATAAAACGACGATAAAAACCAGCGTGGCCTAGGAAACTTCTTATAGCTTTTATGTTTGTAGGCGGCGGCAACTTCTCAATAACTTATATCTTGGCAACGTCTACCTCAATACCTTTAGCAGAAATTTTATGACCCAAAACTAACCCTTCCCTCACCATAAAATGGCATTTTTCCCAATTTAGGGCAAGGTTAGTTTCTTCGCATCGTTCTAAGACTTTTTCGAGGTTTTCTAAACATCTATCGAAGGAATCGCCGAACACGGAGAAATCGTCCATGAATACCTCCATAATGCTTTCTAAGTACTTGTTAAATATTGCGAGCATACATCGCTGGAATGTAGCTGGCGCATTGCACAATCCAAACAGCATTCTTCGGTAAGCGAAGGTGCCGAAGGGACAAGTAAACGTAGTTTTCTCTTGGTCCTCGGGAGAGATGGGTATTTGAAAGTACCCCAAGAGGCCATCGAGAAAACAATAAAAGCTATGGCCGGAGAGACGTTCTAAAATCTGGTCGATAAACGGTAAAGGAAAGTGGTCCTTGCGGGTGGCGTCATTCAACTTACGATAATCTATACACATACGTCAACCCGTCACCGTCCGTGTCGGGATTAATTCATTATTCTCATTACTAACTACGGTTATCCCTCCCTTATTTGGCACTACCTGAACGGGGCTCCCACTTACTGTCCGAAATAGGGTAGATAATTCATGCGTCTAATAATTTCATAACCTTGCCTTTAACTACTTCTTTCATATTCGGGTTTATATGGCGCTGAGGTTGAATAGAGTTACGTGAATT
Organism: Platanthera zijinensis; assembly: GCA_039513925.1. Lineage (NCBI taxonomy): Eukaryota > Viridiplantae > Streptophyta > Magnoliopsida > Asparagales > Orchidaceae > Platanthera > Platanthera zijinensis. The sequence goes on from CM077082.1 coordinate 150,886,592, forward strand.
ATCTTCCATTAAAATTTTATGGGTACAGAAAGATGGGCTTATGCCCTTGATATCAGAAATTTGCCAAGCAATAGCCCGGCGATGCTTACGTAGAACTAGAAGAAGTTTATCGTTTTGCGTATCCATGAGGTACGCCGAAACGATAACCGGTAACTTGGAATCTTTTTCTAATAAAGCATACTTAAGGTGTTCAGGAAGTTCTTTAAGTTCTAGGGTAGGGGGTTCTTCATAAGAGGATTTAGAAATTCTTTCTTTTTCAAAAATAATATCTTCATAAACTTTTTTATAAGGAACGTAATAAGGGGTGGGGCTAGCAGCCAAGAAGGCTTCTTGCAGCGATTCAGAGGAAGAACAAAAATCAGAAAATTCTTTTTCAAAATCAGAAAGACAATCAGAAGATTTATCACTTCCTTGCAGCGATTCAGCGGTAAGAGAAGAAGAAAAACAAAAATCAGAAAGTTCCTTTTCAAAGTCGGAGAGGCAGCAGGAAGATTCATCACTCACGGCGTCTACGAAAAAACATGAGTCGTCATTTACTAGGGTGTTCTTCATCGAAGGTGTGATAGAAAATGTGACTTCGTCGTCGCTTACTCGAAGAAAGAGCTTACCATTGCTTACGTCAATGATGGCTCGGGAGGTGGCAAGGAAGGGTCGGCCAAGGATCAGGGGAACCTCGATGTCTTCTTCGATGTCCAAAATGACAAAGTCCACTGGGAAGATGAACTTGTCGACTTTCACTAGAACATCCTCCACTATTCCTAACGGGTACTTGACGGATCTATCGGCTAGCTAGATACTCATACGCGTGGGGTTAAGGCTACCAATCCCTAACTTTTTAAACAACGAAAAGGGCATCAGGTTTATACTCGCGCCTTAGTTGGCTAACACGTGTTTAACAAAAAGATCACCGAAGACACACGGGATAGAGAAACTACTCGGGTAACTGATTTTCTTCGGCAAACCGTTTGTTAAAACGGCGGAGCACTCGGCGTTTAGCGTGATGTGCGAAAGATTCTCTAACTTCTTCTTGTTGGTGAGGAGGTCTTTAAGATACTTGGCGTATTTCGGCATCTGCAAAATAGCCTCGAGGAAGGGAAGATTAATGTGGATTTGCTTGAAGATCTCTAAGAAGCGGGAGTACTGATCATCTTGACGTTGTCTATTATGTTCAGAGGAGTATGGAGGAGTTGAATTATTTTTGAAGATGGGTGGTGGAGTGAGATTATTTTCTAAAATAGGGGTGATAACTTCTTCAGCAGAGGGTGGAAGCGGAGCGGAGCTTTGATTTTTAAAAGCAGGAGCGGAGCTTTGATTTTTAAAAGCGGGAGCGGAGCTTGCCTCGGGCTCTTCACTTACCATACCGGAGACTTGCTTCCCACTCCGAAGAGTTATAGCTTTCGCTTGCTCACTCGGGTTGGGTTCGGTATTGGAAGGAAGAGACCCTGCGGGTCGCTCAGAAATTATTTTCGCGAGCTGTCCTACCTGATTTTCTAGACTTTTTACGCTTCCGGTTAAAGTTCTTATAGTGGCGTCATTTGTGGTGATATATTTAGAAAGTAATTCCTCCAAGCTTGGAGGTTTTGGGTAATTTTGAAGAGGTGGTGGTGGTGGTGGTGCAGAAAAATCATTTTGCGGGGGTGGGCGCATCGCATTCGATCGATTACTCCATGAAAAGTTTGGGTGATTTCTTAAAGCGGGGTTATAACTATTCGGAAAATTAAAACCAGGCGGATGAAAATTCACAGCAGAAAAATTATTAAAAGCAGTTCTAGGAATATTATTAACATAATCTAAATGTTCTGGAGTAGGGGTTGTAGATTCCCATACCTGAGGGGCGGAGGCAGCAGTCATCTCCGTGATTTTTTTGCTTAGGATTTCTACTTGTAGAGCGAGCTGGGAGACGTTGTCCACTTCATAGATACCTACAGGCTTGTTCGGGCGGGACCTAGGCACATTCCACTGATAAGTGTTCATGGCCATGTCCTCAAAAAGCTCAAGAGCGGCTTCCGGGGTCTTATGATTTAAAGTACCGCCAGAAGCTGCGTCTATCATTTGCTTCGTGCTTTGATTTAGCCCGTTATAAAACGTCTGCACTTGTAACCATACAGGCAGTGCGTGATGTGGGCATCATCTTAATAATTCTTTAAATCTCTCCCAGGTTTCATATAGGGTTTCAGAGTCTATTTGTCCGAAGGCAGAGATGTCGTTCCTAAGTTTTGCAGTTTTAGCTGGCGGAAAATACTTCGCCAAAAATTTTTCAGTTAATTCATTCCAAGTGGTTATGCTATTTTTGGGAAGTGTGTTAAGCCACTACTTAGCTTTAGTTCTTAGAGAGAAGGGGAAGAGTCTCAGCCTGATTGCATCATTTGTGACACCATTTGTAACACCTCTACCCGTCAAGAAGAATATAATAGAGGGTCCGGCTGGGGCCCCACACCATATTCCACAAACAGGCGGAGACGCTACTAAATAATATCATAACCAACGCATCCTAACACAGAGCATTCTAGCGGAAGCTTCACGGTTGAATTATTGAACTCAAGATAAACAACATTGTCCACTAACATAGGAATGTATATATATACATCAAAAGAGTCTGGCCTTAAGGCCTTACAACAGTTTCTCTTAACAAGAGTGTGGTTTACAGACATCGGCACGCAGGCCGGCCACACATGAACAAAAGAAACAAAACAATGCCTTCGAGGGCAGCAACGCAGCTTTGGGCTTCAGCCCGCTAAGTCCCGCTCGGACCAGCTCCTCCATCACCTGTAAGAACCAATCCACCAAACGGTGGCAAAACAGGGCAACGGTCAGCATTCAGCTGACCAATTATAACGACCCTGCCCCTGGCCCGGGGCAGCGGAATTCCATCCCTGCATAGCATTCATCCAATATGATATATAGCCATTCAAGCAAGATGTGCACGCCCGCACCGTCACATATCACAAACGTCGGCTCGAGGGCCCGACGCTCCGTGCACTCAGGGCACATTCACACCGTTCAGAGTTCCCAGACATAACGGCGCACTATGAGCATTCTAGTCTGATCGGCTCACCGGCCGTCGACTCTCGCTATGTGATCCTAACAGGGTCTTAAGCACCCAAGGTTAGACAACCATAACGCGGGTACAGATCCACCTTTCCCGTTGCTCACATCGTCAGACTCACGCCTGGACTGACGCGGGTACGGTTTCACCTTGCCCGTTCCACCATTTCCTAGTTGCAGCCTCACAGCTCAACTTTCCACCAGTAGCACTCACGGCCACAAGAGAGTCCAACTCTCATAATTTCCTGGACTTCCTCCAGTACTTTTATCCATCATGCATACAAGCAATCATCACGGAGCCTTCTCCGATATGCAACCAAGCATCACCAATCCATACCATGTCCAGATGGGCTTCACACAGCATGCCTAGATCCGTACTCCAATTCCGGACTCTAACAAGGGGGACTTCACATATCTACCCCAAGGGATGCCACAACCCACCGCACACTCGCGGGGAAGGGTTTTCCCTATGCAATGCAGGAATTAAGGACTTCACATGTCCAAGCAGGAAATCGTTACCCTAGGAGTTCGCTTCGGAGCCATGGAGAGAAATTTGAGACGGATGAAAGCCATCGCAGCAGCGTTGCCTTCGCAAATCCGAACTCGGCTCACGATTTGGACCACCGTAGCACCACCGGCAGCCGGACTCCACTTCCTCTTCTTCCTCCTTGCTCTCACCTCTCTCTTAAGCTTTAGAAAGAGAATAGGATTTTAGAAATGAGCTCTCTTTTCCTTCTTTCCCGGCCTTATCAACCCAGGAATGAACTCCAGCCACAGGATCTTATTTAAAGAAAATGAAGGGCCAAGATCTACTGAAAATTCCTTTGAAATTTGGCCGACACGGCCTGTGACACGCCCGTGTCACAGGCCGTGTACCCTTAAGCGGCACACGCGGAAGTCGCACCGACTGAAATATTCGAGAACACGGGCATCGACATGCCCGTGTCGAACCTGACACGCCCGTATCAGTCATGAGACACGCCCGTGTCTCCTGTTACACGGTACTCACCGATTTCCAAAACCAGTACACGGGTCGGAACACGGCAACTGACACGCCCGTGTCCAGCCTCACACGCCCGTGTTCCCGGCCGTGTTCAAGGCCGTGTCCGGCTCTGACTTGAATAGGCCAATTTCGAAAATTAATTCGAACACGCCCTGGGACACGCCCGTGTCCCAGGCCGTGTACACCCGACACGCCCTGGGACACGCCCGTGTCCCAGGCCGTGTCTAACAGCCTCCAACCCAAAATTGTGTACAAACATGTTTTGAGATTTTTGGGGTGTTACAATCCTCCCCCCCTTAATAAAATTTCGTCCCGAAATTTGAAGACAAAAGGGAGAAAATAATAAAACATTTATATGTTTCTATTATATATATAACGAGCGAACAAGTTACGAAAATAACTCGGGAAACTCGGCTCGCATGGTCTGCTCGCGCTCCCATGTTAGCTCTTCTCGGCCACAATTGTCCCACCGGACTTTGACCATCCCGATCACCTTGTTCCGCAACTGTTTCTCGGCTCGATCCTCTATCCGTATAGGCTTCACCTTTGTCGTTAGCCCATACTCAACTGGCACTCGATCATTTTCAACTATATGAGCTGGATCCTTGACTGCTTTGCGTAACACCGAGATGTGAAACACGTCATGCAATCCACTCAATTCCAATGAAAGAGCTAACCGATAGGCAGCTTCCCCAACTCGCTCCACTACTTCAAACGGACCAAGGTATCGCGGACTTAGCTTTTTCAACCGCCGGATCTGAGATACGCCTTTGAAGGGCTTAATCTTTAAATAGACCCAGTCACCCACCGTGAACTCCACGTTCCGGTGCTTAGCATTGTAATACTTGGCCTGCCGATCTTGGGCTATTAGGAGCCTCTCTCGAATAGAGCGTATTGTTGAGGTAGCATCCTCGGCTTCCTTTTTGCCTAAAAGTTTAGTCTCGCCAGTTTCTGCCCAAGCTAGCGGTGTACGACACTTGCGACCATACAGCGCTTCAAATGGGGCCATGCCTATACTCGCTTGATAGCTATTATTATAGGCAAACTCCACCATAACAAGATGTTCTTCCCACTTCTTACCGAAGTCCAGGGCGCACATGCGGAGCATATCCTCCATCGTTCTGTTGGTTCGTTCAGTTTGGCCATCCGTTTGCGGGTGAAAGGCCGTACTGAATGCTAACTTCGTGCCCAACATTTGATGAACTAATCTCCAATCCTTTGAAGTAAAGCGCCCATCTCGGTCACTTACGATGCTCCGGGGAACACCGTGCAATCGAACTATCTACTCCACATAGAGCTTTGCCAACGTTTCCACTGAATCGTCCCGCTTGTTTGGTATAAAGTGAGCCACCTTTGTCAACCGGTCCACAATCACCCAGATTGAGTCATGGCCACGCTGAGATCTCGGCAATCCGTGCACGAAATCCATAGAAATATCCCCAAACTTCCATTGTGGAATCGGCAACGACTTCAGGAAACCACTCGGCCGTTGACATTCTGCCTTTACCAAAGCACAAGTACGACATTTAGCCACATACGCGGCTATGTCCTTCTTTAAACCAGGCCACCAGAACAGTTTCTTCATGTCTTTGTACATTTTTGTGCTCCCAGAGTGAATTGAATACTTTGTAAAGTGCGCTTCATATAGCAGCCCTTCTCGCAATTTACCCGCACTAGGGACGCACAATCGGCCATCCTTTCGTAACAAGCCATCATCCCAGGAGAACTGATCACCAGATCCCTCCTTTGCATAGCGTTGGAGACTTTCATCCAACTCCGTTGCCTGCCGAACCCTGTCAGCAAGGTCATATTGAACTTCCAACCAGTTCATGCTTGCTTCAGTTGAAGAATCTTTTGCTACACAAGATATCTCCAGCGCTTCCAACTCTTGGACTAACCGCTCATCATGCATCCGCAACCAATTTGCCTGCACCGGAGCCTGACGACTCAAGGCATCAGCGACCACATTTCCCTTTCCGGGAACATAGTGAATGTCGAAGGTATAATCCCCAAGGAATTCCATCCACCTTCTTTGTCGCATATTCAACTCCTTTTGATCGAGCAGATACTTTAAGCTTTTATGATCGGTATAAATATCTACTTTCACGCCATATAGATAATACCGCCATAATTTTAGCGAAAAGATCACCGCCGCCAACTCCAAATCATGGACGGGGTAATTACGCTCATGCACTTTCAATTGACGTGAACCATAAGCGATCACCTTGCCAAACTGCAGGAGAACGCAGCCTAAGCCGCTTCCTGACGCATCGCTGTATATCTCAAATCCATCTGTACCACATGGCGACGTCAACACAGGCGCCGTGGTCAAACGACTTTTCATCTCCTCAAAAGCTAGTGCGCACTCCGGCGTCCAAACGAACTTCTGATCCTTTCTCGTCAACGTAGTCAGGGGCAAAGCAATCCGGGAGAAGTTCCCCACGAACCTCCTATAGTAGCCCGCCAGTCCAAGGAAACTCCTGACTTCGGCCACTGAAGACAACACTGGCCAATCCCGAATGGCACTTATCTTAGCCGGATCCACCGCTATGCCCTCTCCACTTACCACATGGCCTAGAAAAGCCACCGACGAGAGCCAGAACTCACACTTTGAGAACTTGGCATACAGCTTATTCCTTCGCAAGGTATGCAATACTAATCGCAAATGGTTTGCATGATCTTCCTCCGATTGTGAATATACCAGAATATCATCAATAAACACAATCACAAACAAATCCAGGTATTCGCGGAACGTACGATGCATGAGATCCATGAATACCGAAGGCGCATTACACAAGCCGAACGGCATCACTGTGAACTCATAATGACCATAGCGTGTGCCAAACGCTGTCTTGGGAATGTCACCTTCCCTAATCCGCAACTAGTAATACCCGGACTTCAAATCCAACTTCGAATAGACGGTTGAGCCTGCTAGCTGATCGAACAAGTCATCGATCCGAGGAATTGGATACTTGTTTTTCTCCGTCAGCTTGTTCAGTTCGCGATAATCAATACATAGTCGCAAACCACCGTCTTTCTTTTTCACAAAAAGAACAGGCGCGCTCCAAGGTGACATACTTGGGCGTATGTATCCCTGCTCCAACAACTCTTGTAATTGAACTTTCAGTTCGGCCATTTCTTTTGGCGCTACCCGATACGGCGAACGGGCCACGGGTTTTGCACCCGGCACCAGCTCGATAGCGAATTCAATTTCCCTTTGGGGAGGTAACCCCGGAAGGTCCTTTGGAAACACATCCGCATATTCCGACACAATCGGCACTTCACTCACACTGGCCTTTGGCGCCACCGCCTCTATGAGTGTGAAGAACAACTCCGCACCCTTCCGAACTGCCTTAACAACTTGGAGAGCGGATAACAACATCCCACTCATCCCTTGCATACCAATGAACTGGGTCTCTCGTTCGGTATTTTGCCCAAGTGTGACATCTTTTGAAGTGCAATCAATACAGGCACGCTGCTCTGAAAGCCAGTCCATACCAAAGATTATATCAAACTCTTTGATCGGCAATACTAGTGTTTCCACCTTGAACTCCCGACTTCCTATCGTGACCTCAAGACCGCAAGATCGATCCGCGCACATCAAACATCCGTTAGGCAACAACACCTTTACACTGTCTGTCTTGGTCCGGATAGGCACCCCGACACGCAAGACAAAATCCTCAGACAGAAACGAATGTGAAGCACCTGTGTCGAACAGTGCTCGCGCCGGATACTCTCGTATAAGGACAAACCCTATAACATAACAATTAAAACAAGTACAGCACACCAAAAGTACAAACATTAAAACTTAAGCGCACCTGTGACGACATCAGCCTGCTTAATGGCCTCCTGTTGTCCAAGGTTGAAGACCCTGGGCTGCGCGTGCGAGGCAGAAGACTCCACCACAGCCTTCCCCTTCTCCGCATAAGACGCTCCCGTCTTCTTATCACCCTTTGGAGGACCAAATCGGCATTCATGTGCGAAGTGTCCAACCTTCCCGCACGTAAAACAAGCACGAGCTCCATTTCCAGATGTGTCCGTCACAGTCGCAGAAGGAGCTTGTCCAGAAGACTTAGACTTCTTATTCCATTTCCTTCGGTAGCCAAACTTGTCCGGACGCGGTGGCTTAAACTCCGGCTTCACAACCACCAAGTTTCCCTTTGCTTGCCCCCGTTTCATGTCCGTCTCCAAAGAACGAGCCGTACAGACTAAGGCTTGGAATCCCTGACTCACAGAACTCGAGAGCAAATACCTTAGCTCATCTCGCAGTCCCGCATAAAACCGACTAGTCTTACGCTCTTCTTCGGCGAAGATCGAGCCCGCATATCTTCCCAACCGGGTGAACTCATGCAGGTAGTCATCCACACTTCGATCTCCCTGTACTAACCGTTGGAACTCCATTTCCATCGACATCCTTTGCTGCATCGGCAGATGTTGTGCTAAGAACAACCGAGAGAATTCTTCCATTGTAATCTCTACCAATTGCCTGCCGGCCAAGTGATGCAGTTCAATCTCATCCCACCACAATCGCGCCTCTCCTTCCAGTAGGAAAGTGGCTAACATCACTTTCTGTTCCTCCTCAACCCTGATAGCCCTCATAATCCTCTTAATTCTTGCAAGACAATCCTCTGCTTGGGCCGGTGTACCCGCCCCATGAAACTGCGGAGGGTTAAAGCTCAAGAATTGCTTCCATTGTTGATCTGCTACCCGCGGATCAACTTCAACTTCTACCGGTTCTTGCCGTACCCCAGCTTGCGTTGGCACCACTGCAGGACGTGCCTGCCCCGCTTGCTGAGCATTCATCACCGCAAGTACCGTTTCCGTGATAAGACGGACTGTTTCAGCGGATGGAGGAGTTGTGGGCACCTCGGCTGGTGCCGCACTCTCAACAGAACGTTGTGGTTCGGACTGACCCGCAACACTTCTGGTCACCTATATGTGTAAAACACACAGGTTAACGACCAATAAAACGGCAATCATACAAAGAGAATACACAAGTTCAACAAACAAGTGTATTTGCATTCCTAAGTGGACAATCTTGAGTTCAAATTAAGTGTTATAACGACGGCACTGACACGTGCTCGCCCCCTCTCAAAAGAATTCGTCCGCGAATTCGGAAGAGATCGACCAACAAGCTGATACCAAATTGTAACACCTCTACCCGTCAAGAAGAATATAATAGAGGGTCCGGCCGGGGCCCCACACCATATTCCACAAACAGGCGGAGACGCTACTAAATAATATCATAACCAACGCATCCTAACATAGAGCATTCTAGCGGAAGCTTCACGGTTGAATTATTGAACTCAAGATAAACAACATTGTCCACTAACATAGGAATGTATATATATACATCAAAAGAGTCTGGACTTAAGGCCTTACAACAGTTTCTCTTAACAAGAGTGTGGTTTACAGACATCGGCACGCAGGCCGGCCACACATGAACAAAAGAAACAAAACAATGCCTTCGAGGGCAGCAACGCAGCTTTGGGCTTCAGCCCGCTAAGTCCCACTCGGACCAGCTCCTCCATCACCTGTAAGAACCAATCCACCAAACGGTGGCAAAACAGGGCAACGGTCAGCATTCAGCTGACCAATTATAATGACCCTGCCCCTGGCCCGGGGCAGCGGAATTCCATCCCTGCATAGCATTCATCCAATATGATATATAGCCATTCAAGCAAGACGTGCACGCCCGCACCGTCACATATCACAAACGTCGGCTCGATGGCCCGACGCTCCGTGCACTCAGGGCACATTCACACCGTTCAGAGGTCCCAGACATAACGGCGCACTATGAGCATTCTAGTCTGATCGGCTCACCGGCCGTCGACTCTCGCTATGTGATCCTAACAGGGTCTTAAGCACCCAAGGTTAGACAACCATAACGCGGGTACAGATCCACCTTTCCCGTTGCTCACATCGTCAGACTCACGCCTGGACTGACGCGGGTACGGTTTCACCTTGCCCGTTCCACCATTTCCTAGTTGCAGCCTCTCAGCTCAACTTTCCACCAGTAGCACTCACGGCCACAAGAGAGTCCAACTCTCATAATTTCCTGGACTTCCTCCAGTACTTTTATCCATCATGCATACAAGCAATCATCACGGAGCCTTCTCTGATATGCAACCAAGCATCACCAATCCAGACCATGTCCAGATGGGCTTCACACAGCATGCCTAGATCCGTACTCCAATTCCGGACTCTAACAAGGGGGACTTCACATATCTACCCCAAGGGACGCCACAACCCACCGCACACTCGCGGGGAAGGGTTTTCCCTATGCAATGCAGGAATTAAGGACTTCACATGTCCAAGCAGGAAATCGTTACCCTAGGAGTTCGCTTTGGAGCCATGGAGAGAAATTTGAGATGGATGAAAGCCTTCGCAGCAGCGTTGCCTTCGCAAATCCGAACTCGGCTCACGATTTGGACCACCGTAGCACCACCGGCAGCCGGACTCCACTTCCTCTTCTTCCTCCTTGCTCTCACCTCTCTCTTAAGCTTTAGAAAGAGAATAGGATTTTAGAAATGAGCTCTCTTTTCCTCCTTTCCCGGCCTTATCAACCCAGGAATGAACTCCAGCCACAGGATCTTATTTAAAGAAAATGAAGGGCCAAGATCTACTGAAAATTCCTTTGAAATTTGGCCGACACGGCCTGTGACACGCCCGTGTCACAGGCCGTGTACCCTTAAGCGGCACACGCGGCAGTCGCACCGACTGAAATATTCGAGAACACGGGCATCGACACGCCCGTGTCGAACCTGACACGCCCGTGTCAGTCATAAGACACGCCCGTGTCTCCTGTTACACGGTACTCACCGATTTCCAAAACCAGTACACGGGTCCGAACACGGCAACTGACACGCCCGTGTCCAGCCTCACATGCCCGTGTTCCCGGCCGTGTTCAAGGTCGTGTCCGGCTCTGACTTGAATAGGCCAATTTCGAAAATTAATTCGAACACACCCTGGGACACGCCCGTGTCCCAGGCCGTGTACACCCGACACGCCCTGGGACACGCCCGTGTCCCAGGCCGTGTCTAACAGCCTCCAACCCAAAATTGTGTACAAACATGTTTTGAGATTTTTGGGGTGTTACACCATTTATCTTGAAGGTGTCGCAAATTTCAAGAAAGCTAGCTATATGTGCGTTCGGATCTTCATCTTGAAGTCCGTCAAATTGCACATATTGCTGCACCATTTGAATTATGATAGGCTTTAATTCGAAGTTATTATTTGCTATAGCAGGGCGGACTATAATTGATTCTGTTCCCTCGAGGTTCGGTCATGCATAATAGGACATAGTCCTTTGCACGGCCTCATCTACGTTGGGTTCTTCCATTCTTAAAGTAGCAAATGACTCGGAGTCCTCAACCGACACTTGGATAGTAGGACCTTGAAATCGTGATCTTCTCTGAAGAGTACGCTCAATTTCGTGGTCCAAGTCCAAAATAACCGACGGACTCCCGCGGGTCATGCACTAAAAGAACAGAAAAGAAGAAGAGAAAGAGAAAAAGGATAAACTAAAAAAAAGCTAGATTAGAAAAAAAAAATTGAAATAGATTTTTTTATAGATTAACTCCCGAACTTCCCAAGGACTATCCCGTGAAGGGTTCGCAAGGTACTAGACAAGACAGTGGCGCTTAAAGCCCTTTGCCCTTTTCGAGAGAATTAGGTGGCGTAGAAATATTGTGAAGTTTGTTACTATTAAGAGCGATGATAATTTGTTTGATTTTTTTAAAACTTTAAAGAAAGAGGATGATAAAGAGAAGAGATAAAATTAATAGGTTCGTGTTTTCAATATATCAACGGACGTTGCTCCCCGGCAACGGTGCCAAAAACTTGTTGCGCGGTAGGGTTCAAAGAAAATAAACGCAACCGAACTAGCAACCCGATGAGGCAAGTATACCTATTGAATTGTAGCTAGGGGACATAAGTGTCGTATTGAAATCCGGGAACTGTTGGCTATGCTTACTCACACGAACGCTATTATCTTATCGACGGAAAAACTAGGGTTTTAGAAAATCTAAGTGCAAGGAAGGAAGTAAAACTATACTAGAAAGAGAACTATTGCAATTAAGTAAAGTGCTATTGAGTAAAATGATTACGACAGAAGGTTGAAACTATGGAATGGAAATGCACTCGATCAAGAATCACCTCGGCTAAAGACGATGAAGAAAATGCGATAAAAATCTAAACTTAATAGGGTAAAGATCCCTGACCATAGAGGTTCCTAAAGCTTGAACACGCTTATCTCGAAGTCGTGCCCAACTGAGTTTAGGAAGGTCCGACCGACTCTCGTCTAAATCGGAGGCCTAAAACTCGCTTTACGCGGTGAACCCCACTATTGGATTTTACTCCAATCCGGGAGATTTGGACGTCTGCCTCTCTCGAGGGGTGCGTACAACTCCCTTTACTCTTGAATGCACACTTCATTCTATCGGCCTCTCGGCTAGCCCAGAATGAAAGCAAAGGTGGAGGGTATATATCGATAATATACCTCCAACCCGTGATTAATCAAGAGTAATTCAAGGCCCTAAACTAAAAAGAAAAGATTAATCAAAACATCATAACTTAATCGCTCTAACCTCGGATCATCAAGATCGAGTACAAGGAGGATTAGTTAATCATAATGGAGTGGAGGAGGGGGGATGAGTAGTAAAGCATAAAAAAAACACTAATAAAAGAAGAACACTTTTATTAATAAAAAGGGGCAAGTTACACTATTGAAAATAAAATTACAAGTGCATGAAAATGAAAGTCTATTCTAGCCCTACAATTAGCATTAAGTAACACTAAAGATTACAAGGAAAGCTAAGGCAACTAAATATTAAACCATGATTAAGCAAAAATTACAAAGGAAGAGAGAGAGAGAGAGAGAGAAAGCATGAAAAAACTCAAGAACCAAAGGGGCAGCACCTCCCCCTCTCAACCAAAGCTTGTTGAAATGGAGAGGGGGGTCTCAATTTATAGAAAAAAATCTCGGGTTGGTCACGCCCTCCGATACGCCCTAGGGGGGAGTGTCAATGGGCGTGACAGTACTATGTTGACCTCGAGCTCTGGATTCTGGCGGGAGGGATGATTTCTTCGGTACGTCAGTGGTCACGCCCTAGGTCACGCCCGTATAGGGGGGGCGTGACAGGCACGTCATGTCCAAATCATTGGTCGGAAATCCGTCAGTCACCGAAAAGTTGATGTCACGCCCAAGGTCACGCCTGTGACGGGGGCCTTGACAGTACTATTTTCGTGCTGTGGAGAAACGGCATTTAATGAGGCAGCAGGCTTTGCAGCAGAGGGCGACACGCCCATGGTCACGCCTGGTGACACGCCCAGGGAGGGCGTGTTAGGGGGCATGACAGCGGTTTTGTTCATTTTCCTATCCCTTCCAACAAAAGTCCTCGGGATCGGGTGACACGCCCTAGGTCATGCCCAGGGAGGGTGTGACAGGGGGGCGTGTCAGGTCATTTTGGCCAATTTTCTGGAAACCTGCAAAAAGACAAGAAAAAGTCAGTGACAATAATATTTACATAAAAATGATAAAAAAATAAACTAATAATAGACATAATTTGTACAATATAAAATAGAAAATACGATAATAGTTTAGGCTACAAAACGTATTATCAGACCCCAACTCCATGATCGCCTTGACCTTGTCAGGGTTTGGCTTCACTCCTGTGGGGGTGAGATGATGGCCAAAAAACTTCCCCCTACTGGCCCCGAAGGCGCACTTCAAGGGGTTCAGCCTCATATTATACTCGCGCAAGGTGGTGAAGGTTTCCTCCATATCATCGAGGTGAGTGTCCACGTCCTGGCTCTTGATCATCAAATAATCTACATACACATCCAGGTTCCTTCCCTTTTGTTCTCGGAAGACCCTGTCCATCATCTTTTGGTACGTCGCTCCTGCATTATTTAGCCTGAAGGGCATCATTTTGTAGCAGTAGTACCCATCCCTTGTGATGAAGGAGACATCTTTTACATCAGGAGGCTGCATCCTGATTTGGTGGTAACCTGAAAACGCATCCAAAAACTCATTATAGGAAAACTGACGGTTGAGTCAACCAGCGCGTCGATCCTAGGCAATTCATAACAATCCTTATGGCATGATTTATTAAGCAAAGAAAAATCAACACACATACGTCACCAGCCATCTCATTTTTTAACCATGAATACATTGGATACCCAGCCAAGGGTATTTAAATTCGGATACAAAACCATCCTTGAGGAGCTTGGCCACCTCCTCCCTGATAGGCTCGGCCAGCTTATCCATGATGGACCTCTTTTTCTGTTGGATGGGGCAGGCCTCCGGGTCCACGTTGAGGCGGTGGCAGGCAACGTCCGCGTCAATCCAAGGAATCTCTGTCGCGCTCCATGCGAAGATGTCCACATTTATCTGGATGCACTCCGACATCCTATCCTGGTCCACCGGGGTCATTCCCTTACTGATGTGAACCTTCTCCACCCTGCCCCCTTGGGTGAGAACTTCTATCTCCACGACCTCTTCTGCGGCCACCAGCCTTGACTGCTCTCCCCATTCACTAATGCCCCCCCTCTATTGGGATAAGGTTCGGCTCTTCTAGAACAGCTTACTCTGTCACTACATGAGCGCGGAATTCATCCCCTACTTCCATCTGCACCTCATCTACATCCACTCACCCGGACAGCTCCTCCATCCTACTCTCCATCTCCTCGGCCCCCTCCTACCAAGAGATGGAATTCACTGTCATGACGTAGGACTCCATTACTACCTTGGGATCTCCCCAGACCCCGATGTAGATCCACTCAGCGATGAACTTCAAGATCTGGTGTAAGGATGAGGGGACACAGCGGAAGGTGCTGATGAGGTGTCGCCCGAAGATGACATTGTAGCTGTTGGGGGCTTCAACGATGGCAAACCTGCAAGTACGAACTGCCCCCCCCCCATACTAACATGTAGTCCCATAACTCCTTCAACTTCCTTCCTCTCCCCAGAAAATCCGAACAGGGACCCATCCGAGGCCAGCACCCTCTTGGCCTCTACTTTCATCGCATCGAATGCCGTCTTGAAAATGATATTGATCGAGCTCCCATTATCTATGAGGATTCGGGAGACAGTGAAATTTTCGATGGCCGTCTGGATGACCAGCGCATCGCAAAAGGGATCCTCATGATCCGGCATGTCTTTCCTTGCGAAGGTAATCTTCTCATCAGGGGGTGGAGTTTGGGATGTTGAACCAACGCTCAGGCGATACATGATATGAAGGCTCACCTTTTAGGAAGCCTCGACTCCCACCCACCCCCCCACCCCCCATGAATTACTTTGATCCCTCCTCAGGCTCCAACATTAACTCGGTCCTCGCACCTATCTTACTCTGTACGAGGCAAGACTTCCTCAATCTGCACTTCCCGGCAGCCTTGTTGATGCTGCTACCCCCTGGCTCACCTCATCTCAATGAACTCGGGGCACGTTGGAGTTGTGTGTCCCTCTTCTTGATGGAATTCGTAGTTGGGGTGTTCCACCCTGGCTTCCTGCCTTCTCATCCGCCCTGCTCTCCTCCTCTCCCTCATGGATATTGCTATAGCATGATTCTGGCCAGGGAGAGGTGGTCTCTGTCCTTGACTCCCACCTGGAGGGTAAAACTAACCCACGCCCTCCTAGCGGTTGTCTCCTCCATGGAAACCTCTCTGCAGACCCTGGTCAGGTCATTCCGGCCTCCAACCTAGTCGAGGGTTTGGCTCCTACCCCCCCCCCCCCCTACACACACACACACACGGGCTGCTGCTGTCATTCCCTCTGTCGGGGTCTAGCTATCCTCTCATCCTGACCTCTGTGAAAGTATCTAGCATCTACCTAAATCACCTAGAGGGGGGAATAGGTGATGTTTGCGTCTATTTGCGTAATAAAAATTATCTAAAGAATATGCACACAAATGTAGAGATTTTATAGTGGTTCCCCGAGTTGGGTACGTCCACTGTCCCGCCTTGCCTATCTTTCACGAATGTAAGATTCGGCTACTTCACCAAACTCAGATTTCGTAAAATCTTACACCTTGGAGTCGCAACTCCTACACCTTGGAGACGAAGCTCCTACCACTCTGAGAACAAACTCTCCTACAACTCGATCCGCAAATCAGATCTACAAACTCGATCCTCAACCGGATCAACTCTCTCGATCGACAAGTTGATCTACAAACACTCGGAGAAAAATCTCCTACAATATTCAAAAAGATACTACAACAAACACGCATAATTACAAGTCTTGATTCGACGTTCTTGGAAGGATTGAGGTGGAAACTCGGAGAACTCAGAAACTTGAAATCTTTGGATCTTGAACCTTGATCTTTGACCAACAAGGACTAGAGTAAATTGGATCTTGAGCGAGGAAGCTATCTAGTCAAAGATGTCATCGTCGAAGAGGATTGCTCGTAGTCACAGCCAATTGGAAGGGTTTCACGAAAATCTGATTGTGCGGCCAACGGTAGCTATTTCAGGAAACTTGAAAATCAAAAGATCAATTAGGTTTTTAGATCCGTAGTCATTTCAAAAATTTTCTAGGCATTTATATAGAGATTTGAAATAAACGACTATAAAAGATTTCCAAAATTGAAACCTAGAAAAGTACTATACGTGGTCGTCGGTTTCGAAGCAGGAAATCATCAAAAAAATTGACAAGGAAAATTCGACAATAATCGTCGAGTATCAGTTATGATACTCTTCGAATTAGGGTAATGAAAAACGCAGAATATTACCTAATACATACTCGACGAGTATCACTTAGGATACTCGTGGAATTCAGAAAGTATCACTAGTAATACTCGACGAATTCGGTAAGTATCGCCAGTGATATTCGTTGAATTTTCCTTGGTCAAATACTAGAATCCCAGATAATTTATCCTAAGTATATACGATGAATTCGACGGGTATCGGGAAGCATACATTACGAATATATATATATATCAAAAGTGTTTTAGATTAGGGAGGGTAGCCCACTACACACGACAATGAAATATAAATAAGTATTTAGGTCTTCTTATTCTTTCTTTTCAACAGCTGTCTCTCAAAATATTCTATGGGCTTCAGATAGTACTTTGGAGGAGGAGGAGGCATAGGATCAACATTCATGTACTTCTGGAAATGAATCCTCCTCCTAGTGATGGCTTCTTTGTATTTGTTCCATTCTTCTAGACTATAGTGATCCTGATGCTTCTCCACTCCGAGCTCGTACAAGGCAAAGGTGTCCAAGATAATTCCTTTTGAAGTTGGGCTCCAAACTTCATCCATTTCACGGTTAGGCCCTTCTCTGACTTGAGTTGGTCTGGCCGGTTCTGATCTGACTTCGGAAGAACCTTCTCCAAATTCCTTTTATTCAGAACTTGATCCTTTGAGAACACAACAATAGCAGCATCAGTAACAGCTTGATCATCTTGAGTCATAGCAGCAGCAGCAACTACAAGAGCCTGAGAGAAGTCTTGTGAGTCTGTCTAGTATTGAGTGTAGTCCAGAGCCAGATGAACATCAACATGAACAGGCTCAGCAGGAACTTGAGATGGGAATAACTATCCATGACACCAAACGATGTTTTCATAGCTGTTGTCATTTATTTGTTTGAATTAATCGAACATAGCCTTTTCAACACCTGAAATCTTAGCTGTAAGGGCTTCCTCCCCCTTTTTGGCTTTGGTAGCAATGGCATTGCCATACGTTTGCAAAGAAGAATCACAGTGTTCCATAAATCTGTAGTGTCGTCAATCATGGTACTAGTGTTTTTGTCAAGAGTTGTCAGACCATCTTTGTTGGTCTTAAGTCCACTTATCATAAGTGTGACGGCAGTAGCAGCTTTGTCATACTTGTCATCAAACCTTTCCTCTAGCTTATCAAATTTTACTTTAAAGCAGAAACTTCTTTGATTACTTAAGTCTTTTGACCACTTTCTCCAATGAGGCATCAAATTTTTCCTGTTTCTTGGCTAGCAAGGCTTTAACAGCTTGCAGGACCTGATCACCTGAACTAGAGCTTGGAGCATCTGGAAGAACTAGAAGAGAAACATTCGCAGCAATCAAACTTGGTCCTTCTGAACCTAGAGCAGGGGCATGCACATCGGCAGTTCCTTCCTCATCAGAGAGGTCAACTATGACTTCGGGTACCAATAGCATCCTGCCTAGTCTCTTGTCCAGGTTGCGCATGAGTCTGGCAACCTCAGTGGACACAGATATACGGGACTGAGTAGTCTCCCCCTCAGACACTGTAGAGGTGATCATCTCAGGGAGAGGAATTATCAGATTATCCACAGACATTAGCTCTGAGACAACGATGGCATCGCTGGCAACATTAACACCAGTAGACTTATAAAGAACCAGCAAATGCTCATATGTAGAAGTCTCTAACTCATAGTCAGTAGCTGTATCATCATCCACATCATCAACAGTATCCTCCTCATGATCAGAAGGAGCAGGATCCTCTGCATGAGCAGCATTCTCTAGAATTGCATTAGCCCTGGCCTCCTCAGGCATCAACTCTTTAACAACAGTCTGAGCAATCTGAGCAACCTCTACCATCAGATTCTCTGGCTTTGAAACTGGAGTAACTGTAACTGAAGCAGAAATCACTTAAGCCATCACTGAGTCTCGAACCACTGACTCCCCCATAATTCTTGTACACATGCTATCAGGAATCTCCCTTGGATGTGGAGAAGAGGTCCCGACATTAGGAACTAGATCTTCCTTATCCACTGGGGGCATTGGGGCTCCCCCTCTCATGATGTTCCACCTATCTCACCGAGAGAAGATTGTAGAGTCTATCTTCTTGAGGTGATTGATAGGAACTCCTTTGGTCATATCAAATCTATCA
Organism: Platanthera zijinensis; assembly: GCA_039513925.1. Classification (NCBI taxonomy): domain Eukaryota; kingdom Viridiplantae; phylum Streptophyta; class Magnoliopsida; order Asparagales; family Orchidaceae; genus Platanthera; species Platanthera zijinensis. The sequence continues at coordinate 150,905,466 of CM077082.1, forward strand.
CCATCATGTTGATTCAGGTATAGAGTGATAATCTACCCAAAGTTGGGAGTGTGTAGGCTATCCTTAATCTTGGCGAACAACAGAGCACCCCAGTCCAGCTTCTTCCTGCAGACTATTGCTACTAGTATCTTGAACTTCTCAATGGACAGATAGTCGTGCGACCCCGTCTTGAAAATTAGCACCTTGCCAATTATGTCTGAGAGGAGTTTTCCCTCCTCACTCATTCCTTTTCGCTTGATGGCTTTGGTGCTCTTGGGAAAACCACAGAACAATAACGTTCTGTAAAAATCTGCCTCCTCTAAGTAGTCGGCCTAATCACAGATTGGTAGTCACAAGTACCTATAGAGTCATGAGGCGTTCATTTTCACCTTGTGTAATGCCCCAAAACTAGGTTATGGTTGGGTTGTGTTGATAGAGAAACATGGCCTGGGACACGGGCGTGTCCAAAGCCGTGTCCTTCTATGTATCTGCAATACGGCCAAGTACACGGGCGTGTTTAAAGTCGTGTCTTGCTCTGTGTTTGCAATACGGCCTGGGACATGGGCGTGCCCAAAAGACGTGTCCTACTCTATGTTTGTCGGGTTATGTCGACTGAGGAACACGGCCTAAGACACGGGCGTGTCCAAAGCCATGTCCTGTTCAGTCGTGATGGTTTCTTTGTTGATTCAGGCACACGGCCTATGACACGGGCGTGTCCTAGTTTGATACGGGCATGTCCAGGGTTAACAAGGGCGTGTCAGAAGCCGTGTCCTATTCTGAGATTGACGATTTCTCGTGCTAAAGTGAGACACAGCCTGTGACACGGGCATGTCACAAGCCGTGTGCGTACCAAGTTATACAATTTTAAGGGTGAATCGAGGCCGTTCGCTTTATTTAAAAGGGATCTGACGTCCCAACAGCTCTCCTGAAGGTATAAGGTCGTGAACTGAGGGTTTAGGCCTCATTTCACTTGGTCCTTTCTCTTTCTAAGAGGTAGAGAGAGGGGAGAGCAAAGGGGAGAATAAGAAGAAGGAATACCCACATTGTTGAAGCTTCGGAGCTCCATATCGTGAGCCGAGTCCAGATCCGTGGAGACAAGTCCATTGCAGTGCTTTTCATCCAGCTAGTTTTCCATGGCGCCAAAGCAAACCTCTAGGGTAATGATTCTCTTCTTGGATATGTGAAGTCCTCTTCCTTTTTGAATAGGAAACTGCCTCCCGCGAGTGAGCGGTGAGTGTGAGGTATTCCATTGGGTAGATATGGTTTATCCCCATTGTTTTGCATTTAGAGTCCGGAATCGAAGTACGGACATAGGCACGGTGTGTGAAGCCTATCTAGACAAGTTGTTCTGGATCGGTGATGTTTTCAATATTCTTGTATTGTCGGAGAAGACTCTGCGTCGTTTGCTTTGCGGGTTTTCTACGTGGTAGATTGCAACAGGGTTCCTTGGGGACTAACTCCAAGGTGCACCCGAAAAAACTGGGCAGAAGCCCATTTCTTCCATCTTGGTGCCCTGGGAGCCAACCTTGTACATAACCGGGTTATGTATTATTGTTTGATCGTTACTTCGGGATTCGTGGAAGCTTGACCCGCGTCTATGACTTAAGTTTACATGGCGGTGTGAGCAACGCGTTGAGTGGAACCGTACCCGCTCTATGTAGTTCGGTTAAAGAGACCTAAGATACATTGCAATTGCCGATGGCATTGATGGCGGGTCTTAGGCTTCGGTCGAAGGAGACTTTTAGCTCACGATGTTGCCGTCCTAGGAGCGGTGGTGGACCGAGTTCACCGAGAATGTGCCCTGAGAGCATGGGGTGTGTGGCAGTGTTTGCCTACGCTTGTGGTGAAGTGTACTTAAATTATACGTTCACTATCTTGTTTGATTATACTAATAAAATGCTGGGAAGAAGCACCGCCGCCCCGAGTAAGGGGTGGGGTCGTTATAATTTGGTCAACTGTAGCTGGTCGTTGCCTTGTTTTGCCACCGTGCGGTGGATTGTTCTTATACAGGAACAGGTGAGTCTAGTGGCAAATAGCGGGTTGAAGCCCTTGTTGCTGTGCTGGCCCTCGAAGGCCAAAGCGAAGTCTTTACTTTATTATACTCATGTGTGGTCGTCCTGTATGCCGAAGTTTCGAAAACATGTAATGTTTAAGTAAACACTTGTAAGGCCCTAAGGCCGAGAATTTTGTGTATTTTGCTGTCATTCCTACTCTGGTTGTTGTGGACATTCATGTTATTGCTGGTATTTTGGTATTAATACGTAACTCCATTAACTATCTGTGGTATATGGCGTGGGGCCCCAGCTGGACCTTCTATTATATTCCATGTGACGGATGGGGGTGTTACAATTTGGTATCAGACTAAGGCATCGGTCTTGCTTATTAGAATTCGTGGAAGAATTCTTTTAAGGGGTGGTGAGAACAAGTATGTGCGTCATCGTTATAACATGAAAAGAACCCATGAATGTCCACTTAGGAAGGAAAATACACATGTTTGAGGAACCTGCGTGTTCCTATAATTGCTTTTTGTAATTTTGTTTGGTCACTTAATGATGTTTTGTACGACTATAGGTGACCAGGAGTGGCGCGGGGCCGTCAGAACACCCGCTTTCTGAGGCATGTAGTGCACATAATGATATGCTTGCAACCCCTCCTTCGGTAGAAACTATAAGACTTGTGGTTGAGGCGGTATTTGCGATTATAAATGCCCAGCAAGGAAGGCAAGTGCATCAGCCTGCCCCTATAGAGGAGCAGGTATCTCTTCAAGCGGAAGAACCTAGAAGGGTGGAACAAGTGGTGGTAGATCCATTGATACCTAGAAGAGCAACAGAGAAGCAGATCAAACATGTTATGATCTTTAATCCTCCGGTATTTTTGGGGACTAGAACCCCATCCCAGGCCGAAGATTGGCTCTCTCGGGTGAAGAGAGTCTTGACGGCCATGGAAATGGAGGAATGGCAGAAGACCACCATAGCCACCATCCTGTTGGATGGAGAGGCGAGATTGTGGTGGGAAGAGTTGGAGCTGCATCACTTGGTTGGAAGGAAACTCACGGATGTCTCGATGGAGGAGTTCTTGAGGTTATTCTTGGCAAGATATCTCCCCTCAACACAGATGATCACTATGGAGAATGTGTTCCAGAGACTGACGCAGGGAGATAGTAGCATGGATGAGTACCTCCACGAGTTTACACGGTCGGGTCATTATGCTAGCTCTACTTTGGCTAATGAGGAGCGTAATACCAATCGGATCTACGAGGGTTTGTGTGATGACCTAAGGCTACTACTCTCGGGGCCTATGACGCAGGGCTTCCTAACCCTGGTCAATACGACCCGATCGTTGGAGAAAGATCTGAAGAGAGTACAAGCAAAGAAGGTCTCTAGTGCAAAAAAGACGGAGTTCAAGGTGCCGACCTCCTCAAAATTTGTGTTTCGTAAGTAGAATAAGAAGGCTAAGACTTCGGGTCCAGCCCCTTCTTCAGGTATATCAAGGGCAACTACAGGCCAAACCCCAGGCGCATGTTATAACTTTGGGAAGTCGAGACACTTTGCCCGAGATTGTTGGAGCAGACGTCCAAAGTCCGAGAAGAAACCTGGAGCAACTTATGAGGAGAAGGGCAAGGCATTGGAGTCAACCGCATCACATTATGTACTAGCCCAACCTAGAGTATACAACCTGGGCCATCAGGAGGCCATGAAGCAGGCTGACATTGTGATAGGTATGGTTATATTTATAGCTGTTTAGCTTTATATAACTATTGCTTTATGCGTATTTGCTTATGAGTGGTTGTGCTAGGCTTTGTATCGATCTTTGATTTTCCGGCGAGAGCACTGTTCGATACGGGGGATTTGCATTCCTTTTTGTCTGAAGAGTTTGTATCGCTCATCTGAGTACCTTCTTCAATTGAAAGGGACAAATTGGATGTGTTGTTGCCTAACATGTGCTCTATGCGCGGGGATAGAGTATGTTGCGTGAAGGTAGGGATTGGGAGTCACGTTTATGACTTGCAAGCGTCGCTACTGCCGATAGTGGAGTTGAATGTAATCTTTGGAATGGATTTGCTATCGAAGTAGTGTGAGTACATTGATTGCAACCATAAGGTGGCCTTATTGGGACATGATACAGATCGTGAGACGACGTTCTCAGGCTTGAAGGGGTCAAGCAAGACTTTGATGTCTGCTCTCAAGGTGGTTAACGCGGTTCGTGGTGGTGCGGAGCTGTTTCTCACTTTTGTGGAGGGTCCGAAGTCCAAGCCTGGTTTGGACACCATCCTAGTTGTATCTGAGTTTCCTAACGTTTTCCCTGAAGATCTATTTAGAGCTCCACCTCAGCGAGAGATCGACTTCACCATTGAGCTAGTGCCAGGTGCCAAACCTGTGTCACGCTCTCTGTATCGATTAGCGCCTAAGGATATGGCGGAATTGAAAGTACAGTTCAAGAGCTATTTGAGCAAGGTTATGTTCGTCCAAGTTCATCGCCTTGAGGCACGCCGGTCCTCATTGTTAAGAAGAAGGACAATATCTTACGACTCTATATTGATTACTGGGATTTGGATAAGCTAACAGAGAAGAATAAGTATCTGATCCCAAGGATTGATTATCTGTTCGACCAGCTGGTGGGGTTGACTGTGTACTCAAAGTTGGATCGGAAACCCGGATACTATCAGCTGCGGATAAGGGAAAGTGACATTCCCAAGAAGGCTTTTAGCACACGTTATGGGCATTATGAGTTCACCGTCAAGTCGTTTGGGCTGACGAATGCGCCTTCCATGTTTATGGATTTGATGAACAGAACGTTCAGAGAAATCTTGGACCAATTCGTGATAGTCGTTATCGATGATATACTGGTGTACTCGCAGTGCGAGGAGGATCATTTTAAGCATCTATGTATGGTGTTGGAGACATTGAGGAGGAACCAACTGTAACGCCATCATCCGTCACATGAAATATAACAGAGGGTCCGGCCGGGTCCCCCACGCCATATTTCACAGACAAACAGCGGAATCACGTGTGAATACCATAATACATTCTACTCGCATCCTAATTCAGAGCATTCTAGAGGAAGTTTAAAGCTTATAAGAACTCATCCAATGAATGTCCACTAAATATATAAATACCCATTTATATATAACACCAGGAATGTATACAAACACAAATGCTCACGGCCTTAAGGCCTTACAGGTTTCTCTTTACAAGAGGTGCTCTCACACATCGGCACGTAGGTCGGCCACACATGAAATCAAATTCTTCGCACGGCCTTCAAGAGCCAATAAGCAGTAGCAGCAAGGGCTTCATCCCGCTCAATCCAGTTTATCCTGGAACACCTGCATATGGACTTCCACCCCAAGTGTATTCAACAAAGAAACGGTCAGCATTCAGCTGACCAATTATAATGACCCTACCCCTTACCCGGGGTAGTGGTTCCTTCCCTGCATGCATTGCAATCACAATATATATATATATATCACAACAAGTGCACTCTGGCATAACATCACCCACGCAGACCGTCGTGCCAGACGCTCCGTGCACTCAAGGCACGCTTATGGTGTACCGAAATCCTCCAGTTCCCACCACCGATTAGAGGTTATTAGCTTGTTGGCCGGGCATCAGCCACCAAACACACGCTGAAGACTTCTCGCACACATCCCACTCAGAGACGTCCACCTTACGGCAACTAATGAGCATTATAGATCGACCTACCAAAGTAGTATAACACGCCAGGGAAACCGCCCCTCTGCTTTGCAACAAATCGACCACTCACAATGCAGGTACACAGTACCTCTAGATGAACTTACCACCTTATGTAACAAGCCGGGTAAACCACCCCTCTGCATTGCTACCAATTGATCTCTCATAACACAGGCACAGAGTGCCGCTTTCCAATCCATTACTCAGCTCGTGTAGAGAGCATATAACCAAAGGAGCTATGCAAAGCCTCCTTACCACAATTCAAAAGCTACTCGTTACATAAACGGAATCTTCTCCAGTTCGCAATATAACATCACCAATCTAGACTAATCGTCCAGATGGGCTTCAAATAGCATGCCTATTCCGTACTACTCATTTCCAGATTTAGATGCAGAATCAACTGGGGATATAACCTATCAACCCGCTAGAATCGCTTATGCTTTCCACCTCTTGGTTGAGGATTCCATGCACATGCATAAAGGATGACTTCACTTGTCCAGGAAGGAGATCATTACCCTTGACGATCGCTTTGGATCCATGAGAAACTAGCCGGATGGTAATCACAACAGCGGCTTTGCCTCCACCACACTGAACTCGGCTCTCGACTCAGATCACTGAAGCTCCACCGGCGGCCAGAATCCTTCTCCTTCTTCCTTCCTTGCTCTCCTCTCTCTCCTCTATTCAGAAAGAGAATGACCAACTCAAAATGAGAATTTATTTCTCATTCCTCGGTCTTATAATAGCAGGAAGGATCTTGGACCACAGGATCCAATTTGAAGGAAATGAACGGCCACGATTCGCTAGAAAAAGCATCTTTTTTGGGCTTACACGGCTTATGACATGCCCGTGTCAGAGGTGGTGTACCTTAAGCGGCACACAACCGACTCAAACTAGATAAGGACACAGGCTGGGACATGCCTATGTCAGCTCCTGACACGCCCGTGTCGACCAGTACATGCCCGTGCTCCCGGCCGTGTACTTCAGTCGATACTGAACGGCACAACCCGAGAACAACACAGGTATTTGACAAGCCCGTGTCACCAATAGACACGCCGGTGTCAGCACTGATCATACTCGTGTTTCCAGCCGTGTTCCACACTTGACACACCCAGGCTAACACATAGCAGGACACTCCCGTATCCCAGGCCGTATCATCTCTCAAAAAAATCGTTGACTTCATTTTCGTCGAGGACTCACGACACACTCGAGTACCCAGAGATGTACACGCCCTGGGACATGCCCGTGTCCCAGGACGTGTCACCTAGCCTGAACTTCAAATTGGGATTTGGGGTATTACACCAACTGTATGCCAAGTTCTCCAAATACGAGTTTTGGTTGTCCTCGGTCCCGTTCCTTGGTCATATAGTTAGTAGAGAAGGGATTGCGGAAGATCTGATAAAGATAGTTGTTATACGGGAGTGGCCTGTGTTGTCTACGGTGGTGGAAGTCCGTAGTTTTTTGGGGCTTACTGACTATTACAGGCGCTTCGTGGAGAACTTCTCACAGATAGCATTGCCCCTCACTACTCTGATAAGGAAGGATCAGAAGTTTGTTTGGACGCCTGAGTGTGCACAAGCTTTCGAAGAACTAAAGTGTCGTTTGACCATGACACCTGTCTTAAGTACGCCTTGTGGTTCAATAGGCTTTGAGGTTTATAGTGACGCCTCTGGGAGTGTTTTAGGCTGTGTTATACTTCAGCAAGGGTCGGTGATTGACTATGGATCATGACAGTTAAAGGTGCATGAGAGTAACTAACCGGTCCATGACTTGGAGTTGTCGATCGTGGTATTCGCTCTCAAGCTTTCGAGGCATTACCTTTATTGTAACGCCCCTGATTTTTCGTTATTCTTTAATTGTCCGGGTTTTGACGTCAGAAGCGTTACCCTAGCACGTGTTTGATATGTGCCGAGGTTAGAGCATGATCTTGGCTCCTTGAGTTCTCTGTAGGGTAGTATCTTAGCCTATTGGCGAGTATTCCCTAGCGGGCCGGGTCTTTTTTGGTGACTCGGCGGAGCCGCTTGTGTTTTGGCTTTGGTAGGTGTTTGCCTGAGTTCAACCCATCGGATTAGGATTCCGACATTGCCGTTGCGTTCGAAGCATTGGTTTTTGGCTACGGCGTGAGTTTTGCGCGTTTCCGAGTTCGTTTGTGTTAAGCGTTATATTAGAATGGAGTGTTATTATATATATATATTATTTAATTTTATTTAGGGTATAAATAGGATAGATAGGGTTTTTCCGGTCATATGTTTCTTCTTCTTCCTGAACCCGACGACAGATTTGTGTTCGCGATACTTGGGGAGCGGCGGACTAGGCGAGGACTTCATTCGGCGGTGTGCGGAGTAGGAGGACTCGTTTTCCTTGTCTGACTTGATTTTCGGGCTGCTCTCGGCGAGGGCTTCTCGATAGAGGTAAGATTTGTCTGTTTCCTTGACTTTTGAAGGTTAGGGTTTGGGGTTTTGGCTTGATTTCATCCCCAAAAGTTTCAGGAAACGTTGCTCGGTGCTCCTTGTGGCCGGATCTGGAAGCGGCCGAGGCGGGCGACGTCTTCTCCATGGGTATAGAGGCAAGTGGATTTTCTTCCCTTGCTTGCTCTAGTTCTTCCATTTATCTTTATTTTCTCTCCTTTATTTTTAGTAGGTTTACGCTATAGGGCGATTATCCGGTCTTTCCCGCGCTACGAGGCGAATCCGTCGGATATCACTTTGGATACCCGACGAATTCGACGAGTATCCTTGTTACCCACGGTTTGGCTGTTCTAGAATGCTAAGTAAAAATAGGCGAGAATGACCAGGTAGATTCGGCGAGTATCACAAGGCAAAGTCGGCGAGTATCGGGTTGGAGTTGTCGAGAATCACAAGACAATCGTCGAAGTAGGAATCTTTGAGAATCACCGGTAGAGACGTTGACGCTAAGGCAAAATCGACGAGAATGGCAAGGCAGGTTCGGCGAGAATCGTTATGTTATACGACGAGAATCGAAGGCTTTTCGTCGATATTGGTAGGCCAGATCGTCGAGACGCCCTTGACAGATTCGTCGAGTATCGTCGCGATACCCGACGAATTTATGAAAATTCGTCGAGTATCGTCGCGATACCCGACGAATTTAGGGAAAATCGTCGAGTATCGCGATGATACTCGACGACTCCTGTTGGTTTTCGTCGATAATTCCCGACGAATCCGTCAAGTATCAATGGTGATACCCGACGAATTCCGAAGGAATTGTCCGTCTTTCATCATTTTCGCTGAGTGAAGTCCTTGGGGGTCTATTTCGGGGTTTTGACCCCAACCTTTGGAAAGTATGACCAGGAAATGTTGATAGAAGTTAATGTGGATGGAACTGTCAGTTTGTATCGCAGGTTAGCATGCGGTGATACCGAGGTCTTGGTGAGGTGTTTTGTGGGTGTTGGTTTCCGTGGTAGGTCTTGTAGATTCCGGCTACACCACTGGAGCGCCATGGGTCCTCCATGGGTTGCTAGTGGGCTGGGCGACGCTGTGCTACTTAGCTTGCCAGGTCGCTACAAGCAAATAAAATTCCTTTTAAATAAGGGTCACCCACTCCTCCGAGACGAGGATCACTAAGTGTTAATGATTTTCCTATCATGATCCTTGGACCATTTCTCCTATACTTGTTTTGGATTGTGGGCTGGTTTAGCCATTTCTTGCTTTGCTTCAGCAGGTTTGAGCCGAAGCGGGTTATTTTCCCGAGGCACTTGGTGCATTTCCTTCAGCTTTTATTGATGATTTGTTTGCTATAATCTCGTTCATTTGTTGACTTGTTGCAGAGTTTGACAGCTTGTTGGGTGGGGGTTGATCCTCCCCTGTTGATTGATCTTTTCTTAGCTTTGAGCTTTTATCTCTTTTTGCCACTTGCATTGATTTATTTGTGCTGAGGTATTCTGTCTTTTAATGCCTCAGGTCCAGGTTGCAGCCGTCCGAGCGGCTAGTTTGGAGCTGCGTTTTGGTTGATCGCTTTGCAGGAGTGTTTCTCTCACTTTAGGTGAGATTTCTTGTTGCTTTGTTGACTCAGACATTTGTGTACACCAAGGGGTTCGTGTCAGTTTGTCGGCGCCCTTCGGTGGTTGTTTTTCTCAGACTACTGTTTACTCTTCTATGTTGGTTTGGTTACCCAGTTTGGGAGCTAATACTTGTCTCTTGGGAATGTTTTATGCTAGGATGCATGTTAGTTATTTTGAATATTAAACCTTACTAATAGTATGACATACATCTCATGTCTTTAAGCTTAAAAGAAGTACTTTACAGCTAGTAAAAAAAGGCATTTCCCTACTTATAGTAAATCTAGAGTCTTGCATGACATGAGTTGTCCTTCATGGACGTTTGTACTCATGTAGGATGTTAAGCTATCTTAATTAAAGTATTTTCCGCAGCGTAAATTATTTTTTCTTCTAAGTGGGTTAATGAACCACTGAGCCGAGGGATACGGCTCTTAGTTACATAAGCAACTTTCTAATCATTAAATTTATGATTATTTGTATAATAGTAGTTCTGATTGCCTGAGCGTCGGCAGTTATCCCCTGCTCGACGTGGCATCACGACGCGTGTTTCCTCATACTCTGATACTTGCCCTTTTGGAGAAAATGTGGGTTGTGACAGTTGGTATCAGAGGGAGGTTTTGCAAAGGGTCGGTTGGTTTGGCAAGTTAGTCGAATAACTTTGCCCCGAGAAAAACCCTGGTAGTAGCATTTCATTGCATACACCCACCGATATGTCATCAGTAGATCTTGATGGAAGTATGGGCACTATACTCATAGCATGAAAAGAAGTATACGGGGCATATTATGTAGTATGAGATGCATAATATGTGTTTGTATATGGATCCACAATAGGTGGAAAAATGTGACGGTTATGTTGTATGGGATGCATAACCACCATCACATGGATGCGCATTTGCACGTTTAAGTTTCTTCGTTACATTCAATATTATGTAGTTTGGTATGCATAACATTGTATGTGTACGCCGCTCATAACATGCACTAAGGCCCTTTTCTTAGAATGCACAACACAACATCCATAGCATATCATCACATAAGCACACGTGCCAAGTAAACGATCTGCATGATGACATATGTACACTCATGATTTGAAACGATATCTAAACATTCATTCATTCATATCATAGGCACAAGTTAGAAGCATAGCAACATTCTATGATCTCTCAGAGCAAAGTAACAGCGGGTGTTAGTGATTGTCCTCCTCTAGTTCTGATCGAGGGTGTATCAGGCTACTGTCCTGTAGCGGCGCTGGTTTACGGCCATGTTGTGCGGCCTATATCAGGTGCGACAGCCTCTAAGCTTACGCGCCAGGCCGTTACATGGTAAGTGTCGGTTGTTCGTTCTTGTTCCAATCTGAATCTGAGTATTCAAGTTTTCCAGCTTCGGTGTCGTAAACTAGGTCCTTGTAAAGACTTTTGCCTGTGTCGGTAGATTTCTAGCCCGATTAGTTCGAGGGGAATTTTCCCCCAGTTTGCGATGCCTTCGGCAAAATTTTTACTAGATATATGTTTGTTCTATAGAATGCCGCCTAAACGTGTTGCGACGAGATCGAACCCCCAGTCAGAAGGGGAGTCTTCTGGTGCTCAGAGTGAAGCGATGATTGAAGGGTTGCGATAAAGTAATGTGGCCCTGACGAGGCAGATGGTGGATGTGCAATCTCAGATACAATTGTTGTTGGCTGTGGTTGCCGGGCAGCAGTCTAGAGCCCAGGACCCTGTTGTGGAGCAAGCTACCCCTACTCCCCCTGCTGCTCTAGTTCCCCCAGTCGCACTGCCGCCGGAAATGAATTTTATTTCTCACTTCCAGCGACTAGGACCTCATTCGTATGATGGTAGAGCAGATTTCATGGCGTTGGATGATTGGATCATCGCCATCGAAGAAATGTTTTATTATTCCGGCATCTCCGCCAATCAGAAGGTGATGTTTGCGGCATATCAACTTAAGGGTCTTGCGAAGAGTTGGTGGATTAGAGAGAATGAGAACCTTGTTGATGGATGTTCATGGGACTCATTCAAAAGTATGTCACTGAAGAAGTTTTATCCATCGGTCGAGCGAGACCGCCTGATGAACAACTTTTTGCACCTGAAGCAGAGGCAACTTACTGTGGGTGAGTACGAAGTCGAGTTTAGCAAGCTCAGTCGTTTTTCCCCAGCTTTAGTAGCATCCGAAGAAGGCAGAGTAAAACGTTTCCTAGGTGGTCTAAGATATGACATTCAACAGTTGGTTAGCGCGTACAAGTCAGAGACCCTTGCAGAAGTGGTTGAAGCTGCCTTGAAGGTTGAGGCGATAGAGAATGCAAAGAATAGGGTAACACATGCAAAGAAGGACAAGAGGAAACCTGATGAAGAATGAAGTGCAAGGACATCTGGCCCTGCTGCGAAGAAGGATAGGAAAGAAGCGTGTAGCTTCTGTGGCAGGCCAGGTCACCCCTTCGAGAAGTGCTTTAAGAGACTGGATGCGTAGAAGTTATCTCAGGTTCACGCGATCCAGGATGCTCCAAAAGGAAGTCATGTCTGTTCTTATTGCCAGAGGAGTGGGCATGATGCGGCCCATTGTCTCAAGAAAGCTGGAGTTTGTTTTCTCTGGGGACAGAAGGGGTACAAGAGAGCTAATTGCCCGCAGAGCCAGCCCGTGCTGAATGCAGTTCCGTTGCAGTCTCTACCTCCGCCAGTACCACACATGGACAAAGGAAAAGGAAAGTTGAATGTGTTGACCATGGAGGAAGCCCAATCTTCGACTCAAGTGATCTCAGGTTTGTCTCTGGTTAAGTTAGTAAACTCTTTTAGTAGATTCTTAGTTTCCGTAATTTAGTTGTGCGCGCTATGTGTTTAGGTGAATTTAAGGTTAACGGTATGTGGGCCCGTGTTTTGTTCGATTCGGGTGCTACTCACTCCTTTGTGGCAAGGAGTTTTGTAGACCGTCACCGCTGGACTCTCGACTCGTTAGATGCCTCCCTAAGCATCAAACTTCCTTCAAGTGAGCTGGTGAGGTCATACCAGGGTATCCAGAAATGCCCCATCTTCCTTAGTGGTTCTTTAGTCTTTGCGGATCTGAAGGTGCTGGATTTGGATGACTTTGACATGATTTTGGGCATGGACTAGCTGTCCAGCTATGATGTCGTCATTCAGTGCAAGCACAAGCGCATGGACTTTAGAGGTGGCAATGGTCAGCCCATGAGTGTGTATGGTTCGTCGCGTCAGGAATCTTCGATCATTTCTGCGGTATGTGCTCGCAAACTTCTAGAGGTTGGCTCTGATTCTTTTCTTGTTTCCGTTTTTGCTTTGGAAGTTGCTTTGGTTGAGCCTCGGGTTGAGGACATTTCTGTGGCGAGTGAGTTTCCGGATGTCTTTCCGGTTTGTCTTCCCGGACTTCCTCCAGTAAGAGAAGTGGAGTTTGTTATAGATCTTGAGCCAGGCACTCGCCCTATTGCTAAGGCACCATACCGACTGGCGCCGCGTGAGTTAGAGGAGCTGCGTACTCAGTTAGATGAGTTATTGCAGTGCGGCTTTATTAGACCCAGCTCTTCCCCCTGGGGTGCACCCGTGCTCTTCGTGAAGAAAAAGGACGGAACGATGAGACTATGCATCGACTATCGTGAGCTAAACAAAGTGACCGTTAAAAACAGATACCCTCATACCCGGGGTCGATGACTTGTTCGATCAGTTGCGAGGTAGTTCCGTGTTCTCAAAGATCGACCTTCGTTCAGGTTACCATCAGTTAAGGATCCGGGAGTCAGACATCCCGCGAACTTCTTTTCGTTCTCGATATGGACACTTTGAATTTCGGGTAATGTCTTTTGGATTAACAAACGCACCGTCAGCTTTTATGGACATGATGAACAGAGTGTTCAGAGATTTTCTGGAAAAATTCGTGGTAGTGTTCATTGACGATGTACTGGTATATTCCAGAAATGCAGATGAGCACGCCTTGCACTTGCGCTTAGTCTTGTCTACTCTAAGGGAGCACAAGTTGTATGCGAAGCTTAGCAAGTGTGAGTTCTGGTTGTCTCAGGTGTCATTCCTAGGAAACATCGTAAGTAAGTAAGGTATCTCAGTGGATCCTGCGAAGATCGCTGCAGTCTTGGATTGGAGGAGACCTTAATCGACTAAGGAAATAAGGAGCTTCCTAGGATTGGCAGGTTACTACAGAAGATTTGTTGAAGGATTCTCCGTGCTTTCTGCGCCGTTGACCAGGCTTACGCAAAAGAACGCAGCCTTTGTATGGAGTGAGGCCTGTGAAGAAGCATTTCAGGAGCTCAAGAAATGACTGTGTTCTGCCCCAGTGTTAGAATTGCCGGTGCAAGGAGTAGAGTATGCTGCTTATGTAGACGCCTCGCGAGTCTGACTCGGTTGCGTATTGATACAGGACGGTAAGGTGATTGCGTATGGATCAAGACAATTGAAAGTGCATGAAAAGAATTACCCTACACACGACCTGGAATTTACTGCGGTCATTTATGCATTTAAGTTGTGGAGACATCTGCTGTATGGAGTGTTGTGCATGGTTTATTCGGACCATAAAAGTTTAAAATATGTTTTCACTCAAAAGGAATTGAATCTGATCCAGTGTAGGTGGCTAGAGTATGTTGCGGACTACGAAGTTGATATCCTCTATCGTCCCAGCAAAGCTAATTTAGTAGCAGACGCGTTGAGCCGGAAGACCGCGCATATCTTTAATCTCTCGGTGCAATCCCTTATCGAAGAGTTTTTGCTCATGGACATAACGGTAGGGAATAGTGCTTCGCCGAGTAACTTAGAGGTGGAAGAGCCTTCGTGGATTACTCTCACTAGGCTACATCAAAACGACGATCCTGAATTATAGAACCTCCTCAGTAGGACTGAGAAAGGGGAATTACCTGATTTTTCAATTGATGATACACGTACCTTAAGATACCGTGGAAGATATTGAATTCCCGCTGTTGGGGACATCCGAGAAAGAATATGTAGTGAAGCGCATGGTTCCAGTGTTGCTTATCATCCTGGTTCCACCAAAATGTATAGAGATTTAAAACAGATTGTTTGGTGGTCAGGTATGAAGAACGACATTACCAAATTTGTATCTGAGTGTTATACCTGCCAGCGTGTCAAAGCAGATCATAGGAGATCGGGTTGTAAGCTAATGCCTTTGGACATACCAAGCTGGAAATGGGAGAGTTTATCCATGGATTTCATTACCGGTTTGCCTAGATCTCCCCGAGGTCATGATGCAGTGTGGGTCATCGTGGACAGGTTAACCAAGTGTGCCCACTTTGTGCCATTTAAGATTGATTATTCTATGGAAAAGATAGCTTAATTATATCTGGACGAAGTTATCAGACTGCATGGTGTACCTACAAGCATTATGTAAGACCGAGACTCCCGATTCATGTCTCGTTTCTGGCAAAGCTTGCAGGGAGCCCTAGTAACAGACCTTAGATATTCTACTGCTTATAATCCTCAGACGAATGGACAGACAGAGAGAGTGAACTAGATCTTGGAGGATATGATTCGATGTTATATTCTAGACCATGGAGGAGCATGGGATAAATGCCTCGGATTGATGTAATTCGCGTATAATAACAGTTATCTGGAGAGCCTGTAGATGGCACCCTTTGAAGCGTTATATGGAAGGCGTTGTCGGACCCCTTTGTTTTGGGCAGAAGTTGGTGAGAGACCCTTGCTCGGTCCAGAAGCGTTAGAAGATATAAGCGTTTCGGTGTCACATATTCGTGAAAAGCTGAGTTTGGCTCAGGAGAGGTATGAGAAGTATGCCAATCAGCGCAGAGTTGATCTGGAATTTGCAGTTGGGGACATGGTTTTTCTGAAGGTCTCTCTGATGCCAGGTGTAAAGTGGTTTGGAAGGAACCATAAACTTGATCCCAGGTATGTGGGACCTTTTCAGATTCTGGAGCGCATCGGGGTTTCTGCGTATAGACTGGATTTGCCTGATTCTTTCCCTGGCGTTCACGACGTCTTTCACGTGAGCCAGTTGCGAAAGTGTGTTCGTAGTGATCGCCATGTTCTTGACTCAGTTCCCCAGTTGCAGCCTAATCTATCGTATATTGAAGAACCTATTCGTATTCTGGAAACGTAAGATCGTGTGCTAAGGAAGAAGACAATTCCAATGGTTAAAGTTCTCTGGCAAAACCAGGATGCTGGAGGTGCAACGTAGGAATTGGAGTCCGCGATGAGAAAATCGCATCCCCAGTTGTTCTCCTAGTCTTCTCAGGTTAGTATTCTCGTTTAAGAATTCTCCTGTTGTGCCTTTTCTTCTGTCTTCTTCTTCGCTTCGTGATCCAAGTTTCGGGACGAAACTTCTTTTTTGGGGGTGTGACTGTAACGCCCCTGATTTTCTGTTATTCTTTAGTTGTCCGGGTTTTGACGTCAGAAGCGTTACCCTAGCACGTGTTTGACATGTGTCGAGGTTAGAGCATGATCTTGGCTCCTTGAGTTCCCTGTAGGGTAGTATCTTAGCCTGTTGGCGAGTTTTCCCTAGCGGGTCGGGTATTTTTTGGTGACTCGGCGGAGCCTCTTGTGTTTTGGCTTTGGTAGGTGTTTTCCTGAGTTCAACCAATCGGATTAGGATTCCGACCAAGCCGTTGCGTTAGTATCGTTGGTTTTTGGCTACGGCGCGAGTTTCGCGCATTTCCGAGTTCGTTTGTGTTGAGCGTTGTATTAGGATGGTGTGTTATTATATATATATTATATAATATATTATATTATTTTATTTAGGGTATAAATAGGATAGATAGGGTTTGTCCGGTACGTATGTTTCTTCTTCTTCTCGAACCCGATGGCAGTTTCGTTTTCGCGATACTTGGGGAGCGGCGGACTTGGCGAGGACTTCGGTCGGCGGTGTGCAAAGCAGGAGGACTCATTTTCCTCGTCTGACTGCATTTTCGGGCTGCTCTTGGCGAGGGCTTCTCGGTAAAGGTAAGATTTGTCCGTTTCCTTGACTTTTGAATGTTAGGGTTAGGGGTTTTGGCTTAATTTCGTCCCCAAAAGTTTCAGGAAACGTTGCTCGGGGCTCCTTGTGGCCGGATCTGGAAGCAGCCGAGGCGGGCGACGTCTTCTCCGTGGGTATCGAGGCAAGTGGATTTTCTTCCCTTGCTTGCTCCAGTTCTTCCCTTTATCTTTATTTTCCCTCCTTTATTTTGAGTAGGTTTACGCTATAGGGCGATTATCCGGTCTTTCCCGCGCTACGAGGCGAATCCGTCGGATATCACTTTGGATACCCGACGAATTTGTCGAGTATCCTCGTTACCAGCGGTTTGGCTGTCCTAGAATGCTAAGTAAAAATCGGCGAGAATGACCAGGTAGATTCGGCGAGTATCATAAGGCAGATTCGGCGAGTATCGGGTTGGAGTCACCGAGAATCACTAGGAAATCGTCAAAGTAGGAATCATCGAGAATCACCGGTAGAGACGTTGACGCTAAGGCAAAATCGACGAGAATGGCAAGGCAGGTTCGGCGACAATCGTTATGTTAGTCGTCGAGAATCGAAGGCTTTTCGTCGAGATTGGTAGGCCAGATCGTCGAGACACCCCTGGCAGATTCGTCGAGTATCGTCGCAATACCCGACGAATTTAGGAAAATTTGTCGAGTATCGTCTCGATACCCGACGAATTTAGGGAAAATCGTCGAGTATCGCGATGATACTCGACGACTCCCGTTGGTTTTCGTCAACAATTCCCGACGAATCCGTCGAGTATCAATGGTGATACCCGACGAATTCCGAAGGAATTGTCCGTCTTTCATCGTTTTCGCTGAGTGAAGTCCTTGGGGGTCTGTTTCGTGGTTTTGACCCCAACCTTTGGAAAGTATGACCAGGAAACGTCAATAGAAGTTAATGTGGATGGAACTGTCAGTTTGTATCGCAGGTTAGCATGAGGTGATACCGAGGTCTTGGTGAGGTGTTCTGTGGGTGTTGGTTTCCGTGGCAGGTCTTTTAGATTCTGGCTACACCACTTGAGCGCCATGGGTCCTCCATGGGTTGCTAGTAGGCCGGCCGACGCTGTGCTACTTAGCTTGCCAGGTCGTTACAAGCAAATAAAATGCCTTTGAAATAAGGGTCACCCACTCCTCCGAGACGAGGATCACTAAGTGTTAATGATTTTCCTATCATGATCCTTCGACCGTTGCTCCTATCCTTATTTTGGATTGTGGGCTGGTTTAGCCATTTCTTGCTTTGCATCAGCTGTTTTGAGCCGAAGCGGGTTGTTTTCCCGAGGCACTTGGTGCATTTCCTTCAGCTTTTATTGAAGATTTGTTTGCTATAATCTCGTTCATTTGTTGACTTGTTGCAGAGTTTGACAGCTTGTTGGGTGGGGGTTGATCATCCCCTGTTGATTGATCTTTTCTTAGCTTTGAGCTTTTATCTCTTTTTTTCACTTGCATTGTTTTATTTGTGCTGAGGTATTCTGTCTTTGAATGCCTCAGGTCCAGGTTGCAGCTGTCCGAGCGGCTAGTTTGGAGCTGCGTTTTGGTTGATCGCTTTGCAGGAGTGTTTCTCTCACTTTAGGTGAGATTTCTTGTTGCATTGTTGACTCAGACATTTGTGTACACCGAGGGGTTCGTGTCAGTTTGTCGATGCCCTTCGGTGGTTGTTTTTCTCAGACTACTGTTTAATCTTCTATGTTGGTTTGGTTACCCTGTTTGGGAGCTGTTACTTGTCTATTGGGATTGTTTTATGCTAGGATGCATGTTAGTTATTTTGAATATTAAACCTTACTAATAGTATGGCATACATCTCATGTCTTTAAGCTTAAAAGAAGTACTTTACAGCTAGCAAAAAAAGGCATTTCCCTACTTATACTAAATCTAAAGTCTTGCATGACATGAGTTGTCCTTCATGGATGTTTGTACTCATGTAGGATGTTAAGCTATCTTAATTTAAGTATTTTCCGCAGCGTAAATTATGTTTTCTTCTAAGTGGGCTAATGAACCACTGAGCCGAGGGATACGGCTCTTAGTTACATAAGCAACTTTCTAATCATTAAACTTATGAATATTTTTATAATAGTAGTTCTGATTGCTTGAGCGTCGACAGTTATCCTTTGCTCGACGTGGCATCACGACGCGTGTTTCCTCATACTCTGATACTTGTCCTTTTGGCGAAAATGCGGGTTGTGACATTTATGGAGTAAAGGTCGACATTTATTCATATCACAAGAGCCTGAAGTACTTGATTGATTAGAAGGACCTGAACATGCGTCAACGAAGATGGATGGATTTCCTTGGGGACTTCACCTACAAGATTCATTATATTCCCGGGAAGGGGAATGTTGTGGCAGATGCTCTGAGTTGTAGAACCCCTGCACAGGCCAACTGGTTGCATATGCATGACGAGTGACTCATTCGTGATTTGGAGGCTTTGGAAATCTCATGTGTTGACAAGGGATCTAGTGCTAATGCATGCTTGAGTTGGACAGAGGTTCAATACGACCTCGCGGAAAGGATTTTGCAGGCCTTGGATTTGGACGTAAGCTTGAAACGTCGCGTGGCAGAGTCCTTGGATTGGTCGAATGACCAGTTCATTGTTGACGATGGCCTTGTATGGAAAGGTGGTCGGTTGTGCGTCCCTAATGTTGGAAAACTACGATAATAATTGATGTACGAGGTGCATTTTACCAAGTACTCAATTCATACTGGGAGCACAGAGATGTTCAAAGATATGAAAAGGCTGTTCTGGTGGCCCGGTTTGAAGAAAGGCATAGCGCTATACGTGGCGAAGTGTAAGACTTGTGCCATAGTGAAGGCCAAATGCCAGAAGCAAGGTGGATTTCTAAAGAACTTACCTATACCAGAGTGGAAGTTTGATGACATCTCTATGGATTTCATACACGTTTGCCGAGATCGCATAAGGGGAACTACGCTATTTGGGTGGTCGTGGATCGATTAACGAAGGTGTAACACTTCATACCCAATAGAAAGGGTTATTCCGTAGAGAAGCTGGCGAAGCTTTATGTGGATAATATAGTCCGTTTGCATGGTGTACCCCGGAGCATCGTTAGTGACCATGATGGCCGGTTCAAATCCAACGAATGAAGGCTCATTCTTCAATTGTTGTGTACCAAGTTGAACTTCAGCACTATTTTTCACCCGCAGACAGATGGGCAAACTGAAAGGGTGAACATGACAATGGAAGACATGCTTCGTATGTGTGCATTGGATTTTGGTAAAAAGTGGGAGGTGTTGGGTACACTGAAAAAAATATACAAGATTTGGAGAAGCCTCATCTTACTCAATGATATACATCAATTTGTATTTTATGGGATGTTTGAGTTTCATTGTGCATGTGTAAGGTTTGCAAGAAAATTCTATAAGTACAAGTGTCGACACTTATGAAGAATTATGTCGACACCCAGAAGTTGTGTCGACACTAGAAGCAAGGCCTGCGTCGACACCCAGGCATTGTGTCGACACCTTAAGAAGAAGCTGTGTCGACACCCAGAATTGTGTCGACACCTAAGGCAGGAATTGTGTCGACACCTAAAGCAGAAGCTGTGTCGACACCCAAGAGTTATGTCGACACCAGAAGAAAGGCTTGTGTCGACACTAAGGAATTTTGTCGACACCTGAAGAAGGTTTGTGTCGACACACAGGACTTGTGTCGACACACACTCAACGCCATTTGTCTGCACCAGCTATGTCAAGACCAGAAGCAGTTGTGTCGACACACAGGACTTGTGTCGACACACACTCAACAATATCTGGATGACACTCAACGCCATCTAACAGCAACATCTATACTGAGTCTGAAGGCTTGTGTCGACACATAGGACTTGTGTCGACACACACTCAACAACGTCTCGACACACACTCAATGACAGCTGGACATACACTCAACTCCATCTGTCAGTATCAGTTATGTCGAGACTAGGAGCAGTTATGTCGACACATACAAACAGAAGTTGTGTCGAGTAGCAGAAGTATGACTATGTCAACACATGGAGTGTTGTGTCAACATCATCAAGACTTGTGTTGACACTTAGTCTATTTGTGTCAACATATGTGAAGTAGTTTGCTGAGTGGTTCATGTTGAGGTGTAAAGTCTTTGATGAATAAACTGTCATGACTGGTGACTCGACAACTGTCATAACCAACAGGTCTGACACCTTTGTCATTACTGTCAGAACGTTGTTACAAACCGGATCAGCCGGTAATCATGAGGAAACTCTATATAAGGGACTGATCCTTGACAACCAGAAAAGAACTAAGGAAGTAATCAAGCAATTACGGGAAAGAAAGTTTGACAACAAGTAAAGGGGAAACCCTTAAGAAGGCAGATCCAGATCAGTCTTTAAGAAAGATTCAGATCTAATTCTGAATCTAAGGAGGGAGCTATCTGAAGATCAACTTCTACATCAAGTGAAGATCAACCTTATTTTGTACAAACAAGAAGATTTGAAATAGCTAAGTCAGGTTGGATCTGAAGATTTAGTTTATTCAAGAACTGATCAAGAAGCTCACACCAATAGAGAGTTCTATCTGGTAAAATCTCTGTGCCCTTAAAATCATTCAATTTTCTTATAGGATCTTTTGTAAGATCTGAATTATAAGCCCATAATTATAAAGGCTGAGGTAGGGCTGAGTGCTTGAGGTGTAGTACTTGTGAAAGTCTTAGTTGTAAGCCTAGTGATAAAGGCTGAGGTAGGGCTGAGGCCTGAGGTAGAATTCTTGGGAAGAATCTGAGGTAGGACTTGTATAAGTCAGAGCTGTAGGAACCAATCTGGTTCTGAATTGTAAGATTTGTGGATTTGAGTAAGTGGAAGGAAGTTGGGTTGAATCCATTTCTCTACTAGATATGCGAAGGGGGAAAGTGGATGTACCCATACCTTGGGGAACCACTATTAATCTGGTGTACTGTACTGTGCTGTGATTACTGTGTTGTTATTGCTGTACTGAGAATTGAATTATCTGTGCTAAGTTAGAACAAGCTAATTGGCTAAAATTCATAAAGAAAATTAGAACCTATTCATCCCCCCCCCCACCCCCCTCTAGGTGTCTACGCTCTTGAAATCAAGTCTTTTAAGTGGTGTCAGAGGGAGGTTACTCAAAGATAGACCTAACAGTCTGAGTGAATCTCCAAGGCAATTAACAGATTTCATGAATGGGTTCAAATAAGAATCAGAAGGAATTTGGATCTATGAAACTTCCAATCTGCAGGAAAGAATGTTCGGCATATGGAAGGAAAGGGTTAGGTTGTTCATGGAAGCATCTGATCCAAGAATCTACATCACAGTACAAGAAGGCCCCTTCATTCCAATGAAGGTATCAGTTCTGGATGTAAATGTTAGAACCCCAAAGAGTTATTCTGAAATGACCAAGGATGAGATCACCCTGGCAACATTAGACAAAAGAGCACAAAACATTATTGTAAGTGCTATAGATGATGCCACATTTCAGAATCTGGTGCATTGCAAAACCTCTAAGGAGATGTGGGACACCTTGATTGTCTACATGGAGGGAACTGAAGAAGTCATAGAAGACAAGAAATCTATGTTAAATCAAGAATATGAGAGCTTTAGACAAGCCAAGTCTGATAACATAGCTGAATGTTACAAGAAGTTCTTCAGGATAATAAGTGAGTTGATGACCTATGAAAGAGTCTTCAGCACATATGAACTGAATGATAAGTTTCTCAGATCACTAATAAAGGATAGGGACACAAAGATATGTTCCATCAGAGAGGTGGCCAATCTTGCTTATACACCTCCTCCAATACGATTTGGAAAGCTGATATCCTATGAAATGTAGCTCACTACTAGAAAATAGGAGGAGAAAAGCAGTAGGTCTGAGTACAAAGAGAATTCAGAAGCCTTCAAGGCTGAAGGCACAAGAAAGGGTAGGAGAAATTCTACTTCTCCACCAAGAAGGAGTGCTGAGGCAGAAGAAGAAAATCCTGACAATAACACATCAGATAGCCACACCTCTGATGAGGACTTTGCTACCTTTACAAGGCAGTTTCAAATGTTCATGAAAAAGAAGAAATGGAGAACCAGGTCATCTACATCCTTCTCCAAGGATGAGTATTACAAGAAAAAGAAGACTCCCAAGGAGGACAGGTATGCCTCAAAACCTAGTAAACAAACTAATTCTAAGATTGTTTTCTATTATTGTAACAGGCATGGACATGTCATAGCTGACTGTCCAGATAAGAGAACTGAATCTAAGGACAAGAAAAAGCATCAAGTGAAAGGCAAGAAGGAGAAATCCTTTGTTGCTCAAAAGTAGAAGAGTTGGACAGACTCTTCATCTTCAGGATCAAAAAAACAAGATGATGCAGAAGCATATGTTGGGCTGTTCTCAACTGAAGAGGATTCTAGGGAACTAGAATTCCTACAAATGCTGGACTCCATAAATGGAGTGAAAGACTATTGATGTAGAGGGCTGACGGCTCAATCAGAAAATGATTAGTGCAAGGATCAGCCTGGTCCAAGCAAGGTATACAATTCTCCCTCAGCTTCTGGTTATTTTACTGGATCAGAATTAGTAGCATCAACTTCAAGAGAAGTGGATGGTTCTAATTCTGAGGGGGATGTACATCAACTCATTAATGAGTATGGTGGGCTGTTGCAAGCTCTAAAGATGAGCAAGTTTCTTGTTAAGGAGCAGGCCAAAGAAATTGAGTCTCTTAAGCAAGTTGCATCAGATTCCTCCATGATGATAGATTTAAAACATAAGGAGGTTGCCAAACTGAAAAACATTACTGTTATTCAGATGGTCACAATCTCTTTCAAGGAAAATCATATCAAGAAACTTGAGGCAAAACTTCAGCAAGAAAGAGAGTTAGTGGCTAAATTCTCTAAGCCAAAATCTATCTTGCCCTTAATAGATAATTTCATTTCTCAAAAAGGAAAGACTTGTCTAGGTTTTAAGAGAAGAACTAGGGCCACCAATTCTCAAAGAAAAGGTAAGGCCCCAGTTCAGCCACTAGCTAAAAAGCCCCCAATTTTCTTTAGAAAAGTGATGCAACCTACAAATAGGTATGATCATGATATTACTCATGGTCACTGTGAGTATGAAGATCTCATGTGCAAGGGTGCAAATGCCAATAGGTCACTCTATAGGCAAGCCCATCAAGTTGAAAAGGAATTCTTGGGGTTTGCTTCTCCAACACCTACACTTAACAGGACTGCTGGCAACAAAGTTGTAAAGACTGTACCAAAAAGAAGGAACAATAGATTTGGGTGTTGGTTTTGTGGCAAGGTGGGCCACTTTTCCATGGATTGCTGGTTCAACATAAGTGTTAAAACCAAGAATAGTTTACCTGTCAGAACAGCTGCAGGATTTCAAACTAACAAGGAACTAGGACCCAAAAATAATTTGGGTTTTAAAGATAAGTGATTCTTTATTTGATGCAGGTGAATCCAAGTGGCCATACCCCTATATGGTACTTAGATAGTGGATGTTCCAAACACATGACTGGAATAAGAAGAATGCTGAGGGACTATGTACCCATAGAGAATGGACCCAAAGTAATCTTTGGTGGATCAGAAAAAGGAATCATCAAAGGATTTGGTAAAATTTCTAGTGATTCAATTACTATCACTAAAGTGGCTTATGTGAAGGGTCTAAAACATAACCTGATTGAGACAAGTCAACTTAGTGATCTAGGTTATGACATCTCTTTCCTCAAAGGGGAGTGCCAAATAAGGAGGTCAAGTGATCAAGAGATCATTTTGACTGGTACTAGGAAAGGGAATGTATATTGTCTTAACCTAGATTGTGAGTTTAACATCTCACCCATTTGTCTAGTTGCAGGAGAGAAAGCTTCAATATATGTAAAATGGCACAAGAGGCTAGCTCATCTGAACTATAAGTTAATAGGACAGCTGTTCAGCATGGGGTTAGTGAGGAATGGTCCTCAAGTCAAGTGCACTAAAGAGGGGGTGTGTTCAGCTTGCCAAAAGGGCAAACAAACTAAGTCCTCTTTCCATGCACTTGATACCAAAGATTCAATGAGATGTTTATATCTCTTGCATATGGATTTGTTTGGTCATATGCCAGTTCATAGTCTTGGTAGGAAAGTATACACATTAGTTATTGTGGATGACTATTCTAGATTCACATGGGTTTTCTTCTTGAGGCAGAAATCTGAAACTCCTACTGTTTTCCAGACCTTTGTTAGACAAATTCAGAATGAATTTAACAATTCAGTGGTCAAAATCAGACGTGACCATAGAACAGAATGTCAGTCTGAATGTATGACAAAGTTCTGTGAAGAACTTGGGATTCATCAGGAGTTCTCCTCACCTAGAACACCCCAGCAAAATTGTGTTGTTGAAAGAAAGAATAGGACTCTAATTGAGGCAAGTAGAACACTACTTAGTGACACTACTCTCCCTTAGTACTTCTGGGCAGAGGCAGTAAATATTGCATGTCATGTACTCAATAGAGCCTCCATCAATAAGAAATATAAGATGACTCTCTATCAGATTTTGAAAGGTAGAAAACCAAACATTTCCTACTTAAGAATCTTTGGTAGCAAGTGTTATGTCCTAGTTAATGGTAAGCACTACCAAACTAAGTTTGCTGCCAAATCCCTAAAAGGGATATTTGTAGGATACAACAATAATAGTAGGGCATACAGGATCTACAACTTGACTAAACAAGTTATAGAAGAATTTGTCCATGTAGTATTTGATGAGTCTAAGTTGATTAACAGTGAATTGTCTAGCTCTTCAAGTAGTTCTACAGGTTTAAAGGATAGGATGGACAAGCTTACTATAAATGAAGAAGCACCTGCTAGGCTGGATGAATAAAAGGATGCATGCTATCCGAGGGGGAGAACAAGACTCACTGAATGAAGAAGACAATGAGGAGCATCAAGTTGAGGAAAATGAAGAAGGCCAAGAGGTTGGCAGATTTCCTCCAGCAAGAAGACACCTAAATGATCATCCAGGTCATCAAATCATTGGTTGTGCAAGTTAAGCTGTACTAACCAGGAGCAAGAATATGAACACAGTTTTATGTTCAAGTTTCTTGTCACAGATAGAACCCAGGAAGTTTGAAGAAGCCATGCTAGACAAAAACTGGATTGATGATATGCAAGAAGAGCTGAATCAATTCAGAAGATGTAAAGTCTGGGAACTGGTTCCTAAACCAATGGATCACAACATTATAGTAACCAAGTGGATCTAAAGAAACAAACTTGATGAGAATGGCACTATAATCAAGAATAAGGCCAGACTGGTAAAAAAAGGCTACTGGCAAGAGGAAGTGATGCACTTTGATCAAACCTTTGCACCAGTGGCAAGGCTGGTTGCTATAAGGTTGTTCTTGGCCTATACTGCCTATCAAGGGTTCAAGGTATATTAGATGGATGTAAAGTCAGTATTTCTGAATAGTGACTTAAAAGAGGAAGTCTATGTTGAATAACCCTCAGGTTTTGTAGATTCTCATTATCCTGATTATGTATATAAGCTTAAGAAAGCTGTATAAGGTTTGAAATAAGCCCATAGGACTTTGTATAAAACCTTGTCTGCTTTTCTTATTGAGAATAAATTCTCTAGAGAAAAGATAGACAAAACTCTATTCTTTAGGGAATCTAAAGGCAAGATAATCCTAGTCCAGATATATGTTGATGACATTATCTTTAGATCTACTGAAAATAACCTTTGTAGAAAGTTTGCCAAACTTATGCAAGGGAAGTTTGAGATGAGCAGTATGGGTGAGTTGAAGTTCTTTTTGGGACTTCAAGTAAGACAGACTGATGATGGATTATCCATATCTCAGTCTAAGTTCACCAAGGAGTTGATTAAGAAATATGGAATGGACTCAGCCTCCACCATGAAAACTCTAATAGGAACAAGTATGCCTATAGGCAAAGATGAGACAGGGAAATCTGTTGATGAGTCTTTGTATAGAGGGATAATTGGCTCCCTAGTCTACTTGACTGCTAGTAGACCTGACATCATGTATGCTACATGTGTCTATGCTAGGTACAAAACTTGCCCAATGGAATCTCATTATACTGCAGTTAAGAGAATTTTGAGATATCTTAAGGGCGCACCTAATCTAGGTCTTTGGTACCCTAAGAATAGAGATTTATTACTAACAGGCTTCTCAGATACAGACTTTGCAGGATGTAAAGAAGACAGGAAAAGTACTACAGGAACTTGTAAATTCCTAGGTGGAAGGCTGGTGTCATGGTGCAGCAAAAAGCAAACAACTGTAGCTATCTCAACTGCTGAGTCAGAATATATAGCTGTAGGGAGCTGCTGTGCACAGTTGATGTGGATAAAGCATCAACTTGAAGACTATGACATCAAGGTAAGTAGAATTCCACTATTCTGTGATTCTACTAGTGCTATTTCTATTAATAAGAATCCTGTATCACACAGTAGAACCAAGCATATAGAAATTAAGTTTCATTTCATAAGAGAACATGTGGAGAAGGAAGATATTAGTCTAGAATTTGTAAACACAAATAATCAAATTGCTGATATTTTTACAAAATCTCTAGATGAAACTAAATTGAATTATTTAAAAATTGAATTAGGTATGTTGAATCTAGAACAGGTCAGCTCAAGCATTCCTAAGTAGAATATGTAAGCACAATATTTCTCAGGAAATTTGTCTAAGTACAAAGTTTGTGTCGACACAAGCAAATTGTGTCGAAAAACTCAGTATGTTGTGTCGACAAAGAAAAAGGATGTGTTGACACAGAAATAGTATATGTATTGACAGAAGAATAGGCGTCGACACAACTATGTCGAGACATGACCAGCCCGTGTCGACACTAACACAAGTATGTTGACACATAGATATGTCGATACATAGACATGTTGACTAAAATTAAGTTTTGTCGTGACCTAAGTCTTTTATGTCGACACATGTACAACTATGTCGACATGTATTTTTACTAAGTAAGGTGCATCCTTTGACCTACCCTTTACCAGTAGACTATAAATCGGGGAAGAAAAAATCTGGTCGACTATGCCTTCAGATTTCTCGAATCTAGACCTTATGTCGACATAGATATTCACTTCTCTTCTCTTCTCTCTCTCTCCCTCTCGTCAATGGCGCCCCACAAGGACGACAAGGTGAATGAAGGTAATGAGCTTGTTCGTGGGGGATTCACGATAACCTCTCAAGACATCCAGGGTGTAATTACCCTTATTTCGGAAAATGGTTTGGAGTTCTTGGTCTCAGAACCAATAATAATTTGGAAAAAGAAAGTTCTGAAATTCTATTCATCAACAACTGTGGACACTGAAGGCAAGAAGATCAAAGCGATAGTTCAGGATTCCCGAGTGAAACTAACACTAAAGACAATTAGGAAATCACTCCAACTTCAAATGGTTAAGGATGATGATAAAATAGTTCCATACATGACTAAAGATGCACTAAGTTGGTGCGGGTTGAACACTAATACCAAAGTTGGATCATCCATTACCCGGAAATGGATGAATTCCCAAGGAAAGTTTCAATCTGAAATAGTAGGCAAAGTGATTTTGTGTAAGACTGGTTGACATGACAGAGTTTCAGTCTCCATGTTCAATCTCATGACAAGGGTCATATTCACTGTAAAAACAGACTGGGCATCAATAGTATTTGACAAGATCTAAGAAGGAGTAAAGAAGCAAAATCTGGGAAGGGTACTAAGCTTATGTCTAGCTTCTATAATACAAAATGTTATGAACCAACTACCTGGATCCAAGATCAACTATATGAGGAGAATGGATGTAAGGATTCTGTCCAGATGGGATAGAGTATTGACCAAAGAGGTTTCTACTCAAAAGAAATAGGTCAAGAAAGATAAGAAAAAGAAATAAATTGTTTAGCAAGAAGAATCCTCCAATGATTCTGAGGAGGAGGTAGTCTTTAGTTCAGATGAAGACCAACAACAAAAAGAAGCTCAAGATCTAGAAGAGAGCAGTCAGCATCCTAAGCAACAGATAGCCTCCACTCCAGGGAGAGAATACCCTGAACCAGCAGAACAAGAAACTGAACTATCTGAGCTGCCTGCCCAAGGGGGAGGCATTGCTAATGAAACTCTGGAGAGTGAGTATGTTGTTGATACAGTGATGGACATTGCATCAGATATAAACAAAGAAGCACTAGAAATTGCTGAGAAGGAAGCACAAGATGTGCAGATAAAAGATACAGCTCAAGATGAGCAAGAAATATCTCCTTTATACAGAAAGCCCTAGACAAAAATCTGGATGTCCAGGGAGAACCTTTTATTTTCCAAACTAATCTTATTCCTCCTGTACAGATGCAGCAAGAGGTAACTATGGAAGAGTTGTTTCCTGATTTACTAGCTGCAAGGACTGAGGGGGAGCAAGCATAGGTAGAAAAGGAACTGCCAGGAACTGAGGGGGAGGACCTACTGAATACCCCTTCTAATAAGGAAACAGTTGATATAGAAAGCTCATCATAACCCTATGATGATGAGGAAGCCTCTATGGCTAAGAAGAGGAAGATGGTTGCAATCAAGAAAAAGAGCACAGGCTATAAAAAGGCCTTACAAACAGTCAATCAACCACCTGCTCCAAGTATGGACTTCAGTTCATTACTGGTCCAACTGCAAGTCAAATTGGATGAACAAAGGCATTCCTTAGAGAAATATGTGGATGAGTCAAATAAAGAACTGCAGTTTCAGCTGGCTCAAGATATTAAATCAATCAGATTTTAAGTCAATCTGCATAAGAAAGCGATGATAGATTGCTTCTATAAGGAAGGCTATATTGTAGTATATTTGGCTGAGCAACAACAGCTGCTGAAGACTGAGGTTGAGGACATTGCCACCAAGAAAGGGTATGTTTTAAAAAATCAATTTAGGTCTAATGAAAATCTCAATGACTCCCATGAAGAAATTCTCAAAAAACTGGGAAGTATTTCCACTGATTTGAAAAATGAAATATCAAAGCAAATACAAGAAGATCTAGCTGATGTCCAAACAGCCATTGGAGCCTCTCAAAAGACTATTTCTGATTACCTGGCTAAGTTAAAATCCTACTAAAAAGAAGGTACAGAATATCTAGCTGATCAAATAAGGTTTCAAAAGAATGATCCGAGGGATCATATAGCTAGAGAAGTCATAAATGGGGAGAGAATGTTAGTCAAAGCCAGCTCTGACCATGCAAAATGGGTATCTAACACCATCAGAGCTACACTTGTATTTTCAACCTATGTGAGGATGATAATACTACTGAGTCTGGAGTGCAACTTGCATGCATTGAAGGGGATCACCCCAAAGGTTGCACAAGTCATTTACCCTCCAGCTGATTTTGATATTGTCAGACAAGAAGTTCAGACAATGTATAACCCTCCACAGGAGGTACAAAATATTATCATTGAAAAAGTAGACATGTCAGAGGCTGCCAAGGAAGCTCAGAAAGAAGCACGGATTTCCAAGAAAAGTTTTAGAGAATATGCTGAATTAAAGCCTATTTTTGAGTAGTTGGAGCCCTACTTCCAGGAATATTATTTTGACTGCCTGGAAAGCTGTGAAGGACAAGATCTATGATAGGGGTAAATGGTATTCTGAGCAAGAGTGGAACAAGTATAAAGCCAGGCAAGAAGTCATTCTTCAGTACAGAAGGAGTGCAAAAGCGGGAAGTTAACAACTAATGCATTGGAGCCTAACAGGTACTTCCCAAAGCCTTTTCACTATTTTGAAAGGCAAAGCATAAAGGCTGAAGAACTGAAGAAGAAGGATCTGAGAGGAAAGAAACCAACTGATGATATTGAACCTACTATACAGGCTAAGATCAGATCTGGGAAGGGAATTGTAATTAAGGAGCCTAGTCTATCTTAGGATAAATAGGCTATTGTCTAGAACAATGTAATCTTTTGTTTTTTTATTGTTCTATAGAAAAACATGTAAACCTGGAATTTTCTGATTAATGAGTAAAATCAGTTTCAGTATTGATGTTAGTTGTTATCTTGCTATGAAATGAATGTACATTTTTGTGTGTGTGTTTTATTATGAGTGATGTATATCTTTGACTAAGGTTTATGACTTCTCCAAATAGGGGGAGATTGTTGGGTACACTGAAAAATATGTACCACATTTGGAGAAGCCTCATCTTACTCAATGATATACATCAATTTATATTTGATGGGATGTTTGAGTTTCATTGTGTAGGTGTAAGGTTTGTAAGAAAATTCTCTAAGTACAAGTGTCGACACTTGTGAAGAATTGTGTCGATACCCAGAAGTTGTGTCGGCACTAGAATCAAGGCATGTGTTGACACCCAGGCATATTGTCGACACCTGAAGAAGAAACTGTGTCGACACCCAGAATTGTGTCGACACCTAAGGCAGGAATTATGTCGACACCTAAAGCAAAAGTTGTGTTGACACCCAGGAGTTATGTCGACACCAGAAGAAAGGCTTGTGTCGACACCTAGGAATTGTGTTGACACTTGAAGAAGGTTTGTCTCGACACACAGGACTTGTATCGACACACACTCAACGCCATTTTTCTGCATTAGCTATGTCAAGACCAGAAGCAGTGTGTCGACACACAGGACTTGTGTCGACACACACTCAATGACATCTAGACGATACTCAATGCCATCTAACAGCAACAGCTATACTGAGTCTGAAGGCTTGTGTCGACACACAGGACTTGTGTCGACACATACTCAATGACGTATCAACACACACTCAATGACAACTGGACATACACTCAACACCATCTGTCAGCATCAGTTATATCGAGAACAGGAGTAGTTGTGTCGACACATAGGACTTGTGTCGACACATACAAACAGAAGCTGTATCGAGTAGCAGAAGAATAACTATGTCAACACATGGAGTGTTGTGTCAGCATCATCAAGACTTGTGTCGAAACTTAGTCTATTTGTGTCGACACATATGAAGCAGTTTGCTGAGTGGTTCATGCTGAGTTGTAAAGTCTTTGAGGAATCAACTATCATGATTAGTGACTCGACAGCTATCATAACCAACAGGTCTGACACCTTTGTCAGAACTGTCAGAAGGTTGTTACAAACCAGATCAGCCGGTAATCATGAGGAAACTCTATATAAGGGACTGATCTTTGACAACCGGAAAAGAATTAAGGAAGTAATCAAGCAATTATGGGAAATAGAGTTTGACAATAAGTAAAGGGGAAACCCTTAAGAAATTAGATCCAGAATAGTCTGTAAGAAAGATTCAGATCTAATTCTGAATCTAAGGAGGGAGATATCTAAAGATCAACTTCTACATAAAGTGAAGATCAACCTTATTTTGTTCAATCAAGAAGCTTTGAAACAGCTAAGTTAGGTTGGATCTGAAGATTCAGTTTATTCAAGAACTGATCAAGAAGCTCACACCAATAGAGAGTTCTATCTGGTGAAATCTCTGTATCCTTTAAATCATTCAATTTTCTTGTAGGATCTTTTGTAAGATCTGAGTTGTAAGCCTGTAATTATAAAGGCTAAGGTAGGGCTCAGTGCCTGAGGTGTAGGACTTGTGAAAGTCTTAGTTGTAAGCCCAGTGATAAAGGTTGACGTAGGGCTGAGGCCTGAGGTAGGATTCTTGGGAAGAATCTGAGGTAAGACTTGTATAAGTCTGAGCTGTAGGAACCAATCTAGTTCTGAGTTATAAAATCTGTGGATCTGAGTAAATGGAAGGAAGTTGGGATAAATCCAGTTCTCTACTGGATAGGCAATGGGGGAAAGTGGATGTACCCATACCTTGGGGAACCACTATAATTCTGGTGTACTGTACTGTGATGTGATTGCTGTGAGGTGATTGCTGTGTTGTGATTGTTGTGCTGAGAATTGAATTACTTGTGCTATAATAGAACAAGCTAATTGCCTAAAATTCTTAAGGAAAATTAGAACCTATTCACCCCCCCGCCCCCCTCTAGGTGTCTAGGCTCTTAAAATCAAGTCTTTCAGGAGGACCATGTTACATGATTGAGTTCACATACAATCATAGCTAGCAAGCTAGCATTCAGATGACGCCCTTTGAGGCTCTGTACGGAAGGAGGTGTCGTACGCCATTGTCTTGGGAGAAATGGGAGAATCGAAGCTATACAAGCGAAGGGACGTTAAAGATGCTACTTCAATGATACGGTTGATTCAAGAATGGCTACTGATTGCTCAAGATAGACAGGCCAGGTACTACAACGCCAAGTATCAAAACGTGGAGTTTGCGGTGGGCGACTTGGTATACCTCAAGAAAAAGCCGTTTAAAGGCATATCAAGGATTCGATGCTTAAAGAAGCTTAGCCTGAGGTATGTTGGGCCTTTTAAGATATTGGAGCGTGTTAGTGAAGCCGCATATCGGTTGGCTCTTTCGATTGAGCTGAGTGGATTACATGATGTATTTCACATCTCGGTCCTATACAAAGCTGTGAAGGAACTAGAGCAAGTGGTTATTGCATATCAAGTATCGGTCGATAGTGGGCTAACCACAAAAGTTAGACCCATTTGGATCGAGGATTCTGAGATCAAGCAATTGCAGAACAAAGCTATCAGGATGGTCAAAGTCCGATGGGATAATTGCAGTCGTGAGGGCTTTCGTGTGAATGAGAGAAGACCATGCTCTAGGAGTATCCTGAGTTATTCTACTCAGGTACCATTTAAGTTTGTGTACTTTCCATTCTATAATTTCAGGACGAAATTCTTTTAAGGGGAGGAGAATTGTAACGCCCCAAAACTCGATTATGGTTGGGCTATGATGACTGAGCAACACGGCCTGGGACACGAGCGTGTCCAAAGCCGAGTCCTGCTCTGTGTTTACAATATGGCATGGGACACGGGCGTGTCCAAAGCCGTGTCTTTCTCTGTGTTTGCAACATGGCCTGGGACACGGACGTGTCCAAAGACGTGTCCTGTTCGGTCATGACAGTTTCTGTGTCGATTGAGGCACACGGCCTATGACACGAGCGTGTCCTGGTTTGACACGGGCTTGTTCAGGGTTGACACGGGCGTGTCAGAAGCCGTGTCCTGTTCTGAGATTGACGATTTCTCGTATGAAAGTGAGACACGGCCTGTGATACAAGCGTGTCATAAGCTATGTGCGGACCCAATTAGACAATTTTATGGGTGAATCGAGGCCATTTGTTTTATTTTAATGGGATCCGACGGCCCAGCAGCTCTCCTGAAGCTATAAGGTCGTGAACTGAGTGTTTAGGCCCCATTTCACTTATTCCTTTCTCTTTCTAAGAGGTAGAGAGAGGGGAGAGCAAAAGGGAGAAGAAGAAGGAAGAATCACGCCATTGTTGAAGCTTCGGAGCTCCAAATTGCGAGTCGAGTCCATATCCGCGGAGGCAAGTCCGTTTCGGTGCTTTTCATTCGACTAGTTTTCCATGGCGCCAAAGCGAACCTCTAGGGTAACGATTCTCTTCTTTAACATGTAAAGTCCTCTTCCTTTATGCATAACAAACTCCCTCCCGCTAGTGAGCGGTGAGTGTGAGGTATTCCTTTTGTTAGATATGGTTTATCCCCGTCATTTTGCATTTAGAGTCCGAAATCAAAGTACGGATGTAGGCATGGTGTGTGAAGCCTATCTGGACAAGTTGGTCTTGATCGGTGATGTTTTCATTATGCTTGTATTTCCGGAGAAGACTCTTTGCCATTTGCTTTGCGGTTTTTCTACGTGGTAGATTGCAACAGGGAGCCTTGGGGACTAACTCCAAGGTGCACCCAAAAAAAGTGGGCAGAAGCGCATTTC
Organism: Platanthera zijinensis; assembly: GCA_039513925.1. Taxonomy (NCBI): domain Eukaryota; kingdom Viridiplantae; phylum Streptophyta; class Magnoliopsida; order Asparagales; family Orchidaceae; genus Platanthera; species Platanthera zijinensis. The sequence goes on from CM077082.1 coordinate 150,939,764, forward strand.
TGCCATCTTGGTGTCTTGGGAGCCAACCTTGTACACAACCAGGTTATGTATTATTGTTTGATCGTTACTTCGGGATTCAGGGAAGCTTGACTAGAATCTATAACTTAAGTTGACATGGCGGTGTGAGAAACGGGTTGAGTGGAACCGTACCCGCTCTATGTGGTTTGGTCAAAGAGACCTAAGGTACATGGAACTTGTCGATGGCATAGAGGGCGGGTCTTAGGATTCGGATGAAAGAGACTTTTAGCTCACGATGTTGCCGTCCTAGGGGCGATGGTGGATCGAGTTCACAAATAATGTGCCCTGAGAGCACGGGGTGTATGGTCGTGTGTGGCTATGCTTGTGGTGAAGTGTGCTTAAATTGTACTTTCACAATCTTTTTTGGTTATACTAATAAAATGCAGGGAAGGAGCACCACCGCCCCGAGTAAGGTGTGGGGTTGTTATAATTTTGTCAGCTTTAGCTGACCGTTGCCTTGTTTTTCCACTATGCGGTGGATTGTTTTTATACAGGAACAGGTGAGCCTAGTGGAAAATAACGGGTTGAAGCCCTTGTTGCTGTGCTGGCCCTCGAAGGCCAAAGCGAAGCCTTTACTTTATTATATTCATGTGTGGTCGGCCTGCGTGCCGAAGTTTGGAAAACATGTAATGTTTAAGTAAACACTTGTAAGGCCCTAAGGCCGAGACTTTTGTGTATTTTGCTATCATTCCTACTCTGGTTGTTGTGGACATTCATGCTATTGCTGGTATTTTGGTATTAATACGTAACTCCACTAACTATCCGTGGTATATGTCGTTGAGCCCTGACCGGACCTTCTGTTATATTCCATGTGACAGATGGGGGTTTTACTCCTTGAACCTCCCTCTGATACCAATTGAAAGTATCTAGTGTCTACCTAAATCACCTAGAGGGGGTGAATAGGTGATGTTTGTGTCTATTTGCGAAATAAAAATTATCTAAAGAACAAGCACACAAACACAGAGATTTTATAGTGGTTCCCCGAGTTGGGTACGTGCACTATCTCGCCTCACCTATCTCCCACAAAGGGAAGATTTGGCTACTTCACCAAACTCAGATTTCGTCAAATCTTACACCTCTGAGTCGCAACTCCTACACCTCGGAGACGAAGCTCCTACCACTCGGAGAACAAACTCTCCTACAACTTGATCCGCAAATCGGATCTACAATCTCGATCCTCAACCGGATCTACTATCTCGATCCACAAGAGGATCTATAAACACTTGGAGAAAAATCTCCTACAAATTCAAAAACATATTACAACAAACACACACGATTACAAGTCTTGATTCGATGTTCTTGGAAGGATTGAGGTGGAAACTCGGAGATCTCGGGAACTTGAAATCTTTGGATCTTAAACCTTGTTCTTTGACAAACAAGGACTGGAGTAAATCAGATCTTGAATGAAGAAGCTATCTAGTCAAAGATGTCGTCGTCGAAGAGGATTGCTCGTAGTCGTGGCCGATCGGAAGGGTTTTGCGAAAATCTAATTGTGCGGCTGACGGTAGCTATTTTGGGAAACTTTAAAATCAAAAGAGCAATTAGGTTTTTAGATCCATAGTCATTTCAAAATTACTCTAGGTATTTATATTGAGATTTGAAATGAAACGGCTATAAAAGATTTCCAAAATTAAAACCTAGAAAAGTACTGTACATGGCCATCGGTTTCGAACCAGGAAATAATCAGAAACATTGACAAGGAAAATTCGGCAATAATCGTCGAGTATCAGGTATGATACTCGCCAAATTAGGGTAATGAAATATGACGAATATTACCTAAGACATACTCGGCAAGTATCGCTTGGGATACTCGTTGAATTCGGAGAGTATCACTAGTGATACTCGACAAATTCGGTGATTATCGCCAGTGATATTCGTCGAATTTGCCTTGGTCAAATACTAGAATCCCAGAGTATTTATCCTAAGTATATACGACGAATTCAGAGGGTATCGGAAAGCATACATGACGAATTCAGAGAGTATCAAGGGGATACTCGATGAATTCGACGTGTATGACTCACCTTACTCGCCGAATTTTACTTAGGTAAAATTCTTTGTTTCTGACTCCTTATCTTTTGCATTCCTCGCTCCTTCTCATGTACTTGGGATAGAAGTACACCCCAATAGAGAGATTACACATTAGTCAACACATTGGCCTACACAATGAAGTAATACATTGTATAGTCCCGTGTTTAGTGACCCACTATAACCTGACATTGGTGTGTACTTGGTATTGTAAACATGCTAGTACAAAACTAAAAAGCAATATCAAATACAGACTCAATTCATCTTAGCTTGGCTGGACTCTTCTTCAAATCAGGATTATTATGGATGTAATAATCAACACTCTGCCACATCTTGGCTTCTCTTCCTCCGTGGTCCACCTGGCCAGCTTCCGGCCAAACTCCGAGTTCGATGCCTCCATGTAGACCTCCCTTGCCGCTCTCTTCATCAACTCCTCAAAGGACACTAGAGGTACCCTCTTCAACTCCATTATAAAGAACCCCAGCTAAAGCCTGGGGGTGAAGGCCACCATCATGGTATGCCCCAGCATCTCGTTCACGCCTTACTTGATGCAGAACAGAGACTCAGACTCCTTCCTCTTTTTTGAAGTAGTGAATCTCAACATGAACCCCCGACACATGTCCACAAAATAAGAGATGGAGCAAGTTGGGAGCTGTTGGAACCAATCTCTTGCCTTCTCCTTGAAGGTGATGGCGAAGAGTCTGCACTTGAATCCATCTGACATTTGTCGGATCGAGACTAAATCCTCAAACCACTAGATGTGTTGGATCGGGTCGCCCTTCCCGGTGTAGTAGGACATCTCCGCCTCCCGGAACCCCTCTAGAATTAGGGCTGATGAAACAAACTCGCTAAATGGGATACCCCCCCCCCCCCCGCCTTCTACTAGACGAGTAGGGGGCTCTTGCACCCCCCATCCCCATCTCTCCAAACTGGCCCTTAGATGTCGAGCTGGGGAAGAGCACGCGCCCCTGCAGCTCGCGCTCGTCTCCTCCATCTGCTACCTCCTTCCCGGCTCGCCTGGCGGGTGTGTCCTCGCCCAGGGATAGGGCAGTGACTACTGGAACCGCTAGTGTAGAGCAATCGGCGCTAGTGTTGTGTGGGAACATGATGAGACTCCGCATCTCCTGCCTGAACTGATCAAACATGCCTACAGTGGTGAGAGTGGGAGGTGGGGTGGCGAGTTGGCCCCGCCTACACCATGACCTTCTCCTCCAGTCATCGAGCCTGTTGAAGATTTTCGGTATTGACCATGCTCCACGCTCACCGCATTAAAATAATGAAACAAAAACTCAGTCTATGTGTAGTTCACCTTTGGGAAGGGGTGATCGCACACTTACTTCTCTCTCGCGAGTCAAATGACTAAAGAAAAAAAATAAGGAACAAACTCAAGGGCGCAGCGTGGAGGTCCCACAACACACCCGGAAGATCTTATAGCGCTTCCCCTCCCTACCCAAATGTCCAGCTAAGGATACCTCAGAATGCGCAAGAAGACCGGGGCAAAGTAAGTATGCCTTCTGAGGTACCCCCTTGGGTCTATTTATAGATTTCTGAAAATGGCCTGTAAATAGCCAAGCCCCGCAGTTCTGGAAGGCCATGGGCCGGCCATTGGGGGAAAATGGAAAAAAAACATCATAAATTATTGGGCGAGTAGTCCCTGAGATATCCACTCACTCGGGACGGCGAGTATAGGCTCGGCGGGCCTACTAGTCTGCCTCTTGCCGAGCCCTCCTGAGGCGAGTGCGAGCCCTCTATGGGCGAGTGCGAGCCCTCCTGGGGAGAGTGCGAGCCCTCCTGGGGCGAGTGCGAGCCCTCCTGGGGCGAGTGCGAGCCCTCCTGGGGCGAGTGCGAGCCCTCCTGGGGCGAGTGGAGCCCTCCTAGGGCAAGTGCGATCCCTCCTAGGGTGAGTGAGATCCCTCCTAGGGTGAGGTGAGCCATCCTGGGGGGAGTGCTAGCCCTCCTAGGGTGAGTGCGAGCTCTCTTGGGGTGAGTCAGGGGGCTGCCGAGCTCCTCCCCCCTTGGGTGTTCGCCCGGTACTTGGATTACTAGTTCTAGCCAACCTGGCCCTTATTGTCCCCACTCGCCAGATACAAGGTTGTACACTTGCAGTTCTCAAGACAAAGAGAAGACTGTGGCCTTCAAAGCTGGGAGCTCTAAGAAGAGCAATCAGAGGATTGCCTCTCCTCGAAGGAGGCATGCTAATTCAGACAGTACAGGGCTAAGCTCATTGCAACATGTCTGATGAGGATTTTGTTGCCTTCTCTAGGCAGTTTCAGAAGTTGATGAAGAGGAAGCAGTGGAGGAGCAGACCTTCCTCCTCTTCTCATCACAGGAAGGACCACTACTAGGCTGGGAAGAAACACTCCAAGGGAGACAGATATGAATCTAAACTTGGTAAACATGTTCCTTCTAAAGTTGTTTGTTTTTGCTGCAGCAAACCTGGGCATGTAATTACTGACTACCCAGTAAAGAGAAGAGAATCTAGTGAGAAGAAGCATCACCATCTCAAGGAAAGAAGGAAAAGAACTTCATTTCCAAGACTTGAAAGAGCTGGAGTCAGAGTGACTAATCTTCCTCAGAGTCTGAAGAATAAGAAGAAGCATTCATTGGGCTGCTTGCTACTATTATAGATGAAGCTAAAGACTATTCTGATGCTACGATAGGTAATAGGGCCCCTCTATCACATTCAGATAATAACTCAAAGGAGGAGGATGAGGATGAAGATGTGATGGTTAAAACGCCGGCTCTTATTTAGGTGTGAAAGTGGAGGTTTTTATTTATAAAAAGAAGAGCGTTTTATTTTTGTTAGAAACCGAGTTTTAACGAGAGGGAGGCAAGTGCACCTATCGCGTGTAGTACAGGATATTCCGGTGCGGAATATCGGGGTCGTATTGTTCTCGGCGCCGGCTTAGCTATATCTACTCTTTCCCTGAAAGCCTATTATTCTACCTATAATATCTTAGGTGGATTATATAAAAAATGAAATGGCGAACATAAAAATAAATATAATACAGGTAATGAAAGCAGGAAATATAGTGCAGAAGGCCGACGAAGAACTCGGCGCGACGATATCAAAAGAGAATTTGAACTAAAATAACTTTTAATAAAAAGAGATCCTAATTTTCAAATTAATTAAGGCGGAGACTCGGCCGTGGAGGTTCCAAAGGAATGAGCTCACTTATCTCTAGGACTATCGCTCACCTGAACGCTAAGACTATTCGACTGATCTCTAGACCGACGAAGGATTCCTCTTAACGCCCGCATTACGCTAAGAACCCCGCTATTGGGTGGGGAACCCAATCCGGTAGAGTCACGCGCCTCCTCTCTCGAGGGTTAGCGTGGAGCTCTCTTTACCCAAGGGTGATCGGTCCATACTTGCGACCTCTCGGCGTTGCGTATGAATAACGGAAATAGAGCCCGCACATCGATATGCGGTCCTACGCGTCGTTAACCCGGGGTAAACCTTAAGAAATTTAATTAAATAGAAAACAGGACCTTTAATTATTTAAAGCTACTTTATCTGTCCCAATGCTCTTCGATATTGAGGGCTAAGGGCGGTTAGCCACTCATCGGAATGGGGACACTTACGCTAGAAAGCGATAAAAGAAAGCAATAAGAAAGCAGTAAGAAAGCAGTAAAGAAAGCTGAAAATTGCAAGTCCTACTCAAAAGAGTAGGACTGAAGAAAGCAGTAAATGTGAATCCCGGCTCAAATGAGTGGGTGGGGGTAAATTAATCTCATACACGCACGCACTCTACTTGAAAGTAAAACACACACACGCACTCTACAGAAATGTAAACACACGCACACACACAAAGTTTTCCTGCTCAAGTGAGTAGGAAGAAAATGAAAGCAGTAAAAAGACAAGTCCTACTCAAACGAGTAGGCGGGAAATGAAAGCAGAGCGCCATTTAACTCTTAACGAGTAGGTGGAAATGAATGCATATGCACACACTCTACAGAAATTGAAATAAAGCAATAAAATCTAACTTATACACGCACACACACATGCAAAAAATTAAGAAAAACAAAGTGACTGAAAAATTAAAACAACTGCATTTCTACCGCTAGAATGCGGTAGAAATGCATAAAAAGTGAAAATAAAAATTAAACGGACTAAAAGTTTTGAAAATTAAAACGAAAAGCTAAGTGCTCGGAAAATTAAAACGACTGCATTTCTACCGCTAGAATGCGGTAGAAATGCATAAAAAGACAAAATAAAACTTAAACGGAGCGAAAAGTTTTGCAAATAAATGCAAAATGAAAGTTGGCGAAAGATTAGAACAACTGCATTTTTACCGCTAGAATGCGATAGAAATGCATAAAAAGTGAAAATAAAAATAAGCTAAAGCTAAACGGGTGCGGAAAACGAAAATAAAATGGGCAGCGTAACGGCTAGTAAATGCGATAAAATCCTAAACTAAACTAAGTTATAAAGATGAAAAATGAAGAATACAAAAAGAGAACACCAAAAAGGGAATGAAAAATTGCAAAGAGAAGGCTTCCAAACGAACTTTTCATGCTAAGCAAGAGAGAAAATAAACTATTTTTATTAAAATCAAAAGTGATTACAACAAAGCTACAATGAAAAAGCTAATACAAACTAAGGGAGGGGGAGAAAATTCTCTTACATAAGCCTTAGAAGTCATTTGGGCAGCATAACACCTTAGCAAAGTGGTCAAAAAAGGAGACAAGAATCTCATTCAGCAGCTGCCCTTTTATAGGAAAAATTTCGGGTTGGTCACGCCCTAGGTCACGGGCGTGACAGGGGGGCGTGTCACTACTGTTCATGAGCTGATCGGGTGATTGGACTGGAAAGTTGACTACGGCTGAAAACGTGGCGGTCACGCCCCAGGTCACGGGCGTGACAGGTGTCAGTCACGGGCGTGACTAGGGCGTGACGGGGAGCTGGATCTGGGGATTTGACGTGAGCTTTGACTTCGGGGCAGTCCACGTGGCGGACACGGGCGTGACGAAATTGTCACGGGCGTGTAAGCGGGGCGTGACCGGGACAGCTGGCAGCTCGATGTCGGTAGCGTTGACTGTTTGACTAAGCATTGCGTGTCGGCCTCGACACGGGCGTGACGAGCTTTGACACGGGCGTGACTGATGGCATTGAGCGAGGAACAGTGAAATTGTTGAGTGTTGACTGGCTGATGGCGTTGAGAGCCTGACACGCCCGTGTCGGGCATGGTCACGGGCGTGATAGGGCCGAAAGAAATATTTTTCTGGAAAAATTCAGAAAAACAAAAATGCTAAGTTAGAATATATTTTTATAAAAAGAAGCAATTTTATTTGAACAAAACAAACTAAAAAAGCAGAAAATAAAGTAAAACAACAAAATAAATACACTATAAAATGGGTATATTTACAACTCATCAAATACCCCCATACTTAAGCTTTTGCTATTCTAGAGCAAAAGTTGGAGATGAACCTATAAGAAATTAAAAAGAATCCTAAATTTAACTAACGCTTAAGTTAATTGTAAGAAAGATCGAAATGAATTTCCGGGGTTTCGGAATTAAATCCTAAATTATGAAAGTGTTAAAAATAGAGGAACTGTTTCAAAAAATACTTCTAAATGGAAAAAAGAAAGCGAAAATTATTTTTGTTAGTTTAACAAAAATGGATTGGAATTATCGAAAAACTTTAGCTAAAAAGAAATTGATAGGAAATAATTCAATTTAAAAATTATGTTCTCAAAAAGTTTTAAATTAATTCTAGAATCATGAACAATAGGCTAAGTGGTTTGGCGGATATGAAGAAGTCAGGGATTTTTTTTTTTATGCGAGATAATTTTTTCTCGAACCTCCACATATATTTTTTTTGGATTATTAGGAAAATGAAATCTTATTTTCCTAACATATTTTTCTTTCTTCATAAATATAAATAAACCCAATGCATATGTATAGGAGTAATGAATTTTATCCTCTTACTCCGTAACATATAATCTTTTTAAAATATTGAGTGCCTATGTTTACGGGACGAAATCTTATCCCCATTGACATAAGATCTTTTAAGGGTGAGTGGGGAATCATGCCAAGTAAGGCATGAAAAAAAAAGGTGGAAGGGATGAATTTCTAAAAGAAAACTAGAGTTTAATAAAAAAAATCGAGAGCAACCTTTTTAATTTGAACGTTCCTACGTTTCTAAAAGCATAAGTGGAAATAATGTAAAATCCATAAATGTTATTTTCTAACATAAAAATGTGCTTTTATTCAAAAAATCAGAAGTGAAAATGAGAAAAACAAGTTCCCTATAATAAGAAAAAGACATAAAAAATTCTTTAAAATCTTAACCCCAGAAATTTAAGTCTATCGAGCTACAATTAAAAAACGAATAGTAAATAAAGAATTAATTAAAATTCGCTTATAAATAAACTCGAAACGATTATTTTGGGGAGCAAAGAGGTTAAGAATTAAGGTATTCGAATTATTTATTACAAAATAAATTTTTTGATTTTTATGAGTTTTTCTAATTTTTTTTTTTATTTTGGGTTTATTATCATTTTTTTGGATTTTTTTTTTAGGTTATGCAATTTTGTTTTGAGTTTTTTGAGTTATACAGATTTTTTTAAAAAATTTTTGAATTTACAGAAATATTTACAAGAAAAGAGAGAGAATTTTTACAAGATAGGAAAGAGAAGTGGAAATAGACAAGAATATTTACAAAATATTTACAAAGTAGAAAAAGGATCGCCCGCGAACAGACTCTTATTTGTGGTTGGTTCGATGAGTCGAACGTCGCGGTGCGATGTTTCATTTTTTTGAAATTTTATTATTAATATTTAAAGCATGAAAATATTTTTTTTTGAAATTTTTAATTTTTGCAATTTTTTTGGGACTTTTTTATTAAGTGAGGGAAATAAAAGGATAGAAAATAGGAAACACCCTCATACTTAAGTCCAACATTGTCCCCAATATTGCACTAAGTATGAGGAACAGGATATATATAAAAATCTAAGCAATATGTACAAAATTTAAAACTAAAAACAGGGGTTTAGAAATCTTCCCTAAATCGCATTCGGGGAAGCCCGTTAAGTTTGACCCTGCAAAAGTTAAAGTAAAAACAAGAAAAAAATAAAACTGAAAAATGGAAAAGATACGTTCGACGAAAAGTGTGCGGGTGATAGGGGGCGCGAGGGGTAAGTGAGTGTGATAAATGTGCGACGGATACGCGATCCCCTAGCGCTCACTATTGTGAAGCGCTCCGAAACGACAAAATAAATACCTAATTTAATTTTTTTGTTTTATAAAAAATTTTCTTAGTTTTTTGAATTTTTAGATTTTTTTTTTAAGTTTGTGTTTTTAGTTTTTGATTTTTTGAAAATAAAAATAAAAAGAAAAAAGAAAATAGGTTAGAGGCAAAAAAAAATGAAAGATATATATTTTTTTGAATTTTAAATTTTTGGATGAAAATAAAGATAAAAAAAATTTCATCATTTTTTTAAGTTTTTTAAGTTTTTTTTTTTTAGTTTTAAAGTTTTAAAGTTTTTTATGTTTTTAAGTTTTTGATTTTTTTTTTTTAAGTTTTAAATTTTTCTGATTTTTTTGTTTTAAAGTTTTTAAACATTTTTTTTTATTTTTTGATTTTTTTGTTTAAGTATTTATTATTAATATTAATAATGATATTATTATTATTAATATAAAATTTTTGTTTGATCAAATTTTTTTTATATATATATATTAGTAGAAATAAAGGGTAAAATTAATAGGTTTCAGGAATTCAAAATAGTAAGACGAAATTTTCCCCAGCAATGGCGCCAAAAACTTGATGGTTAAAACACCGGCTCTTATTTAGGAGTGAAAGTGGAGGTTTTTATTTATAAAAAGAAGAGAGTTTTATTTTTGTTAGAAACCGAGTTTTAACGAGAGGGAGGCAAGTGCACCTATCGCGTGTAGTACAGGATATTCCGGTGCGGAATATCGGGGTTGTATTGTTCTCTGTGCCGGCTTAGCTATATCTACTCTTTCCCTGAAAGCCTATTATTCTACCTATAATATCTTAGGTGGATTATATAAAAAATGAAATGGCGAACATAAAAATAAATATAATACAGAAAATGAAAGCAGGAAATATACTGCAGAAGGCCGACGAAGAACTCGGCGCGACGATATCAAAAGAGAATTTGAACTAAAATAACTTTTAATAAAAAGAGATCCTAATTTTCAAATTAATTAAGGCGGAGACTCGGCCGTGGAGGTTCCAAAGGAATGAGCTCACTTATCTCTAGGACTATCGCTCACCTGAACGCTAAGACTATTCGACCGATCGCTAGACCGACGAAGGATTCCTCTTAACGCCCGCATTACGCTAAGAACCCCGCTATTGGGTGGGGAACCCAATCCGGTAGAGTCACGCGCCTCCTCTCTAGAGGGTTAGCGCGGAGCTCTCTTTACCCAAGGGTGATCGGTCCATACGTGCGACCTCTCGGCGTTGCGTATGAATAACGGAAATAGAGCCCGCACATCGATATGCGGTCCTACGCGTCGTTAACCCGGGGTAAACCTTAAGAAATTTAATTAAATAGAAAACAGGACCTTTAATTATTTAAAGCTACTTTATCTGTCCCAATGCTCTTCGATATTGAGGGCTAAGGGCGGTTAGCCACTCATCGGAATGGGGACACTTACGCTAGAAAGCGATAAAAGAAAGCAGTAAGAAAGTAGTAAGAAAGCAGTAAATAAAGCTGAAAATTACAAGTCCTACTCAAACGAGTAGGACTGAAGAAAGCAGTAAATGTGAATCCCGGCTCAAATGAGTGGGTGGGGGTAAATTAATCTCATACACGCACGCACTCTACTTGAAAGTAAAACACACACACGCACTCTACAGAAATGTAAACACACGCACACACACAAAGTTTTCCTGCTCAAGTGAGTAGGAAGAAAATGAAAGCAGTAAAAAGACAAGTCCTACTCAAACGAGTAGGCGGGAAATGAAAGCAGAGCGCCATTTAACTCTTAACGAGTAGGCGGAAATGAATGCATACGCACACACTCTACAGAAATTGAAATAAAGCAATAAAATCTAACTTATACATGCACACACACATGCAAAAAATTAAGAAAAACAAAGTGACTGAAAAATTAAAACAACTGCATTTCTACTGCTAGAATGCGGTAGAAATGCATAAAAAGTGAAAATAAAAATTAAACGGACTAAAAGTTTTGAAAATTAAAACGAAAAGCTAAGTGCTCGGAAAATTAAAACGACTGCATTTCTACCGCTAGAATGCGGTAGAAATGCATAAAAAGACAAAATAAAACTTAAACGGAGCGAAAAGTTTTGCAAATAAATGCAAAATGAAAGTTGGCGAAAGATTAGAACAACTGCATTTTTACCGCTAGAATGCGATAGAAATGCATAAAAAGTGAAAATAAAAATAAGCTAAAGCTAAACGGGTGCGGAAAACGAAAATAAAATGGGCAGCGTAACGGCTAGTAAATGCGATAAAATCCTAAACTAAACTAAGTTATAAAGATGAAAAATGAAGAATACAAAAAGAGAACACCAAAAAGGGAATGAAAAATTGCAAAGAGAAGGCTTCCAAACGAACTTTTCATGCTAAGCAAGAGAGAAAATAAACTATTTTTATTAAAATCAAAAGTGATTACAACAAAGCTACAATGAAAAAGATAATACAAACTAAGGGAGGGGGGAGAAAATTCTCTTACATAAGCCTTAGAAGTCATTTGGGCAGCATAACACCTTAGCAAAGTGGTCAAAAAAGGAGACAAGAATCTCATTCAGCAGCTGCCCTTTTATAGGAAAAATTTCGGGCTGGTCACGCCCTAGGTCACGGGCGTGACAGGGGGGCGTGTCACTACTGTTCATGAGCTGATCGGGTGATTGGACTGGAAAGTTGACTACGGCTGAAAACGTGGCGGTCACGCCCCAGGTCACGGGCGTGACAGGTGTCAGTCACGGGCGTGACTAGGGCGTGACGGGGAGCTGGATCTGGGGATTTGACGCGAGCTTTGACTTCGGGGCAGTCCACGTGGCGGACACGGGCATGACGAAATTGTCACGGGCGTGTAAGCGGGGCGTGACCGGGACAGCTGGCAGCTCGATGTCGGTAGCATTGACTGTTTGACTAAGCGTTGCGTGTCGGCCTCGACACGGGCGTGACGAGCTTTGACACGGGCGTGACTGATGGCATTGAGCAAGGAACAGTGAAATTGTTGAGTGTTGACTGGCTGATGGCGTTGAGAGCCTGACATGCCCGTGTCGGGCATGGTCACGAGCGTGATAGGGCCGAAAGAAATATTTTTCTGGAAAAATTTAGAAAAACAAAAATGCTAAGTTAGAATATATTTTTATAAAAAGAAGCAATTTTATTTGAACAAAACAAACTAAAAAAGCAGAAAATAAAGTAAAACAACAAAATAAATACACTATAAAATGGGTATATTTACAACTCATCAAGATGCAAACAGCTCTTGTGGGTTGATGGCCATGTCAGATAAGGAATCTAGCCAGGATTAGCCTGGTCCAGACAAGGTGCATTCTCTATCTAGTTCTTCTTCTAATTAAGTCCATAAGACTAGTCCCAATTCATAACCATCTTCATCCTATGATGAAGATGAATCTGAATCTGGAGAATATGTCAATCAATTTATTGACAAATATGGTGCCCTTCTGGATACTTTCAAAAGAAGCAAGAAGTTGGCCAAGAAGAGAGCTAAGGAGATTATCTCCCTACAGCTACATGCTTCCAAGCAGTCTGATTCATCATCCTTGCTGGATCAAAAAATGAGGGAAGTCAGCCAACTAAAAGCCATATCAATCATCCAGATTTGGACCATCAACAACAAGAACAGGATCATTATGGATCTTAAAGAGAAGCTCCAAAGGAGAAAAGAATAGTGGCTAGTTTCTCTAAGACTAAGTCAGTGTTACCCTTGATAGACTACTCCTCTCAAAAGGGTAAGAAGGGGTTGGGATTCAAAAGGAACACTAGAGTTGCCCATTCCAAAGGGAAAGGAAAAATTCTAATTCAGCCCCTAGCATCAAAGCCTCACATGCCTTTCAAGAAGGTGATGTTACCTTCAAATAGGTATGACCAAGAAATCATCTATGGTCACTAGATGAATGGTAGATCCACAATTGTGAACAAAATGTTCACAGATTTGTTAGAAGATATGACAAGGGGACGAGTATCTTTAAGGCTCCCCAAGAGGAAATTCAAATGGCCCATCATGGATCATTTGTATTTGGTGCACCAGCCCCCACACTCAAAAATAAGGCAGTTACCTTTTCTTAAGATCTCATTGCACACACTAGGACCAAGGGAAAGTCTGTCAACATGCCAGACTTGGGCATTTCTGAGTCCATCAATAGTATGTCTTCTACAAATAAGACCATTGTTGGTAGATATCATGAAAAACCAAGTTCTTCTACTAGCATACTCACATTCAGTAAGATTGTGGCTGAGAGAAATAAGAAAAATGAAGCTGCTCTTCCTTCTGATCAGTCTGTTGTAAACATGCAGCCTACCAGACCTACTTAAAAATGAAGATATAATATTCATGAGTGTTGGTGATGTGGCAAAATGGGCATTTTGCCATAGATTGCTGGCACAATCCTATTGTGCCTAGAGCTAGTTGTAGTCTTCCTGTCAAAAAATCTACCGGAAGACATGGTTTATTTCAGGCTAACTAGAAACTATGACCCAAAAATATAGGGTTGTAATGTAACTTAAATTTTGTTTTGCATGATAGTCTAAGTGCCCATACCCAAAAATATGGTGCTTTGATAGAGGATGTTCCAAGCATAATACTGGAACAAGGAGCCATCTTAAGTATCATACTCCAATGAAGGATGGACCCAAAGTAAGCTTTGGTGGGTCAGATAGAGGAGTCACCAAAGGTTATGGCCTATAGGTGTGAAGTTGGAGATGGATGAACAGACCATCTTAGATACTCCTCCTACTACCCAAGAGGAAGAGGATGGTGTGATGTTGTGTGCATTCTTGAAGAAGGACAAAGTACACAAGTATTAGGTAAAGACCTTCAAGTGGTATCTGATTGGATAAATAAACCAGCAGGATCAAGCCATTGAAGCTCTAAGATGTCTGACTGATGGGACACTGTTTTGCTGCAATTTCAGCAGAATAGTGAGAAGAAAAGAGAAGAAAAAGCAGACTGTACTCATCAGCTGAACCTGCAGCAAAGGAAGGGGCACATGATCCTCAGCTGAAAAGACTTTAAATCCTCAACTGAGAAGATTCTTGAGTGGTATCCTCAGCTGTCAGATTCATCTGAGAAAACAAAAAGAGATAAGAATGCTCAGGTTTCAATGTCTTCTGAACCTGCAGCAAAGAATGTCCAAGTCAGTGGGTATTATGGACATGATCTGTGCAAAGATTAAGGGGGAGAATGTCAAGCTAGATGCTCTTATTGATGGTAAGCAAGTTCAGTCTAGGTTGTTGCACAAGCTTGATTCTTACCAAGAATACCTCCAGCACAGAATAGATCAGAAGAATATTGCTAAAGATCAGCATATCCTTATGGACATTGTTGGGGTTGATGGGGAGACTACCTAGATAGTTGCACTTGCTGTGGGAAAGTAAGTATATCAGTTCAAGAATAGCTAGATTGCTCCAGCTATAGTCGATAAAAGTCAACAACTTCCTATAGTAAATGCAGAGATTGAGGGGGAGATTCCAACTAAACTCCCTGCTCAAGATAATAAAAGTGTCATTGAAATGACTGAAGATGCTTCAAAGGATAGTGATCTATCTGGATGAAGAGATAGATTAGGCAAAAACCTCCATGTCCTATCTGAAGAGTCTCTCTTACTGAAGAAGTCATAAAGGGGGAGAAGGTAATAGGAGATGGCAATGATCAAAGGCAAAGGCAATGGCAATGATCAAGGGGGAGTATGTTGTGCAAGAAAAGTTGGTATCCTAAAGAGACAAACAATCTAGGTGGTATACAGCCAACTCAAATAATCTGGTGGTATACATAAGAGACATGTGCCACCAGTGGTATACAGTGCACACTTCTTATTTTCCAAATCAGGCTTGTGTGTATGTATCAAGGGGAGAATACTGTTTGGGTTACCAATGTAATCAGAGGTTCATTATGGCTTGAACAGTATACAAATGAAAATATAATTGAACCCTCTTATACTGCTGCTGATCAGATATCTAGAGCTAGATGCAAATCTATTGCTGAAGAAGAGGAAGAGATCTGGAAAAGCAAGACGAGACTTTACAGGGTGCAAAGAAGATAAAAAAAGCAAGGATGGAACTTGTCTATTCCAAGGGAGAAGGATGATTTCATAGAGCAGCAAGAAGCAGACTAGTGTGGCTATTTCCACAGTTGATTCAGAGTATATATCAGCAATAACTTGTTGTGGATCCAAAATCAGCTCCAGGACTACAACATCAAGGTTATTAAGTATCTCAAGTGGTATCAAGACTTGAATGGACTAAAGTGTCTATTAGAGGGGAGGATAGAAGATGCTTATGTTGAGGGGGAGCAATTCAAGATGTTCCTATTAAGGGGGAGCAAGTCCAGCACTTGTAGGAATAGGTTCAGCTTCTTATTGAGATGAAGCAAGTTGCTGTAATAGTGGAATTCCAAGATCAACATTGAACCTGTATGTCCTCCGGACAATGCACAGACTGAGGGGGAGATTAACTGATCTCCCTGCTCTAGAGATTATTTATGATATTGGCATAAACTTCTCTAAGTCTGAGGTGGAATGTTGCTGCTGAGAAAGAAGACTTTCAAAGCTATGAAGGCCAACACCTCCCTAACTATAGTTGCTTCTACATAAGTCATAAAGGGGGAAGAGTGGCATTAGCTCAAGTGGATCAAGGATGGACCACTGAAGTTTCAAGTGGTTGCATTGGAGCGTTGAGTCAGTGGTATCAACTCAAGAGGTATGATCTCTAGTCAAGTAGTATGATCACTATTGGAGTGAAATCAGGCTAGGATCTAGAGAAAAGTTCTCCCATGATCCTATCTCCTCCCTCATTAGAGAAATGCCTTTTTGAAGAAGCCAGAAAGGGGGAGGAGTGGGAGAGAAATACTTGACATGACATGACATGTTGAGTAAGTGTATATACTTAGAGGAGTGGGAGAGTAATGACTACATGTTGAGTTAGTGCATATTAATTGGAAACATTCAAGTGGTATGAGGAAAGCAATGACTTGACATGTTAAGTCATTGCAGTAAATTGGAGAACTTTGAACAAGATAAATCTGCTAGCTTACAACTGTATTAAATTGATATGTTTTATGTATTAATGCATCTTAGTATTGCTCTATGTGCTGCCTTCTTACAATAGGGTGTGATTGTTAGGATTATTTCCCCTCAATGTTCCCTAGATTTGTTGTATGTTCAAGTTCAATGTGTGCAGGATGTTCTTTAGAATAAGATTAGCAGGTTGTCTAAGTGAAAGTGATAGGTGGACACCATGAAGAGTGCTGGAATGATAGAAATTTGTCTAAGACCACAGGCGTTCAGTGAAGCCAGCTCACTAAATGCCAGATGTTAAGGAAGAATGCTGGAAAGATGGAAATTTTTCTAAGTCCACGGGCATTAAGTGAAGCCAGTTCACTCAACGCCAGATATCAAGGAAGAATGCTGGAAAGGCATAAATTTGTCTAAGTCCATAGGCATTAAGTGAAGCCAGTTCACTCAACTCCAGATGTCAAAAAGTGTTGAGTAAAGCATGGACAGTCAAAGCCCAACAGCTTGCAATGTAGATATGCGGCTAAGTCCATGGGCATTGAGTGAAGGCAGTTCACTCAATGACATATAATAAGAAGTGTTTAGTAAAGACAAGACAGGCAAAACTTCAGCACTAGAAGGGAAGAATTATGGCTAAGTCCAGAATCGTTGAGTGAGGACAACTCACTCAACGCCTAAAGAAATGAGCATCGAGTAAAGCTCAAATAGTCAAAGCTTCAGCATTGGCTAAGATGAAATCTGGCTAAGTCCAGAAGCATTAAGGGAAGCCAGTTCACTCAACGCCAATCTCTGAAAGCGTCGATAGACAAGCTTCAGTCAAAGCCTCAGAAGATGTAAACATAAAATATGTCTAAGTCCAGAAGCATTGAGTGAGGACAGCTCACTAACCCCAACTTTACAAGAGAAATCAGCTAAGTACAGAAGCATTTAGTGAAGGCAATTCACTCAACGCCTCATCAAGAAGATAGGCAAAGGCAAAAAGCGTTGATTGAAGACATCTCACAGAACGCCTTCATAAAGATGAAAATCAACTAAGTATAGAAGCGTTGAGTGAAGGCTGTTCACTCAACGCCTCATCAAGATGACTGTAAAGTCAGGTATGTGTTGAGTGATGAAGGCTCACTCAACGCACTCAACGCCTATCAACAGAGAGTTTTGTCTAAGTATAAAAGCATTTAGTGTAGTCAACGCACCCTATGCTTCCTCAATAGAAATATCGGTTAAGTCCAAATTTGTTGAGTGATGACTAATCACTCAACGCCCAATGAGACAAAAATCTTTCCAAATGTTTTTGCATTGAGTGAAGGTTGACCACTCAACGCATATACTAAATTGCTTGAATTTGGCTAAGTACAAAGATGCTGACGTCAGCAAGATTCAAAATCATTGTGGAAAGTCAATAGTACGTGACAAATGCCGTCGCACGCCTATGTACTTCATTTAATGCAAAAGCAGGATAGTAGCTAGCAAATCCAAGTGGGCCCACGGGTCAAAGAGCTGTTGGACGGTGGAAGATTAAAAGCAATCAGATCGGCGAGAAGGAATTAACTTTTAAGAGTTCAAAAAATGCAGAACTTCGTCTTATTCCCCTCGACATTATTGTAGAGGCTGAAGAACAAGTTCAAGCAGCTAATCTAAGAGTTCAGCAAGTTAGTTGTTGTGATTCTCACCTGTAACAGCAAGGTTGGAGATACTTCTCTAAAGAAGAAGAAGCAGCAAGGCAAAACCCTAGCTGTAACTGATTTAGAAGTTAAAATAAGGTAGTTGTTTCAATTCTCACCTGCAACAACAAGTTCAGAGTAACTCTCTAAGAAAGAAGGAGCAACAAGGGCTAACCCTTACTGCAGCCACTTCATAGTTCTAGCTGATCATTTCTGAATAACATTTTTCTGGAAGTTGTGAAGAAGAACAGAGTACTGAGTTTCTTTCTCTGTTTAGGAAGAAGCTGTGCTCTGCAAGATACTTCTCAGCACAAGCCAAGTAAACTTGAAGATCAATCATATTATTAATGTGAAGGAGATAAAACTAAGCTTTCTTAGTTCAGGAAGAAGCGGGCTCAGAGAATCATCTCTCTGGAGTCAAAGTTAGGCCTGAGTTATTCTCAGTCCAGGAAGGAAGGCTTAGAGAACATTTCTCTGGTTTCAATATAAACAAAAAACTCTTTCTCTTTGTAGGATCTAGTCTTGGATCTGAGCTGTAGGGCCTTTGTGCCTGAGTTATAGGGTCGTTGGCCTGAGGTAGGATCCTTGTTGTGGATCTGAGGTGGGGCAGTATGCCAGAGGTAGGAGAGTCATTCTCTCGGAGTTATAGGGCCTTTGTGCCTGTGTTGTAGGATATTTTTGGGGATCTAAGGTAGCGCCTTTATGCCAGAGTTGTAGGAGAGTCATTTTCTCTAAGTTGTAGGGCTATCCTCCTAGCATTAGTGTAGGACTTGTGCTCAAGTCTGAGGAGGTGATCTTTGGATCACTGAGCTATAGGATTAAGCTTGCTCTGAGTTGTAGGGCTTTGTGCCTGAGGTTGGTCTTTGAGGAGTGGTATCTACTGATCGTTATGAAAATAAAACCGAACTAGTAATCCAATGAAGACAAGTATACCTATCGAATTGTAGTGAGGGGACACAAGTGACGTATTAAAATACGGGAACTGTTGAGTAATTCTACTCACACGAAAAACTTTTATCTTATCGGAAAATCTTTTAGGGTTTGTTAACTAATTTAGAAAGAAAGGAGACTACTTGCAATTATGGGAAGAATATTACTTGCGTTAATAAAGACACTTACTAACGATTAAAAGAGAGGTTGAAATGATGAAAAGGAAGTAGCACTCGACTGTGAATCACCTCGGCATAAGTTAATCAAAGATACGATAACAAACTTAATCTTAATAAGGTAAAGGTCCATGACTGTGGAGGTTCCCAAAGCTTGAACATGCTTCTCTCAAAGTTGTTCCCAACTGAGTTTAGGAAGGTCCGATGAAATCTCATCTATATTCGGGGGCCTAAAGCTCTCCTTAAGTGGTGAACCCCGCTATTGGATTTCACTCCAATCCGGGAGATTTAACGTCTGCCTCTCTTGAGGGGTGCATGCAACCTTCTTTACTTTTATGTGTTCACTTCAAACTATGAGCCTCTCGGCTAGCTAAGAGTGAAAACCTAGATGGAAATTATATATTGATGATATAATTCCAAATATGATTATTCAAGAGTAAATCGAAGGACTAAACCTTAAAAAGAGAAAGTAAACTAAATCATCATAACTTAATCAACTCAACCTCGGATCATCAATATCGAGTGCTAGGAAGATTTAGTTAAACATGGTGAAGAAGGGAAGAGAGAGGGGTAGTGGAAGTTCATGAAAAACAAGGTGAAAGAGAAGAGAAAGAACACTTTTTATTAATCTAAAAGAGAGATTACAAACTTGGAGAAAATTAAATTACAATTACATGAAAGTTAACACTAAGCAATCACTAACATTTAAACTACCAAAAGAAGCTAGAAACTATTATAAGGAAACACAAAAAGTTGGAATTAAAAATCATGAAAAAAGAAGGAGAGAGAAGAAGAATAATAAAACTCTAAGAAATGAAAAGGACAGTACCTCCCTTTAACCAAAAAATAACTCCCAGAACACAAGGTGGGCTACTAAATTTATAGAATTTTTCTGGCTCGGTCACGCCCCCCTGACACACTCGAAATGGCGTATACTGGGGGCGTGCCAGGTACGATGCTGACTTCTAGCAACAGCTTCTTGCGAGAATGATGATTGCATTGTACGTTGGTGGACCTTCCAGGGGACACGCCCATATAGTGGGGGTGTAAGGAATGTCACATCGGTAATCTTGGTGGAAATCCGTCGGTCGTCGGAAAAGGTGCTTCACGCCCCAGGGCCATGCCCGTATAGGGGCGTGTTACGTACGGGTTGATGTGCAGCAACGAACTATCTTTAATGGCGGATTGGCCTTTGCTCCTAGAGGAACACGTCAATGGTACACGGCCAGGGAGGGCATGTTCGGGGGGCATGTTAGGTGAAAATCTCTGAAAATGGTCTCTGACAGCATTCTTCCTCGGGATCGGTCTACATGCCCAGGGTACACGCCCATGGGGGCGTGTTATGGGGGCATGTCATATGATTTTTGCAGAAAATCTATAAGAACCTGAGAAAAAAAAGAAAGAAACATTAGTGGGAACAAAATATACTAAAGGAGGTTGGATCAAAGTCTTATAAAACATGAATTATACATAAAAAACTAAAAAAATATCTTAATAATTCAAACTACAAAACGTATTATCAAATTCCCCCAAACTTAAGCTTTTCTTGTCCCCAAACTAAGATATAAAAACTAGCTAACATAAAGGAGATTAATCAAAAGTTTTAATTATGCTAACACAAGTATCATGCGAAATTCTAAGTAGGGAGAAGGTGAAACGTAAACCTAAAGCAATTACTTAAGCATGGTTTTCAATTTTCATACTTTCCTAGCAAAAATAATTCATCCAAAATTTTAACAAAATTCTTTGAATAGATCTAAGCGAGGCAACAAATAAAATAGAGCATTGAGTTGTTACTAGATCCTAAGATACATTTTATACTCATATCAATTAAAGAACAAAAATCTAAATTTAAATCCCAAACTTAACTAATCTACTTTTCTTCTTTACTTGGCTAATAAATAAACCTAGAAGCATGAATTAGAAGGACTTATTAGGACCGGAATGTTTGGCTTAGGTAAATGATTAGGAGTGGAATTCAAAGATAAATAAGGAGGATAAAATCACACTAAACCAAAACAATAGTTTCATTTAAAATTTTAACATAAAAATGAAAGTGAAATCATGCATTTGATAATATCATAATAATAATAATAATAATAATTTTCTTTCTTTTTATTGTTCTTAAACAAGGGTCATAATGATATATAAATATTATTTTTTTTTCTTTTTTTCTTTTTTGAAATTTGCCAAACAAAACTTTTATTTTGAGCATACATTTTTTCCATGAAGTTCTCCAAATATCACTCAACAAAACTATCACAAACAAAATTTTAAATGAAACTTAAAAGCTTAATGTGATAGAATAGGTTAGAAAAAGATTTAGCATTGATGAAAGAGAATTGATAATTGGAGCTAGCAATTGAAATAGGAAAAAGTGTCAAAAGTGGCTAACTAGGGATATAAATTTTTTTGGTTGGCAAGAAGGCTCAAAAGAAAACAAAAAAATGGCCTAAATCATTTTCATGCTTCAAAATCTATCTAAATCATTAGTTTAAAAAAAATTCAAAAAGTAAGTCCTAGATATTAAATAGAAACTAATGAACTTATCTTGAAAATAAGAATAATAAGAGTCTAGAATCATTCACATATACTACACTAATCAAAGTTGACGTTACAAAAATTATCTAAAAACAAGACAGAAAATAGTGGATGAATGATTTTAGGAAGTAAAGAAAATAAAGAACGAAAAACTATAGGAAAAGCGTGAGTTTTTAGAAAAACGTTTCTCATTAATATGCTATCATGAATTAGGAACACAAAATGGCCAACATTTTACTTGTGAAACATAATTAAAAAGATCGATTAAAAAAATTATACTTAGCTAAGTTACTATAGAGAATTTTGAGAAAAACAAAATATAAATAATGGGTACTATTGATATACCAAAATTCATTTAAAATATTAAAGTACAAACATATAGTACATAAATTTTTTGATTTTGAAATTATTTTTCTTTTTTATGGATTTTAGATATTCTCTCTTTTTAATGAAAAATAAAGAAAAGAAAAGGAGGAAACCATCCCCCAAGCTTAAAATGTACATTGTCGTCAATGGAGAAAGGAGGGGAAGGAGAGAAAGAAATTAAAAATTAAAATTACATAATTGAATAATAGGTACTTCCCCGGATTTTTGATTCGCGAATGGCTGAGTGATGTCACTCCCCCATTCTTGCGCTTTGGAACTTCTTAAAATATAAACTTCGACTTTTGTGGTGGATTCAGCAATGTTGGAGCAGGCGATCGCCGAAGTTCAGCTTGCTAGAGCCAGCCGGGGCAAAAAGTGAGAAATAAGAAAAAAAGAAAAAAAAACCTTAGGTTGCCTCCTTGACAGCGCCCTTTGTTTAAACATCGTTAGAGCTCGACACAAAAAATATTGTCCAAAAAATAGTTAAAGTTCACAAAAAAATTATTCTCTTAAGTTATTTACAGTTCATGTAGAAGAAAATTTATATTGTCCAGACTTACATCATTATCACCAGAAAAATAAAGTTTAAGATGTTGCCCATTTACTTTGAAGTCACCCTTATCCGGGTGTGAGATTAAAATAGTGTCATAACGAAAAAATTCTTTAATCGAAAAAGGACCTGACCATCTATACTTGAATTTTCCAGGAAATAAACGCAATTGCGAGTTATATAAGAGAACTTAGTCGCCCGGCTTGAATGTTTTTGGGTGCCTTAAATTTTTATCATGAAAATGCTTCATTGGTGGTGGTAGTTTCTCGATTACTTCAATCTTAGTGATATCTACATCAATTCCTCGGGAAGAAATCTTTTGTCCTAAAAGTAACCCCTCCCTCACCATAAAATGGCATTTTTCCCAGTTTAAGGCGAGGTTAGTTTCTTCACATCGTGCTAAAATTTTTTCTATGTTTTTAAGCAAATTTCGAAGGAGTCACTGAACATGGAGAAATCATCCATAAAAACTTCTATAATACTTTCTACGTACTTGTCAAAAATGGCTAGCATACATCTTTGGAATATAGTTTGCACATTACACAACCCAAACGACATTCTTCGGTAAGCGAAGGTGCCGAAAGGATAAGTAAATGTTGTTTTCTCCTAGTCCTTGGGTGAGATGGGGATTTGAAAATACCCCGAGAGTCCATCGAGGAAATAGTAAAAGCTATGGCCGGAAAGACGCTCTAATATTCGATTGATGAACGGCAAGGGAAAGTGGTCCTTGCGTATGGCATCATTTAACTTACGATAATCTATATATAAGCGACACCCCGTAGCTGTCCGTGTCGGGATTAAATCATTATTTTTATTAACAACTACCATGATCCCTCCTTTTTTGGCACTACCTGAACTGGGCTAACCCACTTACTATCTGATATGGGGTTGATAATTCATGTATCTAAGAGTTTCATTACCTCACCTTTTACTACTTCTTTCATATTTTGACTTATGCGGAACAAAAGTTAAATTGAGTTACGTGAATTATCTTCCATTAGGATTTTATGAGTGCAGAAAGATGGTCTTATGACCTTGATATCATAAATCTGCCAAGCGATAGCTCGGTGATGTTTTAGTAGAACTCGAAGAAGTTTATCATTTTCTATTTCAGTTAAGTAGTTCAAAACTATTACGGGCACTTTGAGGCTTTCTCGAGGAAGTCGTATTTTAGATGTTTAGGTAGCTCTTTTAGTTCTAAGGTAGGAGGGTCTTCGTAAGATGATTTGGAATATTTTTCTTTTTCAAAAATCTTTTCTTCGTACACTTTTGATTTATTTTGAAAATTTGAAGGAGTAGAGTCAGCGGCCAAGGCCGTTTCTTGCAGACAATCAGAAGAAATAGTTGATGAAGAATAAAAAGAAGAAAATTCATTTTCAGAAAGGCAGTAGGAAGAGTCATCACTTAAGACATCTATGAAAAAACAAGAGTCATCATTTTCTAGGGTGTTCTTCATCGATGGGGTGAGAGATAAAGTTACCTCTCCATCTCCTACACATAGGAAGAGCATTCCATTACTTATGTCAATGATAGCTAGGGAGGTGGACAAGAAGGGTTGACCAAGGATCAGAGGAACCTCGATGTCTTCTTCAATATACAGAATTACGAAACCCACCGGGAAGATGAATTTATCAACTTTTACTAGGACATCCTCCACAATTCCTAACGGGTACTTGATCGATCTATCAGCGAGTTGCATACTCATACACGTGGGGTAAGGGCTACCTACTCCTAGCTTCTTGAATAAAGAGAAGGGCATTAAGTTGATACTAGCACCTAAATCAGCTAGCGCGTGCTTGACGAATAGGTCACCAAAGACACATGGGATAGAAAAACTACACGGGTCATTGATTTTCTTTGGTAAGCCATTTGTCAATACGGCAGAGCACTCGGCGTTTAACGTGGAGTGCGATAAGTTCTCTAACTTTTCTTATTTGTCAGGAGGTCTTTCAAGTATTTTACATACTTGGGCATTTGTGAGATGGCTTCGTGGAAGGGCGGATTTATGTGGATTTGTTTAAACATTTCTAAGAAGCAATTGTACTTATCATCTAAACGTTTCTTATTAAGTTGGGACAAATAAGGTAGGGTAGAATATTTTTTTAAAGTAGAGGGCGGGGTAATAAATTCTTTTTCAGTGGGCGGAATAATTAAAATGGGCGTGGAGCACTCCTCAGGCTCTTCACTTACAATACCAAAAACTTGTTTCCCACTCCGGAGAGTTATAGCTTTTGCTTGATCTCTCAGGTTGGGCTCGCTATTTGAAGGAAGAGACCAGGGGGGTCGCTCAAATATAATTTTGGCGAGCTGCCCTACTTGGTTTTCTAAACTTTTGACAGATCTTGTGAGGTTTCTAATGGTCGCGTCATTAACATTAATATATTTTGAAAGTAATTCTTCCAATCTTGGAGGTTTTGGAAAATTTTGAAGTGGTGGAGGTGGTATAAATTCATGTTGCAGTGGCGGGCGAATAGCATTTGTTGGATTACTCCACGAGAATTTTTGGTGATTACGTAAAGCAAGATTATAATTGTTCGAAAAAGCCAAACCTGGCGCAGGAAAATTAGTAGTAGAAAAATTATTAAAAGCATTTCTAGGCTTATTACTAACATAATCAACTTGTTCAGAGGCAGCTATTGCAGATTCCCATACCTGAGGGCAGAGGCAGTAGTCATCTATGTTATCTTTTTACTAAGTATTTCTACTTGTAGTGCCAGTTGGGATACGTTGTCCACTTCGTACATACCTGCAGGTTTGTTTGGCGGGATCTTTGCACATTCCACTGATATGTGTTCATGGCCATATCCTCGAAAAGCTCAAGAGCTGCTTCTGGGGTTTTATGGTTTAAAGTACCACCGGAAGCGGCGTCTATCATTTGCTTTGTATTTTGATTTAGCCCATTATAAAACGCCTGTACTTGTAACCATACATGCAGCGCATGATGGGGGCATCATCTTAAAAGTTCTTTAAATCTTTCCTAGGTATCGTATAAAGATTCATAGTATATTTGATAGAAAGCAAAAATATCGTTCCTAAGTTTTGCAGTTTTGGCTGGCGGAAAGTACTTCGTCGGAAATTTTTTAGTTAGTTGATCCCAAGTGGTGATGCTCCCTCTTGGGAGAGTCATCAACCACAATTTTGCTTTAGTTCTTAGAGATAAGGAGAAGAGTCTCAACCTAATTGCATCATTTGTAAAAAAAATTGATTTTGAACACAAATTTCAAGAAAGCTAGTGATGTGTGCGTTCTGTTCTTCATCTTGAAGTCCGTCATATTTCATATACTACTACACCATTTGAATAATGCTAGGCTTTAGTTCGAAATTGTTATTATCTACAGAAGGGCGAACTATGTTTGATTTTGTACCCTCCTGATTCGGCTTTGCATAATAGGGCATAGGCCTATGCAGAGCTTCCTCTAGGTTAGGTTCTTCCAATTTTGAATTAGAGATTGACACAGAATCCAAAACAGGTATTTTAAAAGTAGGGCCTTGAAATTGCGATTTTCTCCTAAGAGTACGCTCAATTTATTGGTCCAAGTCCAAAATAACTGACGGATTTCTGCGGGTCATACACTAAGAGAAGAGAGAGAAAAAAAAAGAGAAAAAATAAATGGAAAGAGAGAGTTACTTTTTTAAAAAATAGATTTTTTTAACGGTTTAATTCCCGAACTTCCTAAGGACTACCCAATAAAGGGTTCGCAGGGTACTAGACAAAATGGTGGTATTTAAGCAACCTTGAACTTTTCGAGAGAATTAAGTGGTGTAGAAAAAGATGATAATGGGTTTCTAAATATTAGCGTTAATTTTTTTTGAATTTTAGATTTTTAAGAAAAGATGCAAGAAAAAGAGATGATAAAAGTAATTGGTTCGTGTTTTTAAAATATCAACGAAAGTTGTGTCCCCGGCAACGATGCCTAAAACTTGGTGTCTACTGATCGTTATGAAAATAAAACTGAACTAGAAATCCAATGAAGGCAAGTATACATATTGATAAGTAAATTTTGTTTTAAAGAAGATAGATTTGGTGTTTTATAATCTTTTACGTATATAAGTCTATCTCGTTTTACTTACTTATATCCTGTGGATTAAGGCAAGAGTACCTATCGCAGAGGAGTATATTATTTTTTTAGAAAATATCAAGGTCGTATTTTTCCTGGGATCGGTGTTAATTATTCAACTTTTTAGAACTGACTATTATCTTATCGAATGAACAGAGTGGAGTTTATATTTAAAAGATAGAAAAATATATATACGTGATTTTATTAAGATAAGGACTCAGAAGGTAGTCCTTGATTTTAGAAGTACTTTGAGAGAATATTAATTCAGCTATTAAAGAACAACTTTATTTCTTAATTTCCTACTTAACGAGAGGGTCCCTTTGGTAGCATCACTGACTCAAAAGTACGACCGTGGAGGCTTGCGTTTAAAATGGGTTAACATAAACGTAGTGTCTCTTCACCTGGCATATGATCAATTAACAGAAAACCCAAGTTAGGATAACTAGAAAGTAGAGTTGAAATAGTTGAAATTAATATCTAGCCCAGAGCTCATCTTCACCAAGTGCTAAGGGTTCTTAGCCTCTTCTTAGGATGGGGGCGGTATAAAGTACAGAAAATAATATCTACCTATATATCTTAATCCAATACTTAAGCTTTCGCTTCGCCTTTCATTCGGGATAGGGTAGAAAAATCTAAAATATTGAAAAGCTTCCGCACTATCTTAATCCAGGTCATAGGCTTTCACCTCGCCCTTCATTCGAGATAGTATGAAATAATAAGGTTTTGAAAATTATTTTTAAAGCAGTTTCACGCTATCTTAATCCAGGACATAAGCAGAGTTTCGCCTTTCGTTAAGGATAGTATGAAAAAATTAAAGGAAAGTAAAACTGAAAATAAAGCAGTAAAGTACTCAGAATTGAAATTGAAAGAGTCTATTTTATAAAGTCCAAAATTATTACAACTTTCGGAAAAGTTGAAAAGAAAGCTTAAAAAATTACAACTTACAGAACTTTTGAATACTTGAAAGCTACTACCAGTTCCTTGTCAGAGAGCTGGGGAGTCCTAACAGTTCTTAAGGAATCTGCTGGTGTTCGAATAATTCTACTCAGCCCTGCCCCTCTATTTATAGAAAAAAATTGCTTTTGGAAAAGTCACCAAATAGCTTATGGAAAAGCTGCCAAATAGATTTTTCAAAGGCTGAAAATCAGCTTCTGGGACAGCTGGCTATTGGACAGCTTGACACGTGGAAGTTTTAGATGAGCTGGCAGCTGATTTGGTGGCTGGATAAGGATGGCGGGTCGGGCTGGTAGCTGGCGGGTCGGGCTGGCAGGTCGAGTAGGCGGCTGGCGGGTTGGCGGGTCGAGTAGGAAGCTGCTGGGTTGGCGGGTCGAGCAGGCGGGTCGATTTAATTGGCGCAAAATGCTTTCACCTAGAATTCAACCCGTGAAAAATATATATACGTGATTTTATTAAGATAAGGACTCAGAAGGTAGTCCTTGATTTCAGAAGTACTTTGAGAGAATATTAATTCAGCTATTAAAGAACAACTTCATTTCTTAATTTCCTACTTAATGAGAGGGTCCCTTTGGTAGCATCACTGACTCGAAAGTACGACCGGGGAGGCTTGCGTTTAAAACGGGTTAAAGTAAACGTAGTGTCTCTTCACATGGTATATGTTCAATTAACAGAAAACCCAAGTTAGGATAACTAGAAAGTAGAGTTGAAATAGTTGAAAATAATATCTAGCCCAGAGCTCATCTTGACCAAGTGCTAAGGGTTCTTAGCCTCTTCTCAGGATGGGGGCGGTATAAAGTATAGAAAATAATATCTACCTATCAATCTTAATCCAGGACTTAAGCTTTCGCTTCGCCTTTCATTCGGGATAGGGTAGTAAAATCTAAAATATTTAAAAGCTTTTGCACTATCTTAATCCATGTCATAGGCTTTCACCTTGCCCTTCATTCGGGATATTATGAAATAATAAGTTTTTGAAAATGATTTTGAAAGCAGTTTCACGCTATCTTAATCTAGGACATAAGCAGAGTTTCGCCTTTCATTCGGGATGGTATTAAAAAATTAAAGGAAAGTAAAACTGAAAATAAAGCAGTAAAGTACTCAGAATTGAAATTGAAAGAGTCTATTTTATAAAGTCAAAAATTATTATAACTTTCTGAAAAGCTTAAAAAATTAGAACTTATAGAAGTTTTGAATACTTGAAAGCTACTACCAGTTCCTTGTCAGAGAGCTGGGGAGTCCTAACATTTCTTAAGGAATCTGCTGGTGTTCGAATAATTCTACTCAGCCATGCCCCTCTATTTATAGAAAAAAATTGCTTTTGGAAAAGGTACCAAATAGCTTATGGAAAAGCTGCCAAACAGCTTATACAAAAGCTGAAAAATAAGCTTGTGGGACAGCTGGCTATTGGACAGCTTGACACGTGGCAGTTTTTGATGTGCTGGCAGCTGATTTGGTGGCTAGATAAGGATGGTGGGTCGGGCTGGCAACTGGCGGGTCGGGCTGGCAAGTCGAGCAGGCGGCTGGCGGGTTGGCGGGTCGAGTAGGCAGCTGGTGGGTTGGCGGGTCGAGCAGGCGGGTCGATTTAATTGACGCAAAATACTTTCACCTTGAATTGAACCCGTGACTTCATGAAATTCTACATAGCTCCCACTCCACTAGGCCAGCTGATCATTTCTGCATGAACACAAACACATTATAAATATAAACTATATTGGATTTAGTAACTTTATATTTTATACTTTATTTTAATTAATAATATATACATTTAAACTTTATATTTTATATATTATTTTAATTATATTTTATAGTATTTTAATTAATTATTTTAAACTTATAAAAGCTCCCCTTAACTTTATATATATTATTTATAATTATTTTATACA
This sequence comes from Platanthera zijinensis, assembly GCA_039513925.1. Taxonomy (NCBI): domain Eukaryota; kingdom Viridiplantae; phylum Streptophyta; class Magnoliopsida; order Asparagales; family Orchidaceae; genus Platanthera; species Platanthera zijinensis. The sequence goes on from CM077082.1 coordinate 150,969,134, forward strand.
TTATTTTATAAAACATATATTTTTTTATATCTTTAATATATATACATATAAGTCATATTATATTTTATATTTAATATAATAAATAATTATAGTTAACATAAATATATTACTTCTAATTTTATACATAACTTATATATATTTTTATTTAACTTTAATATATTAATTTTTGTGATAATACAGTATTACTTTCTACATAATTTTATTTAAAGAAGAAAATTTAAAACAAATCATTTATTCCTTAATTTACATAAATAATTCCTTATTTACGTACAAAATGATATTCAGACTATACTAATAAATAAGTATTAATTATCACTCATCAAATACCCCCATACTTATGTTTTGCTATTCCATAGCAAAAATAGGTGTTGCGTAAATGAACAATTTATCAAAATTTTTATTTACTATCAATTTAATTGTTCAAGATAAAACAGGTATAAAAACCCGGTGAATAAAGAGTTAAATGCTATCGTATATATATATATATATATATATCATTGATACCAGAGTTAGAATTTATAGCCATAAAAAGTTTTTGAAAACAAATAGTAAGCATATATTAAAATCAGATATAACAAGGATAGATTGGATTTATGATTACTATATCTTTATACGAGATATATTGGAAAATGTTCATTCTATTATTTATGCTCTCTAAAAATTTTAAACAAAAATAGAATATTAACTTTGGAAGGGTGGAATTTACCTATACAATAGGTTTTTGTAGAAGTGATAGATTTTTGTATTCTATCATCTTTTTAGCTAAGTTATGCGTTGTTATAACTACTAAGGAATGTACTTCCAAAGTGGCAAAAAATACAAAGCATACTTGAGTTTTTATTTGAATCCAATGTATATTTAGAGGAGCACATACTCCTTTCCATATAATCTTTTCATATTTATTGGATGCCTATGTGTACAGAATGAAATATTATTCCCATTGACATAAGATCTTTTCTTTTACTAGGAGCGCATACTCCTAGATACTTGCTTGCGTAAGAAAATATGCCAAGTAGAAATAAATAAATATTCAGGAGTTGGATAAAAAATTTTGAGAGAAACTATAATGGTTTGTATTTCTTATATTTCGTTAAGAATAGAGTAAGGATAATTATAGTCTAAAATTGTTTAGTGAACATAATATGTTTTGCTTATATTGGATATATATGTATTTTTATATATTAAAGCAGGCTTGCTAAAAAACTAACTCCGATTGTAATGAAATTTTATAAGGTAGGATTTACAAGTTTATTCCAGATATTTATATATATCTAGTTATGAGAAGGAGTAGTAAATTTGAAAATTGAATAATTTGCATTTTTGATCAACTCAGAATGTTTTTGAATATATACATAGTATGGTTTTGAAAATTTTGACTTATTTTGGGATGATTACTAAAATAAACAATGCTTTTATTTAAAACATATAAGTGATATAAAAATTTCAGTTAAAAGCACTCCCATACTTATGTTAGGCATAGGTATGAAGTAAAAAAATTGTACAGAATATACAAGTGAATTTATATTTAGAGGTTATGGAGTAGTGTTAGGGTTTCAGGTCCTTTTTGAAAAGGGTCCCCAGTAAAATATAGTTTTAAACGGTGCCCGTTTACTTTGAAAGTTCCTAGTTCAGGGTTAGAAATAAGAACGGTCCCATATGGCCAGATTTGTTTAACAGTAAAGGGTCCGGTTCATCGGGATTTTAATTTTCCTAGAAATAATTTAAGGCATGAGTTATATAGTAGGACAAGATCACCTGGTGAAAAATATTTTGGAAATTTAATTTTCCTATCATGATAAACTTAGATCACTCTTTATAAAATTTATTATTTTCATAGGCATTTGCACGTCATTCCTGAAGTTCATTGAGTTGAAATTTACGTTGTTCGGCGGCTAAGTTTGTATCTAAGTTAAGAAATTTTAGCGCCCAGTATGCGCAATGTTTTAATTCTATAGGTAGGTGACATGCCTTTCCATATACTAAACGATAAGGTGTACAACTGATCGCAGTTTTTAATGCTGTACGGTAGGCCCAAAGTGCATCATCTAATTTGAGGGACCAATCTTTTTGATTGGTATCTACAGTATTTTCTAATATGCGCTTTAGTTCTCTATTGACTACCTCCACTTGGCCGCTTGTTTGGGGGTGATAAGCGATAGCGAGTTTATGAGTAACTCCATATTTGGCTAACACTTAAGCCATCTGGGTGTTAAAAAAATGAGTACCTCGATCGCTAACTATAGCCCTAGGCGTGCCAAAACGTGAAAATAAGAATTTCAGAAATTTAACGATGACTCTCGCGTCAGCGGTGGGAAAATCTTGCGCTTCATCCCATCGTGAAACGTAATCGACCGCTACTAAGATATAATGATTTTTAAAAGAATGAGGTAAAGGGCCTATAAAATCTATGCCCCACAGATCAAAAATTTCACATTCTAAGTAAAAATTTTGGGCCATTTCGTCCCAACGGGAAATGTTACCTGGCCGTTGGCAGCGGTTGCAAACGCTTACCAATTGTTGAGCGTCCTTGAATAAAATAGGCCAAAAGAATCCTACTTAAAGGGCTTTACATGCAGTCCGGTTGGCTTGATAATGTCCGTCGATTGGTCCTTCGTGGTAGTGCCGTAGTACTTTTAGTCCTTCCTCGTTCGAAATACATCTTCTAATTACTTGGTCAGCATAGACTCGGAATAAATACGGATATTCCCAAAATTAGTATTTCAAGTTAGAAAAGAATTTCCTCTTTTCTTGAATTATAAAAGCTTTTGGAAGGACTCGGGCTACTAAATAGTTAGCCAAGTCTGCAAACCAAGGAGTAGAAGAGTTTGTTACTGTTGGGTATTGTATCCACAATTACCTGGATTTGAGGAAGCCTCCTATCAAGCTAAGATGAATTCACTATGTATTTGATGAATTTCTTCTAGTTGTGCTTGCAGCTATTCATTGCTAAGTACACACCAATGTTAGGGTGCAGTAGGTCAATATACACGGGTCTGTGCAACGTAATCCCTCGTTGAGCAGATCAGTGTGTTGGCTTACGTGTACTCTCTCTATTGGAGTGTACTTATTTCCAAGCACAAGGTCACGAAAGATCATGAGAAGACAAGGAGCAAGGATGGGCCAAAGACCAGCTCACGGGTTGAAAGACGAGAATCGTCTAAGTGTAAATCATCGAGAATCACTAAGTGATTCTCGTCGATTGGTCGAAAATCACTAGTGATTCTCGACGAGTCATCGAGAATCACTAGATGATTCTCGCCGGGTTGGGCCGGCTGTCTCGACGCTGTCAGAAAATTCTCTAAGGCAGAATCGTCCAGAATCACTAAGTGATTCTCGCCGATTCATCGAGAATGACTTTGCATTCTCGACGATTCGGCGAGAATCAAATGTGATTCCCGCCGATTCTCCCCGGCCTCTATAACCTGTGCAGCCAGAATTCGCTAAGTAGAATTCGGCGAGAATCATAAGTGATTCTCGCCGATTCATCGAGAATCACCTACGATTCTCGCCGATTTTGCCTTGGGCGATTTTTCCGAATTCCTGGACCGGTCCATGTTACCTGCAGCTATTTGAACCGGACTTTGGTCTTTGCTTTGGTGGGGCCCACAACGGTCATCTCCATGACCTATTGTATAAATACACAGGTATTTGTGTATAGTGGTTCACGGATACAAAATACGAAAGCCGAGTCGCCGACTAACCCTAAAATCGCGAACCAGCTCCGCCTCCGTCGCCGCCGCTCGTGTAGTGGTCACCGTAGCTGATCTCGATCTCCTCCAGATCCCCGGTGATAGAAGCCAAGTCTTGCATAGCGTCTCACGCGTCTAACCAGAGATCTTTTGACTCTTAATTTGAGATAGGGAAATCCATCCCCGTCCGAATCGATCGAGACGATCGATCCTAGTGTGACCGTTGGAAGACCTTGCCGACTTCGCTAAGAAGATTGAATCTCCAGTGCATCGCTGCTATTTTCAGTTGCCGCCGCCAACACCGAGAGCCTTGCCGCCGCCCTTTGCCGCCGCCGGTCTCGGGGAGATTGTCTCCAAGAAAGATCAAGGGTTGTGGACTTTTCGTTGCCTACAAGAACAAGTAGTCTAACGAAAAGGGACACCTAGATCTTCAAGTTATTTGTATTTCTTATACACTCCAATTTCTTTTTCATTGTAAAGGAACATTTGGTTCCTAGTTGTAGGGTTGGGTGCAACCCGTGTTGTGGGAGTGTTGACTCCTACGTGTGGAAGGGTTCCTTCCGATAGTGCAAGGATTGGATTTCAATCATGTTGGTGAAGTGACCGAGTCGTCCCTGGTTGGGAGATAGGTCGAAGGGGGAAAGTGGACGTACCCAAATCGGGGAACCACTATAAATTGCCTGTGTTATTTTCTGTGTTGTGTGGTTTGTTTTGATTCTGCAGGTACCGTTTTTAATTCGGCAAAAACGACAAAAGTCACCTATCCCCCCCCCCCCATAGGTGAAGGTAGTTGACACTAGGTGAACTTATAAGTGGTATCAGAGGGAGGTTCCTCGTCAAAAAGGTTCACACCTTGAGGAGAATCCTACCACCGGTGTCAACCAGAATGGAGCTGGATTATGATATCTCTCTTCTTAGACTCCTCGCGTGCACAAAGGACTATTATCCCATCTGGAAGATGAGGGTATCTTTTTATTTGGAGGCCATCGACCCTCGCGCATCAATCATCTTGGAAGAGGGTCCATTCATTCCCATGAAGGCCTCCTGCTCTGGAAAGGATATGCAGATCCCCAAGGAGACTACCGAAATGTCTGAGATTGAATTCTCTCTATTCAACTTGGATAAAATGATTTGTAAAATCATCCTGGATGTCTGGACTGGACCTTCCCGGTCAAGACTTGAAAAGTGTAGGACGGCCAAGTCCTTGTGGCAAAGTGTATCAGACCTCATGGAGGGATAAGACAGAACAAGTATAAGTCGCCAGCAAGAGGATGGGGCATATATGGGGGTCAGCATTTCTGAAGAAGAAAGTGATGACCAATTTCTCAGTATCAGGGCTCCATTGTCCTTGTCAGAGACTGAAGAAGAAGTTGAGGAAAGCAGTTCTGATGAAGCTGACTCAACAGTCTCTGCCGATATTAAAGGTAACCCTGAACACCAAAGCCAGGAGCAGGTAACTTCTTCCTCATGCCCTCCTCCTCTTGAAGTTCCTGAAGACAGGAACAATTCAGAGGGTAGTCCTTCCAGAGATGCAAGGGATATGGATAGCTTCAATCAAAAGATTGAAAATCTTGATTCCCTTGAGAGTGCCCTTCAGAAGAGCAACTTACTTGTGGAGGATCAAGCTAAGGAGATTGCTCAGCTGAAGACCTTGATGAATCTCCAATTGGAATCCATCAAGGTAAAGGACTCAAAGTTCTCGGATCTAGAGAGTCGTCTAGAGACCGAGAAGAGGATTGTTTCTAACTTTTCCAAGATAGATGCTATCAAAAGAAAAGCAGAAAATGGGTGGATCTCCCAAATCGTTAATTCATGGAGAAATGGGGAAACTGTGATCAGACCCCCCACCCCAAGCAGGAAGGGCACACATCATGCATTCAGGTATGACCATAGGAACAACCATGGTCACTGCAAGAATGATCAGCCCTCATGTGGAAATACCCACAGTGCCAGAGCTGTCATGGCTACCCCGGAGAGAATACCTAAGGCTCATCCTGAGCCCTTTGTATTCTCGGCCTCAGCCCCAACTCATCATGAATCTATCGGAACCAGCTCTCACTGCAGTACTTTCCACCCTAGGACACAGGAAAGGGGGGTCAGGAAACATGTGGTAAGTACCCATGGGGCCTCTGGAAGCGTGCTGACTGAAAGGACGGCACCACCTCCAAGGCCACTTGACACTCACCACATACATTCTTTCCACCCTCCCTTGTGTCATGGTGGAAAAGGCAATTTTGTGAGCAGAACCGGCTTTATCCCGTTTAGACCTAAGATCATGACTACCTCAGTCAACAGATCAGGTCAGAAACGGCGATACAACATTCACGAGTGTTGGTGCTGTGGCAAGGTGGGTCACTTTGCCTTAGATTGCTGGCACAACCCCTCTGTGTCAAGGGCAAGGGGACTTCCACATCCTCGAGGCAATGTTAGTCCTCCCACCAAGATTCCTGAGGGGAGGCATTCCAATTATTATGCTGACAGGAACCTAGGACCCAATACTTATTGGGTTCCTAAGATAAGATAACTCTTTCCTGCAGGGTGGTCTGGGTTCCCGCAATCCTGATGGGAACCGGACAGGAGATGCTCCAAGAATGACGTGGAGAAAGTGTCGAGAATGGGAGCAGTGCTATCATTATAGGCACATGCATACTGACCTCCTGATATACTCTGTGCTGATGATGTGAATGTTACATCTTGTTATCATAGGTAACTGCAATTAGCCTTAAATGTTTGAGCCATAAAGCATAAACAATTCCATATGTGTATATATGTATGTTTACATATCCACACTTAATAATGAATTGACTTCTTTTGAAATTAGATGGTCATATAGAAAAATTATTCACGTATGCTCAGTCACTTAGGGAAGGAGTATAAGTGTAAGATAACCTTCAGTTACATTAGTAGTGATTAGTTTGACATTTTCAGCCATAAGTCCGCCCTCGAAAATTTTGAACCCCTTGGTTGGATTAAGAAACAATTATGCCTATTAAGACTTTCCTACCCTTGACAACGACATAAATTTGGAATCTCAGCGATTTCCCTCAAACTAAATTCCACCATGGTATCATCGCACAAAATTCACCAGTACGAACCAACAGTAGCACAAAAGTATCACCAAATCGTCGAACCAAATTCCGCCATTCCCGACGATCAATATTCAACTATTGCAGTTTCCGTCGAACAAAGCCTTCGGACATAAATATATATAAACCCGCATATAACATCGAACCTAAATCCCGCCGACCCTTCAAATTCCAACGTTCGCCGAGACCCTGTCCAAGCTCCGCAGGAATCCCTTCGACTTCTCCTCCCAGCGGGTTCCTCCTTCAGCACTTCGTGGTGACCTAACGACACCTCCTGAAGACTTCCTCTCACAACCAGGCACTCGTTCAAGCTTCGCCTCGGATCGGCTCGCCGTCTCTCTGGTGAAGCAGCTGGAACTTTCACTGCCTCTCCTCACTAGGTAATCTCCATCTTGTCCCTTACCGTGACTTGAGCTTAATGTAGATTTTGTTCTCACTCTCTTGGTTTCGGAGATCCTAGACTTGGAAATTGGAATTCCCTTTCTTCCTAGTTTGCTATGGCCCCACGGACTACTGCAGGCCTGGTCACTGGATGCGAGCTAGTGAGAACCGGATTCTCCCAGGCCTCGGACGAGTTCCGGAACATAATCATTATGCTCGAGGAAGCGGGACTGACGTTCGTGTTGGAGCACCCGTGCAAGATCTTGGATAAGGAAGTATTGGAGTTATTTGCAACTGCCAAGCTCCGTCACGAAGACACTTCCATCAAGAGCAAGGTTGCTGGGAAGAAGATCAAGTTATCCGCCAGGAAACTGACCCAATGCCTGCGGCTATCCAGTTGTGAGGAAGAAGATTACCTGGAGGAAGAGGATAGAGAAAGGACCCTATCCTTCTGTGGACTGGCCAGGGGGACCAGGTCAATCAAAAGGAAAGACATGAACGAGGAGGGAAAATTGCTGTCTGACATCGTTGGGAAGGCTCTAATCTGCAAACCTGGATCCCACGACCATATTTCAGGGGAAATGTTCAAGATTCTGTTGGCGATCGTCTGCCGAAAGCGGTTCAATTGGGGAGCCATGCTCTTTGAAAGAATTAAAGACACACTCCGAACCCCCAGCTTTGGCAAAATCATCAGCCTCTATCTGAATCAGCTAGACGGAGATACATTCGACATGAGCAAAGGAGTGCCTCTGCACTACTTGAAAAAGATGGACATAAGCATATTCGACCAGTGGGAGCGTCGAATAGGGCAGGTTGCCAGGGAAATAGACCAAGAGAAAGCATCTCCGGCTGAGGACACCAGTGCTCCTGCACATTCTACGGCAGCACCCAGTGAAGTTCCTGACGCACTGATTGCAGGAACTGAGGGGGAGCCTGTACTCTCTTCTGCAAACATCATATCTGATATTTCTCAGATAACTAAAGATGCTGTGGAAACTGTGCAAGAAGACGGTGAGGAGGTGGTGGCAGATGAAGTGGCAGATGTGGAGGAGGAAGTGGAAGATGAGGAAGATATGAATTACCTGGGAGATGAGGTGGCTGATGAGGAGGAGGAAGAGGAAGAAGAGGAAGATGTGAATCATATGGCCGATAAGACTGAGAACATGGAAACTGAGGAAGTGGTGGAAGAGGAAGTAGCTGATGAGAGGATGGAAGTGGTGACTCCTCGGGAAGCTGCTGATGTTCCATCTGAGGAACAAGCTCCTGAGAAATTGGATGCAAGAATGGAGGGGGAGCCCTCTCAGCAACCTTCTGTGAACATTCCGGAACATCCTACAGTGGATGTTGGTATTCCTCCCGTGGAATCTATTCTAGTGTCCATCTCACCCAGTGTTTCTGCTGAGGAGACAAACCAGGGCGTGCCTGATGTTTCTCCACTTCAAGCAAACATAGCAAATCACACTGTTAATTTTGTCCAAGGGATGTTGGATGAGCTTAAGGATACGTTTGAGAAATCCCACAACAAAGTGCTAAAGAGACTGAAGGACTCTGAGGATCTCATGCTCAAGAATGTGGTTCAGATCAACCATAAACTAGATGTGATGGAGAAGAAATTTGATGAAAAATATACAGAGGCAGGCACAGCCGTATCTCTTCTCATGAAAGGACTGAAGAAGAATACTGACGACCTGACAATAGTCAATAAAAATGTTCATGTTGTGGCACAAAACATACAACAATTTGATGCCAACATGGTAACGCTAAACGCAAATCATAAAACTCTGCTGGACGAATTCAGTAAAACTGTGAAGCACATTGATGCATCTCTGCATTACTATGCAAACTCTATAGCCGCCGAAGCCAAAAAGGGGGAGAAAGTGTATAAAGCTAAGATGGCGGGGCTTTAAGAGTTAGTAATTCTAAACTTCGATCAGACCAATAGGTATGCCTTTCAAAACTACCAAATCATAACTGCACCTTTAATCAACTTAATAAATAATAATTGACAAATACAAATTCGATAATTCGAATAGGTACATGTTTGAAACGGCCCACTGGCTGGTAACAGAGGCATCAGGAATACATGTTCCTGTTGCTCCGCCTGAAGATGTGGGTCTTGCTGGTACTGCTGCGGGTGAAATAAGGACTGAAGAAGTACTAATGAGCGAAGCCGAGTCAAAGAAAGCTGCTGAAAGGGCTGAACGAAGAAGGTGGTTTGATCAAGAAGCCCTAGCAAAAGCCAGGAACAAGAGAAAAATTCAAGAAGGGACATCTAGGGAAACGCAAGCTAAAAAGAAGATCAGATTGAAGGAGGATGATGTGAGGAACGAAAAATGGAGTCCTGTATCAACGAGTATTATCTTGGACACATTTTTGTTACAGCAGAGGGGGCAAATAAATCGAAATGATGTATATAGTCAGTACGAATGGGAGCGGCATAAAGAATTTGAAGCTAAACGTAACATATTTTTCAGGATCAACACCGTGGCAGATAAAGCCCCTCCTCCGAGATACTATCCAAAGCCCAAGGAGTACTTTGAGCGACAAAGCAAAAAGTTATTAGCTCAGCAACTTAAAGAAGACATAGCTAAGGATAAAGATCTTTAGGATGTTAGCTTATGTAATTATCACATTTAAACTTTCCTTATCATGTAATCATGTGAACATTTCTGTGTGGATATTCATATTTATATATACATGTGTGTGGTTTATTAATTGACTCTCACATTGATCTGATTACGTTTATTGTTCACTCTTTTGGTTAATGCATATTTTATCTGGAGTGTTGAAATTCATCTTAGCTTAGTAGGATTTTGGCTTCGTCAAATAGGGGAAGATTGTTGGGTATTGTATCCACAATTACCTGGATTTGAGGAAGCCTCCTATCAAGCTAAGATGAATTCACTATGTATTTGATGAATTTCTTCTAGTTGTGCTTGCAGCTATTCATTGCTAAGTACACACCAATGTCAGGGTGCGGTAGGTCAATATACACGGGTCTGTGCAACGTAATCCCTCGTTGAGCAGATCAGTGTGTTGGCTTATGTGTACTCTCTCTATTGGAGTGTACTTATTTCCAAGCACAGGGTCATGAAAGATCATGAGCAGACAAGGAGCAAGGATGGGCCAAAGACCAGCTCACGGGTTGAAAGACGAGAATCGTCTAAGTATAAATCGTCGAGAATCACTAAGTGATTCTCGCCGATTCGTCGAGAATCACTAGTGATTCTCGACGAGTCGTCGAGAATCACTAGATGATTCTCGCCGGGTTGGGCCGGCTGTCTCGACGCAGTCAAAAATTTCTCTAAGGCAGAATCGTCGAGAATCACTAAGTGATTCTCGCCGATTCGTCGAGAATGACTTTGCATTCTCGACGATTCGGCGAGAATCAAATGTGATTCCCGCTGATTCTCCCTGGCCTCTATAACCTGTGCAGCCAGAATTCGCCAAGTAGAATTCGGCGAGAATCATAAGTGATTCTCGCCGATTCGTCGAGAATTACCTACGATTCTCGCCGATTTTGCCTTGGGCGATTTTTCCGAATTCCTGGACCGGTCCATGTTACCTGCAGCTATTTGAACCGGACTTTGGTCTTTGCTTTGGTGGGGCCCACAATGGTCATCTCCATGACCTATTGTATAAATACACAGGTATTTGTGTATAGTGGTTCACAGATACAAAATACGAAAGCTGAGCCGCCGACTAACCCTAAAATCGCGAACCAGCTCCGCCTCCGTCGCCGCCGCTCGTGCAGTGGTCACCGTAGCTGATCTCGATCTCCTCCAGATCCCCGGTGATAGAATCCAAGTCTTGCACAACGTCTCACGCATCTAACAGGAGATCTTTTGTCTCTTAATTTGAGATAGGGAAATCCATCCCCGTCCGAATCGATCGAGACGATCGATCCTAGTGTGACCGTTGGAAGACCTTGCCGACTTCGCTAAGAAGATTGAATCTCTAGTGCATCGCTGCTGTTTTCAGTTGTCGCCGCCAACACCGAGAGCCTTGCCGCCGCCCTTTGCCGCCGCTGGTCTCGGGGAGATTGTCTCCAAGAAAGATCAAGGATTGTGGACTTTTCGTTGCCTACAAGAACAAGTAGTCTAAGGAAAAGGGACACCTAGATCTTCAAGTTGTTTGTATTTCTTATACACTCCAATTTCTTTTTCATTATAAAGGAACATTTGGTTCCTAGTTGTAGTGTTGGGTGCAACCCGTGTTGTGGGAGTGTTGACCCCTATGTGTGGAAGGGTTCCTTTCGATAGTGCAAGGATTGGATTTCAATCCTGTTGGTGAAGTGACCGAGTCGTCCCTTGTTGGGAGATTGGTCGAAGGGGGAAAGTGGACATACCCAAATCGGGGAACCACTATAAATTGCATGTGTTATTTTCTGTGTTGTGTGGTTTGTTTTGATTCTGCAGGTACCGTTTTTAATTCAGCAAAAGCGACAAAAGTCACCAATCCCCCCCCCCCATAGGTGAAGGTAGTTGACACTAGGTGAACTTACAGTTACCTTTTCGAGGGCGAGGAGAGTTTCTTCAGGGAATTTATCTTTGATGTTGGCTTCCACGAGTGTATCTGTTGCAGCATTCTCTAGTCGAGAAAGATGATCGGCTGCTAAATTCTCTGCGCCTTTCTTATCTCGGATCTCTAAATCAAATTCTTGTAATAAGAGAATCCAACGTAATAAACGGGGTTTTGCATCTGCCTTAGTTAGTAAATATTTTAAAGCAGAATGATCCGTAAAAACTATAACTTTTGATAGCGTGATATAAGATCTAAACTTATTAAATGCAAATACAATTGCCAGTAGTTCCTTTTCCGTGGTGTGTAATTAGTTTGTGTGGATGTGAGAGTTTTACTTGCATAATAGATAGGATGAAAATATTTGTCTACTCGTTGTCCTAAGACAGCTCCTACCGCATAATCACTCGCATCACACATGATCTAAAAAGGAAAGGACAAGTCTGGGGCTACTAAAATAGGAGAGTTGATAAGTTTGTCCTTAATAATATTGAATGTTACTAAGCATTCACTATCGAATATAAATGGGGCTTCTTTTTCTAATAAATGAGTTAACGGTTTTGTCATTTTAGAAAAATTTTGAATGAACTGTCTATAGAAACCTGCATGGCCTAAAAAACTTCGAATAGATTTTACATTTGTTGGAGGAGGAAGTTTTTCATTTATTTCTATTTTGGCCTTATCGACCTCGATTCCCTGGGAAGAAATTTTATGACCGAGAACTAAACCTTTGCGAACCATAAAGTGGCATTTCTCCCAGTTCAACACAAAATTTGTGTCTTCACTGCGTTGAAGAACACGAGCGAGGTTATCTAAATACGTATGGAATGAGTCTCTAAATACGGAGAAATCATCCATAAACACTTCCATAACGTCCTCTACTAACTTGCCGAAAATAGCTTGCATACATCTTTGAAATATAGTTGGCGCATTACAAAGTCCAAACGGCATTCGCCTATAGGCGAAAGTACTAAAGGGGCAAGTGAACGTAGTTTTCTCTTAGTCTTCAGAGGCTATAGGAATTTGTAAATACCCTGAATAACCATCGAGAAAACAATAATATTAGCGTTTGGTACTACCGTTATACCGCCCTTCTTAGGGATGACTTGTACGGGACTAACCCATGTGCTATCTGAGATTGGATAGATAATTCCTGCGTCTAATAATTTCATTACTTCAGCTTTTATGACATCCTTCATATTAGGATTTAAACGTCATTGGGGCTGGAAAGATTTACGAGGGTTATCTTCCAAAAATATTTTATGCATACAAAAAGATGGGTTGAGTCCTTGGATATCGGAAATTTGCCATGCTAATGCATGGCGATGTTGTTTTAACACTTCTATTAATTCAGACATTTTATTATAATTTAATTCGACAGAAATGGTAACAGGGAGTTTAGATTTGGCTTCAAGGAAAACATATTTTAAATGTGCGGGAAGTGTTTTCAGCTCGAGGGTTGGTGGTTTTTCATATGAAGTTGGAGTTTTTAGAGTCGTAGAAGTTTAGTATATAAAAGGTTCTAAAGGGTCATCGGTAGGCATTTATTGTGAAAGGGGTAAGTCTTCCAAGTCCGATTCTTCTACAATTATTGAAAGTAAATCAGAATAGGGAAAACAATTTTCCTCAAAAGAGGCTTCCGCAAAATAACAGGAATCGTCGTTTATTAAAGAATTTTTCATAGAGGGATCTATATCGATAGTAACCTCGTCATCTCCTACTCGTAACAGAAGTTTACCGTTACTTATGTCTATTATCGCGCGAGAGGTTGAGAGAAAAGGACGACCGAGAATTATGGGAACATCGGCTTCTTTCTCTATATCAAGTATAACAAAGTCTACCCGGAAGATTAACTTGTCTATTTTGACCAGAACATCCTCTACTATCTCTATTGGATATTTAATAGAACGATCTGCTAACTGGATGCTCATTTTAGTTGGGCTGGGGTTACCTAATCCTAGTTTTTGAAAGAGCGAGTAGGGCATTAAATTTATGCTAGCACCTAAGTCTACTAACGCATCTTTTATTAATAGATTACTTAAGAGACACGGGATGGAAAATCGTACCAGATCGTTTAATTTTTTGGGTAATTTATGTAATAAAACGGCTGAACACTCAGCGTTAAGGAAAACTCTCGAAATATCATCGAGTTTCTTTTTATTTGAAAGTAACACTTTTAAATATTTTGCGTATTTAGGCATCTATGCTATTTCCTCGCAGAAAGGTATATTGATTTGAATTTGTTTTAGCATTTTTAGAAAGTTTTTATATTGTACACCTTCTCGCTCATCTTTTAATTTGGATGGATAAGGTAAAACAACATGTGGGGAAGAAATTCGCGGAGGTTGAGGAGGCAGAGACGTAACAGGAAGTGGTGTAGGAAGGCTAACCTTAGCTTCTTTTTCTACCCTAAAGGGTGGTGGTAGCTCCCTGCCACTTCGTAGTTTAACGGTGTGTCAACTTGATGGGTTACTAGAATGGCCAGTATCCCGCGGATTTGGTTCCGTATTTCCTGGCAAATTACCAGGTTGGCGTTCTGATAGCATTTTTGATATTGTCCAATTTGTGTTTCTAAGTTTTTAATTGATCCGGTCAGGTTCCGGATATTGGACTCATTAATACTGACATATTTCGTGAATATGTCTTCTATCAGGGTTGGCCTAAATTGGTGCGGTTGTGGTGGTGGTCTTTATGGTTGTGGGGGTTGCGGTGCAAATCCACTTGGATTTGCAATCGGAGGGCGTTGAGCATTATTGGGGTTGCTCCATGAAAAATTAGGATGGTTCCTATATCCTAAATTATAAGAATTATTATTTAAGTTAATATTAGGATTATAGGAAGGTCTATAAGAGTTCCCTATATATTCGATTTCTTCAATTACATTAATATTCAGATTCCAAGTACTTGTGGCGGAGGAAGCAGCTATTCCTGCCAATTGTTTAGTTAAATTTTCTACTTGGAGTGCTAAAGTAGAAGAAGTGTCGAGCTCATAAATCCCAGCTTGTTTAGGGCGTGACCTTGGCACATTCTGTTGGTACGCATTCATGGTCATTTCCTCAAAGAGGGTTTGAGCGGCCTCGGGGGTTTTGTTATTGAGCGTGCCCCCAGCGGCAGCATCAATGGCTTGCCTGGTTTGAATATTCAAACCATTATAAAATATTTGTACCTGGAGCCAAGTTGGCAGTGCATGATGTGGACACCGACGTAAATATTCCTTAAAACGTTCCCAAGTCTCATAAAGAGAATCAGACTCATTTTGCACAAAGGAAGAAATATCCGCACGCAGACGCGCGGTTTTTGCAGGTGGAAAATACTTTGTAAGGAATTTTTCGGTCATTTCAGCCCAAGTGGTAATAGATCCTCTAGGGAGAGAACCTAGACACTGTTTGGCTTTCATTTGTAGCGAAAAAGGAAATAAGCGAAGATGGATGGCATCATCAGTGACGCCATTTATCTTAAATGTGTCGCATATTTCTAAGAAGTTGGACAAATGCGTGTTTGGATCTTCGTCGGGCAATCCATCAAATTGAACAGAATTTATAATCATTTGGATTATACTCGATTTAATCTCTAAGTTGTTATTGGCAATTGTTGGACGAACGATACTAGACCCGGTGTCATCTAAATTGGTTCATGCATAATAAGACATGGTCCTTTGGGGGACCACCTCTGGCATTTTTTGTTGTTCTGATGTCATTTCTTGTACGTGTGAGGTACCTACGGACTCTTCTAGATTTAATACGAGCTCTTGATTCAGAGATCGGAGGCGTCTGCGAAAGGTGCGATCGATTTCAGGATCAAGTTCAAGAGTTAAATCAGATGGAGTTCTGCGGGTCATACACTAAAAAATACTTTTTGAGAAAAACAAAAATAAGTAAAAAAAACTAAGTTTAACACATGAAAAGACTTAAAACAGAAAAGAACTAAAAATAGGTTTTTTATATAAAACAGGTATTCTATAAAACAGGTTTTATAATAAAAAGCAGTTTTTATTATAAACTAATTTTTTAAGAAGAAAAGTTTTATATAAAATACGTTCAAATAGTTTTTAGGTTTTTTTTTTTAGAATTTATTAGTGGTTAATAAACGTGTTAATAAAAAGTTAGTTTTTATAAAAACATTTTTAATTCAGGGAATTTTATGTTTGTTTTATTTTTATAAAAACTAAGGTTTTAAATAACAAGAAAAGAAAAGATAAAATTAATAGCGTTCTTTTATTTTCAAATATTAACACATATAAACAAATCCCCGGCAATGGCGCCAAAAAGCTTGAAAAGTAAATTTTGTTTTAAAGAAAATAGATTTGGTGTTATATAATCTTTTACGTATATAAGTCTATCTCTTTTTTACTTACTTATATCCTGTGGATTAAGGCAAGAGTACCTATCGTAGAGGAGTATAGTATTTTTTTAGAAAATATCAAGGTCATATTTTTCCTGGGATCGGTGTTAATTATTCTACTTTTTAGAACTGACTATTATCTTATCAAACGAACGGAGTGAAGTTTATATTTAAAAGATAGAAAAATATATACACGTGATTTTATTAAGATAAGGACTCAGAAGGTAGTTCTTGATTTCAGAAGTACTTTGAGAGAATATTAATTCAGCTATTAAAGAATAACTTTATTTCTTAATTTCCAAACTTAAGGAGAGGGTCCCTTTGATAGCATCACTTACTCGAAAGTACGACCGAGGAGGCTTGTGTTTAAAATGGGTTAACGTAAACGTAGTGTCTCTTCACCTGGTATATGATCAATTAACAGAAAACCCAAGTTAGGATAACTAGAAAGTAGAGTTGAAATAGTTGAAAATAATATCCAGCCCAGAGCTCATCTTGATAAAGTGCTAAGGGTTCTTAGCTTCTTCTCAGGATGGGGGAGGTATAAAGTACAGAAAATTATATCTACCTATCTATCTTAATCCAGGACTTAAGCTTTCGCTTCGCCTTTCATTCGGGATAGGGTAGTAAAATCTAAAATATTGAAAAGCTTTCGTACTATCTTAATCCAGGTAATAGGCTTTCGCCTCGCCCTTCATTCGGGATAGTATGAAATAATAAGGTTTTGAAATTATTTTAAAAGCAGTTTCTGCGTTATCTTAATCCAGGACATAAGCAGACCTTCGTCTTTCATTCGGGATAGTATGAAAAAATTAAAGGAAAGTAAAACTGAAAATAAAGCAGTAAAGTACTCACAATTGAGATTGAAAGAGTCTATTTTATAAAGTCCAAAATTATTACAACTTTCTAAAAAGCTAAAAAGAAAGCTTAAAAAATTACAACTTACAGAACTTTTGAATACTTGAAAGCTACTACCAGTTCCTTGTCAGAGAGCTGGGGAGTCCTAACAGTTCTTAAGGAAGCTGCTGGTGTTCGAATAATTCTACTCAGCCCTGCCCCTCTATTTATAGAAAAAATGCTTTTGGAAAAGCACTTTTGGAAAAGTTGCCAACCAGCTTATGGAAAAGCTGCCAAACATCTTTTGCAAAAGCTGAAAATCAACTTGTGGGACAGCTGGCTATTGGACAGCTTGACACGTGGCAGTTTTTAATGAGCCGACAGCTGATTTGGTGGCAGGATAAGGATGGCGGGTCGGGCTGGCAGGTCGAGCAGGCGGCTTGGAATTGAACCCGTGACTTCATAAAATTCTACTTAGCTCCAACTCCACTAGGCCAGCTGATTATTTTTGCATAAACACAAACACATTATAAATATAAACTATATATGATTTAGTAACTTTATATTTTATATTTTATTTTAATTAATAATATATACATTTAAACTTTATATTTTATAGATTATTTTAATTTTATTTAATAGTATTTTAATTAATTATTTTAAACTCACTAAAGCTCCCCTTAACTTTATATATATTATTTATAATTATTTTATACATTATTTTATAAAACATATATTTTTTTATATATTTAATATATATACATATAAGTCATATTATATTTTATATTTAATATTATAAATAATTATAGTTAACTTAAATATATTACTTCTAATTTTATACATAACTTATATATATTTTTCTTTAACTTTAATATATTCATTTTTGTGATAATATATTATTACTTTCTACATAATTTTATTTAAAGAAGAAAATTTAAAACAAATCATTTATTCCTTAATTTACATAAACAATTCCTTATTTACGTACAAAATGATATTCAAAATATACTAATAAATGAGTATTAATTATCACTCATCTCCTGTCAAATTGTAGCGAGGGGACACAAGTGTCATATAAAAATCTGGGAACTGTTGAGTAATTCTACTTACACAAAAAACTATTATCTAATTGAAAAATCATTTAGGGTTTGTTAACTAATTTAGAAAGAAAGGAGACTACTTGCAATTATGGGAAGAAGATTACTTGCGCTAATAAAGACAACTACTAGCGATTAAAAGAGAGGTTGAAACGATGAAAAAGAAGTAGCACTCGACCGTGAATCACCTAGGCATAAGTTAATCAAAGATATGATAACAAATCTAATCTTATTAAATTAAAGGTCCTTGACCGTGGAGGTTCCCAAAGCTTGAACACGCTTCTCTCGAAGTTGTGCCCAATAAAGTTTAGGAAGGTTCGACCAAACTCTCATCTGTATTCGAAGGCCTAAAGCTCTCCTTAAGTGGTGAACCCCGCTATTGGATTTCACTCCAATCCAGGAGATTTAATGTCTGCCTCTCTCGAGGGGTGCGTGCAACTCTCTTTACTCTTGAGTGTTCACTTCAAACTATGAACCTCTCGGCTAGCTAAGTGTGAAAACCTAGATGGAAATTATATATCGATGATATAATTCCAAACATGATTATTCGAGAGTAAATTGAAGGCTTAAACCTTAAAAAGAGAAAGTAAACTAAAGCATCATAACTTAATCAACTCAACCTCAGATCATCAAGATCGATTGCTATGAGGATTTAGTAAATCATGGTGAAGTGGGGGAAGAGAGAGGGTTAGTGGAAGTTCATGAAAAACAAGGTGAAAGAGAAGAGAAAGAACACTTTTTATTAATCTAAAAGAGAGATTACAAACTTGGAGAAAATGAAATTACAATTGCATGAAAGTTAAAACTAAGCTATCACTAACATTTAAACTACCAAAAGAAGCTAGAAACTATTACAAGGAAACACTAAAAGTTGGAATTAAAAAGCATGAAATAATAAGGAGAGAGAAGAAGAATAATAAAACAATATGAAATGAAAAGACAGCACCTCCCTATCACCCAAAAACAACTCCCAGACACAAGGGGGGCTACTGAATTTATAGAATTTTTCTGGCTCAGTCACGCCCCCCTGACACGCCCGGAAAGGGCATGTCAGGTTCGACGCTGACTTCTAGCAACAACTTCTGGCGGGAATGATGATTGCTTTGCACGTTGGTCGACACGCCCAGGGACGCGCCCGTGTAGGGGGGGTGTGTAAGGCACGTCACATCAGGAATCTTGGTCTGAAATCCGTAAGTCATCGGAAAAGGTGCAACACGCCCCAGGGCCACGCCCGTGTAGGGGGGTATGTCACGTATGGGTTGAAATGTAGCAACGAACATTCTTTAATGGCGGATTGGCCTTGGATCCTAGAGGAACACGCCCATGGTACATGCCCAGGGAGGGCGTGTTCGGGGGCCGTGTCAGGACAAAATCTCTGAAAATGGTCTCTGACAGCATTCTTCCTCGGGATCGATCTACACGCCCAGGGTACACGCCCATGGGGGGCGTGTTATGAGGGCGTGACACATGATATTGGAAGAAAATCTTTAAGAACCTGAGAAAAAAAGTAAAAAACATTAGTGGGAACAAAATATACTAAAGGAGGTTGGATCAAAGGCTTATAAAAAATGAATTGTACATAAAAAACTAAAAAAAATACCTTAATAATTAAAACTACAAAACGTATTATCAAGATGATTGAGAGATCCTGCGAGATCTATATTGTATGCTCTTTGGAGCCGAGATTTGGAGAAGTGCCTTGTCTAACAAGTTGTTAAAAAGGTGTGAGTGATAGTGGACATACTCATAATCTGGGGAACCACTATAAATCATGTGTTTGTTTTTTGTGATTGCCTTGAAAGCAAAATATAACTAAATCACAACACACCAAAAGAAAAGATTATCATAAAAGACAAATAAACCTATTCACCCTCCCCCCTCCCTCTAGGTGTTAGTTATCCTTGAAACTAAAGACTTTCAATGCCAACACCTTCAATTCCTATGCACTCTTCTTTCATACCTACTTGTTCGACGAGGTTGCATTTGGGGTGCTTAGAGCCTCCCCTACTTTCTATTTTCCCTTTCGTGAAGGGAGGACCTCCCTGGCACTCTCTGATTGCCTCCTAACCAGCAGATATTCTAAATTTATTTATTTCAACAACTTTTACACCACGATATGGAGAAACAAAAATTTTTTTATATTATGCCCCACGTCACAGTGGAATGTACATTAAAGATTCGGGTTCCTGCTCCCGAGTCCTCCTTTCATGGTTCTGGGAGGTTGGAAGTCAGGCTATTGTTGGAGAATTTCCAAAACCTCCTCCATCAAGACCCTAATTGTTGGAACCCAAAATTGGCCCCAATGAGAGTTCGTACACTAGGGTGCAGCTAATACCTACTTCTCCCAAACCCAGACCCCCTAATAGCCATAAGGAATGAAGAAACTGACCCTAGGCTACAGCACAGAGGTCCCTCCACTAACCCGAAAGATCTTAGAGCGCTTCCCCACCTTAGCCAAGTGCTGAGCTAAGGATACCTCAGAAAGCGCTGCAAGACTTCAGAAAATGAGAAAGCTTCCCTTCTTATGTATCCTAGGGGTCTATTTAAAGATTTCCAATATCTGGTCTGCCAACATCCAAATTCCGCTGTTCTGAAGAGCTAAACGCATACCTCTAAGGGCACATAGGTAATTTTGCCCCAAGCATTGAGTGGATATGAATCACTCATCGTCGGAATCCAAAAAGCATTTAGTGAAAAAGCCTCACTCAATGTCGGAAGCCAAAGGGCGTTGAGTGGAGAAGCGTCACTCAATGCTGGAAGGCAAAAGGCATTGAGTGGAAAAGCATCACTCAACTCCAAAAGCCAAAATCCAAAAGGCGTTGAGTGAAGAAACCTCATTCAATGCCGAAAGCTGAAGGGAGTTTAGTGGAGAAGCATCACTCAATGTAGGAAGTCAAAAGACGTTGAGTGGAAAAGCATCACTCAACGCTGGAAGCCAAAAGCCAAAAGGCATTGAGTGGATAAACCTCACTCAATGCCGAAATCCAAAGGGCATTGAGTGGAGAAACATCACTCAACGCTGGAAGCCGAAGGGCGTTGAGTGGAGAAGCATCACTCAATGCCAACTCTGAGGGCCTCCGGCCTCCCCGGGCGCAAACCTTCACACAAGCACGAGGCGGGAACCTTTCAGCCTAATCCACTTGCCTAACCCAATTAGCCTAAAGCCTACCCAAACTTGGGTCCCAGGCCCTTTGAACCCACTCGGCAAATATAGGGTTGTACACAATCCCCGTTCTTTACGAGTTAGTTCAATGCTCGGAAAGAAACTTCCAACCCCCAATATTCGATGAGTGCATGCTGACCTAGAGGAGAATCTTTTTGAGGGCCCTAGCACAGCCTTATAAATATATGTCACTGGGGCTGTACTCAGGTCATCGTCGTCGACACTGCCTTTCGCTTGAGCTTCTGTATGCCTTTCGAAGATGTATTCTAAATGTGTCGTGAAGCCACTCTCGAAAGAGGTCCAGGACCGTCTAGTCGCCGCCCAGGAAAGAGCCCTTACCAATTATATTGGGTTCGCACCCTGGCTCGTGGGAAAGAGACCAGCTGACTCTTCCTACCGCCGAAAAAAGGCTAAGTAGGTCTGGCAGGACCATTCCAAGGGCGTACCAGCTATGCAAACTCCGACCCCGACCCGCGAAAACCCTCTCGCTCTTGTGGTGGTATTTCTCCAATTTTTGACTTGAAAACCCCCAAAGCGGGCTCGTCGAACTGATTTACTATCCTTTTCACAGGTGACAGTCCTAGAAGGCAAAGATCCTCATAGGGTCTCAGCGATGGTCCCCCCGAAACACCCGGCTGATCCCACGGCTTCTCCTAGTAATACTCTTGTTTTGGTTCTCTCTACTGTCTGGCTTATGCATTCCTATAATTTCTTGGCTTTCTGTAGGTTCCACTCAGGGCATCATCCACCCGAGTCCCAGGACCTCTACTGCTGCAAGCCCTGTCATTCCAGCCCATGATCCTCCCCTCTCGCTTGAGAGGGTTATTGACAAGAATCCTGCTCTCGCATCCAGTTCCCTCCTTTCTGTCATGGAGGAAGCTGTCCCCTTACCTTCGGCCGAGACCTATATGCCAAAGCAGGACCCACGCCCTTCAGGATGGGGAAAACCACCCCTCTCGCTCTTTAGAAAGCCTTTCAAAGGGTGGCTTGAGAGCTCTCGCTGACCTTCAGGTAATCTGAAACTTTATTTTGTTTTTTGCCTTCTTGTTGTCTCTGACATCGTCCCTCCCCATGTCCTAGGGATGGTGAGGAATCGCCTGGTGAGGATGAAGAAGTGGTCTCCCCACCGCTATCCCCAAGCGAAATGCTGAGATTTCTTGAAGCCTCTAGTGACGCCAAGGATAAAAGGGAGAGGGTGGCTGGAGTCATGTCCAAGCTTGTCTAGATGCGGCGAGAAGACTCCCTATAGGAGAGTGCCTTCCAAGAAAAGATGGGACGGTGACTAGCTATGATCGAGCAGGACTATGCCCATCTCCTTGGCGAGACGGATCACCTGAGAGGCAGGAACGGGGAGAATTCCCCCGGGAGGCATATCGCATGGGCCCGGGACCAGCTAAACCTAATCCACCATTAGCTTAGAGCTGTGACGGCTTACCACTACCTATGAGTTCCCCGGAAGATAGGGAGGGAAGGTCGGTGCCATTGGCGGTGGGATCAATACTAAGTCATGAGGGTTCTCGCCTCTTCTTTCCCTAAACCCTAGCCGTCCTATCTCGCTTGTACCTGTTTATGCTTGTAATAAATCTGTAATAAATTTGAACATTTTGATACTCTATTTAATAATTTTGTTATGCCTCTCGCCCGGCAAGAGTCCTACTATTTCTTAATCTTATTCTTTCAGGTCGTCCTATCCTGCTGAATATCTAGTCCTTGCCCTACTTCTTTCTATATATTTGTTTTGCTCTTACTCTGGGACCCCTCCTGAAGGCATTTTCCCTCTGTAGGTACACGAAGCGATGATGGGACCGGATGAAAAATGAAACATCGGCTTGTATAAAAATTGCTTTCCGCACTTCCGCCATTTAGGAAAAATGTCATGATTACGGCATATTTTTTCTATAAATAGGCAGACTCACCAACTGCATTTACTTCCATTTGATACCCCAACTTCGTCTTCCTTCCCCCTTTTCTCTCACTACTTCTACAGCGTGAACCTTCTCGCGATCCTTCTCTCTTTTTCCCTTTCCGCCAACTCACTAGATGTCGAGCGAAACCGAAGGCCGGACCAAATGTGTGAAAAGCTTCCTTGAGCACAACTTCCCCCTTCCACCTGACCGAGACTTAATATGCCTCCATAGTGGCAGACTACATCTCGGCGGGGATTGTTTCATGCAACCCTAGAAGTGAGGACAAGGTTAACTTCCTACCAGTTGGGGAGCTGTCCATTCTGCTGGACCATTAAAAGGTATGGCTCCGCCTCCCCCTCTGGTCGGAGTTGCGCTAGGCCCTTCGATACTATGGGGTGGTGCCGGCCCAGCTCAACCCCAACTCTATGGTGTTGTTGGCGGCTTTCTCCTGCTACATGCGTGTGGAAAGGATCGAATTCAACCTTTCCATCTTTCGCAAGTAGTTCAACTTCCGCGCCAAAGGAGGGGTGTCTACTTCTCGGACCAGTCAGTGAAGACCAGCGGTCTCGCCAACAAAAATCATGACTGGGCCTAGAAGTTCATCTTCATCTCGGGGAACTTCGGAAGCATACCCCTCTTGCTAGTTCAATATGACGAGACAACCTATAGGCCTCCGGCACTGGGGGCGCGATACCACCCTCCTCGATTTCTTTGGGACCAAGAGCTTCGACGCGAAGTTCTTGCGGCGGGATGTCGACTCCCTTCTGCCAGTTCCTGCCGGTGAAGGTACCATTCCGCTTTATCCATTCAACTTTCTTTAAACTTTTAAGACTAACCTTTATGGCTTTCGCAGCGCAGCAGGAGATTCCCCTCAACCAGCCATTTAACGAGGCAAGGGGTTCCGCCGCAACCCTACACTACAACAAATATGGACATCAGCCACGTTTTTAAGAGTCTTTGGCGACATTTTTCAAACGTTGCTAAAGTTTTCGTAACGTTTTTAGAAACGTCGCATAAGCGTCGCGAATACAAGCGTCACCAAAAGTATTAGCGACGTTTGCACTTCTCGTGTCACCAATACAGTGATTACATTAGCGACATTTACAGTTATAAACGTGGCAGTAATTATCCACATTTTAGAATATAAAGGTGGCAAGCTTTAGCCACATTTTCCTATAAAAACACTGCAACCTTTAAAATTGTTTTGGCAACGTTTATTAAAAAAATGCCGCCCATATTTTTTAATATAAAAAAATTAAATTTTAATATCCTAATACAGTTGAATAGATTAAGCAATGCAAACTGAAAATATACATTTCATATTAACCGTGTTTTATTTTACAATATAAAAACAAAATTAGTCCATGAATTATAAAATTTTAACAAGAAGATTTATGTTCCCATAAAGAGTACACATAAGCTTGTGCATCATAACCATGACCATCACGAGAACCAAAATGCGGATTCCACCTCCCAAAAGTCTTGTTGTGACTTGCGATCATGACCATATAATCCATATTTCAGAACTTAGATATATCCTGCAATAAAATAATTTAATCATTACAAATATTGTATCAAATAAATTGGACAGTAACAAAAATCTGCTTTATGTATATCTACATACATCAAAAAACAAAGGTTAGATAGCTTATCTTTGTAAAACTACCCCCACATTAAGGAATTCACTTAGCATAGTGCACTTAATATAAATCTTGACCTTTACACCTATAATCAATTAGCTTCAGCTTGTATGAATTGGGTTTTAATAATAACTCCCATTTAGCATGTACAACTTATTTAACAAAACTTATATTCATTAAATATTAGCCAATGTAAGTACACTAATAAATTCACATTTTTACTATTGATGACACTATCTAATGCTTATCACCCAAACTAAAATTAATTTATCTTAACCACATCATTGTAGTCATAAAATCCATCTGACCACATTAAACAGGCTTATGCAACAAATGGAAATACAAAACTCACTATGAGACATTCTTTGAATAATTTCATGTCAGGCCGAGGGAACATCTTAAATCCATAGAGGAATATCTTTTTGAAATACCCCCATCTCTAAAGTTCGTGCAAGAAGGTAGGACTTATGATTATGGTAATAGAGATGACAGTGAAAATTTGGAGAAAGTTTAATTCTAATGAATTTATAGATAGAAAAAATTCGTATGCTTGTTTGAGTGGAAATGCTAAATGATAAAAAGGGGAAATATATGAGTTTGAACTTCATTGTTCACTCCTTATTTAGTGAAATACTTTACAATGAATCATAGCCGGACAACTAAAAGAGAATTCAAGATTGGGATTTGATGAAGAAAAAGAACTCCTCGTAAACTTTTACCCACTGAATACAAACGTATTTTATTTTGGGAGATAAAAAAAATTTTACAAGGGGTATGATCTACAAATTAATATGTTAAAATATAAAATTCCTCAGTTACTCGTGTATTGATCCCCCCTCTAAACTTTTAAACTCTTGAAATATAATCTTGATAATCATATCATCGGGAATATACTATCCTACTTAAAAAACTAAATTGCAAGAAAATAAATGCACAAATAAAAATGTACAACACCAACAGTGAATGAAATATGAATAAATTAGTAGAAATAGCCATAAGTGGTCATCTGACTACATCAGTTGAGGTAGGGGAGAGGCCCAAGAATGCGTATAATACCAAATTATTGTTGTCCCCGACATAGGCATGACACCATTGTTAACATAGAACTAGGTCGAACATCTCACTTGAGATTTTTTTGTTTCACATAACCCCTTTAGGCTTCCCAATTTTGGAAAGAGAGAAGATAATAACGTTGAAATGATTGTTGTTGATGATAGTTGGGCTTTCATCTTGTGTGGAGAGTTATTGGGTGATGATGGGGATGTTTAAGCAAGGATGAAAGAGGAGTGAGGGGGAATGAATGCTCATGATCAAGTACTTTGAATCAGATTGATAAAACACAAGGATAAAATGTATTGCTTTTCCTTATAACTCATTTCTCAAATATTCATTCCGCAAAAATAAAAAAATGCAAAAGGCTCCAAACAAATGACAAAATTACAGTCTCTGGTGTGTTTAGGGGTTGATGTGGTTGGGCAGGAGGTTTCAATGTGGCGGGCTGATGGGAGTTGTGCTAACGGTCTCTTTTGTACTAACAAATAAGGGGAAGGGGGTGGAACGAAGTTATCTAGCTGAAAGAGACATCAATTAATTCAGATCCTACTACAAGGAGACAAAACAATGGATGGTTGGAGTTGGGTGTGTGTAGTCTCATGGGTCACAAATGGATTTGCAAATGCACAGGACAACTTAATTCCGATCATCATACATAGTTGCACAGGGCTACATATCTTATAATTATTAATCATTTTGTTTTGGGCTATATATATTAATAAACATTTAATATGTAGGGGCATGTATGTTCCTTTAAACTACCAAAGAATAATCCAACTGTGCTATATTTAGGATTATTATGGTTTATGACCGGTGAAAATGTGAAACTGTGGAAGTACATATAGTGGTGATGGTTAACATGAATTTGGAACTTCAATGGTAGTCTTTTTAGCCTGAATTCCACTTAATGAAATTTTTGTGTTCATGGTCAAAAGTTTGGCCAGGCATGCATGATTGTGGTTGTGTTTTGGCCTAAACATCATTTTAGTAAAATAGTGTATGTGGCCACATCTACCCTAACACTACTTATGTTTTCATAACTATGTTCACAACCACCGTTGAAGTTGAATGTTTTGGCATGGGTCATGTTGAACATCTACACATATAGCATTCATGATCTAGGTGTTAAAACTTTGAATGTTTGTTGCATTGTCAAGCAGCATAATACAACCGTCTACTTTTTTTGAACTTTATAGCTTAGGTGAAGCTCAATGAATGTTTGGGGTAATATCTAAATCAAAAAGGTATCTAAATCATAAAGGTACAATTGCAATAGCACTAGAAATAGAACTAAAGATAGTTGCAAGATTATTATTTAATACCTTGAAACACTGGATTTGTCTAGTAACAGGTTAAGATAATATGTTAATCTGAACAAACTAATCCCAAAAATTATATAATATTTTAATATGTGCAAACAGTCAATGTACAAATTGAAAAACATGCTCATTTTTACATGACCATGTTCAGGGTGGACTCCCGTATTTTGTTCCGTAGGAGCCGTATCCTCAGGATTAGACTCAGTATTTTGGTTTGATCTAGAAATAGTATTCACCATTTTTGTAAGCTACAAAAATATTAAATAAAATGTATTAGACTTTGATAAAATATTACTAAAATTTAAGAAAAAGTATTATAGGTGGACTAATCGAATATCAATTATACCTAATTCGTAGATAGATAAACCCCAGGCCCCATAGATGTTCAAGAACAATCTTCCCTAGAACTTTGTCGTGACATGACATTCACTAGACAATCTATAGTTTTTTGCATATTCGTCACTTGGAGTTTCAATTGATCAATCTCTCGCATGTCCCTTGATTTTATAATGCCAGACATATTTGAATGATGTGATAAATCAGGATACACTTGAATGGTCGTGACACCAGATCCCATGGTCCGACAACATCCATAATTCTCTGGTCCAATTGTAGACCGAAAAGTAGCCTCATGGATTTCACCAATCTGTGTATCAAGAGGACATTGTGACATCTGCTCAGCTATCGCCTTTTCTAAAGCAACCTAAATATAACAATTCAGTCACATAGAGATAATTTAGATAATATTTGAATTTCAAAAAAATACAACCAAGAACAAAACATTCATACATTTTTTGATATAGCATAATCATCCACCAAACTATTTTCTTTTGCTTTGCTTGTACGACTATTTATGTATAATTCAAGATGCGTTGGCTCCTTTCCCAATTCAACAACCTTAACAAAAAATATTTCAACATTTTTACTATAAAGAATAAGAATAATAAATAGTACATACCACACTATTTGACATACCAATTCTTTCCTCCTATTAGCGAGACTTATCCTACCCAAAGCATGTGCGCCAATTTGATTACTTCGGCATGCTTTATTTTTTTCACTAATGCTCTACGACATCCAAAAAATTAACAATATGTAAAAAATATAGAAATGTAGTAAATTGTAGCACCAAAACTTGATATGTAAAAAATATAAAATGTATCAAAATGCATAACTAAAAAGCCAAATATTACCTTCCCCTTCACTGAGTACCAATATGTCACCATATCAACAAATTCACTTACAGGCATGCTTTTAGGACCACCTCGGGCAATAACGACCTCAGGAGTGTCTGATGGTCGGTAAAATAAACTTTTAAATTTTGCCTTATTGTCTTTAAATCTTTCACCTAGGAGATGCATGATATGTTTCTTATCAGACTCGTAAACATCAAACTGTTGTTGCATCAGTAAACACGAATGTTAATAAATACAAATTATTATGTTGATGTAGGATAACTTGAAAATAAATTTACCAAGGTTGATGTACTGATAAAGTTTATTTAGGTGTATTAGTAAGTCAAAAAATACTTTGCAAAATTGAAGATTCAGATACTCAAATTGAAATATTTTGGATAAAAATGCAAGATTAAACAGTCAATTTACATATAATATTCTATAAGAACCTGATATTAATAAGTAAATAGGTCAGTGAAACTAATGATTTGGTGATGTATTCTCAGTAGATTTGGTAGATTAAGGTAAAAAATCTATACCTCCCATGCACCCAACCAACGGACAATGTTGTGTATATCACCATATAAATCTTTAATACATACTAATATTATAATGATAAATCTTTAATAATAACAAAACAAATAAACATAATTGCAAATCAGTGAGTCTAACTGTACTTAAAGATGAACCAACAAAGAAATACCTTATCCTATAGATTTAAGTTCTTGAACCAATACAAGCATTTCACTAAAAAGATTATTTGGACAACAAAGAAGTACCTTCTCAATGGTATAAATAATATATTACAACATTAAATTTGGTCATGATCGAGAAGTTGAAGGGTCCCGAGGAGAAAGAAGAATATATTGTAAAATAAAAAAATTTAAAGAGCTAATCTATGGAATATTATCTAAACCCAAGATTGAATCAAAAAGAGACAATTTCAGATCCCTATCACGAAGAAGAGATCGATTTACCTACAAATGACTGGATCGGGGCCTTTTGGGGAAGGGAGAAGCAAGGAACTTGCACGCCGTAGAAGGGAGAAAAAATCCTCAAAACCCAAATCAGAAGAGGGGTTGGGTTGGCGAGGAAGTTGCAGGCCGAGGAACTTGCACGCCGAGGCCGATCGATCATGAGGGAGAGGGCCAGCGGATAGTAGAATGGAGAGTTGTGAGGGGGTTGTCGGTGAGCAGAAAGGGCGATTTGCGAGGGCCAGTCGGTCGGCGATAGAGTCGCGAGGGCCAGTCGGTCGGCGGTCGGCAGAAACGTGGAGTCGCGGTTGATGGAAATTGGGGAGAATGGTTGAATATTGAAGGTTTTAGGTAGGTTAGAATTAAGCGGAGAAGTTGCAGGCCGATCAATTGAGACAGGATGAGGAAATTAATAGCCCGCCTAATTAATAAACTGCCACCTAATTAATAAACTGCCGCTTAAATAATAAACTGCCACCTAATTAATAAACTACCGCCTAATTAAACAATCATCTTAATTAAAATGTCATACTAATAAAATTTAAAAAACGGAGATATGCGCCTAATACTTTCTCTGCCCGACTCATTCCCGCCGTGATCCCAAGTGTTTTCCCGCACTAATTAAAATATTTTTTTGTAAAAAATACATCAATAGCTACAATTTTCAACAAAATGTCGCCAATATCAAAACAGATCAGAGCGTCGCTACGGTGGATGTTAAAGTTGAAGTCGGCAAAGCAATGACAAATTGAAGTCAGCAAAGCAGCGATGGATCGGAGCGTCGGCAAGAACCGGTGGATACGGGCGAGGTGGAAGAGGAAGCGTGTAACATCCCTCAAACAACTAGACCCCTAGGAGTGGTTTTGTCATGACTAGGTCATGAGAGAACCCTAGGAAGCCCAAGAAGGCTAGGTGTACCTAGGGATATAGGAAGGGTCACCATGGGCTGCAAACCCTAAACATTAATTTGGGATGGCCACAGGGCTTCAACGTGGATCCATGACCCTACCCCAACATCACTAACCCATTGGGGGGTCCATTAGAGCCCCAAAGGTCCATTGGAGTCAATTCAAAGTGGCCAATTTGGCTTAGGACCATTATAGGCCTAAACTGGGCAAAGTGCCCTAACTAAGGGCAATGTGCCCATAATATATTCAACCAACCTTTCCTAGGTCTTCCTAGACCTAAAGTGGGGTCAATGGGTCATCAAGAACTCATAGGGATCAGCCCAAGAGGCCCAGTTGACCCAAGTCAACCCAAGCCCTAAATTGGTCAAAGTGCCCTAACTAAGGGTCAAGTGACCCTCAAGATACCCAACCAACCCCAACCAAGTCCTTCTAGACCTTAGGGGAGGCCAATGGGTCATCAAGGATGCTTTGGGGTCAACCCAAATGGTCATGTTGACGAAGGTCAACTCTACACAAGGGTTAGGTAATATTACCCCAAATGGGTTAACTCAAGCTCAAACCCACTTCCCCACTTGGGCTGACCTAACCTTATCACTATTATGATTAGTGGGGTGTTAATAGGATGAAGGAGGGGTAAATTTCTAAAAGTATCTAGTGTCAACCTAATCCACCTATAAGGGGTGAAAAATAGGTGTCGTGCAATCTTTTGCGGAATTAAACTAACTTGCACAAGTAAGCAAACAAAACACGGAAAACACACAATGAATTATAGTGGTTCCCGATTTGGGTACATCCACTTTCCCCATTCGACCTATCTCCCACCAAGGGACGACTCGGTCACTTCTCCAAACGGATTGAAATCCAATTCTCACACTTGGAGCAAATCTCCCTTAACCACGGAAGGAACCCTTCCAACAACGGAGTCACAACTCCACCACAATGAGTTGCACCCAACCCTTACAAATAGGAATGAAAATTCCTTTACAACAAAATTAAATGTAAATAAAAATACAAACAATACTTTATGGATATTCTGATGTCCTTTTTCATTCGTTGAAGCTTGCACAAAAAGTACGAAGAGTCCACAACCGGATTTCTCACTTGGAATGGATCTTGTCAAGATCGGTGGCGGCAAGCAAGTGCAGCGGCGATGCTTTGTAAATCCAAACTTCTTGACAAAGCAATCTAGGTCTTCGAACGATCTTAGTCGGATCAAACGTCTCAATCGATTCGGAAGGGAGAACAAGTCTCGTTCAATGAATCGGAAGATAAGAGATCTTGAGAGAGACATGTGAGACAGGATACTTGCCTCAGTGCTGTCGTCGAGGGATCAGAGACCCGATGAGATCAGCGGCGGTGACAACCTTGCGAGCGGCGATGTGCAATCGGCGGATTCCGCGATCGGCTAGGTCACGGCTGACTTCTTCTGTTTTTTGTATTCCGGTGTGTTCTGTAGACAACGAGAATAACATCGTATTTATACCCAAAGGCAAACCCTAAAAGACTGTTGTGGGCCCACCTCAAGAAATTCCGAGTTTTGGCCGAAATGTGCAAGGCGGCCTGGACTGGTCCAGCGAGCGGCGAAATTTGCCTAAGGCAAAATCGGTGGGAGTCTTTGGTGATTCCCGTCGATGTCGGCGGGAATCACTCCTGACTCCTCTCGATTCTGCCATGGCAGAATTTCTAACTTTGTCGGCCGGAAGTAGTCGGTGGGAGTCACTTGTGATTCCCGTCGAAGTCGGTGGGAATCACTAACGACTCCCATTGATTCTTACTTGGAAGAATTTTCCTCCTTCCTTCTTTTGATAGATTTGTCTTTGACCCATCCTTTCTCCTTCTTCTGCTCTTGATATACCTTGACCCTGTACTTGAAAATAAGTACACTCTAATAGAGAGAGCACACGTGGATCAACACACTGATCTATATAATAAGGGATTGCGTTGCGCAGACCCGTGTATATTGACCCACTGCACTCTGACATTGGTGTGTACTTAGCATGGAATAGCTGCAAGCACAACTTGATAGAATTTTCAAATACATTGTAAATTCAACTTAGCTTGTTCAGGCTCTTCTTCAAATCAGGTCTATTATGGATGCAATAACCAACAATCTCCCCCTATTGAAGAAGCCTAAACCCTACAAGCTAAGGTGAATAGAACAGATGGAAATCAAAATCATAAAATTAAAATTCAGTTGAGTGTGGAATTCATTACCATTTTCCTGAGAGAAACATAGCCTTAGCCGAGGTGATCTCCCCCTATTTGAGAGCAACATATCCTTTGTGGCCTACTTAGCTTTAACAGCCACCTTAGCCTTGGCTGAGAGGGTAATCTCCCCCTTTTCAGCTTCTTCAAACCTGGGACTTCACTTGGAGCAAAATTCTCCCCCTAAGTTCTTGCATCCGTGCCCGATCTTGAGTTCCTAGCAGATGCTTCCCCTTGATCCAAGAGCCTTGAGCCATTCAATCTTCAATCTTCAAAGTTCAGCAAGACGAGTTCAGTTTTGAAGAAATTTAACTTTACCTCGTCTAGTGGCTTCGTGAAGATATCTGCAATCTGCTTATCCGTGGGGACATAGCAGAGAGATATATCTTTGTTCTCCACATGCTCCCGAATGAAGCGGTAGTGCACTTCAATATACTTTGTTCTGCTGTGCGATACTGGATTGTTCGTAATTGCAATTGCGCTCGAGGAGTCGCAATACATGGGAACTTCTCTGAACTGCAAGTCATATCTTTCGAGTTAATTTCTGATCCATAGAAGTTGTGTGCAACAGCTGCCTGCTGAGATGTACTCAAATTCAGTCGTAGAGGTTGTGACACAGTTCTGCTTTTTACTGCTCCATGATATAAGCCTTCTTCCGAGGAATTGGCACGTCCCAGAAGTGCTTTTGTTATCATCCCTGCTTCCTGCAAAGTCAGCATCTGAAAAGCCTATCAGCTCGACATCATTGTTTCTTGGGTACCACAAGCCAAGATTTGGTGTACCTTTAAGATATCTAAGAATCCACTTTGCAGCGACAAAATGAGATTCCTTAGTGTTCACCTGATATCTGGCACAAACGCATGTGGAAAACATAATATCCGGTCTACTAGCAGTAAGGTAGAGCAGGGATCCAATTATGCTTCTGTACTTGGTTTCATCAAAAGGTTTCCCTTTCTTAACCTTGTCCAGAGACACGGTGGATCCCATTGGAGTCCTCATAGAGGTTGCACTCTCCATTCCGAATTTCTTGAGGAGTTAATTTGTGAACTTCGTTTGAGAGATAAAAATTCCATCCTCATACTGCTTCACTTGAAGTCCCAAGAAATAATTCAGCTCTCCTATACTGCTCATTTTAAACTTCTCTTGTATAAGTTTGGAAAACTTCTTGCACAGGTTATTGTCCGTTGAGCCGAATATTATGTCATCGACATAGATTTGCACCAGCAAAATTTTGCCTTTGAATTCCCTAAGAAATAATGTCTTATCTATTTTTCCTCTCG
Source organism: Platanthera zijinensis (assembly GCA_039513925.1). NCBI lineage: Eukaryota > Viridiplantae > Streptophyta > Magnoliopsida > Asparagales > Orchidaceae > Platanthera > Platanthera zijinensis. Next base: position 151,002,710 of record CM077082.1, read on the forward strand.
AGAACTTGTTCTCAAGAAGAAAACTAGATAGAGTCTCATACCAAGCTCGAGGAGCTTGTTTTAAGCCATATAATGCTTTATTAAGAAAGTAAATATGATCAGGGAGAGTTGGATTAACAAAACCTGGGGGTTGCGCGATGTATACTTCCTCTTTTAAATCTCTATTCAGGAAAGAAGACTTCACGTCCATCTGATAGACAGTGAATCCTTTGTGAGAGGCATACGCTAGGAAGAACCTGATCGCCTCGAGCCTTGCAACTGGTACAAAGGTTTGGTCGAAGTCAATCCCCTCCTCCTGTCTGTATCCTTGAGCCACTAGTCTGGCTTTGTTCTTGATGATGACACCATGTTCATCCAGTTTGTTTCTAAAGATCCACTTAGTGTCGATCACATTCTTTTTCTTTAGTCTGGGAACTAGCCTCCAGACATTGCATCGTTCGAATTAATGAAGTTCATCTTGCATGGCCAATATCCACGACGCATCTTTGTTCGCTTCGTCGAACTTATTTGGCTCAACTTGTGATAGAAAACTAAGGTTTAGAATCTCGTTAATTGTACCTCTGCGAGTTCTAACACCATCCCGAGGATCTCCTATGATCTGATCTCTTGGGTGATCCCTCACGTGTCTGAGCTCTAAGAGTCTGGCATCTGGAGCTCCTACAGCTTCTCGGGCTCCTCCCTCTTCTGGGAGAATCTCCTCATCCTGACCATCATCTTCTCCAGTTGTTGTTGAGGTGGAGACCTTGACGTACTTGGGAGCTTCATTTTTAGCAGTCTCATCTAGACTTAGCTGTTCAAGCCTTGCACCTGCATCTTCAAGAATGCCACTAGAAGAATTATTGTGAAGCAAGCTTCCTTCGTTAAATACAACATTAATTGACTCTTCTACCACTAGGGTTTTCTTATTGAAAACCCTATATGCCCGACTATGGCTACTATGGCCCACGAAGATGCCTTCGAAGCATTTTTCTCCGAATTTAGTATGTGTGTACTTCCCATTATTGAGTACATAGCATCTACAACCAAAAATCCTTATATAGGACATGGTCAGTTTCCTGCCTTTCAATAGCTCATAAGGCGTCTTACGATGGTTCTTGTTAATCAAGGCTCGGTTTTGCATGTGGCAAGCTATATTGACAGCCTCTGCCCAGAAGTACTCTGAAAGAGAAGCGTCATTCAACATTGTCGTACATACTTCAATAAGCATTCTATTCCTCCTCTCCGTAACTCCATTTTGCAGAGGAGTACGTGGGGAGGAAAACTCATGAAAGATACCATGTTCTTCACAGAATTCTATCATAGCCCTAGACTCGAATTCTGTTCCATGTCACTTCTGATTTTGACCACGGAGCAGTTAAGTTCGTTCTGAATCTGCTTGACAAAATTAGTGAAGATATCAAACATATCTGACTTTCATTTCAAGAAGAACACCCACGTAAACTGAGAGTGATCATCAACAATCACTAGCGTATACAATTTGCCTCCTAAGCTATGAACTTGCACTGACCGAACAAGTCCATATGCAGAAGATAAAGACATCTGGAAGTGTCTTTATCTACAATGCCCTTAAAGGTAGCCCGAGTCTGTTTGCCCTTCTAGCATGCAGGATAAGGGCTATATTTGATGCACTTAATAGTAGGGGCATCCCTTACTAAGTTCTTAGAAAATAAGCATATTAATAGTTTTGAAATTAATATGTGTTAATCTCTTGTGCCATTGTTCAAATAGAGATGCACTGTCTTTTGCTACTAGGAAAACGGGTGTAGAAGAGTCTATGCTAAGAAAATCTAAGCAGAAAATATTTCTGCTCCTAATGCCAGTTAATTCCATCTTCGAAGAGGCACACGACATTATCAGGCACTTTTCCTTACAAAACTTAACGTCATATCCTTTATCACACAACTGGCTTACACTGATCAGGTTATGGTTTAACCCTTCAACATAGGCCACATTTGTGATAGAGAATACACCGTTGGATATCATATCATAACCCTTGGTGACTCCTCGATCTGATCCTCCAAAGATGACTTTGGGTCCATTTTCGAATGGGGAGTAATCACGCAACAGGCTTCTTGTCCTGGTCATATGTCGGGAACATCCACTGTCCAAGTACCAGATTGGCGTTTTGGTGGCCTTTGGACATACCTGCAAAACAAAATTAGTTTCCCTAAGGAACCCAATCAGACTAGGGTCCTAGATTCCTTGTTAGCACACTCCCCCTCAGGTGGTTAACCCTACGAGTGGTCGGCCTCGCATTGCTAACATGAGGAGTCTCATTGTTTCTTGGATTAAACCAGCAATCCACGGCAAAGTGACCAACTTTGCCATAGCACCAACAGTCAAACCTGTTGTACCATTTCCTAGGCTCCTGCTTCACCCTTGGAACGGTGGGTCCAGCCAGGGCCTTGGTTCTGGAGGTGTAGGCATCATGATGACAGCAGTCACACGATTTCTTCACTTCCTGTTCCTTCTATATAATAAGCTTGTCCTTTGGTGCCTTCTTCCTATTATGGCCACTAGAGAAGTGGCCATAATTCTCCACTTGGATTTCCTCATAAGGTGCCTTGAAGACACTCTCACCGTAGTTGCGGGGGAAGGTCCATCCATCATAGTGGCTCTTGGGCTTTTCAACCGAGGGTCGAAAGAGGTGTCCATAGGTTGACTCAAATTCATGCTCATTGCAGGGAAAGCTAGGCTTTCAAAATGAAATATGACCGAGTAGGGCCTTTCCCTTTTCAACAGCAGAGGTCTTCTCAGTAGCCTTATTTTTCCTCTAATATCTATTTCTCCTGGATTATTTACCAGGTTCAGCCACATGCCCTAAGCCAGCCCCCTTAGCCTGAGCAGAGAGTTCATTAACCAGAGGAAGAACGGTCTTGGGCATAGAGAAGCCTTTGACAATCTTCCTCTCGACCGCAAGCTGTTCTTCCAGCTTGTTAATTTCTTCCTGCTTTTGGTCAAGGAGCCTTAGAGAATCTAAGTGCTCAGAAGTCAGGTCCAGGTGTTCCTGTCGGAGAGATATTAAGCCAGTGATCTCTTCTCTTAGGGACACTCCCTCAGCCTTAAGGAATTTGACTTCCTTTTTCTGAGCGCTCAACCTCTTTCGGCATTCTTCAAATATATTGAGCAGGAGCTCATACTTTTCGAGGAATTCAGCTTCACGGGCAGATGGGTTGTCCTCGTTATCATCTTCAGGAGACTCAGAGTCAGAGTCAGAGTCAGAGAGGGGGTGCGATCTTTTACCTTCCCAGTAAATGGGGGACAACCTCCATCTGAGTCGGAGCGACCCATTTGCCCGAAGTAGGCTTCCTCATCATCACTAGAGTCTGATGAGTCAGATTCACTCAGTGTCTTTGGCTTCTTTGCAATGTAGGTCCTCTCCTTCTTCTTGTCTCGAGTTGACTTGTGCTCCTCTCCTTTCCCCTTATCTCTCTTGCTTTGGTGGCAGTCAGCAATGGCGTGGCCTGGCTTATTGCACCCAAAGTAGATAATGTCAGCAGAACGATTTTTGTTCTGTTTAGAATCATACCTGTCAGAAGAGTAATTCTTCTTCTGATGTCTGGAGGAGGAGCCATCTCCTTTTCTCTGATTCCTAATCTTGAGGAACTTTTTGAACTCTCGAGTGATGAAAGAGAATTCTTCTTCAGATAGCTCTGAGCCGGATGAGCATGGCTTAGAGTCTTCTTCCTCAGCCTTTCTCCGAGAGCGGGACGAGGCTGCACCCTTGCATTTCCTTGAGCTATTAGCTTTCAGGGCCACAGTCTTTTCTTTTGCTGCAGCCTTATCGGCCTCCTCTTAAGATTTTCTGGTGTTCAGCTGAAGCTCGTAGGACATTATCTTCCCAAACAGAATCTCGGGATCAGTTTTTGCCAGCTTGTAAAACTCTCTGATGGCACAGATCTTGGTGTCTCATTCCTTAGTCAGGGATCTAAGGAATTTGTCATTTAGTTCACCATCGGTGAACACTCTGCCATAACCCTTCAGGGCATTAACGATCTTCAAGAAGTTCTCGAATGTCACTACGATTTCTTCCTTGGGACCTTACCTGAAGGCCTCATACTTCTAGTTCAGAAGGGATCTTCGATCATCCCTTACTTCATCTGTGCCCTCCATCAGAATGATTAGGCAGTGCCAGATGTCCTTGGCAGTCCTGCAGTTGCTGAAATTCTGCATCATTGAATCATTGACGGCGCTCACTAAAATTTTTTGAGCTTTCTTGTCTAGGCCGACAAGCACCATCTCATCCTTATACATTTCGGAGAGCCTCTTGGGCACCATCTTGGTCGGATCAATAGTGGAGGCCTTAGTGGGGATATGAGTGCCCTCCTCTACTATCATGAAGAGTCGGGGATCGACTGCTTCCATGTAGAACCTGATCCTTTCCTTCAGGATGGGAAAATTCAGCTTGGTGCATACTGGAATCTTTCCTGTATACTTGAGTCCGTCCATTCCTGAGATCTTCTTTCTTCTTGACACTAGACACAGGATCTTACTCAAGGTGTTAACCTTATTGATTGAGTAACCTCCCTCTGATACCACTTGAAAGTATCTAGTGTCAACCTAATCCACCTATATGGGAGGGGGGAATAGGTGTCGTGCAGTCTTTTACGGAATTAAACTAACCTGCACAAGTAAGCAAACAAAACACAGAAAACACACAAAGAATTATAGTGGTTCCCTGATTTGGGTACGTCCACTTTCCCCCTTCGACCTATCTCCCACCAAGGGACGACTTGGTCACTTCTCCAAATAGATTGAAATATAATCCTCACACTAGGAGCAACGGTCCCCTAACCACGGAAGGAAACCTTCCAACAACAGAGTCACAACTCTACCACAACGGGTTGCACCCAACCCTTACAAATAGGAATGAAAATTCCTTTACAACAAAATTGAATGTAAATAAAAATACAAACAATGCTTTATGGAGATTCCTGATGTCCTTTTTCATTCATTGAAGCTTGCATGAAAAGTACGAAGAGTCCATAACCGGATTTCTCACTTGGAATGGATCTTGTCAAGATCGGCGGTGGCAAGCAAGTGCGGCGGACAATGCTTTGTAAATCCAAACTTGTTGATGAAGCAAGCAAGGTCTTCGAACGATCTCAGTCGAATCAAACGTCTCAACCGATTCGGAAGGGAGAACAAGTCTCGTTCAACGAATCGGAAGACAAGAGATCTTGAGAGAGACATGTGAGACAGGCTATTTGCCTCGGTGCTGTCATCGAGCGATCAGAGACGAGCTGAGATCAGCGACGACGACAACCTTGCGAGCGGTGACGTGCGATTGGTGGATTCTGCGATCAGCTAGGTCACGACCGACTTCTTCTGTTTTTCGTATTCTGGTGTACTGTAGACAACGGGAATAACATCGTATTTATACCCAAAGGCAAACCCTAAAAGACCCTTATGGGGCGCACCTCGGAAATTCCGAGTTTTGGCCGAAATGAGCAAGGCGGCCTTGACCGGTCCAGCGAGCGGCGAAATATGCCTAAGGAAAAATCGGTGGGAGTCGTTGGTGATTCCGGTCGATGTCGGCGGGAATCACTCCTGACTCCCATCGATTCTGCCTTGGCAGAATTTCTAACTTTGCCGGCCGGAAGTAGTCGGCGGGAGTCACTTAGTGATTCCCGTCAAAGTCGGCGGGAATCACTAACGACTCTTGTCGATTCTTACTTGGAAGAATTTTCCTCCTTCCTTCTTTTGATAGCTTGGTCTTGGACCCATCCTTGCTCCTTCTTCTGTTCTTGATCTACCTTGACCCTGTACTTGAAAATAAGTACACTCTAATAGAGAGAGCACACGTGGATCAATACACTGATCTACACAACGAGGGATTACATTACGCAGACCCGTGTATATTGATTCACTGCACTCTGACATTAGGGTTTACTTAGCACGGAATAGCTGCAAGCACAACTTGATAGAATTGTCAAATACATTGTCAATTCAACTTAGCTTGTTCAGGCTCTTCTTCAAATCAAGTCTATTGTGGATGCAATACCCAACAATTTCAGTTATGATGGGCAGGAGAGAGAAAACTCCATTAATAGAGGAGAGAGACAGAAGAGGGAGAAGGCCATTCATGGCTTGGGGCAGCCAAGGGCCACCCATTAAGGCTGGGATCAGTTACACTGAGAAAGGGGAGGAGTTTCCAATAGTTTCCCGACCATAGGGGTTGCTCAGCCTGTCAAAATAGTGAAACCGAAATTGTCCTTTAATGGCCATTCATGGCCATGGGGGTTACACCCCCTCCCATCCAAATCTGACTGGCTTAAAAGCATCCCTGGACTCAGGGGAGAATTTTCCACACCTTACTTAAAGAAATCGAGCCCCCCACTGTGCAGTTGCAGAAACCGAGCGGCGCCGCCTTCAAAAATTGTTTCTCAGCGATCTTCTCAACTTCAGTCCGCCGGAAAGGTCCTCCTCCTCTCCTTGCCTCATGGGTAGATCATAGCAATGCTTAGGTACAAGGTTCGGGCTGAATTGAGCACAAACCAATTCCTGGTTTTTCATGTTTTCGGGCCGAGAAATCCGCTTGGTAGAACATCCGGAATTCGCCCATCCGGCAGCTGAGTCGCCGCTAGTCGATAGCCACCACCTCGACGGAGGTGTTGGTGGCGGTGGCCGGCCGGGGAAGGGCCGAGATGGGCGGTGGTGGCAGCTGGATGTGTCTCCAGGCTCAGGCTATCTTAGCCATTGGCTGGAGGTAGATGATGAGCCCATGCCCTTGGATCTGCGCCAAGATTCGTGCGCCGGATTGATACGATCATTTTATTTTATTTTAATTTCATTTCTGTACCATTATTTATAGTAGTGGTTTTAATTTTTAAAAATACTTAGACCCCTCTAGTTAAAAAGTCATCAACATGAACTTTGTATCCCTATGGGTCTACTTTAATCCAAAATTTATTTGAACCAATTTAGACCTCTAGTTGGACCAGGGCACCTATTTTGGTGGGACCTATACCTAGGGCTATCCTGAGATTCAAATAGATGCCCACTCTTCATCCCTTGTCCAAATGACCTGAAATTTGGAAGGTGATTAACCTTAGCTATACCTAGGGTCTGTCCAAAAATGGGAATTGTTGGAGATACTTTTTCTATGGTTTTTTTATTTAATAATAAAAGGGTATTTTAATTAAGTGGCCTAATGATCTCCAAACCCTGCCAAATTTTGTTATGTTGTCCCTGGCATCATGATATGGCACTGTATAAAGTTTCACCTCATTTGGAGGTGTTTTGGATAGGTAATGACATAACCCAAATTCTACTTTAATGAAGGGTTCTTAAGTAAAAAGTGTATTTTGGTTTTGGGTGGTCAAATCACCTCAATAGGGGCAGATAATTTTTACCACTGACTTAACATGGCCATTAGCACCCTCATAGGGATTATGGGGTGGTCTAGGGTAAAATTACCCTTGGATCCAAACTCAAACCCTAAGGAGGGGCTTTTGAGGGTTGTGAAGGGTATGGGGGCAAATTCCCTTCTGTGATCTTGTAACTTGGTGGAAATGATGATTGGTAGCCTAAGTCCTCTGGTATGAACCTTAGGAGATTTGGAGGAAAATAGACATCTCAAGACCCTAACCCTAACTTAGGGCATAATCACTATTTATGTAGAATAAGCCACCAAAACTTACTAAAAGGGTGTGAAACTTAGGTAGCATGGATTTTAGGTTAGATATAACATTTAGTGAATTTATTGGAATTTTATGAACAATATTTTTAGCACTCCACTTGGTATACATATTATAGCACTAAATGATATTTTATTTATTAGGATCATTCTATTCATTAAAATCCTATAAAACTTGGGCAGGAGATATTTTAGGTCAAGATGATTATCCATGAATTTTATTATAAATGTTAGTTTGTTATTTTCAGTACTTTCTTCACAAGATTCAAAAGGGGCATTTACGGTCATTAAATTATTTAGATCTATTTTCATATTGCAAAAATTATCATATTAGGTCACTATTGCTTTTAGGTAATTAACTACTTGGAGAAATTAATTCATGATGTTTAGAAGACTATTTGTAGTACTTACTTTACAAACCCATCATTTTGGGAATTTGATGTTTAATTTATCTCGAGCTTATTTCCTACAGAAAAATCATGAAACCTTGTCAATAATGTTGGTAGGACAGTAGTTGCATAAGAAAATTAATTCACAATTTTTTGATGATTAATTGTTGTACTTACTTCATTATTGAAGGGAAATAGGATATATTACCAAAATAGTTTTAGTGTCTTTTAGATGCTAGAAAAATGGTTATATTTTGGAATTACAGTATTGAGTTATCCTAATATTTTCATAATTTTGTTAAGTATCATGCATGACTATATAGGATGCTTCATGTTCAAACTAGTAGCACCTGGATCTTTTAGGAAAATTAAATAAATGCTGGATTAATTAGGAAAAAATATAAATTACTGGATTTAGCCTAGTTAGGTCATGACAGACCCCTATTAATTATCTTGAGGCATTTGGATGATTATTTGAAGTGCTACCCAATATGTGCATTGTATCGCTAAGTATGGTCTGCGATTAGTAAAAGAACAGAAAAATAGGTGATGTGGGTGTGTTGGCATAGGGTTTGGGATTCTAATAGTCTGCTGAATTGGATAAACAATTGGGGGCATCTCTGGAAGACCGGTTGAGTAAAGTGTGGAGTTGACTAGTGTTAGGTGGCGTTCGGGATCGGCGAAGGATCATTTTTCCCGAAGGGAGGAAGAGTCAAAAATCACACTAGGTTTAGTCCAGCGTAATACAAAAAGGGAATGGGTAAATGGAGGCAACCAATAATAATAAGTGGCTTGCGAAAGGGAACGATGGGCTTCAGCTACCATCATAGTTCCTAGTGCCCTTTGAGAACCCTTCACTGGGTATACCGGGGGGAGTCCTAGGCTAACCTAAACTATAGGAAAAAAACTTGCAAGTGTAACTAGCATAATTAGGGATTCACTTCCACCCACCTTGATGTCTCGGGATGTTAGGTCGGTTCACACGGGCTATAGGCCCGGGGGTTTTGGTGATGGGCAGGTTGGCCCGGTGAGCTTTGGCTCGATTATTGATTGTAATGGATGGGATGGTCCGGGGAGCTTTGGCTTGGTAGATAATACATTAATGTGCATGTGCATAAGGTATAAGGTGGTGGGTCTTAAGTATTGGAGGGTCGTCGCACCGACAACAGTACATTGACTCGGCGGGTGTGGTTTTACACTTAGCCAAACTAAGTCCGGTGAACCAGCCGGCAAAGAGTAGGCAGGAGCTCCACTTAGTGCACTAGCGTTGAGGCATACGATATGTCTGACTGGAAGTGCTGATACCGGTTTAGAGGTGGGCGAGGCCCAACCCACCGCTTCCATTTGCCACTACGGAGGTATCCTGGGAGGTTAGGCTCCAGAAAAAGGAAACTAAAGGTCTGTGTACACAGAGTCGAGTGGGTGAGTTGCACTTGCATGTTCACATCATGGCATAATTGCATGTCATAGCACAACCATTGCATATAGCCCTGACACCTATTATAAAAAGTTGTATGGGACACTTTATATAATAGGCTCTGCAAAACGACCCCTTTGTTTATAAGTTCGTGCAAGCATACATATAAGTTAAGGTTTATTCAATAGATTTATATGTATACTTGCTAGAAAACCGACAACCTATCGTATAAATTGGTATGAGACTTTTTATACAATAGGAGCCTTGCAAAAGATCCCTTGGCTTATGTGCTTTCACATAAGTTAAGTTTACTTAGTCTTGAGTAGCTTTTCTTACTTCTATTATTGCTATATTTATACATACTCATAAAACTGTTAGATTAGTTCGGCCATCACCTGTTATTATTTTGCTATATCTCCACTATCATGTGCTCTCCTTTCTTCCTCCCTGCCCGGTTCCTAGGAGCCATGGGGGAAGGGGTGGGGGATGATAGGGCTTAGTCTTTTAAACTAATGATTTTCGAACCACATCATTTTAGGGGACTGTGGAGCCCAACATGGAAGAGCAGCCCCGGAGGTCCACACGCTTGGAGGTGGGGCAGTCTAGTACCGGAATTCAGATAGCTGGGACTGTGAGTCCTAACCACTAGTAGTTTATTAGTTTCGCTTCCGCTTGAGAGACTCTTATAGTGAGGATTTGATGTATTGGGCATGAGCCCTTTTTTCAGTACTTTATTATTATGTGGACTCTCCCTTCGTGGAGATTATTACTTATTATATGTGATCTTTTGTGGACATATGTTAGAGCTTATTTCATATACTCTCATATATATTTCTACTATTCTCTGATCGATATGGCCAACAGAATCGGCGCCTTGTAGTGACGACCTTCTCGGGCGTAAAGGTGTCATCGCAAAGCGAAGGTTCTGGGCCTAAGACACCTGTGGCTAAAAGAAAAAAATTGGGTCTTACAAGTGGTATCAAAGGGGACGTCAATCGTAAGAGTAGCAGTCCACAAACCCTGGGTCACCCCTGCTCGAGTTAAGTTTGGGGACAAACTAAGCAGCGGAAGCGCGGTGTGCCCATGTGGGGATCACATGTATTGGTCCACTTCTAATTAAGCTTGAGTCAATTGCTTACAATGGTTTTTGATATGCAGCCTCTGGCATAGCCTACACCACAGGGCGGAGTCCAGCAAACTCTGAATGTTGCACCACTTCCCCCGACCCCCACTCTGTTCCTATAGTCGGAGGTGGGGCAGACTCTGACAACCATTCTGGAGGCTTTTAGGGCCCAGCAGGTTCCGGCTCCACAGCCAAGCCCGGCCAATTGGCTGAGCATCTTCCGAGGACTTTCTCCCCCATCCTACTTAGGGACAGAGTTATTAGTTGTTCAGACAGAGGAGTGGCTGGACATTATGTACAAGATGCTGACTGTGATACGGTGCCCTTTGGAGGAGAGGGTGCCTTTGGTGGTCTCTTGCTTGGAGTCTCACGTCAACAGATGGTGGAAGGCGTCGCTGGATACGACATTTGCTGATATGGAGGTTGCAGAAATTACATGGGAGGAGTTTAGGGTCGTGTTACTGGAGCATTATGTTCCACAGTCAGCTAGGGATGAGCTGGAAGACAGGTTCCTGCAGTTGAAGCAGGGCAACAAGACAGTGGTGGAATACCATCGGGAGTTCAACCATTTAGCCCAGTTTACGGACTCCTATCAGCTGGATGAGGCAGGATACACAAAGAGGTTCTATAAGGGCCTGTGGGAGGATTTGAGGGAGGCCCTTTTATTTGTATTGGACAGGCCTATACCTCGGATGTTAGACATGGCCAAGAGGATTGAGGCTGATTGGCACACGACTCGGGGCCGGAAGAGGCCAACTGAGGACCAGGGTCGGGGAGCCAGGAATGATCAGTGGCGTGGCCGCATCACTGATGGGAGAGAGGGGAGAAGAGCAGAGGACCAGCCTCATTAGGAGGTGAGATAGGAGAAGAGGGAGCGGGTGGTAGTGGCTCCTCAGCCTCTTTAGATGCAGGAGGCACCGAGACCCGGGGGTATGGCATTTCCCCCACCGGAGTGCTACAACTACCATCAGACAGGGCACATCCGGATAAACTGCCCCATGAGGGGAGCACCTCTACCAGTACCACAGGCTACCTCGCATGCTCAGCAGTTTGGAGGTTGAGGACGTGGTCGTGGACGTGGATACGAGGGTAGAGATCGCAGACAGGACAGGGAGCAAGTTTATGCACTAGATCTGACTCAACCCCAGAACCCGAAGCAAGTGATAATAGGTACGCCAGAAAGTTTTAAGTTTTCTTTCCTGAACACTTAAATTTATGGATATAGAATTTATAATCTAGAAAAGAAACCATAACTAGATGCTAAGACATTTAACTCCCCCCCCCCCCCCACAGGCATAGTTTTCATTAGCGGCAAGCCCGCTTATATGATGTTCGATACGGGTGTTTTGCACTCATTCGTGTCTGAGGTTTGTGGAATGGTTGGAAGGCGTGGAGTGATTCCCAGGCTTGATGATGAGGATACAACTACCCGACGGAATGGAGCTGTTCACCTCTGCCCACTGCAATATGGAGGCGGAGATCGGGGGAAAGGCATTCGAGGCACCAGCAATGATCCTAAGGATGTCAATCTTTGATCTGATTCTGGGCATGATGTGGTTGCGGTTGAACCATGCCCAGATTGACTGCCTAGCGAAGAGAGTCACCTTGAGGTACGGGGACTCCTATGTCGTGATCGAAGGTATTAGACCTATTTCCCCTCACTTCTTATCTTCCATGCAGGTCGTTAAGGCCCACTTGCAAGGGGAGGAGGTCTATGAAGTTCTTTTTGAAGTGGTTGAGGCCAAGGTTTCCATGTTCAAGACTGGCTCCCCGACCGCCAAGTTAGCAGAATTACGTTTCCGCCCAGTTTTCCGGGTGTGCCTTGGAGTTAATCCCCAAGGATCCCTGCTGCAATCTACCGCGTAGAAACTCGAAAACAATCAAAGGCACGGAGTCTTCTCTAACAAATCATGCAATGCAACATCACCGATCAAGACAAACACGTCCGAGTAGGCTTCACACACAATGCCTATGTCCGTACTACGATTCTGGAACATAAACAAGCGGGACTTTACATATCTACTCCCAAGGAACACCGCAAACTCACTGCACACTCGCGTAAGAGGGTTTTCCTATGCAAAGGAAGAAGAGCTTCACATGCTCAAGTTGAGAATCGTTACCCTCAAAATCTGCTTTGGCGCCATGAAGAACTAGCCGGATGAAGGGCTTCGCAAGGGAATTCTCTCCACAGATCTGGTCTCGGTTCTCAAGTTCGTGCTCTGATGCTCTGCCGGCGGCCGGATTCCTCCCCTTCCCTCTTCCTTGCTCTCTCCACTCTCTATCTCCTTAGAAAGAGAAAACTTAAAAGGAAATGAGGAATTAATCCTCTATTCCCAGACTTAAGAACACAGGAACTCTTCTGGGCTATAAGATCTTATTTTATGAAAATGAACGGCTCAGATTTGCCGAAAATCTCTTAATCCTGGGCTGAACATGGCTTTGCACACGACCGTGTCCCAGGCCGTGTGCCTCGAACCAGACACGATTGTCGAGTGCAGAAAAGCACACGGGTTAGGACACGCCCGCGTCCAAACCTGGCACGCCTGTGTCGGGTCATCGACACGCCCGTGAAAAGTGGCGTGTCACGAATAACCGCCACGCCAACCATTACGACCCTTGGTGGACACAGGTGGCCACATGCCCGTACCGAATCTGATACGCCTGTGTCATACAGTGCATGCCCATTGTAAGACCCCCATTTTTTTTTCTTTTTTTGACACCGGGGTCTTAGGCCCAGAACCGCCGCCTTGCGGTGATACCTTCGCACCCGGGAAGGTCGTCACTACAAGACGCCGATTCTGCTGGCCAATTTGATCACAACTGTAGCAATAAATTAAAAACCAGCCTACAGGAATCACATGTATAGAGAAAATAAACTCCACAAAGGGAGTGTCCACAGATAGTACATATAATATAAATCTCGGTCTTTTGCCCGGTACATCATGTCCTCACTACAAATCACTCATCGCGGAAGCAAACTAGTATATCTACTAGTGGTATGGACTCACAGTCCCAGTTATCTGGACTCCGGTACTAGACTGCCCGATCTCCAAGCGTGCCGACCTCCGGGGCTGTTCCTCCATGCTGGGCTCCGTGGTCCCCAAAAATGATGTGGTTCGAAAACCGTTAGTCTAAAAGACTAAGTCCTATCGTCCTTCGCCCCTTCCCCCATGGCTCCTAAGCACCCAGCGGGGAGAAGGAAAGGGAAGGACATGAAGGTGGAGAATATCAAATAGCAGATGGCAGCGGAACTAAACTAGCAGATCTAAGTATGGTAATAATGATATAAGATTTGAATAAGAAAGTAACCTTAACTTATGTGAATACACATAAGCTAAGGGATCTCTTGCAGGGCTCCTATCGTATAAAAAGTCCCATACCAATTTATACGATAGGGTGTCGATTTTACTAGCAGGCTTAATTATGTAGTACTGAAAGAGAACCTTGACTTTTAAGCACGCTCACGCGAACTTATAAGCCAAGGAGTCGTTTTGCAGGGTCTAATGTATAGAGCGTCTCATACCACTTATACATTAGGTGTCAGGTTATATGCAATGATTATGCTATGAAATACAATTATGCCATGACGTGGACATGCAAGTGCAACTCACCCACTCGACTCTGTGTACACAGACCTTTAGATTCCCCTTTTGGAGCCGTTACCTCCGAGGAAACCTCCGTAGTGGCAGACGGAAGCGGTGGGTTGGACCTAGCCCACCTCTAAACCAGTAAAGCACTACCGGTCAGACCTATCGTACGCCTAAATGTTTGGTGCACAAAGCGGACTCCTGCGTACTCTTGCCGGCTGGCGCACCGGACTTCTGTTGGCGAAGTGCTAACCACACTTGCCAAGTCGACGTATTGGCATCGGTGTATCAACCCTCCAATACCGAATACCCACCACCTTATACGTTTTATGCACATGCAATAGTTATGAGTCCAACCAACAACCGAGCCAAAGCTCCCCGGACTATCCTGTCCGTCAACAACCGAGCCAAAGCTCCCCGGACTATCCCGTCTGTCATAATCAACAACCGAGCCAAAGCTCCCCAGACTATCCCGTCTGTCATAATCAACAACCGATCCAAAGCTCCCCGGACTATCCTGTCCGTCAACAACAACAGAGCCAAAGCTCCCCGGACTATCTTGTCCGTCAATAATCAACAACCGAGCCAAAGCTCCCCGGACTATCCTGTCCGTCAACAACAACTGAGCCAAAGCTCCCCGGACTATCCTGTCCATCAACAACCGAGCCAAAGCTCCCCGGACTATCCTGTCCATCAACAACTGAGCCAAAGCTCCCCGGACTAACCCTAGTATTTTGACAAATCCTCCTACGGGTTAGACGATCTTTCGTCGATCCCGAGCACCATCTAACATTTAGCCAAAACCCAACCCTTGCTTATCCTAACTCGAGTGATGAACTCATTCTAAATTATCCAAACCTACATCCACAAATCCCGACACATATGCCCAACTTTATACTCCACATATTTTCTGCAGATTTACTATTTGCAGACCACTAAGGTTAAATGTCATGTAAAATGGAAAGTACATCAAATAATCGTCCAGTACTCCTATAATAATTATTGGAGGTCCATAATGAACTTTAAGTCCTAAATCCAGAGATCCACAATTTTCCTATGTATTTAATAATTTACTTAATTATTGTAGTGACTAAAAGTTCCAATAATGAACATGATGTACCAATTTCAGACAAGATATCATTCCACTGATTTTATATGATATTCAAAATAAGTATTCAACTTACCCTCCAAAATATCCAGATTTTTCAGTAAGGTTTTGTCCCCCATTTCTTATTTCAATTTATTCCTTAATAATTCATTTAAAGAGATATGTAAGGCTATATTACTTCCAAAAATTCAAAGAAAATTCAAATATGATTTTAATGGCATATAAATGATTTGAGCCAATTTTAATACTTTATTTATCAGTAAAGAGCCTTAAATAAATTATTGAATAATTTCCTAATTTACCAAGCTTGTGAAGTAAGTACCTCAAATATGTATTCATGAATTCTCATAAAATTTATATATATCTATAAATACTTAAAACTTTCTCTGCCAAACTTTCATGACCTCCCAAGGGGTAGAGAGACCAATATGATCAATTTATTAATTAGGGCATCCCCTTGTGTTACAAAAGGAGTACTACAATTATTGTCCCCAAAATTCTAATTAAATTACCAGAGGTTCATAATATCTGTATGACCATTCTACCAACATTTCATTTTAGTTTAAGGAGTTTAACTAGCCTATTCCAACCCTACCATATTTGTTCCCTAAACTAAGGTTAGGGTTTTGTGGGTCCTAAACTTTCCAAAATCTCTTAATATTTTCACCAGAGGGTTTTAATTACCCTAGTACCATCCCTACAAAATTTCATGGTCATACAAGGTGTCTTGGCCACATGCCCTTCACAAGGGACAAAAGCCCTTCCTTAGGTTTTTACCTAGGATCCTGGTACAAATCAATTCCAATACCCCCAATTTTTCATTGGAAGGAGCATAAAGTCATGCCAATTCAGTGTCCTAAATTTTAACCTCTGTTGAGGTGAATTGGACATTCTAAGCCAAAATTACATTTTTGGACCAAAATGCCCTTTTAAGGCAAGGCTAGGGTTTGCAATATTTCCATTCAAATCACCTCCAAAATTAATGAAATTTTAACCAGATATCAATATTGACCTCATATACCCCCCACAAAAATTTGGATGGATTTGGAGTTTATTTAATTCATAAATTAATTTACCATAGATAAATTAAATTTTTACAAAAAATATAGAAAAATTATCTAAACAAATTTCCATTTTTGGGCAGGGTCTAGATATTGGGTAGGGTGACTTTCTGGAAAAATTTCAACTCATTTGGGCTAAGGATGAAGTGTGGGCACTCTGTTAAATGTCTGTCTGTCATATGTATAGACCCCACCAAAATGTTTGCCCTGGTCAAACCAGTCCCCCAAATTAATTCAAACTAATTTTGTATGAACATAGACTCATAGGGCTACATTTTATGTGTTGACCATTTTTTCTGAAATGGGCCCTAAGTTTTTTTAAAAATTAAATACATTAAATACTATATCTGTGACAAAATGAAATGATTCAAAATATATATTCCATAGTTTAGATATCATCCCGCACGAATCTTGGCACAAAACCGACGGAATCCCGTCATCTTCTTCCTCCAGCAGACGGCCAGGATTTATCCTGCCTGGGCTGACTTCCAGCCGCTGCCGCCGGCAATCCGGCCACCTCCCCAGCCTGCCACCGCCGCCAACACCTTCGTGGTAGTCGGGGCTATCTCCAGGCGGCTGCACGGCCGCCGGGGAGCACTATTCTGGCGAACCCGAGGGTATGGATTTTCATGGAAAATCCATGATTTTGAAAATCGGTTTGGGCTCAATTGAGCTCCAACCTTGGCCCTAATGATTCTAAAGGTCTGCCCATGCAAGAAGGAGTGGAGGAGGACCTGTGGTGGCGGCTGTAGCCGTGCTGATCGCCAGATTAGCATGGTGGTGGCTGGTGGTGGTCGGCCCTCTACAACAGCACAAAGAAATGCCCTGGCTATTTCTAGGAAAGTGGTGGGAATTACTCTCTGGACTCCAGTGAAGCTTTTTAAACGGAGAGGTGGGGTGTTAGGTGGCTGAATTGCTCCATGCCATTATTGGCCATGGTCAAGCTTGGCGGCTATGGTTGGTAGGGGGAGATGCATGGCTTCAACCAGTCAAGGATTGGCTGGTTGGATTAGGGCTGCCTTCCTGGTCCTAATGCAATGAATGGAGGGGGTTGGGGAGGGGGAGGATGAGCCCAATGTCCTCCTCCCTTTTTCTTCCTTCTCTAACTCTCTCCTCCATGGTGGCCTTTTCACTCTCCTACACACCAAGCTGAACTTTGGCTCCTACCTAACTCCATAGTAGCCTACAAGTCCATTTCATCCATTAAAACAAGGTTAGCCCAATTGGAATGGGCTTGAGCTTGAGTTAGCCTTTTTTGGCTAGCTTGACCCAAACTTGGACTGGGGCCCACCTAGGTCAATTTGGTCCTGGAAGTTTCCTTAATGGGTCCTTGGTGACCCATTGGCCTCCACCTAGGGTCAAGGTGGGATTGGATTGGCCCTTGGAGGTCACTTGACCCTTAACTAGGGCATTTTGACCATTTTAGGTCCAGAGTTGACTTTTGTCAACCTAGCCTTTTTGATTGGTCCCAATGGGTCCTTGGTGACCCTTTGGCATCTCACTAGGTCTATGAGGGTATGTGTGGGGTCCACTTGGCTAAGGGACTGCAATTGGCCCTTGTGTAGGTCAGTTTTACCCAATTAGGGTAAGAGTTGACTTTGGTCAACTTAGCTCCTTTGACTACCCTCCATGGATCCTTAGTGACCCATTGACCCCTCACTAGGGTTATGGAGGTATGGGTGGGGTCTTGGAGTCATGGTGAAGCCCCATGGTTATTTTAAGCCAATGTTCAGAAATCTACTATGTGCAGACCATAGTGGTCTCATCCACATTCCTAGGTTCACTTGGCCTTCTTGGGCTCCCCAGGATTTTGTCATGACCTAGTCATGGCAAAACTATCTCTAGGGGTCTAGTTGTCTGAGAGATGTTACAAATCCCAATATATAAACAAAAAATTTCGTCCTCGAAATTCTAGTTAGGCCTACGGGTTTCGAATATGGAAAGTAAATTGTAACATCCCGAGAGGTTGTGAGTAATACCTGACTAAAGAGTTTCAGGTATCTTTGTCTCATCAAGTCCTAGGGCTCCCATGTGTGCTCCTCTCTTCCGTTATTCCTCCACAGGACCTTGACTAATGGAACCTTCTTGTGGCGTAAGACTCGTACTCCCTTGTCGTCAATCCGGACCGGTTCTAGGTGAACTGACCGATCAGATGCTATCGGCCCATTTGTGGTTGTAACTTGCTGTTCTGGGCGTAGTAGAGCTCTCCTAAGAGAGGATATATGGAATACGTCGTGCAGACTTGCCAGCTCTGGTGGTAGCTCCAGCCTGTATGCCAAGGGACCGATCCGCTCCTGGATCCTATAAGGCCCCATATATCTTGGGCTGAGCTTCTTCCCATGTCTGCGTACCCGAGTAACCCCATGCATTGGTCGGATCTTCAAGAACACCTGGTCTCCTACCCTGAATTCCACCTGACGGTGCCGAGCGTCGTAATACTTAGCTTGTCGGCTCTGTGCTTCTAGCATCCTGTCCCGTATCAATCTCACTTGAGCCTCGGTGTCCTCGACAAGCTCCGAATCCAACGCCTTAGGGTCCTCGTCCTGTATCCATGACAACGGAGTCCTGCACCTCCGTCCGTATAATGCCTCATAAGGAGCCATCCTTATACTGGACTGGTAGCTGTTATTAGACGAGAACTCGATCAGTGGCAACAATTTCTCCCAAGGTTCAGCGCGATCCAATATGCAGAGTCATAGCAAATCCTCCAGAGTCCTGTTGGTGCGTTCCATCTGTCCATCCGTCTGGTGATGAAAAGCCGTACTGAATGTTAGTCGAGTGCCCAAGTAAGTCTGCACTAACCTCCACTCCTTGGACGTAAATCGTTCATCCCAGTCTGATACAATCGACTTGGGCGCGCCATGATAATGGATGAACTGCTCCATAAACTTTCGGACTAACACACCCACCGAGTCATCCTTTCTGATTGAGATAAACCTGGCTACCTTCGTCAGCCGATCGACGATCACCCAGATCGAATCATTTCCTGTCCTCGATCGAGGAAGTCCATGTATAAAGTCCATGGCAACATCATCGAACTTCCACTCTGGTACTGGGAGTGGCTGCAATAACCCTGCGGGGTTTCTGCACTCCGCTTTCACTAGCTGGCATGCCTCGCAATGGGTCACGAAGTAGGTGATATCCTTCTTCATCCCGGCCCAGAACATAGTCTTCTTCAGATCTGCAGTCATCTTCGTAATCCCCGGGTGTACCGAATATCGACTTCAATGAGCCTCCATCATGATGTCCTCCCGGATTTGGCCTCCCTCTGGTATGTAAACCCATCCTCTGAAGCACACCAAGTCATCCCTCAGTGAGAAATCTCCCGCAGTGCCTACTTCTAAGGCCCAGAATATCGGCTCTAGCTGGGTATCCTGCCTCTGTCCATCCTTGACCCGTTCTCGAATGTCATCCGTGGCAATTAATGACGATAAATACTCCCGGTATAACTCAGGGTGATCCTCGGACACAAGGGATATTTGCATCTTGTCTAACATCTGAACCAACTCCAAGGCCATCAACTGTGTTCCTACTCCGGGGTTTACGGTCTTTCGGCTCAGTGTATCGGCTACCACATTCGCCTTTCCCATATGGTAGTGCATCTCGTACTGGTAGTCTGCTAAAAACTCCACCCATCGTCTCTGTCTGATGTTCAACTCTTTCTGCGTGTCCACATACCTCAAATTTTTATGTTCAGAGTATATGTCACAGTGGACACCGTACAGATAGTGCCACCAGACTTTCAGTGCAGAAATGGCAGCTCCCATTTCTAGGTCATAGACTGGGTAGTTCTGCTCATGCTTCTTCAGCAGCCAGAAGCATAAGCTATCACATGGCCATTCTGCATAAGCATTGCACCCATGCCCTTGTAGGAAGCGTCGGTGTAGACCTGGAATCCTTCTTTCCCTGAAGGGAGGGCAAGTATAGGAGCCGAAGTGAGTTGTCCCTTTAGCTCTTGAAAAGCCACCGCGCACTGTGGTGTCAAGATAAAGGGTACCTCCTTCCTTGTCATAGATGTGAGTGGAAGTGCGATACGAGAGAATCCCTCTACGAACTTCCGGTAGTAACCGGCGAGTCCTAGGAAACTCTGCACATCTGTGGCCGTCTTCAACTGTGGCCAATCCCGAACTGCTTGGATCTTGGCCGGGTCCACTGCCAACCCAGCACCACTGATGATATGGCCTAGGAGAGCCATCTCCTTCAACCAAAACTGGCATTTGCTGATCTTCACATAAAGCTTGTGCTCCCGTAATCTCTCCAGGGTCAGCGTCAGATGTCGTGTATGCTCCTCCTCTGTCCTTGAGTAAATGAGGATGTCATCGATAAACATGATGACGAACACGTCCAAATATGCCTCGAACACCTGATTCATGAGGCTCATGAATGCCGATGGAGCATTTGTGAGCCCGAAGGGCATCACGGTAAACTCATATAGCCCATATCTGCTACTGAAGGCAGTCTTTGGAATGTCCTCCTCCAGGATCCGTAGCTAGTAGTAACCCTACCTTAAATCCAATTTGGAAAATAAATGCGCGCCTTCTAGCTGGTCAAACAGCTCATCTATCCTTGGCAGTGGATATGTATTTCGGACTGTCAATCGGTTTAGTGCTCGATAGTCGATTCACAATCTCAGAGTCCCGTCCTTCTTTTTAACGAACAAGACTGGGGCTCCCCATGGCGAAGAGCTCGGTAGGACAAATCCGGCCTCCACCAATTCCTGGAGTTGGCTTCGAAATTCTGTCAGTTCTTTTGGGGCCATCCGGTAAGGGGCTCTAGCTACCGGCTTAGCCCCAGGCACTAGCTGTATCCGGAAATCCTGCTCCTGGTGCGGGGGTAGCCTAGGCAATTTCTCTGGGAATACGTCAGCAAAATCTCGCACCACCGGAATATCCGAGGTGGAGACCTTGGCCTCAGTCATTTCAAATACTACCTCATATACTTCTTCCCCCTTTAAGTGGGCCTTGACGGCCTTTACAGATGACAGCATGAGAGGGGGAATAGATCTAGTACCTTCGATGACGAGGTAGGAATCCCCATGTCTCACGGTAACTCTCTTGGACATGCAGTCAATCTGAGCATGATTTCAGGTCAACCATGTCATTCCTAGGATCAAATCAAAGACTGGCATCTTCATGGTTGTCGCTGGAGCTTCAAATATCTTTCCGCCGACTTCTGCCTCCATGTTATAGTGGGCCGAGGTGAGCAGCTCTGATCCGTCGGGTAATCGTATCCTCATCATCAAACCCGTGAATCGTTCCACGCCTTCCAACCCTTCTACGAAGGCTTCCGATACAAATGAGTGTGAAGCACCCGTATCAAACAGCGTATAAGCGGGTTTGCCGCTGATGAAAACTATTCCTGGGGGGGCGGGGAAAGATAAATGTCTTAGAATCTAGCTGTGGTTTTCTTTCCTAGATTATCACTTCTATATAAATTTAAATTTTATGAGAAAATAACTTAAAATTTTCTGACATACCAGTGATTACTTGCTCCGGGTTCCGGGGTTGAGCAGGATCCAGTGCATAAATTTGCTCCCTCTCCTGCCTGCGATCTGCACCCTGGAAACCACGTCCTCGACCAGGTCCTCGTCCTCCAAACTGTTGGGCATGCGGGGCAGCCTGTGGTGCTGGTAGAGGTGCTCCCCTCACGGGACAGTTTCTCCGAATGTGTCCTCTCTGATGGCAGTTGTAGCACTCCGGTGGGGGAAATGTCATACCCCCAGGTCTTGGTGCCTCCCTCATCTGAAGAGGCTGAGGAGCCATTACCACCGGCTCCCTCGGCTCTCATCTCACCTCCTGACGGGGTTGGTACTCTGTCCTTCTTCCCTCTCTCACATCTATAATGCGGCCCCGCCGCTGATCATTCCGGTCTCCCCAGCCCTGGTCCTCCGTCGGCCTCTTTGGACCCCGAGTCGTGTGCCAATCAGCCTCAATCCTCTTTTCCATCTCCAAATTTCGGGAGATAGGCCCGTCAGATACAAACAACAAGGCCTCCCTCAAGTCCTCCTGCAGGCCCTTATAGAATCTCTGGATGTACCCTGCTTCATCCAGCTGGTAAGAATCTGCATAACGAGCCAAATGGTCGAACTCCCGATGGTACTCCACCACCGTCCGGGTGCCCTGCTTCAGCTGTCAGAACCGCTCCTCCAACTCATCCCTGGCCGACTGCGGAACAAAATGCTCCAGCAGTGCGGCCCTGAACTCTTCCCAGGTAACTTCCACAACCTCCCTATCGGCAAACGTCGTGTCCAGCAGCGTCTTCCACCACCACATGGCATGGGACTCTAAACAAGAGATCACCAATGGAACCCTGTCCTCCCAGGGGCACCGTATCCCTGTCAACATTTCATACATAATGTCTATCCATTCCTCTGTCCGAACAGCCGATTCTGTCCCTAAGTAAGATGGAGGAGAGAGTCCTCGGAAGATGCTCAGCCAATTGGCCCCCGGGTTTGGCTGCGGGGCCGGAACCTGTTGGGCCCTGAAAGCTTCCATAATAGCTGTCAGGGTTTGTCCCATCTCCGAGTATAGGAATGGACTGGGGACCGGGGGAGGTGGTGCAATATTCGGAGTCTGCTTGACTCCTCCTTGTGGTGTTGGCTGCGCTGGGGGCTGCATAACAGAAGTCAATTATAAGTAATCGCACAAATTTAACTAAAAGTGGACAATTTTATGTGATCCCCCATATGGGCCCACCACTGCTTCCACTGCTTAGTTTGTCCCCAAACTAAACTCGTGCGGGGGTGGCCCGGGGTTTGTGGACTGCTACCTTGCGATCGATATGTTTTCCTCTGATACCACTTGTAAGACCCCTTTTTTTCTTTTTTTTGACACCGGGGTCTTAGGCCCAGAACCGCCGCCTTGCGGTGATACCTTCGCACCCGGGAAGGTCATCACTACAAGACGCCGATTCTGCCGGCCAATTCGATCACAACTGTAGCAATAAATTAAAAACCAGTCCACAGGAATCACATGTATAGAGAAAATAAACTCCACGAAGGGAGTGTCGACAGATAGTACATATAATAGAAATCTCGGGCTTTTGCACGGTACATCATGTCCTCACTACAAATCACTCATCGCGGAAGCAAACTAATATATCTACTAGTGGTCTGGACTCATAGTCCCTGCTGTCTGGACTCCGGTACTAGACTGCCCGATCTCCAAGCGTGCCGACCTCCAGGGCTGTTCCTCCATGCTGGGCTCCGTGGTCCCCTAAAATGATGTGGTTCGAAAACCGTTAGTCTAAAAGACTAAGTCCTATCGTCCTCCGCCCCTTCCCCCATGGCTCCTAAGCACCGAGCGGGGAGAAGGAAAGGGAAGGACATTAAGGTGGAGAATATCAAATAGCAGATGGCAGCGGAACTAAACAAGCAGATCTAAGTATGGTAATAATGATATAAGATTTGAATAAGAAAGTAACCTTAACTTATGTGAATACACATAAGCTAAGGGATCTCTTGCCGGGCTTATATCATATAAAAAGTCCCATATCAATTTATACGATAGGGTGTCGACTTTACTAGCAGGCTTAATTATGTAGTACTGAAAGAGAACCATGACTTTTAAGCACGCTCACGCGAACTTATAAGCCAAGGGGTCGTATTGCAGGGCCTAATGTATAGAGCGTCCCATACCACTTATACATTAGGTGTCAGGTTATATGCAATGATTATGCTATGAAATACAATTATGCCATGACGTGGACATGCAAGTGCAACTCACCCACTCGACTCTGTGTACACAGACCTTTAGTTCCCCCTTTCAGAGCTGTTACCTCCCAGGAAACCTCCGTAGTGGCAGACGGAAGCGGAGGGTTGGGCCTCGCCCACCTCTAAACCAGTAAAGCACTACCGGTCAGACCTATCGTACGCCTCAACGCTTGGTGCACAAAGCGGACTCCTGCGTACTCTTGCCGGCTGTCGCACCGGACTTCTGTTGGCGAAGTGCTAACCACACTTGCCGAGTCGACGTATTGGCGTCGGTGCATCGACCCTCCAATACCGAAGACCCACCACCTTATACCTTTAATGCACATGCAATAGTTATGAGTCCAACCAACAACCGAGCCAAAGCTCCCCGGACTATCCTATCCGTCAACAACCGAGCCAAAGCTCCCCGGACTATCCCGTCCGTCATAATCAACAACCGAGCCAAAGCTCCCCGGACTATCCCGTCTGTCATAATCAACAACCGAGACAAAGCTCCTTGGACTATCCTGTCCGTCAACAACAACTGATCCAAAGCTCCCTGGACTATCCTGTCCGTCAATAATCAACAACCGAGCCAAAGCTCCCCGGACTATCCTGTCCGTCAACAACAACCGAGCCAAAGCTCCCCGGACTATCCTGTCCGTCAACAACCGAGCCAAAGCTCTCCGGACTATCCTGTTCGTCAATAACCGAGCCAAAGCTCCCCGGACTAACCCTAGTATTTTGACAAATCCTCCTACGGGTCAGACGATCTTTCGTCGATCCCGAGCACCATCTAACATTTAGCCAAAACACAACCCTTGCTTATCCTAACTCGAGTGATGAACTCATTCTAAATTATCCAAACCTACATCCACAAATCCCGACACATATGCCCAACTTTATACTCCACATATTTTCTGCAGATTTACTATTTGCAGACCACTAAGGTTAAATGTCATGTAAAATGGAAAGTACATCAAATAATCGTCCAGTACTCCTATAATAATTATTAGAGATCCATAATTAACTTTAAGTCCTAAATCCAGAGATCCAGAATTTTCCTATTTATTTAATAATTTACTTAATTATTGTAGTGACTAAAAGTTCCAATAATGAACATGATGTACCAATTTCAGACAAGATATCATTCCACTGATTTTATATGATATTCAAAATAAGTATTCAACTTACCCTCCAAGATATCCAAATTTTTCAGTAAGGTTTTGTCCCCCATTTCTTATTTCAATTTATTCCTTAATAATTCATTTAAAGAGATATGTAAGGCTATATTACTTCCAAAAATTCAGAGAAAATTCAAGTATGATTTTAATGGCATATAAATGATTTGAGCAAATTTTAATAATTTATTTATCAGTAAAGAACCTTAAATAAATTATTGAACAATTTCCTAATTTACCAAGCTTGTGAAGTAAGTACCTCAAATATGTATTCAAGAATTCTCATAAAATTTAAATATGTCTATAAATACTTAAAACTTTCTCTGCCAAACTTTCATGACCTCCCAAGGGGTAGAGAGACCAATATGATCAATTTATTAATTAGGGCATCCCCTTGTGTTACAAAAAGAGTACTACAATTATTGTTCCCAAAATTCTAATTAAATTACCAGAGGTTCATAATATCCTTATGACCATTCTACCAATATTTCATCTTAGTTTAAGGAGTTTAACTAGCCTATTCCAACCCTACCATATTTGTGCCCTAAATTAAGGTTAGGGTTTTGTGGGTCCTAAACTTTCCAAAATCCCTTAATATTTTCACCAGAGGGTTTTAATTACCCTAGTACCCTCCCTACAAAATTTCATGGTCATACAAGGTGTCTTGGCTACATGCCCTTCATAAGGTACAAAAGCCCTTCTTAAGGTTTGACCTAGGATCTTGGTCCAAATAAATTCCAATACCCCCAATTTTTCATTGGAAGGTGCATAAAGTCATGCCAAGTCAGTGTCCCAAATTTTTACCTCTGTTGAGGTGAATTGGACATTCTAAGTTAAAATTACATTTTTGGACCAAAATGCCCTTTTAAGACAAGGCTAGGGTTTGCAATATTTGCATTCAAATCACCTCCAAAATTAATGAAATTTTAACCAGATATCAATATTGACCTCATATACCCCCCACCAAAATTTGGATGGATTTGGAGTTTAGGTAATTCATAAATTAATTTACCCTAGATAAATTAAATTATTACAAAAACTATAGAAATATTATCTACAAAAATTCCCATTTTTGGGCAGGTTCTAGATATTGGGTAGGGTGACTCTCTGCCAAAATTTCAACTCATTTGGGCTAAGGATGAAGTGTAGGCACTCTGTTAAATGTCTTCCTAGTCATATGTATAGACCCCACCAAAATGTGTGCCCTGGTCAAACCAGTCCCCCAAATTGGTTCAAACTAATTTTGTATGAAAGTAGACTCATAGGACTACATTTTATGTGTTGACCATTTTTTCTGAAATGGGCCCTAATTATTTTTAATAATTAAATACATTAAATACTATATCTGTGACAAAATGAAATGATTCAAAATATATATTCCATAGTTTAGATATCATCCCGCACGAATCATGGCGCAAAACCGACGGAATCCCGTCATCTTCTTCCTCCAGCAGACGGCCAGGATTCATCCTGCCTGGGCTGACTTCCAGCCGCTGCCGCCGGCAATCTGGCCACCTCCCCGGCCTGCCACCGCCGCCAACACCTTCGTGGCGGTCAGGGCTATCTCCAAGCGGCGGCACGGCCGCCGGGGGGAACTATTCCGGCAAACCCGAGGGTATGGATTTTCATGGAAAATTAATGATTTTGAAAATCGGTTTGGGCTCAATTGAGCTCCAACCTTGGCCCTAATGATTCTAAAGGTCTGCCCATGCAAGAAGGAGTGGAGGAGGACCTGTGGTGGCGGCTGTAGCCGTGCTGATCGCCGGATTGGCAGGGTGGTGGCTGGTGGTGGTCGGCCCTCTACAACAGCATAGTGAAATTGCCTGGCTCCTTCAGGAAAGTGGTGGGAATTACTCTCTGGACTCCAGTGAAGCTTTTAAAAGGGAGAGGTGGGGTGTTAGGTGGCTGAATTGCTCCATGCCATTATTGGCCATGGTCAAGCTTAGAGGTTATGGTTGGTAGGGGGAGATGCATGGCTCCAACCAGTCATGGATTGGCTGGTTGGATTGGGGCTGCCTTCCTGGTCCTTATGCAATGAATGGAGGGGGTTGGGGAGGGGGAGGATGAGCCCAAAGTCCTCCTCCCTTTTTCTTCCTTCTCTTTCTCTCTCCTCCATGGTGGCCTTTTCTCTATCCTACACACCAAGCTGAATTTTGGCTCCTACCTAACCCCATGTCACCCTACAAGTCCATTTCATCCATTTAAACAAGGTTAGCCCAATTGGAATGGGCTTGAGCTTGAGTTAGCCTATTTGGGCTAGCTTGACCCAAACTTGGACTGGGGCCCACCTAGGTCAATTTGGTCCTGGAAGTTTCCTTAATGGGTCCTTGGTGACCCATTGGCCTCCCCTAGGGTCAAGGTGGGTTTGGATTGGCCCTTGGAGGTCACTTGACCCTTAACTAGGGCATTTTGACCATTTTAGGTCCAGAGTTGACTTTGGTCAACCTAGCCTTTTTGATTGGTCCCAATGGGTCCTTGGTGACCCTTTGGCCTCTCACTAGGTCTATGAGGGTATGTGTGGGGTCCACCTGGCTAAGGGACTGCAATTGGCCCTTGTGTAGGTCAGTTTTACCCAATTAGGGTTAGAGTTGACTTTGGTCAACTTAGGTCCTTTGACTGCCCTCTATGGATCCTTAGTGACCCATTGACCCCTCACTAGGGTTATGGAGGTATGGGTGGGGTCTTGGAGTCACGGTGAAGCCCCATGGTTATTTTAAGCTAATGTTCAGAAATCTACTATGTGCAGACCATAGTGGTCTCACCCACATTCCTAGGTTCACTTGGCCTTCTTGGGCTCCCTAGGGTTTTGTCATGACCTAGTCATGGCAAAACTATCTCTAGGGGTCTAGTTGTCTGAGGGATGTTACACACGTGCTCCTGGTCGTGTCCCAAGTTAACACAGGACCAAACTTCCAAAGGAGTACACGGCCATATGATGTTCCCGTATCACAAGGCAGAGTGAGCAACGGGCGGGTTGAAACGGACCTGGGCTTTGCAGTTCGGTGCTAGAGGCCCTAAAGTGGAACTGACCATTGGCATAGTCAGGAGTCTTGGACTACGGTCGGAAAGACTCAAAAATGCTCACAATGTTTGCCATCCCGAGGATGGTGGTGAAGCCACGGAATTAACCGGATTCACCGAGAATGTGCCCTGAGTGCACGGGGTGTTTGGTCGAGCAAGTCTACACCTGTGGCAAATTATACTTATGCACTTAATTGTTTAGCTGGGCTAATGAAATGCAGGGAAGGAGCACCGTCGTTCCGAGTAAGGGGCGGGGTCGTTATAATTTGGCCAGCCTTAGCTGACCATTGCTTTGTTTGCCACCGTGCGGTGGAATGTTGCTTGCAGGTGCTGCGGAACCAAGCGCCAAATAGCGGGCTGAAGCCCAAGTTGTTCAGCTGGCCCTCGAAGGCCAAAGAGAACTGTTGTTTTACTTTTGTCATGTGTGGTCGGCCATGCCAACGACCAGTTCCACTTTAGGGCCTCTAGCACCGAACCGCAAAGCCCAGGTCCGTTTCCACCCGCCCGTTTCTCACTCCGCCTAGTCACTTTAAGACATACACGCGGGCCAAACTTCACCCGGATCCAAATTCATTCCCAAACAACACATAACCTAGTTTTGTTCAAGGCTAGCTCCCCGGCCGCCAAGTTAGCAGAATTATGTTTCCGCCCAGTTTTCCGGGTGCGCCTTAAAGTTAATCCTCAAGGATCCCTGGTGCAATCTACTGTGTAGAAACCTGAAAACAATCAAAGGCACGGAGTCTTCTCTGGCTACTCACCTGCTAATGAGCAAGAACCGATTAGAGTGGCAGAGCTGGGAGTGGAAGAGCGTGTGGAGGTTGATTCGGTACCACCAAGGAGAGCCACGGAGAAATAGCTCAAGTATGTGATGAACTTTAATCCTCTAGTGTTTGACGGGATGGGAACGCCAACTCAAGCTGAGGATTGGCTCTCTACGATGAAGAGGGTCATGACTGCCACAGAAACTGTAGAGTGGCAGAAGACCACAATAGCGACCTTCCTATTTGTTGGTGAGGCAAGGATGTGGTGGGACGAGTTGGAGGTTCATCTCTTAGTGGGAAGGCAACTTGCCGAAGTACCGATGGAGGAATTCTCAAGGTTATTCTTGGCTAAATACCTACCTTCTGCCCAGAAGCTTGAGATGGAGAATAAGTACCTCGGTTTGACTCAAGGAGAGAGAAGCGTGGATGAGTATCTCCACGAATTTACTCGGTTTGGTCATTATGTTGGTGTTATGTTTACTGAAGAGGATCGGAAGACCAACCGATTTTATGAGGGCCTACGGGGCGACCTACAGCTACTCCTCACTGGGCCTAAGGCACAGGGCTTCCTAGCCTTGGTAAATGCGGCTCGGTCATTGGAAAGGGTCGTGAAGAAAGTTCAAGAGAAGAAGGACCCTGGGGATAAGAGGTCAGAGTTCAAAGTGTCGAGTTCAAAGTCGGGTTTCCGCAGATGGAACAAGAAGCAGAAGACTTCGAGTTCAGCCCCTTCATCTGGTGCGACGGGGGCAAACTCAAATCGAGTCCCAGGAGCGTGCTACAACTATGTAAAGGTGGGGCATTTCGCACGTGAGTGTTGGAGCGGAAGTGCAAAGTCCGAGAAGAGGCATGGAGCAACATTTGAAGAAAAGGGGAAGGCGGCGGAGTCGATCGCATCCCACCATGCTCCAGCCCAACCTAGAGTTAACAACCTTGGTCTGCAAGAGGCAATTAAGCAAGCTGACGTGGTGACAGGTATGAGTTAAATTTTAACAGTTTAGCTTTTTGAAGTTCTTACCTTTTTGCATGTTAGCTTATGAATGTTGGTGTTAGGCTTTGTGTTAATTTTTGACTGTCCGGCGAGAGCCTTGTTTGATACGGGAGCTTCTCATTCCTTCTTGTTTGAAAGATTTGTATCGCGCATCGAAGTTCCTTCCTCGATGGCAAAGGACAAGTTGGATGTGTTGCTGCCCAATGGTTGCTCAATGTGCGCGGATAGAGTCTATGTGGTAAAGATACGGATCGGGGATCAGGAGTTCATTTTGCAAGCATCGGTACTGCCGTTAATGGAGTTCGACGTAATCTTTGGTATGGACTGGCTCTAAGAGCAGCGAGCATGCATTGATTGCAACCGAAAGGAGGTTAAGTTGGGACTGAATACTGATCAGGAGACTACGTTTGCGGGCATGAAAGGGTCGAGTAAGATTTTGATGTCGGCTCTTCAGGTGATTAAGGCAGTTCGGTCTGGGGCAGAACTTTTTATCGCATTAGTGCAGGCTTTAATGCCTAAAAGTAGTCTTGACAGTATTGCAGTCGTGTCTGAGTATCCTGATGTCTTCCTAGACGATCTCCCAAGACCCCCTCCTCAGCGGGAGATTGACTTTACCATTGAGCTGGTGCCGGGTGCCAAACCGGTGTCACGCCCTCTGTATCGGATAATACCTAAGGAGATGGCGAAGCTGAAGGTGCAACTGCAAGAATTGTTAGAGCAAGGGTATGTGCGTCCAAGTTCGTCTCCTTGGAGCGCACCGGTCCTCTTCGTTAAGAAGAAAGATGGGAGCTTGCGACTCTGTATTGACTATCGGGAGTTGAACAAGCTTACGGAAAAGAATAAGTATCTGATCCCAAGGATTGACGATCTATTTGATCAGTTGGTTGGGTCAACGGTATATTCGAAGCTAGATCTGAAATCCGGATACTACCAGCAAAGGATAAGGGAAAGTGATATCCCAAAGATAGCGTTCAGCACCCGGTCTGGGCATTACGAGTTTACGGTCATGCCGTTTGGGTTGACCAATGCGTTATCCGTGTTTATGGATTTGATGAACAGGACCTTCAGAGAGTACCTGGACCATTTCGTGATAGTATTTATCGACGACATCTTGGTGTACTCGCGGTGTGAGGATGATCACTACAAACATCTGCATATGGTATTGGAGACATTGAGGAAGAATCAGCTGTATGCTAAGTTCTCCAAGTGTGAGTTCTGGTTATCCTCAATCACGTTCCTTGGTCATATTGTTAGTGGTGAAGGCATAATGGTGGATCCGGCGATGATAGCGGCGATTCAGGAGTGTCCAGTATTGACTACGGTGGCGGAAGCCCGGAGCTTTCTGTGGTTTGCCGGCTACTATAGGTGCTTCGTAGAGAACTTCTCACGGATAGCGCTGCAACTCACGACGCTGACAAGGAAGGATCAAAAGTTTGTGTGGATGCTGGAGTGCGCACAGGCTTTCGAAGAATTGAAGAGTCAGTTGGTCACGACGCCTATTTTGCATTTGCCGAGTGGGTTCGAAGGGTTTGAATTTTATAGTGATGCTTCGGGCAGTGGTTTGGGCAGTGTTCTGCTACAGAATGGGAGTGTGATAGCCTATGGACCACGACAGTTGAAGGTTCATGAGAGAAATTATTCGATCCATGACTTGGAGTTCACGGCCGTAATATTTGCTCTAAAGCTGTGGAGGCACTATTTGTATGGAGTGAAGGCCAATATCTACACCGATCATAAGAGCCTGAAGTATTTTCTAGATCAGAAGGACTGAACATGAGGTAGCGGAGGTGGACGGAGTTCCTGGGGGACTACACTTTTGAAATTCATTATGTGCCCGGGAAAGGAAATGCAGTGGCGGATGCGTTGAGTCGTAGGGCACCGGCGCAAGCCAACTGGTTGGCGGTGCATGATGAGAATTTGGTCCATGATTTGGAGGCATTGGAGATCTCCTGCATTAACAAGCAGGCTAGTGCCGAGGCAATATTATATTGGACGGAGGTGCAGTATGACCTAGCTGATAGGATTCGACGGCCTTTGATTCAGGATAGTATTATGAAGCAGATTTTGGATGAATCGTTGGATGGGTCAAATTCCCAATTTGCGGCTGCAGATGGACTACTAAGGAATGATGGTCGCCTATGCATCCTTAGTGTGGATAATCTTTGGGAGGAGTTTATGTGCGAGGCTCATCATACCAAGTACTCAATCCATCCGGGGAGAACAAAGATGTACAGGGACATAAAGAAGTTGTTTTGATGGCCATGGTTGAAGAAGGATGTAGCACTTTATGTGGCGAAGTGCCAAACTTGTGCCTTGGTGAAGGCGGAGTTCCAGAAGCCCGGAGGTTTCTTGAAGTCCTTGCATATCCCAGAATGGAAGTTCGACGACATTTCCATGGATTTTGTGCATGGTTTGCCAAGGTCGCAGAAGGTAAATGACGCCATCTGGGTGGTCGTAGATAGATCGACAAAGGTGTCACACTTCATCCCGAATAGGAAGGAAGATTCGGTGGAAAAGTTAGCCAAGCTCTATGTGGATAATATTGTACGATTGCATGGTGTGCCACGCAGTATTGTTAATGATCGAGACGGAAGCTTCACGTCAAATGACTGGAGGCTGGTGCATAAGTTGTTTGGAAACTAAGCTGAGTTTCAACACAGCCTTTCATCCGCAGACGGATGGTCAGACTGAAAGGGTCAATAGGACGATAGAGGACATACTTCGCATGTGCGTCTTGGATTTCGGAAAATAGTGGGAAGATCATCTGTACATGGTAGAGTTTGCATACAATAACAGTTTTCAAGCGAATATTAGAATGGCGCCTTTCGAGGCCCTATATGGGAGAAAGTGTCGCACGTTGTTGTCTTGGTTGGAGATTGGCAAGTCAAAGTTATACAAATGTCATGTAGTGAAAGATGTCACTTCAATGGTACGTACGATTTAGGAACGGTTAAAGATCAATCAGGACAGGCAGGCAAAATACGATAATGCCAAGCATAGGAATGTGGAGTTCAGTGTTGGCGAATGGGTGTATTTGAAAATCAAGTTGTTCAAGGGTGCCTCGCGGATTCGACACTTAAAGAAGCTGAGTCCGAGATACCTTGTACCATTTGAGATCCTTGAGCGGATTGGAGAAGCAGCGTATCGATTGAAGTTATCAGTGGAATTGAGTGGGCTACACGATGTATTCTACGTTTCGGTATTGCGGAAGGTGGTAAAAGACCCTTCTCAGGTTGTTATGGCTGATCAAGTGTCGATTGAAAATGGGTTGACGACCAAGGTCAAGCTAGTTCGAATTGAAGACTTTGAAGTCAAACGGCTCCGCAATAAGGAAATTCGAATGGTTAAAGTCTGATGGGATAACCGCGGACGTGAGGAGCTTTCTTGGGAGCGAGAGCAGACTATGTTGGAAGCATACCCCGAATTATTCCACGCAGGTAATATTTAAATTGTTTTGTGTTCCTTTACATAATTTCGTGGACGAAATTTATTAAGGGGGGAGATTTGTAATGCTCCAAAACATAAAAGTGAAACGGGCGATGTTCGAACCAAGTTCGGGTCTTGGTAGGGTGAACACGGCCTGTAACATGGGCATGTCACATGGCCGTGTCGTGCTCGGGTCGTTGAGTTGAGGTCGACAAGCATTGAGAGCACGAACACGGCCTGGGACACGGGCGTGTCCCAGGGCGTGTCAGGCACACGACATGTGATACGGGAGTGTCATATGGTCGTGTACTCTTCTGGAAGTTTGGTCCTGTATCGACTTGGGACATGACCAGTAGCACGGGAGTGTACTGTATGACACGGGCATGTCGGATTCGGCACGGGCGTATGGCCACCCGTGTCCACCAAAGGTCATGACGGTTTGCGTGGCGGTTATTCGTGACATGCCACTGGTTACGGGCGTGTTGATGATCCGACACGGGCGTGTCAGGTTGGGACACGGGCGTGTCGTAACCCGTGTGATTTTTTGCACTCGACAATCGTGTTTGGATCGAGGCACACGGCCGTGTGCAAAGCCGTGTTCGGCCCAGGATTAAGAGATTTTAGGCAAATCTGAGCCGTTCGTTTTCTTAAAACAAGATCTGATGGCCCAGATGAGTTCCTGATTTCTTAAGTCCAGGAATAGAGGATTAATTCCTCATTTCCTTTTAAGTTTTCTCTTTTTAAGGAGTTAGAGAGAAGAGAGAGAAAGGAAGAAGGAAGGGGAGGAATCCGGCCGCCGGCGGAGCATCGGAGCACAAACTTGAGAACCGAGACCAAATCCGTGGAGAGAATTCCCTTGTGAACCCCTTCATCCGGCTTGTTCTTCATGGAGCCAAAGCAGACTTCGAGGGTAACGATTCTCAACTTGAGCATGTGAAGCTCTTCTTCCTTTGCATAGGAAAACCCTCTCATGCGAGTGTGTGGTGAGTTTGCGGTGTTCCTTGGGGTAGATATGTAAAGGGTGTTGTGGAACCAAGCACCAAATAGCGGGCTAAAGCCCAAGTTGCTGAGCTGGACCTCGAAGGCCAAAGTGAACTGTTGTTTTACTTTTGCCATGTGTGGCCGGCCTGTGAGCCGAAGTATGTAAAACATTATATTGTCAAGTGAACATTTGTAAGGCCATAAGGCCAAGTACTTTGTTGTGTATTTGTTGTATTTCATTCCTGTGGTGTATAGTGGACATTCATGTTGTTGTTGTGCAAATTTTGGGTTCTCTTAAATTATTTAAAAGCTTCCGCTACAATACTCTGTGTTAGGGCGAGTAGTTGAGTTTTTGGTATTATTCTGTAACCCTTCCGACTGTCCGTGGTATATGGTGTCGGGTTCCAGCTGGACCTTCTATTATATGTCATATGACGGATGGGGGTGTTACAATTTGGTATCGGACTAGGGTGTCGGTCGTCGGTATTTGAATTCGTGGGCGAAATATTTTAAGGGGTGGTGAGCACAAGTATGTACGTCATCATTATAACATAAAAGAACCCATGAATGTCCACTTAGGAATGGAAAAATAAACTTGTTTTGAGGAACCTGAGTGTTCCAGTGATTGCTTTTTGCAATTTGTGTGTCGCCTAATCAAGGGTTTATGCTATTATGCCCCGCCCCTTACTCGGGACGGCGGTTCTCCTTCCCTACATTTCATTAGTCCAAATAAACAATTAAGTGCATAAGTATAATTCGCCACAGGTGTAGACTCACTCGTCCAAACACCCCGTGCACTCAGGGCACATTCTCGGTGAATCCAGTCAATTCCGTGGCTTCACCACCATCCTCAAGACGGCAAACATTGTGAGCATTTTTGAGTCTTTCCAACCGTAGTCCAAGACTCCAGACTATGCCAATGGCCAGTTCGACTTTAGGTCCTCTACGAAATTGACCGGATTCACCGAGAATGTGCCCTGAGTACACGGGGTGTTTGGTCGAGCGAGTTTACACCAGTGGTGAATTATACTTATGCACTTAATTGTTTAGCTGGGCTAATGAAATGTAGGTAAGGAGAACTGCCGTCCCGAGTAAGGTGCGGGGTCGTTATGGAGTACACGACCAAATGACACGCCCATGTTAGATGTCGTGTGCCTGACACGCCCTGGGACACGCCCGTGTCCCAGGCCGTGTTCGAGCACTCAATGCTTGTCGACCTCAACTCGATGACCCGAGCAAGACACGGCCATGTGATACGCCCGTGTCACAAGCCGTGTTCACCCTACCAAGACCTGAACTTGGTTCGAACACCGCCCGTTTCACTTGTAAGTTTTGGGGCGTTACATCTGAAATCCCGGTGGTGCGAGATTTTGCTGACGTATTCCCATAGAAGCTGCCAGGGATACCCCCGCACCGAGAGCAGGATTTCCAGATACAGCTCGTGTCGGGGGCTAAGCCAGCATATAGAGCCCCTTACCGGATGTCCCCGAAGGAGTTGACGGAGTTTCAAAGCCAACTGCAAGAACTAGTGGAAGCTGGATTTGTCCGGCCGAACTGTTCACCATGGTGAGCCCCAGTACTGTTCGTCAAGAAGAAGGACGGTACACTCATATAATGCATCGACTACCGAGCACTGAACAGATTGATAGTCCGGAATACCTATCCCCTGACACAGATAGAAGAGTTGTTTGATCAGCTGGAAGGGGCACATTTCTTCTCAAAACTGGATTTGAGGTCGGGCTACTATCAACTGCGGATTCGGGAGGAGGACATTCCGAAGACTGCCTTCAGTAGCAGATATGGGTTGTTTGAGTTTACCGTGTAACATCCCATGTTACTTCTACGCCCCTTAACTTAGATTGGGTTAGGCATGGGGTGGGTGATAGGGGTATTTAGCTAGGTTGACCCTAATAGGTAAGTGAAACCATGTGGGGCCCACCATAGGGCCAAAGTCAACCTAAGTCAAATTAGCCTAAATAGGGACCCTAGCCACACCATGACCCCACCACATTGCCCTAACCCTAAAAACAATCTAAGTGGACCCTAAGGCAAGCCACTAGGTCAACCCTTTTGGCCCTAGTTGACCCAAGTCAACCCTAGCCCTATTTGGGTCAAACTTATACCTATATGCCCAATTAGCCTAACTGGGGCACACCCTTGACCCAACCCAAGTTGGGAGGTGCCACTAGGCTCATGACCATTAAGTGGGGTCAGCCCACTCATCATGTTGAGCAAATCAACTCAAAAGGTCAACTTGGTCAACATGAGGCCTAAAGGAAGGAAAATGAACCCAAGCCACATTCCTTTGGGCAAAGCCCACCAAGCATAGCCCATTATCAGCCCAAGGAGTCAAATACCAGCCCTACCCCTCTGAAATAGGAGATAGAATACATGCATGGGGGTATTTTGGAGAAACCACCCAAAAAGAGGAGAGAGAAAATGTGAAATTAAGAGGAGGAGGCCACATGGCTCCTTCTCTTCAGCCATGACTTGCTGGCAGCCCTCCTTAGAGCTATTAGGAGGAGGTGAGAAGTTGAGGGCCACTTAGCAGCCATGGTCGATACAACCAAGGCTCCAAACCGAGCTTGCCTTGGTTGTATCTCCCCATATACCCCACCTCAGTCCAAACCAGCCTCACACCCAGCTTCAGTGAGTGGAAACGAGTGGAGAACGAGTCCTGGAGCAAAGCTTTTGGTGAAGAATCAAGAATTTGGGCAGGAGATTGCCGGAGCAGCTCGGTCATGGCAAACCGCCGCCACACTCGCCTCCAAGGCTCGAACCAGGTTCGTTTCGCCGCCCCTCTACTCGTGCTAGCTTCTTAGATCCATTAGGAGAGATATTAGGCTCAATTGAGCCCGATGCCATGCGAGAAAGTGCGCATTTTCCAAGCTTTTCATCCCGCTCTGTATCGTCGGAGGAGTCACCTCCGGTAGCCTCACTACCAGGAAACGCTAGCCCCGACCTCAGTGAAGGTGGTGGCGACATCCGCCGGCGGTGGTGGAGGCTCAGTTGGCCGGAAAATGGCAGACAAGTTGACCCAGCGCAAATCAATCCCAGCCGTTGGCTGGAGGTAGGGTATGAACTGATGCCGTCGGTTTGTTGCTTTAGGATTCGTGCAAATCATATTCCTATAGTTTATAAATTAATGAAATTAAATTAAATTTCTGTCACATTATTTCAGTGACCTTGCATGTCAAATATAGGGCTCTTAGAGTCATTTCCAGAACATGAACCCTAAATGAACTTTGTATACTATTGTCTTAACTTTAATATGGCACCTTAAACATAAACTTTGGTACAGTATATTTGTCTATAGGGCTATTTTCCTAGGACTGGTCCTAGACTAGGGAAGAATTTCAAAATGTTGCCCAAGTCAAACCAGTCATCCAAATGACCCAAAATTTTGGGTGCATGCATGTATATTGCTTAGTTAACCCCTGTACAAAAATGAGAATTTTTGGGAAAACTTTTTTAATAGTTTTTACTAAAATACCCAAAATAAAATAAATGAAATATTTGGTGTTATGGGACTCCAAATGGCCCCAAATTTTGGTGGCATGTCCTTAGGAAAATAATAAGGGTATGTGTAAAATTTCATCCATGTTGGACCATTTTATGTTGGGTAAACCCACTTGCATGTGTTGGCTAGTTATAGGCTTGGTGTGCATTTAGCCTAAAATGAAATAATGTGTATTCAGCCAACTTGAAACATTCAAAAATCATGATTTTCATTATAGAGACACATGAGGGTGTAATACACCTCTCATAGCAATATTGGGATTTTTGGGAACAAAAATCCCATTATTTGAATTTTTGAAAATTTTGTCCTTTTGAGGAAATAAATTTAAAATAGGTTTACCCTTATCATAAAATGTCCAAATTCTATTGAGGACTAAGGAATGACATAATAAACACTAGAAATAAATTATATCTCTATTGGATGAAGTTTAAGTAGTTTAAGGAGCAAAATGACAATTTTACCCTTATAGAATTTGTGTAGAAATGATGGGTATATCCCTTTGAAATGTCTGAGAAAATTTATAT
Organism: Platanthera zijinensis; assembly: GCA_039513925.1. Classification (NCBI taxonomy): domain Eukaryota; kingdom Viridiplantae; phylum Streptophyta; class Magnoliopsida; order Asparagales; family Orchidaceae; genus Platanthera; species Platanthera zijinensis. The sequence continues at coordinate 151,041,126 of CM077082.1, forward strand.
TGCTGTAATTTTATGTTTCATACCTTGTGCAATTATTTCAGAATTTTTGGATGCAAAATAATGTACTTAGGCCCCATAATGGAATTTTGGTAAATAACTCAAATTGATCTTGTGATAGGCCATTTCAACCTAGATGTAAATGGAAATCTGGACATAGTATTATTTCATTATTATCAAGGCTCTGTAATTTAAATAGAATTTTTGAGATAACATTCCTTATACTTCAATTGGAAAATGACAATAATGTGAATTTTGTATTAATTAAGGAATAAATGGAAATACTTAAAGGAAAATTATGATTCTTGGAAAACAGTGATCTTTCACCATATTATAGGTCAGGGAAATTTATTACATCATTAGGATTATAACTTATGATATTTCATGTGTAAAATGACCTGAAGAATTAATTGAAGAAATTAATTAATGGTGTAATTAATTTTGAAAAATTATGGAAATCATCATGGTCATTATATAGGTCCATACCACTCTAAGATAAATAATTTGAGGCATATGGATAAAGGAATTAGAGGGTCACATTTGTGGGTGGTATTGGGGACATGGGTAAGAGTATAACACCAAAGTTCGTTCTAGTATGGCCATCAGGGAGTAATATGATAAACAAGCAAGGTGAGGATCTTAGTAGAGGAAATAACCCTGGTTGGTCTCCTAGATGATTCCCTAACCATGTGTGGAAGAGTGCAAGTCCGTGATAGCAATAATAACGGGGATCCACAGAAGACCGCCGCGCTCCTAATAACACCTTAAGTCATTAGGGTCATTCTAAAGTAACAATGAGAGGTTGGCAATAATCCTGGGTAGACACTAATAAGAATAACTATCCTTGCGAAAGGGAACTTTGGGCTTGTCATCCCATCTTGGTTCCTAGTGCCTTCGAGACCCCTTCAATGGGCATACCTTGGGCAGTCCTGGGATTAACCCTAAACTACTAAGTTTAATAATTGGTAGACAAGAATAATACACTAGGCTAAGAGGAGTGATACTCATGCTCACCCGTGTAGGGTTGGAGGGTTGTGAAATGAGATTGGAAACATGCTCACCCGTGATGGGTTGAAGGAAATTACACATTATATTATATACTCACCCGTGATGGGTTGGAGGGATTCAGGATAGGTTAGTCCTGTGAGCTGGAGGCTCAGGAGATTTATGCCAGGATAGGTTGGTCCTTTGAGCCGGGGGCTCGGGTTAAATCATTGCATGTGAGTAAACAAATTGTGGTGGGTCATGTGGTACTGGACATTCGTCTCACCGATGGCAGTACGGTGACTCGGGTGAGGTGTACGGGTGGAGGGGCCAGTATGTTGTTTATTACTGCGGTCAGGCAGACAATCCCCGAAGACGTATACCCGACCTAAAAGTCTAGCAGGCAGCTAGCAATTAGTACGTAGAGAACATAGAGTGCACTTGGTACGTGTATAGAGGCGTACAAGAGAGGTCTTGGCTTGGTGGTGTGGACACCGCCTAGAAAGCAGAAGCTCCCGTTCTACTGCTTCCAGAGCCACGACGGCGGTACCCGAGAGTGATGCTAGCTCTCGAAAAGTGAGAACTAAAGGCCTGGGATCTCAGAGTTGTGTGCGTGTGTTGTACTTGCATGTTCCATAAACCATAGCATATTCATTCATACTCATTAGGTCATACGCTACATGGATCCTTATCATATAAATTAGTATGGGCTCTTTTATATGATAAGTTAATTTGGAAACTCTAACTTATAAGTTTGTATGGGCATTCATATAAGTTAGGGTACACCTGTGATGGTAGATAGTTTTACCTTTCATCTTTACCTTACTTTTCTGCTCTTACTTTCAGTTCTTTCCTTTACTAGTACTGCGCTTTACTTACATGTACTATATACTTAGAACTGCTAAAGTAGAATAATAATACCTATTACAACTACTAGTTAGCTCTTGTCACATGCTTCCACTTTTGCTACCCCTTGTTTTCCTCCGCTTCATCCTTCCGCTCGGTACCTAGGAGTTGCGGGGCGAGGTGCGGAGGAAACGACTTAGTATTTTTGACTAATGGTTAGTGACCATACTATTTTAGGAGCTCATGGAGATAGAGCACCAGCACGACGAGGGGGCAGGACTTGAGGAGCAGATACCGCTACCACAGACTACTACTACTACTGTGCGTCCTCAGGTGGGACCAGTTTTGATGTTTTGGATTAGCTTCTGCTTTGATTTGAGTGAGAGATTTGATATGATGTACTGGGCATAAGCCCTTATTACTCTTTTCACTTTGTGCTCATTGTGGACTGTGCTCTTTCATTCATATATATATATATATGATTTGTACCTGTGACTGTGGAATGGATGTTGTTATACTCTATGTTATACTTCTTTTCTCTTATTGGTCGAACATGGTTGTGATCATACTAGCTGGCAGGATCGGCGTCTTGCGGTGTCGACTAACCCGTGAGTTAGTGTCACCCGTAAGACGGCGATTCTGGGCATAAGATCCGGGTTAACTCCTCAGAAGGGGGAGATGGATCTTACAAACTGGTATCACTTGAACAAATGATTATATGAGAAAGAAGTCCACAACACTTGAACACACCGCTCGAGCATTAGTTTGCGGGCAAACTATGCAGTGGAAGCAATGGTGTGCCCAAGGGCAAAAGTCACATAAAACAGTCGATTAAGCAATGAGTTAGGCCAATTTTTGACGTTTACCTTACCTTTATGCAGCCTCCACAGATTGTGGTTCCTCCCCCTATGGCTGCCACTCCTTTCATGTAGACAGAGATGGGACAAACTTTGACGGCTATCCTAGGTGCCTTTAGAGCCCAGCAAGCCCCGGCATAGCTGCCAAACCCAGGGTCGAGCTGGTTGAATGCCTTTAAGAGTCTGTCTCTGCCAGTGTACCACGGGATAGAAGATGTTGTGAAGACGGAGGAGTGGCTAGAGACTATTCAGGAGCTGTTAGCTAGCATCAGCTGCCTAGTGAGACAGGCAGTCCCTCTTTCCACCTCGGTACTGGAGGCTCGTGCGAAGAGGTGGTGGAAGTCTGTGTGAGACTCTGCATATGCTGATAGTGAGCTGATGGATATTTCTTTGGAGGAATTCAGTGATGCGTTCTTAGAACACTATGTATCCTCCACAGACAGAGATGCGTTGGAAGCGAGATTTATGAACCTCCAGCAGGGGAGCAGATCCGTGATCGAATATCAAAGAGAGTTCTCCCACTTGGCTAGATTTGAGGGATTCCATGACTGGGATGACCGGAAGTATGCAAAAAGGTTCTACCATGGGCTCTGAGACTCCTTAAGGCAGCCCTTATTGTTCATATCTCATGACACCACTGCACAGATTATTGAGATGGTGAAGAATCTAGAGGCTGACCAGCTAATGGTGCAAGGCGTAGGAAAGAAACCGCTAGAGGGGTCATCATCCGGAGAAAGTAGCAGGGAATCTCAAAGAGGACAAGTTATTGGATATAGGAGGGGTGGGGGACGTCATCGTCCCAACTTAGGACAGGAGCGGAGGCCTCCTACAGTGCTAGCTCCCCCACCTCTACAGACTCACGGCCCGATGAGACAGGAGGATCGTGGCCAGAGACAAATCACATGCTTTGGATGCGGCCAAGCTGGGCATATCAGGTCGTAATGCCCACATTAGATCCACCCCCTTCCTCCTCCTCCTCCTCCAATAGCCCCTCCAGCACACCAGGGCCGAGGACGAGGACGAGGTTGAGGCCGAGGCCGAGGACATTTCGGTCGAGGCCGAGACCAGTAGCACGTGTATGCGATAGACCTCGTCGAGCCGAGGAATCCCGAGGAGGTTATCACATGTAATTAAGATTACTGTTAATTTATTTAAAAATCTTCAATTACATAGTACCCTGACGCCATAGAATGATAACTTGTTTTAAAACTCAAATAAAACCCAGGCATAGTTATGATCAGCGGCAAGCCCGCTCATACCCTCCTCGACACAGGTGCTTCGCACTCTTTTGTGTCAGACACTTTTATTGAAGGACTAGAGGGCGTGGAAAGGTTCTATGGCATAGAAAGGAGGGTGCGTCTTCCTGACGGCTCGGAGCTACGGACCACAGTTAGCTGCAACATGGAGGCCGAGATTGGAGGCATGGAATTCGAAGTTCCGGCGGCGGTCTTGAAATTACCGGACTTTGATTTTATTTTGGGCATGACATGGCTTCATTGGAACTATGCTCAGATCGACTGCCCCTCAAAAAGGATCACGCTAAGACATGGAGACTCTTACGTCACTATTGAAGGTATCCGACCTATTCCCCATCTTTTATTATCTTCTATATAGGATGTTAAGTCCTATGAGCAAGGGGAGCAGGTGTACCTCATCTGCTTCGAGATGGTAGTAGCAGAGAACTCTATACCTGATATTTCGATAGTTCGGGATTTCTCCGATGTATTCCCGGAGAAATTGCCCGGGCTACCACCAGTTTGGTACTTTGATTTCAGGATCCAGTTAGTGTCAGGGGCGAGGCCAGTGTCCCGAGCACCTTGCAGGATGGCTCCTAGAGAACTGGCAGAGTTCCGGACTCAGCTTCAGGAACTTGTGGAATCCGGATTTGTGCGTCCGAGCTCATCGCCATGTGGTGCCCCAGTACTTTTTGTAAAGAAGAAGGACGGATCATTGCGCCTATGCATAGATTACCGGGAGCTGAACCGGTTGACGGTCCATAATACCTATCCACTGCCTCGGATAGACGAATTATTCGATCGGCTGCAGGGAGCCTTCTAGTTCTCTAAACTAGATTTACGATCCAGTTACTACCATCTCCGCATCCGAGAAGAGGACATACCGAAGACGGCATTCAGTTCACGCTATGGTCTATACGAGTTCACCTTGATTCCTTTTGGGCTAACAAATGCCCCCTCCGCATTCATGACCCTAATTAACCGTGTATTCGAGCCTTACTTAGACCGCTTCATCATTGTGTTCATCGATGATATTCTGATCTATTCCCAGACTCAGGAGGAGCACGCAAAACATTTGGCTCAGGTTTTGCAGAGACTGAGAGAGTTACAGATGTATGCAAAGTTTTCTAAGTGTCAGTTCTGGCAATAGGAGGTAGCCTTCCTGGGGCACACTATCAGTGGAGCTGGATTGGCAGTAGATCCAGCCAAGATAGAGGCAGTACGGAATTGGCCACGACCAAAGACAGCATCAGACATACGCAGTTTCTTGGGGTTAGCAGGTTATTATCGCAAGGTCGTGGAGGGATTCTCGAGGTTATCCCTCCCCCTCACTTCCTTGACGAAGAAGGATGCAGATTTTGTTTGGTCAGAGCAGTGCGAGACAGCTTTTCAAGAGCTGAAGGGCCGACTCACCTCATCCCTTATTCTTGCGCTCCCATCCGGGTGTGAAGGATTTCAGATCTACACAGATGCCTCTTACCATGGGATGGGTACTGTCCTGATGCAGCATGGACATGTTATTGCTTATGCTTCAAGACAATTGAAGAAGCATGAGCATAACTATCCAGTATATGACTTAGAGCTCGGGGCTGTGGTATTCGCCCTAAAGATATGGAGACATTATATATATGGGATTCATTGTGATATCTATTCAGACCACAAGAATCTTAAATATATCGACACGCAGAAGGACCTAAACCTGTGACAGAGGAGATGGCTGGAATTCCTCTGTGACTAAGATTATCAGATCCACTATCATCCAGGGAAAGCAAACACAGTAGAAGATGCCTTGAGTAGAAGAGCCGGCACTTCTGGACCGGAGCCTTAGTTGATGTATATAGAGCTGATACGGATGACGGAGGACATGCTTATTACCATGGTATCTGATACCGAACCAGTGGTATATCAAGAGTACCTGAGCTCAGCGATCAGTGATGATGATATACGGGAGCGCATCCGAGCACATCAGAGGCTGGATGTTGTATTAGAGCTGGTTTTCAGTGCCTTAGAAGGGGGGAAGTTTGAGGATTGCACGCTGCAAGTTGATCTCCTCCGATTCCGTGGATAAGTATACATACCAGCAGGAGATGGTATCTGGAATGACATGCTCAGAGAGGCACACTGCTCTAGATATTCAGTGCATCCCGGCATCACCAAGATGTGGGCAGATTTACGGAGGACCATGTAATAGCCTGGGATGAAGAGGGAGATCACCTATTTTATGACACATTGTGAGACTTGTCAGCGCGTGAAGGCAGAATGTAAGAGCCCAGGAGGTTTACTACAGCCACTGACAGTCCTAGAGTGGAAGTTCGAAGACATTGCATGGACTTTGTACACGGACTACCTCGCTCCCACTCCGGGCACGATTCCATTTGGGTCATAGTCGACAGACTAACCAAGGTAGCGCGTTTCATTCCAGTCAGGAAGGATGCTCCAGTTGCAGCTTTGGTAAGATTATTCGTAGAGCAATTTGTCAGATAGCATGGCATCCCCAGGACTATCGTCTCGGATCGTGATGGTCGGTTCACTTCTAGGGAGTGGAGGGCAGTGCAGGATTGCTTGGGGTCCCGACTTACTTTTAGCACTGCCTTATATCCACAGACCGATGACCAGATGGAGCGGACAAATAGGACAATGGAGGATCTACTCAGATTATGCATATTGGATACGTGGAAGCCTTGGGAGAGACTGCTACCTTTGATCGAATTCTCTTACAATAACAACCACCAGGCTAGTATCGGGATGGCTCCATATGAGGCACTTTATGGGAGGAAGTATCGAACACCGATGTCTTAGGTTTAGGATGTGGACACCAAGGCTCTTGGCTCTGATTATGTGGAGGATACAGAGGCTCAGGTTCGTTTGATCAGGGATCAAATGTTGGAGGCCCAGAGTAGGCAGGCCAAATTTATGATGCTCGGCACCAAAAGGTCGAGTTCAAGGAGGGAGACCAGGTATTTTTGAAGATACATCCGGTGCACGGTGTCTCTCGGGTTCGGAGGCACAAGAAGCTCAGTCCTCGATATATGGGGTCGTACTTGATCCTGGAGCGGATCGGTCCCTTGACTTATAGACTGCAGCTGCCACCAGAGTTGAGTACACTGCACAACATCTTTCATGTCTCTTCACTACAGAGAGCACTACTACGGCCGGAGCAGCACATTACTACTATGGCTGGTCCGATAGCACCTGACCGGTCCGTTCGTTTGGAGCCGATCCGGATTGATGATACAGATGTTTGAGTGTTGCGAAGAAGAAGGTCACTCTTATGAAGGTGTTGTGGTCCAATCATGGACAGGAGGAACACACCTGGGAGCCGAGGGATCTAATGTTTGAGCGACACCCAGAGAGGTTTGCTTCAGGTATGTTATAAATTATGTTTTAAAATTACTTAAATTATTGCGAGTAGAACCCCGTGGACCCGAACTTAAATTTCAAAGACGAATTTTTTTTTTGTTTATTGGAATTGTAACATCCCATGTTACTTCTAGGCCCCTTAACTTAGATTGGGTTAGGCATGGGGTGGGTGATAGGGGTATTTAGCTAGGTTGACCCTAGTAGGTGAGTGAAACCATGTGGGGCCCACCATAGGGCCCAAGTCAACCTAAGTCAAATTAGCCTAAATAGGGACCCTAGCCACACCATGACCCCACCACAATTCCCTAACCCTAAAAACAATCTAAGTGGACCCTAAGGCATGCCACTAGGTCAACCCCTTTGGACCCAGTTGACCCAAGTCAACCCTAGCCCTATTTGGGTCAAACTCATACCTATATGCCCAATTAGCCTAAGTGGGGCACACCCTTGACCCAACCCAAGTTGGGAGGTGCCACTAGGCTCATGACCATTAAGTGGGGTCAGCCCACTCATCATATTGACCAAGTCAACTCAAAAAGTCAACTTGGTCAACATGAGGCCTAAAGGAAGGAAAATGAACCCAAGCCACATTCCTTTAGGCTAAGCCCACCAAGCATGGCCAATTATCAGCCCAAGGAGTCAAATACCAGCCCTACCCCTCTGAAATAGGAGAGAGAATACATGCATGGGGGTATTTTGGAGAAACCACCCAAAAAGAGAAGAGAAAAAAGGTGAAATTAAGAGGAGGAGGCCACATGGCTCCTTCTCTTCAGCCATGACTTGCTGGTAGCCCTCCTTAGAGCTATTAGGAGGAGGTGAGAAGCTGAGGGACACTTGGCAGCCATTGTCGATATAACCAAGGCTCGAAACTGAGCTATCCTTGGTTGTATCTCCCCATATACCCCACCTCAGTCCAAACCAGCCTCACCATAAGCTTCAGTGAGTGAAAACGAGTGGAGAACAAGTCCTGGAGCAAAGATTTTGGTGCAGAATCAAGAATTCGGGCAGGAGATCGCCGGAGCAGCTCGGCCATGGCAAACCGCCTCCACACTCGCCGCCAAGGCTCGAACCAGGTTTGTTTCGCCGCCCCTCTACTCGTGCTAGCTTCTTAGATCCATTAGGAGAGATATCGGGCTTAATTGAGCCTGATGCCATGCGAGAAAGTGCGCATTTTTACAAGCTTTTCATCCCGCTCAGGATCGCTGGAGGAGTCACCTCCGGCAGCCTCACCGCCTGGAAACACTAGCCCCCATCTTAGTGAAGGTGGTGGCGACATCCGCCGGCAGTGGTGGTGGCTCAGTTGGCCGGAAAATGGCAGACAAGTTGACCCAGCGCAAATCAATCCCAGCCATTGGCTGGAGGTAGGGGACGAACCAATGTCGTCGGTTTGTTGCTTTAGGATTTGTGCAAATCATATTCCTATAGTTTATAAATTAATGAAATTAAATTAAATTTCTGTCACATTATTTCAGTGACCTTGCATGTCAAATATAGGGCTCTTAGAGTCATTTCTAGAACATGAAAATGAACTTTGTATCCTATTGTCTTAACTTTAATATGGAACCTTAAACATCAATTTTGGTACAGTATATTTGCCTGTAGGGCTATTTTCCTAGAACTGGTCCTAGACTAGGGAAGAATTTCAAAATGATGCCCAAGTCAAACCAGTCATCCAAATGACCCAAAATTTTGGGTGCATGCATGTTTAGGGATTAGTTAACCCCTGTACAAAAATGAGAATTTTTGGGAAAACTTTTTCAATAGTTTTTACTAAAATACCCAAAATGAAATAAATGAAATATTTGGGGTTGTGGGACTCCAAATGGCCCCAAATTTTTGTGGCATGTCCTTAAGGACATTATAAGGGTATGTGTAAAATTTCAGCCATGTTGGACCATTGCATGTTGGGTAAACTCACTTGCATGTTTTGGCTAGTTATAGGCTTGGTGTGCATTTAGCCTAAAATGAAATAATGTGTATTCAGCCAACTTGAAACATTCAAAAATCATGATTTTCATTATAGACACATGAGGGTGTAATACACCTCTCATAGCAATAGTGGGATTTTTGGTGAAAAAAATCCCATTATTTGAATTTTTGAAAATTTGGTCCTTTTGAGGAAATAAATTTAAAATAGGTTTACCCTTATTATAAAATGTCCAAATTCTGTTGAGGACTAAGGAATGACATAATAAACACTAGAAATAAATTATATCTCTATTGGATCAAGTTTAAGTAGTTTAAGGAGACAAAATGACCATATTACCCTTATGGAATTTGTGTAGAAATGATGGGTATATCCCATTGAAAAGTCTGAGAAAATTAATATTGCTGTAATTTTATGTTTCATACCTTGTGCAATTATTTCAGAATTTTTGGATGCAAAATAATGTACTTAGGCCCCATAATGGCATTTTGGTAAATAATTCAAATTGATCTTTTGATAGGCCATTTCAACCTTGATGTAAATGAAAATCTGGACATAGTATTATTTCATTATTATCAAGGCTCTGTAATTTAACTAGAATTTTTGAGATAACATTCCTTATACTTCAATTGGAAAATGACAATAATGTGCATTTTGTATTAATTAAGGAATAAATGGAAATACTTAAAGGAAAATTATGATTCTTGGAAAACAGTGATCTTTCACTGTATTATAGGTCAGGGAAATTTATTACATCATTAGGATTATAACTTATGATATTTCTTGTGTAAAATGACCTGAAGAATTAATTGAAGGAATTAATTAATGGTGTAATTAATTTGGAAAAATTATGGAAATCATCATGGTCATCATATAGGTCCATACCACTCTAGGATAAATAATTTGAGGCATATGGCTAAAGGAATTAGGGGGTCACATTTGTGGGTTGTATTGGGGACATGGGTAAGAGTATAACACCAATGTTTGTTTTAGTAGGGCCATCAGGGAGTAATATGATAAACTAGCAAGGTGAGGATCTTAGTAGAGGAAATAACCCTTGTTGGTCTCCTAGAGGATTCCCTAATCATGTGTGGAAGAGTGCAAGTCCATGATAGCAACAATAACGGGGATCGGCGGAAGACCGTCGCGCTCCTAATAACACCTTAATTCATTAGGGTCATTCTAAAGTAACAATGAGAGTTGGGTAATAATCCTGGGTAGACACTAATAAGAATAACTATCCTTACGAAAGAGAACTTTGGGCTTGTCATCCCATCTTGGTTCCTAGTTCGTTCGAGACCCCTTCAATTGGCATACCTTGGGCAGTCATGGGATTAACCCTAAACTACTAAGATTAATAATTGGTAGACAAGAATAGTACACTAGGCTAAGAGGAGTGATACTCGCTCACCCGTGTAGGGTTGGAGGTTTGTGAAATGATATTGGAAACTTGCTCACCCATGATGGGTTGAAGGAAATTAGACTTGATATTATATACTCACCCGTGATGGGTTGGAGGGATTCAGGACAGGTTAGTCCTGTGAGCTGGAGGCTCGGGAGATTTATGCCAGGACAGGTTGGTCCTGCGAGTCGGGGGCTCGGGTTAAATCATTGCATGTGAGTAAACAAATTGTGGTGGGTCATGCGGTCCTAGCCAATCGTAAAACCGATGGCAGTACGGTGACTCGGGTGAGGTGTATGGGTGGAAGGGCCATTATGTTGTTTATTACTACAGTCAGGCAGACAATCCCCGAAGACGTATACCCGACCTAAAAGTCTAGCAGGCAGCTTGCAATTAGTACGCAGAGACTCTATAGTGCACTTGGTATGTGTACATAGGCATACAAGAGAGGTCTTGGCTTGGTGGTGTGGACACCCGCCTAGAAAGTGGAAGCGCCCGTTCCGCTACTGCCGGAGCCACGACGGCGGTACCTGAGAGTGATGCTAGCTCTCAAAAAGTGGGAACTAAAGGTATGGGATCTCAGAGTCGTGTTCGTGTGTTGCACTTGCATGTTGCATAAACCATAGCATATTCATTCGTACTCATTAGGTCATACGCTACATGGATCCTTATCATATAAATTAGTATGGGCTCTTTTATATGATAAGTTAATTTGGAAACTCTAACTTATAAGTTTGTATGGGCATTCACATAAGTTAGGGTACGCTTGTGATGGTAGATAGTTTTACCTTTCATCTTTACCTCACTTTTCTTCTCTTACTTTCAGTTCTTTCCTTTACTAGTACTACGCTTTACTTACCTATACTATATACTTAGAACTGCTAGAGTAGAATAATACCACCTATTACAACTGCTAGTTAGCTCTTGTCAGCTACTTCCACTTTTGCTACCCCTTGTTGTCCTCCGCTTCGTCCTTCCGCTCGATACCTAGGAGTTATGGGGCGAGGTGCGGAGGAAACGACTTAGTCTTTTTGACTAATGGTCGGTGACCATACTACTTTAGGAGCTCGTGGAGATGGAGCACCAGCACGATGAGGAGGCAGGACTTGAGGAGCAGATACCGCTACCACAGACTACTACTACTACTGCGCATCCTCAGGTTGGACGAGTTTTGATGTTTTGGATTAGCTTTTGCTTTGATTTCAGTGAGAGATTTGATATGATGTACTGGGCATAAGCCCTTATTACTCTTTTCACTTTGCTCTCATTATGGACTGTGCTCTTTCATTCATATATATATATGATTTGTACCTATGACTGTGGACTGGATGTTGTTATACTCTATGTTATACTTTTTTTCACTTATTGGCCGAACGTGGTTGTGATCATACTAGCTGGCAGGATTGGTGTCTTGCGGTGTTGACTAACCCGTGAGTTAGTGTCACCGTAAGACAGCAGTTCTGGGCATAAGATCTTGGTTAACTCCTCAGAAGGGGGACATGGATCTTACATACCGTGATGCCCTTTGGGCTCACGAATGCACCATCAGCCTTCATGAGCTTGACGAACCAGGTGTTCCATCCATATCTCGACCTGTTTGTCATAGTATTCATAGATGACATCCTCATCTATTCGAGGACGAAGGAGGAGCATACCCAGCATCTGGCCTTGACCTTGGGGAAGCTTAGGGAGCATCAGCTATACGCCAAGTTCAGCTACTGCCAGTTTTGGCTAACGGAGGTGGCCTTCTTAAGCAGTATCATCAATGGAGCGGGACTAGCAGTTGACCCCGTAAAGATTCAGGCAGTGTTAGACTGGCCTCAGCTGAATATGACCATGGATGTCCGAAGTTTCTTTTGATTGGCCGGATACAACCGGAAGTTTGTGCATGGATTTTCTCAGATAGCCCTCCCACTCACAACGTTGACAAAGAAGGACACTTCGTTCATATGGATGCCGCGGTGTGAGGCGGCCTTTCAGGAGTTGAAGAGTCGGCTAACGTCGGCCCCCATTCTCGCTCTCCCGTCTGGCAAGGAGGGCTTCCAGGTGTACGCCGATGCGTCCTTCCAGGGGATGGGAGCTGTCCTGATGCAGTATGGTCATGTGATAGCATACGCCTCGTGGTAGCTAAAGAAACATGAGCAGAACTACCGGGTGCATGACCTAGAGATAGGAGCGATAGTGTTAGCTCTGATGATTTTGCGGCATTACCTTTATGGTGTGTACTGCGACATATTCTCGGGTCACAAAAATCTGAGATATGTTGATACACAGAAGGAGTTGAATGTTTGCTAGAGACGATGGGTGGAGTTCCTATCCAATTATGAGTACACGATGCACTACCATTCCGGGAAGGCAAACGTGGTGGTAGACGCTCTGAGTTGGAGAGCAACCACAACAGGTGAAGGACCTCAGCTGATGTCCTTGGAGTTGGTGAAGATGTTGGAGGACATGCAGATATCATTAGTGTCCGAGGATGATCCGGAGTTATACATGGAGTATCTAGTATCGATGGTTGCCACAGATGGCATTCGGGATCGCATCAGGGATGGGCAGAGGCTGGACGAGAAGGCGGAGCCGATATTCAGGTCCTTGGAGGAAGTCATGGCAGGGAATTACTCCTTGAGGGATGGGCTTCTATGTTTTAGAGGTAGGGTCTATATACCTGCAGGAGGCCAGATTTGGGAGGACATCATGATATAGGTGCACTACAGTAGATACTCAATGCACCCGGGAATAACCAAGATGACGGCTGACTTGAAATGGACAATGTACTGGACGGGCATGAAGAGGGATATAACCTACTTCGTGACCCACTGCGATGCTTGCCAGCTGGTGAAGGCGGAGTGTAGGTACCCGGCCGGGTTATTGCAGCCACTTCCGGTGCCGGAGTGGAAGTTCGATGACATTGCCATGGACTTCATACATGGTCTTCCTCAGTCGTATGCGAGGAATGACACGATATGGGTGATCGTCGATCGATTGATGAAGGTGGCCAGGTTTCTACCAATCAGGAAGGATGCTCCGGTAAGTGACTTGGTACGAAGGTTTGTGGAGCAGTTCGTTCGATATCATGGGGTGTCGAGGATGATATTGTCCGATCAGAATGGAAGATTTACGTCTAGGGAATGGAGGTCGGTCCAGGCATATTTGGGATCACGGTTGTCTTTCAGTACCGCCTTCCACCCTCAGACGGATGGACAGACAGAGCGCACCAATCAGACCCTGGAGGATTTACTGTGGCTATGCATACTAGACCGTGGAGAGCTGTGGGAGAGATAGCTACCGTTGATCGAGTTCTCATACAATAATAGCCATCAGTCCAGCATCGGCATGGCCCCTTATGACGCTTTATACGGGCATAGATACAGGACTCCTTTATCTTGGATCCAGGATGAGGATTCGAAGGCACTTGCTCGGAGTTCGTGGAGGATACTGATGCTCAGGTGCGGTTGATCCGATACAGGATGTTGGAAGCCCGGAGCAGACAGGCTAAGTATTACGATGCTCGGCACCGTCAGGTAGAGTTTTAGGTTGGGGACCAGGTATTCTTGAATATCCGATCGATGCATGGATTCTCGCAGGTGCATGGTTGGAAGAAGCTAAGTCCAAGATACATGGGGCCTTACAGGGTCTTGGAGAGGATCGGCCCCTTGGCTTATAGACTGGAGCTGCCGCCAGAGCTTGTGGGTTTGCACGACATTTTTCATGTCTCCTCCCTGAGGAGGCTCTACTTCGGCCGGAGCAGCAGATTACTACTACAGATGGGCCTGTAGCTTCTGATCGATCGGTGCCCTTGGAGCCGGTTCGGATAGACGATACTGGGATGCGGGCCTTGTGGCGCAAGAAGGTCCCGTTGTTCAAAGTCTTATGGAGGAATCACGGGCAGGAGGAGCATACATGGGAGCCACGGGACCTAATGCAACAAAATTATCTGGTGCTTTTCGGTCAGGTACTCCTTATGACCTCTTGGGATGTTACGTTTTATCTCCTATACTTGAAAACCCCGTAGGCTTAACTTGAATTTCGAGGACAAAATTTTTATTTTTATGAATTGAGATTTGTAACATCCCTCAGACAACTAGACCTCTAAGAGTGGTTTTATCATGACTAGGTCATAACAGAACCCTAGGAAGCCCTAAAAGGCCAGGTGTACCTAGGGATGTAGGAAGGGTGACCATGGGCTGCAAAACCCTAAACATTAATTTGGGATGGCCCCAGGGCTTCACCATGGCTCCATGACCCTACCCCAACATCACTAACCCATTAAGGGGTCCATTAGAGCCCCAAGGGTCCATTGGAGAAAATTTAAAGTGGCCAATTTGGCTTAGGACCACTATAGGCCTAAACTTGGCAAAGTGCCCTAACTAAGGGTAATGTGTCCCTAATATGTTCAACCTACCTTGCATAGGTCTTCCTAGACCTAAATTGTGGTCAATGGGTCATCAAGGACCCATAGGGGTCAGCCCTAGAGGCCTAGTTGACCCAAGTCAACCCAAGCCCTAAATTGGTCAAAGTTCCCTAACTAAGGGTCAAGTGACCCTCAAGATACCAAACCAACCAAACTCAAGTCCTTCTAGACCTAAGGGGAGGCCAATGGTCATCACGGACCCATTGGGGTCAACCCAAATGGTCATGTTGATGAAGGTCAACTCTATACAAGGGTTAGGTCAAATTTACCCAAATGGGTTAACTCAAGCTCAAACCATTTCCCCACTTGGGCTGACCTAACCTTGTCACTATTATGATTAGTGGGGTGCTAATAGGCTGAAGGAGGGGTAAATTTCAGTTAGGATGGGAAGGAGAGAGAAAACTCCATTAATGGAGGAGAGAGAAAGAAGAGGGAGAAGGCCATTCAGAGCTTGGGGCGGCCAAGGGCCACCCATTAAGGCTGGGATCAGTTACACTGAGAAAGGGGAGGAGTTTCCAACAGTTTCCCAGCCATAAGGGTGGCTCAGCCTGTCCAAATAGTGAAACCGAAATTGGCCTTTAATGGCCATTCATGGCCATGGGGGTTACACCCCCTCCCATCCAAATCTGACCAGCTTAAAAGCATCCCTGGACTTAGGGGAGAAGTTTCCACACCTTACCTGAACAAATTGAGCCCCCACACTGTGCAGTTGCAGAAACCGAGCGGCGCAACCTTCAAAAACGGTTTCCCGACGATCTTCTCGACTTCAAGCCATTGGCAAGGTCCTCCTCCTCTCCTTACCTCATGGGTAGATCATAGCAATGCTTAGGTACAAGGTTCGGGCTCATTTGAGCCCAAACCAATTCCTGGTTTTCATGGTTTCGGGCCGAGAAATCCTCTTGGTGGCAGTTGAGTCGCCGTCAGTCGATAGTCAGCACCTCGATAGCCAGTCGATAGCCAATCGATAGCCAGCACCTCAACGGAGGTGTTGATGGCGGTGGCCGGCCGAGGAATGGCCGGGATGGGCGGCAGTGGCGGCTGGAAGTGGCTCCAGGCTCGGGCTATCTCAGTCATTGGCTTGAGGTTGACAAAGAGCCCGGGCCCTTGGATCTGCGCCAAGATTCGTGTGTCGGATTGATAGGATCATTTTATTTTAATTTAATTTCATTTTTGTCAAATTATTTATAGTAGATGGTTTTAATTTTTAAAAATACTTAGGCCCCTCTAGTGAAAAGTCATCAACATGAACATTGTAGCCCTATGAGTCTTCTTTAATCAAAAATTTATTTGAACCAAATTGGGCCTCTAGTTGGACCAGGGTACCCATTTTGGTGGGACCTATACCTAGGGTTATCCTGAGATTTAAATAGGTTCCCACTCTTCATCCCTTGTCAAAATGACCTGAAATTTGGGCAGGGGGTCAGCCTTAGCTATACCTAGAGTCTGTCCAAAAATGGGAATTGTTGGAGATACTTTGTCTATGGTTTTTTATTTAATAATAATATGGTGTTTTAATTAAGTGGCATAATCACCTCCAAACCCTCCCAAATTTTGGTAAGTGGTCCCTAGCATCATGATATGGCTCTATATAAAGTTTCACCTCATTTGGAGGTGTTTTATATAGGTAATGACATAACCCTAATTCTACCTTAATGAAGGGTTCTTAAGTAAAAAAGTATACTTTGGTTTTGGGTGGTCAAATCACCTCAACAGGGGCAGAGATTTTTTACCACTGACTTGGAATGGCCATTATCACCCTTATAGGGATTATGGGGTGGTCTAGGGTTGTTTTGCCCTTGGATCCAAACTCGAACCCTAAGGAGGGGCTTTTGTGGGTTGTGAAGGGTATGGGGGCAAATGCCCTTGTGTGATCTTGTAACTTGGTGGAAATGATGATTGAGTAGCATAAGTCCTCTGGTATGAACCTTAGAGGACTTGGAGGAAAATAGACATCTCAAGACCCTAACCCTAGCTTAGGGCATAATCACTGTTTGTGTAGAATAAGCCACCAAAACGTACTTAAAGGGTGTGAAACTTAGGTAGCATAGATTTTAGGTTAGATAGAACTTTTAGTGAATTTATTGGAATTTTATGAACAATATTTTTAGCACTCCACTTGTTATACATAATATAGCCCTAAATGATATTTTATTTATTATGATCATTCTGTTCATTAAAATCCTATGAAACTTGAGCAAGAGATATTTTAGATCAAGATGATTATCCCTGAATTTTATTATAAATTTTAGTTGGTTATTTTCAGTACTTTCTTCACAAGATTCAAAGGGGGCAATTATGGTCATTAAATTATTTAGAGCTATTTTCATATTGTAAAAATTATGAAATTAGGTCACTATTGCTTTTAGGTCATTATCTACTTGGAGAAATTAATTCATGATGTTTAGAAGACTATTTGCAGTACTTACTTTACAAACCCATCATTTTAGGAATTTGATGTTTAATTTATCCAGAGCTTATTTCCTACTGAAAAATCATGAAACCTTGTCAATAATGTTGGTAGGATGGTAGTTGCATAAGAAAATTAATTCATAATTTTTGGATGATTATTTGTTGTACTTAGTTTTTTATTGAAGGGAAATAGGATATATTACCAAAATAGTTTTAGTGTCCTTTAGATACTGGAAAAATGGTTATATTTTGGAATTACAGTATTGAGTTATCCTAATATTTTTCATTATTTTGTTAAGTATCTAGCATGACTATATAAGATGCTTCATGTTCAAATTGGTAGCACCTGAATCTTTTAGGAAAATTAAATAAATGCTGGATTAATTAGGAAAAATATAAATTACTGGATTTAGCCTAGTTAGGTCATGATAGACCCCCATTAATTATCTTGAGGCATTTAAATGATTATTTGAAGTGCTACCCAATATGTGCATTATATCGCTAAGTATGGTCTGCGATTAGTAAAAGAACAGAAAAATAGGTGATGTCGGTGTGTTGGCATAGGGTTTGGGATTCAAATAGTCTGCGGAATTGGATAAACAATCGGGGCATCTTTGAAAGACCGGTTGAGTAAAGTGTGGAGTTGACTAGTGTTAGGTGGCGTTCGGGATCGGCGAAGGATCGTCTTTCCCGAAGGGTGGAAGAGTTAAAAATCACACTAGGTTTAGTCCAGCGTAATATAAAAAGGGAATGGGTAAAGGGAGGCAACCAATAATAATAAGTGGCTTGCGAAAGGGAATGATGGGCTTCAGCTACCATCATAGTTCCTAGTGCCCTTTGAGAACCCATCACCGGGTATATCGGGGGCAGTCCTGGGCTAACCTAAACTATAGGCAAACTAAGTTGCAAGTGTAACTAGCATAATTAGGGATTCACTTCCACCCACATTGATGTCTCGGGATGTTAGGTTGGTTCACACGGGCTGTAGGCCCGGGATTTTGGTGATGGGTAGGTTGGCCCGGTGAGTTTTGGCTCGGTTGTTGATTGTAATGGACGGGATGGTCCGGGGAGCTTTGGCTCGGTGGATAATACATTAATGTGCATGTTCATAAGGTATAAGGTGGTGGGTCTTCGGTATTGGAGGGTCATCGCACCGACACCAGTACGTTGACTTGGCGGGTGTGGTTTTATTCTAAGCAAAACTAAGTCCGCTGGACCAGCCGACAAAGAGTATGCAGGAGCTCCGCTTAGTTAACTAGCGTTGAGGCGTACGATAAGTCTGACTGGTAGTGCTAATACCGGTTTAGAGGTGGGCGAGGCCCAACTGACCGCTTCTGTTTTCCACTACGGAGGTATCCTGGGAGGTTAGGCTCCAGAAAGGGGGAACTAAAGGTCTGTGTACACAAAGTCGAGTGGGTGAGTTGCACTTGCATATTCACATCATGGCATAATTGTATGTCATAGCATAACCATTGCATATAGCCCTGACACCTATTGTATAAAGTAGTATGGGACGCTTTATACAATAGGCTCTGCAAAATGACCCCTTCGTTTATAATTTCGCGCAAGCGTGCTTATAAGTTAAGGTTTATTCAATAGATTTATATGTATACTTGTTAGAAAACCGACACCCTATCGTATAAATTTGTATGAGACTTTTTATACGATAGGAGCCTTGCAAAATATCCCTTAGCTTATGTGCTTTCACATAAGTTAAGGTTACTTATTCTTGAGTAGCTTTTCTTACTTCAATGATTGCAATATTTATACATACTCATAAAACTGCTAGATTAGTTCCGTCGTCACCTGTTATTATTTTTTTATATCTCCACTATCATGTCCTCTCCTTTATTCCTCCCTGCTCGGTGCCTAAGAGCCATGGGGGAAGGGGTGGGGGATGATAGGGCTTAGTATTTTAGACTAACGGTTTTCGAACCACATCATTTTAGGGGACCGTGGAGCCTAACATGGAGGAGCAGGCCCGGAGGTCGACACGCTTGGATATGGGGCAGTCTAGTATCAGAGTTCAGACAGCTGGGACTGTGAGTCCTAACCGCTAGTAGTTTATTAGTTTTGCTTCCACTTGAGAGACTCTTGTAGTGAGGATTTGATGTATTGGGCATGAGCCATGTTTTCAGTACTTTATTATTCTGTGGAATCTCTCTTCGTGGAGATTATTACTTATTATATGTGATCTTTTGTGGTCATATGTTAGAGCTTGTTTCATATACTCTCATATATATTTCTACTATTATGTGATCTATATGGCCGGCAGAATCGGTGCCTTGTAGTGACGAGCTTCTCGGGCATGAAGGTGTCACCGCAAAGCGGCGGTTCTTGGCCTAAGACCCCGGTGGCTAAAAGAAAAAAATGGAGTCTTACAAAGCGTAGTGTAGGGTGACTCTGCCGACGATTAGGGTTGTTGTCAGGGATGCAGGGAACGTTGATGGCTCGATCAATGGAGAGGATCCGTCGGCAATAGAATCTGGCGATGACAGGGGAGGCCCTATGTGGAATGAGAAAGAGAGGGTTTAGGTAATGAAAATTTGGATGAGGGGTTATCGTGGTTTTAGGTTAGATATATATAAAGAGGGAGCATGTGGGGGTGGTTTTAGGATAGATAATATTAACACATTTGTATTAAGGACGGAAAATAAAAACAATTAATAAAATTAGCCTGACAAAAATTATATTAACGGGTTTTAGGTTAGATATTAACGTGATCAAAATTTTAGCGTCAAGTTTTGCCGCTCAAAATTAATAAAATTGAAGGGAAAATTATTTAACACGTTTTGTATGAAAAACATTGCAAAAACTAAAAACAATGTCAACGTTTAAACAAACGTCGCCAAAAAAATGTGGCTGATGTCCATATTTGTTGTAGTGTTATCTCTGCCCAAGTCTGCCGCCCTTGCCCACCGGAACGAGTCAGGTACCTCTTCTCAACCAAGTATCAGGAAGCGGAAGCTTGAAGCTCCTTTGACCCCTTCCAAGAAATCAAAACCATCCCAGACGGACAAGGGCAAGTCCATCGCTGAGACCCCTGCCGAGACCCCCGCTGAAACCCCCGCCAAAACCCGAATTATCTTGGGCGAAGCGGATTTCGTATGGCAGGCTGCCAAGACCCCCATCGAGGCCCCCACCAAGCTTGTGTTGAGAGGGCATCATAACTTTGGCCTCAGCAGGAAGTTTATAGATGAAGAGGGCCAGCCCCTGCTCTGGTGGGACTCCGAAGCAAACCGGGTCTCAATCTTGTCTCTCCTCACCTCCTGTACGAAGCGAGATACGGTCACCAATGAGGCCTTCGCACTAGGTTTTGGGCATTACAGCCGGATAGATGCTAGTACGTTTGACCAGGAGATTACCTGGTCTCTTGCCTACGACACCGCCCGAGCCCAGATGCACACATTTGAGCTCACATACAAGACTGTATTCCACAGCATCACCCTCGAGCGCAACCTTGTTGAGGTGATAAAATCAAGGGAAATCGTCGTTGCTAAGATGACTACCCTGACGGCCGATCTAGCGGCTTTCTAGTAGCTTCTTGCCCTTCGCACGGCGATTGAGGTATGTAAATCTTCAAAGTACTTTCGCCTCACTACAATCTCATGTTAGTTCTAACCCCAAATTCCTCGCAGGATTCTGCCCATGCCCAGCTTTCGCACGTGCGGGAGGGTTCTCTCTGATGTAAGATCGCTCTGCTGAAGGAAGAACTCCAAAAAGCGCAGGAAGCCAATGCACCGGTTCCTCCGCCACCTGCCGAGAAGGTCAAACACCACCAATACTCAAATTATGAGGTAGAGGTGATGATGCAAGAGAACGCACAGGCGGCAGCCAAGTGCGTGATCCAGGTATTGCGGGAGTCCATCTTTCTAAATGAGTGTGGCAAGACGCTCACGCTGTGCGGGATCCTCCCCTAGCTGTTTGATCCTATCCCTAAGCCCGTGGAAGAGGATGACTCCCAGGTTGAGGATGAAGAAGTGATCTTTGGCAAGAGCGATGGGTCCTCTGAAGAATCCTCTAGCAGGACGTCCGACGACTCTTCTAGAAGGCTTCCGCATTTTTCTTTTACCTTGTAATTTTTCCTTTTCTAAATTTTTACAAGGGGAGAGATCCCCTAGGACAATGTAATAACTTTGATATTATATGAAAAGATCTTACCTTTTGCCGAAATGGCTATTTTTTCATACTTTTCTTTGCATCTCGCGTTTTATTATCTGTGTATGAGTCTGTGTTGTTGCGTATGCCTTATGTTCTTAGGTGATGACTTCCACCTGTTTGAAGAATAGACTTAAGTAAATTCTACCAAGAGAGGCATACCGAGAGCTCTTCCGAGAGGTACATGCCGAGATCCCTGCCGAGAGGGACATGCTGAGATCCCTGTCGAGAGGGACATGCGGAGAACCCTTCCGAAAGGGATATGTCGAGACGAGCCTTCCCTTCCTCATCTCTACTTAAGATTGGTTCCAACTATTTGAGAACCCGTTGGTGAAGTACTTTGTAATGCTCATCAAGGGTTCAATGGACCTGCTAGATAGGTGAGAGCCCAGTAGTGGGAGAAAGCTCGGTACTTGGCTCTAGAGCAACAACAACGTCCACTAAGGACCCCTACCCAGCTATCTAGGTGAGAGCCTGACAGTGGGAGAAAGCTCAAGACTTGGCTCTAGAGCAACAATAATGTCCACTGAGGACCCCTACCCTGCCAGCTAGATGAAAGCCTGACAGCAGGAGATGCTCGGTACTTAGCTCCAGAGCAACAACAATGTCCACCGAGGAACCCTTCCCTGCCAGCTAGGTGAAAGACTAACAGTGGGAGAAAACTTGGGACTTAGCTACAGAGCAATAGTAATGTTCACTGAGGACCCCTGCCCTGCCAGCTAGGTGAAAGCCTGACAATGGGAGATGCTCAGTACTTAGCTCCATAGAAACAACAATGTCCACCGAGAACACCTGCCCGGCCAGCTAGATGAAAGCCTGACAGTGGGAGAAAACTCGGTACTTGGCTGCAGAGAAATAACAATGTCCATCGAGGACCCCTGCCATGACAGCGGAAGAACGCACGTGACTTAGCTCCAGAGTAACGATAATGTCCATTGAGGACCCTTGCCCTGCCAGCTAGGTGAAAGCCTGACAGCGGGAGATACTCGGGGATTAGCTCCAAAGCAACAACAATGTCCACCGAGGACCCCTGCCCTGCCAGCTAGGTCAAAGCCTGACAGCGCGAGAACACTCGGGACTTAGCTCAAGAGCAGCAATAATGTTTACTGAGGACCCCTGCCCTGCCAGCTAGGTGAAAGCCTGATAGCAGGAGATGCTTAGGACTTAGCTCCAGATCAACAACAATATCCACCGAGGACCCCTGCCCTTCCAGCTAGGTTAAAGCCTGACGGCTGGAGAAAACTCGGGACTTAGCTCCAGAACAACAATAATGTCCACGGAGGACCCCTGCCCTGCCAGCTAGTGAGAGACTGACAGCGGGAGAAAGCTCGAGACTTGGCTACAGAGAAACAATAATGTCCACCGATGACCCCTGCCCTGCCAACTAGGTGAAATCCTGACAGCGGGAGATGCTAGGGACTTAGATCCAGAGCAACAATAATGTCCACCGATGACCCCTGCCCTGACAGCTAGGTGAAAGCTTGACAGTGGGAAAAAACTCGGGACTTGGATCCAGGGCAGCAAAAATGTCCACCCAGGACCTGATGAGTTCAATTATATATGTTCTTTTTACTATCATATTTGTAATCATGCCCACTATTGTACACCTCCAATCATTATAATTGTGCGAAAATAGTTTAGAATTTGAATTATCATGAATAGAAAAGCACAGTATGGAGTTTCCTTTATTTCCTGTATTAAGCTATTTATTTATTCATTCATCTTCTTAATGCATGTATTGCATGTCCTTGGAACTAAAAGTCTTGTAGCAAACAGAGGCGTTCAAGGATCCAACATGACTTATGACAGAACTGTAATTGTGACACACAGGTAGGAACACACCTGTGTCATAACCAGTGTCTTATTCGGGAAAGATCAGAAGGCTTGGAAGAAAAGGCAGAGCACCACATGGGTAGGAACACGCCCGTGCCCTTACCCGTGTCCTTATCGAGAAGAATTAAAGGTCTGCTGCCAACCAAGCCATGTGTGGAGCCACGAAGAACAATATGGTCATGTCATCAGCCGTGTCAAATGACACGGCCCACGACCAGACACATCTTTTCGTATTAAACTGCTTTTGAACCGTCCAAGCGACCTGTGACACGGCCATTTTGGAACCCGTGTTCGACCCTATTTGCAAGAAGACTATAAAAACCTGTATGAAAAATTGAAAAAGAACTTTTGTATTGGAAGAACTTGGAGAACTTTTGGAGGACGAAAGTGGAGCATTCAGCGAAGGGGAGATTGAAGATGATAATCCATATGGTTTTAGTTTTTATGTATCTCTTTTGATTTCTCGCTCCTCTTCATGGATCTAAACTTAATTCTACATTTTACATGAGGCTTGTTTCTTTATGACTCAATTCAGTAATCATGTATGTTGTTTATACTTTGGATTTATGTTATTTTATTCGTATGTATGATTTCGAACAAAGAGATTGATATTAGATTTAAAGTTGGAACTTATTTTATTTAAATCCCAAACTTCTAGATTGAGAAATTAGATGTTTGTGATGATTTTTATACGCTCATATTCTGGTGTTATTTCTCTTTGTATTTCAAATTGCATGATCGAGAGATATATTGTTTGGATAATGGTAATACGGTTAATTGGATTCATGGTATCTTAGAGATAGGATTTCATGAATTTATGTATTAGATAGGGTTACTTTATATTAATGTAAATTTGAGTGTTGTGAATTGTTCGAGAGAAAATTTACTCAATTTAAGTTTAGGTATTGAATTACTCGAGAGAGAATTCGATAAAGGTTTAACCCTTACAACACAATGAATTTGATAATCTTGTTATTACGTGACTACAAAGAATTGAATTAATGAGTGATTATTCTCATGTGATTACTCTTAGACTATCTGCTTTTTACTATCCTTAATCCTCCAATGTCTCTTTATCCAAGTAGTCCTAGTAAGGTTAATTTAGGGTAACAATCAATTTTAATTATAGGTACAATAATAGAGTGAGAGTGAGTACGAGTACTTGAAAAGACCCTATGGAATACGACATGAGATGTTGATTTCTCCTATACTATGATTGATAGGTGCACTTTCCTAAGATTAAAATCAAGTTAGCTTTTACCTATCACCATAGTTTATACATAGCGTAAAAATTATCGCATCAAGTTTTTGGCGCCGTTGTCAAGGAACTCATTTTCAATATTTTTAAAGCTTAAACTCTATTAATCTAACAATTTTTTATTACTAACATATAATTGTAAATTAGTTTATTACATATAAATGTAAATTACTAACGTATAATTGTAAATTTGTTTTTTATTGCATAATTATATTGCTTAATCTCTGTTTTGTAGTCTGTTAGTCTATGACCAGGGTAGAAATTCTAGGCTAACACCATTTCATCCAGACCCGGAATGAATTATTCACAAGACCAGGCAAAGGGACTTGAGAATTGATAAAATAGATAACTCAAATGGACTTTCAGAAGAGGAAACAGTAAATTTAGGAGATCATCATCCAGATAACATGGCAAATCAGAACGAGCAAACCATGTCTGACTTTGCAAAACCTAATCTCCAGGGTACTGGGTCAAGCATTGTTAGACAACCAATTGATGCCAACAATTTTGAGTTGAAGCCGAGTATTATTCGGATGGTTCAACAGTATGTCCAATATGATGGCCTGCAAGATGAAGATCTGAACACACACTTAGCCGGATTCTTGGAGATATGTGATACATGCAAGATCAATGGCGTTACCAATGATGCCATTTGATTGAGGTTGTTTCCGTTCTCACTAAGGCACAAGGTGAAGCAGTGGTTAAACTCATTACCAAGAGGGTCGATTACTACATTGGATATGATGGTTGAGAAGTTCTTAATGAAGTATTTTCCACCGGCAAAGACTACAAATCTAAGGAATGATATTTTTACGTATGTTCAACTAGAATCTGAATTGTTGTATGACACATGGGAATGATTCAAGGATCTATTAAGGAAATATCCCCATCATGCATTACCTTCCTGGCTTCAGATTCAGACCTTCTACAATGGTCTCAACTCAGCCACTAAACAGATGATCGATGCGGCTAGTGGGGTCACCTTGAACAATAAGACACCTGAAGCAGCTCAACAGTTGATAGAAGACATGGCAATGAATAACTATCAATGGACTACCGTGAGACAAACGCCTAATAAGCCTGCAGGAATCTATGAAGTGGATGTCATCACTTCATTAGCTATTCAAGTGGAGTAGCTTCACCAGAAGATGGATAACCTATCTTTAGCATCACCCTCCATGGTAACTCAACAATGGGACCCCTCATTTAGTGGAATGTCTTGTTGTTAACCTCAAGTGAAAGAACATGTTGACTATATGGGCAACAATACCAGACCTCCTTTCAACCAAGAAAATAGCCCATATAGTTCTACATACAATCCGGGATGGAGGAACCCCCCCCCCCCATTTCTCTTGGGGATGGCAAGGAAATCAAGGAAAGCAACTTGTTTTTGGACAACCACAACAACCAGAGCAAAGAAAGCCTTCAATAGAAGATATACTCACCAAGTTCATGCAAACTACTGATGTAGCTTCCCGGAATCAAGAGGGCTATATTCGGAATTTGGAGAACTAAATAGGTCAGCTCGCAAGGATGTTATCTGAAAGAAAACAAGGAACACTTCCGGGTAATACCGAAACAAACCCGAAGGAGCATGCAAAAGAAATCCAATTGAGGAGTGGAAAGAAATTACAATACCAAAGACTTAGAAAGGAAGCACCCCAAGAGGAGTCTAGCGGCGAAGGACAGAACGAGATGAATTCAAAATCAAAGGAGTATCAACCAGCAATACCATATCCAGCAAAGCTGAACAAGGAGCGCATGGATGCGCAATATGGTAAATTCTTATCTATGTTTAAACAATTACATGTTAATTTTCCTTTTTCTGAAGTCATTCAAATGTCGAAGTATGCTAAATTTATAAAGGACTTAATTTCAAATAAAATTAAAATAGAAGTATTATCTTTAGTGACACTTAGTGAAGAATGTTCCGCTATTTTACAGAACAAATTACCACAAAAACTTAAGGATCCCGGTTCATTTTAAATTCCATGTTTAATCGGTGATTTACAAGTGAATAAAGCTTTAGCGGACTTAGGAGCTAGTATAAACTTAATGCCTTATAAACTATATTTGAAACTAGGTCTAGGAGAACTTAGCCCTACTAGAATGAGTATTCAACTAGAAGATCGATTGGTTAAGTATCCTAGAGGAATAGTAGAGGATGTATTGGTTAAGGTAGATAAGTTTATATTTCCCGCCGATTTTGTCATTCTAGATATGGACGAAAATGTAGAAGCGCCACTCATACTAGGTCGTCCATTCTTAGCAACATCTAGAGCTCTTATTGACATTTTTGATGGTAAATTTGTTTTGTGAGTTGGGGAAGATGAAGTCACATTTAAAATTGGCAATACAATGAAGCAATCCTTGTATAATGACGATTGTTATTATTTTTGTCATGGTGTTGATAATTTTATGACTTCTATCAATTCTGATTTATAGTATAGAGACCCTTTAGAGATTTATATCACAAACTATTATCTAGATGAAGAAACAAATTAAGATATTGTTGAACATTTATATTATCT
Source organism: Platanthera zijinensis (assembly GCA_039513925.1). Taxonomy (NCBI): domain Eukaryota; kingdom Viridiplantae; phylum Streptophyta; class Magnoliopsida; order Asparagales; family Orchidaceae; genus Platanthera; species Platanthera zijinensis. The sequence continues at coordinate 151,068,334 of CM077082.1, forward strand.
AGATAACTCCGTTTCAATGAATATGAAGATTGAGTATAGTTTGATTACACAAGGAGATCTTGAAGTTCTTAAGAATAATACTAAGGATCCACTGATAGTAGAACGTAAAAAATTACCGGATCATCTTGAATATGCATTATTAGGATCTAATTCTACTTACCTAGTTATTATTTCTTCTAATCTTTCTGAAACTGAAAAACAAAAGTTAATAACTGTGTTAGGGAAGTATAAAGGTGCTTGAAAGAAAAGGGAGAATAATCTCTAGTTAACTCTAGAGGGGGGTGAATAGAGTTATTTAAAATTCCTTTACAATTTTTATTTACATAAAAATAGGTGATATAGTAATAGCTAAGAGATGATATTAGGAGCAAAGAGAAACTATACTAAACTACCACAGCACAAGACAAAAAGAAAAATAGCAAGCACAACGAAAACACAAGAATTTTATAGTGGTTCCTCAACTGGGTACAACCACTCTTCTACCACCCTGGTAGAAATCCACTACAGGTTTTGATCAGGTGACTGCCACCACAATATCTATTTGCAGGGAGATATTGAAACCCTTTGAGCTTTTGATCAGGTGCCCAAAAACCAAACTCAAGTCTTTTGGAAGGTGACTTGTGAACCAAGCTAACTTTTGAAGGGAGTTAAAACCTTGTACAGTGGGGTGGGAAGAAAGGTTATGTTAGTCTTCTCTTTTCTCAAAAGCACTTTAAGAAGATTTTGTGTAGATTCCAGATCTTGTCAAAGCTCCCCCTGAGATATAGATGTGTTCAGGATGAGAAGCTTTGTTCAGGGTAAGTAGGCCTTCAGCTTGAGAAAACTAGATCCAAGAGATCTAGACAGATTGAGTTGTATTGTCTAAGTAAGTTCCTGGATGAGAAAATGAAGAAGACTCTTGATCTGTTTTTGTTATTCTTATTTTATCTTTTTCAGAGCACTGTGAGAGATGAGGATTGAGAGCTGCTGTGAATTTTTTGCTCTTGCTAAGAATATCTCTATAAAATTTTATGCTCTGTAAAAAAAATGTGTCTCTATTCTCAGTTTGTGAAAGAGTATATGTTTGAAAAAGTCTTCTCTCTATTATCCTTGACGGCCAAACTTCCTAGAAATTTGAATAACTGCAATTAATGTCTTGCTGGAAATCTGGGAAGGAAAACAGTTAGCAAATTTGTCATTATTCATTTCCTCAACTGTCCCGAGAAATATGTCAAATAAATCCTCTGATGAATACCATAATCAATGCTGTCAGGAACAACTATATTCATAGGGAATATAAGCATTGATTACTAAAGGAATTTATGACTCAAAATCGTAATAAAGAGGGAACAGATAAGGAAAGAACAAAGAACAGACAGCATACAGAATTCATCGACCAGAAAATAGATTTCGTCGACTTGCACTCAGAGAATGTCAACCTGAGAATTCTTGTTCGTCGACGTGAACTTTAGGAAGCACACGCTGAATATAAGCAACTGATTATGTGCTCCAAGAATGTCGACCTGAGAATCTTCCTGGAGAAAAACTGATCGTCGACCTGAGCTCGAATATCATCGAGCTCAGTTCCGAGAATTAACTCTGAGTTCGTCGATCGGAGATCGACGATCGTCAAGTTGAGTTCGAAGAACTTCGAACTGAACAATCTGTCTTCTCAAAACTTCTAAAACTGAATCTTCTGAGGTCCTCTACTTGCTGGTCCAAGAAGGTTGAACTCAAAGGACTTTGCCTAATATCTAGGACTACTAGACTAGACCTTGGCTATAAAAGATGGGTCAGACTCAGCCTAAATTAGTGAACCTAGCCCAAATCCAACTAGAGATCCAACAATCTCCCCCTATTTGGGTGAGGTCACTAAGAACACAAACAAAAAGCAATCATAAAGTAAGAAACATATACCTGGTAGAAATAATACATTCAAGCAGATATTTATAACAAATGCTTCATGACATAAACAGAAGTAGAGTTTAAACAATAAAATAACAATAACTAAAATTTACTGTTTCTGCTTGCGAATAGCTTTCTTATACTTTTCAGTAGACTGTTTGAGTAAGATTTCTCTGTTAGGATTAGCAACTTCTTTTTTTGACATGATTATGTCAGATGCACCAATAATATTCTGAGAAGTTGCTCTGGGTACTACATGTTGGGTATTGTATCCACAATTACCTGGATTTGAGGAAGCCTCCTGTCAAGCTAAGATGAATTCACAATGTGTTTGATGCTTTGTCTTCAAGTTGTGCTTGTAGTTATTTCACGCTAAGTACACACCAATGTCAGGGTACAGTAGGTCAATATACACGGGTCTGCGCAACGTAATCCCTCGTTGAGCAGATCAATGTGTTGGCTTACGTGTACTCTCTCTATTGGAGTGTACTTACTTTCAAGTATAGTGCTGAGATAGATCAAGAGTAGAAGAGGAGCAAGGATGGGTCAAAGACTAACTCATGGGCAGAAAGACAAATAATCGTCTAAGTTAAAGTCGACGAGAATCACTAAGTGATTCTCGCTGATTCGACGGGAATCACTAGTGATTCTCGCCGAATCGTCAAGAATCACTCACCGATTCTCGCCGACTGCATCTGGATGACTCAACGCCTTCAAGATTTCTGCTAAGGCAGAATCGACGAGAATCGTCAACTGATTCTCACCGAATCGTCGAGAATGACTTTGCATTCTCGCCGATTCATCGAGAATAGTTGTGATTCTCGCCGATTCTCTCCGGATGGCAAGCTTTTTAGCAGGAATTCTTCTAAGTAGAATTCGACGGGAATCATAAGTGATTCTCGCCGAATCGTCGAGAATCACCAATGATTCCCACCGAATTTGCCTTAGGCGTTTTCCGTCGACTCGCTGGACCAGACCATGTACTCAGGCGCTGTTTGTACCAGAATTAGGGTTTCGTCTTGTGGGGCCCACAACGGACATAAATTAGTATTCTACAGTATAAATACTCTCCTATTTTGAACGTAAGAGGCAGCGAAGAAAACGAACAAGTCGGCCGTCGCTGACGTGACCTAGCAGATCGCGGATTTCCTTCCGCCGTTGTCGCCGCTCGAAAGGTTGTCGCCGCCGCTAACTTAGCCAAGCAACGCGTCTCATGTTTATTTCTTGAGATCCTTTGTCTCTTGGTTTGTTGAACGGGAATACCTTCCTCTTCCGAATCGATTGAGACGATCGATCCAAATAAGATCGTTGGTAGACCTTGCTAGCTTTGTTAAGAAGTTTGGATCTACAAAGCATCGTCGCCGCAATCCTTGCCTCCGTCGATCTCGGGAAGATCTTCTCCAAGAGAGTGCTTAGGTCGTGGACTCTTCGTCTTCTTCAAGAACTCTTCATCGAACGAAGAGGGACACCAAGCGATCCAAACGTAGTTTGTATTTTGTACATTCTATTTTTACTTTCGTTGTAAAGGAACTTAGGTTCCTCATTGTAAGGGTTGGGTGCAACCCATGGTGGAGGAGTAGTGACTCCTTTGGGTGGAAGGGTTCCTTCCATAGTGTGAGGATTGGATTTCAATCCGGTTGGTGAAGTGACCGAGTTGTCCCTTGTTGGGAGATAGGTCGAAGGGGGGAAGTGGACGTACCCAAATCGGGGAACCACTATAACTTCCTGTGTGTTTCTGTGCTGTGCTTGTTTTGTTTTATTGTGCAGGTAAAGTTTTAATTCCGCAAAAAGACTGCAAATCACCTATCTCCCCATAGGTGAAGGTAGTTGACACTAGTGTGACTTTCAAGTGGTATCAGAGGGAGGTTACTCAGCAATAAGGTTAACACCTTGAGTAAGTTCCCGGTTCTAGTGTCAAGAAGAAGACAAGACTCAAGCATGGAGCTGGACTCTGATGTCTCTCCTTTAAGACTCCCTGCTTGCACAACGGAGTATTATCCCATTTGGAAGATGAGAGTTATGTTTCATCTGGAGGCCATTGACCCTCGCGCATCACTCATTTTGGAAGAGGGTCCCTTCATTCCCATGAAGGCTTCCAGCTCAGGAAACGATCTCCAAATCCCCAAGAGTCTCGAAGAGATGTTTGAGACTGAGCTCTCACTTTTCAACCTGTACAAGCTGATTTCATCAGATCATCACTGACGTGTGGTCTGGATCATCTCGGTCAAGATTGGACAAGTGTAAGACTGCAAATTCTATGTGGCAAACTATCTCAGATCTTATGGTAGGATCGGAGACAGCTAGGGCTGGATGCCAGCAGGAGGATGAAGCCTATGTGGGGGTCCTCATTTCTGAAGATGAAGGTCAAGACCAATCTCTCAGTATCAGGGCTCCTGTGTCCATGTCAAAGACTGAAGAAGAGGCTGAGGAAATCAGTTCTGATGAAGCTGACAAGGACAGTCTCTGCCGATCTTAACGCTGACCCGGAACATCAAAGTAAGGATCAGGTAACTTCTTCATCATGCTCCTCTCCCCTTGAAGTTCCTGAAAACAGGAATAGTTCAGAGGGTTGTCCTTCTAGTGATACAAGGGATATGGATAGCTTCAATCAAAAGATTTAAAATCTTGATTCCCTTGAGAGTGCCCTTCAGAAAAGCAACTTACTTGTGGAGGAGCAAGCTAAGGAGATTGCTCAGCTGAATACCTTGATGAATCTCCAATTGGAATCCATCAAGGTAAAGGACTCAAAGATCTTAGATCTAGAGAGTCGTCTAGAGACTGAGAAGAGGATAGTTTCTAACTTCTCCAAGATAGATGCTATCAAGAGAAAAGCAGAAAATGGGTGGATCTCCCAAATCATTAATTCATGGAGAAATGGGGAAACTGTGTTCAGACCCCCCCCCACCCCGAATAGGAAGGGCACACATCATGCTTTCAGGTATGACCACAGGAACATCCATGGTCACTACAAGAATGATCGACCCTCAGGTGGAAATGCCCACAGTGCAAGAGCTGTCATGGCTACCCATGAGAGAATACCCAAGGCTCATCCTGAACCCTTTGTATTCTCGGCCTCTGCCTCAACTCATCATGAATCTGCAGGAACCAGTTCTCACTGTCGTACTTACCTCCCTAGGACACAGGAAAGGGGGGTCAGGAAACATGCGGTAAGTAACCATGGGGCCTCTGGAAGTGTGCTGACTAAAAGGAAGGCACCACCTCCCAGGCCTCATGACACTCACCACATGCTCTCTTTCCACCCTCCCACGTGTCACGGTGGAAAAGGCAATTTTGTGAGAAGAACCTTCCCTGTTCCGTTTAGACCTAAGATCATGACTACCTCAGTCAGTAGATCGGGTCAGAAACGGAGATACAATATTCATGAGTGTTGGTGATGTGGCAAGGTGGGTCACTTTGCCGTAGATTATTGGCACAATCCCACTGTGCCAAGGGCAAGGGTATGTCCACTTCCTCTGGGCAGATTTAGCCTTCCTGACAGGATTCTTGTAGGAAGGCATTCAAGATTTTATGCTGACAAGAACTTAGGACCCAATACATATTGGGTTCCTAAGGTAGGGTAATATTTTTTGTTGCAGGATAGTCTAGGTTCCCGTAAATATAACGGGAACTAGACATGAAATGTTCTAAGAATGACATGGAACAAGTATTTGGGATAAGAGTAGTGCTAACTACAATGGCCTACTCAAATTGGACACCTGGTGTACCTCAAGTAGAAGATCTGATTGATCAATTTTATGATCCCAGGTACACGCGTTCAGTTTCAATACTTGAGTCATATTATATTGATGTTTACATATATATATATATACTCATATGTATCCATAAGAATTTGTCAATTCTTACTCTAAAAAGATACACACATACGTTCACACACTTGATGACAGGCCGAAACTGTTAAATGATCCTTAGGTACATTTTGAAGAATTCCCTGTAGGTACATATTTATATATTTGATAATGAATCTCAATAGGCATAAATCAGCCCATTTGAAATTAAAGAATGTATGCCAGTGGGTGTAACAAAATATTACAATTTTTCACCTAGAATAACTCTGGAATTACGTATAGGGCTCATATATTGTTCAACTCGATCAAGGTTTCGTGATTAAGAAATATAATGAAGGCTAAGGCTTGAAATTAACATGCCACGGTTAATGTGTATAGAAAATCCCGTCGCACTCTCCTCGATCGTACGAAAGAAATAATTAGTAAACCCCGTCGAATCCCATCGACTTCCCCCCCCCCCCCCGGTTTGGAAGATTTAAATAGCAAATATTGGTTTGAATCTTCATCTCCCCGAATATCGCTGAACTCCCGATGAATCCCCTAGATCATCCCGTCGACTTCGCAGTCTCCTCGCGTAATCTCGTGGTCGTGCGGAAGCTGCTTCACCTGGTGCTCACTGTCTCTCCTCCGGGCTCCCGTTGACAACACCCTCAAATCGCAAGGACCATCCCGTGCTCCCGTCAGTTCTGTGAATCCTGCACCTTCCCGTCAAGTTTCCATCACCGGTCAATGATCCTTCCTGTCGCCATCGTCCCTTCAAACCGCTCGGCGCTAGGGTAAGTTTCCCTCATTCTTGAAGGTTCGTGTCTAAGTGTATCTCCTATTCTAGAAGTACTGATTGGGTTAGATTTCCTGTTTAGGTTTGCAATGCCTCCTTGAACCACTGCAGGACTCCTCACTGGAAGTGAACTGGTTCGGAAAGGCTTCTCTCATGCCTCCGATGAGTTCAGGAATATTATCCTCATGCTTGAAGAGGCCGGACTTACATTCATCCTGGAGCATCCTTGCAAAATTCTGGATAAGGATGTGCTGGATTTCTTTGCAACGGCAAAACTACGGCATGAAGATACAGTGATCAAGAGTAAGATTGCTAGAGTACGGATCAAAGTGTCTGCAGCAAAACTGACACAATATTGCAGATCTCCAGTTCTGAAGATGAGGACTATCTGGAGGAAGAGGATCGAGCCAGGACTCTCCTATTCTGTGGACTAGCTCGAGGAACCAAATCAATCAAGAGAAAGGAAATGAATGAGAAAGGGAAGCTACTGTCGGATATCGTTGGGAAAGTCCTGATCTGCAAACCAGGCTCCCACGATCATATCTCGGGAGATATGTTCAAGATCTTAGTGGCTATAGTCTGTCGAAATAGATACAACTGGGGAGCTATGTTGTTTGAGAAAATAAAAGATACTCTGCGAACCCCAAGTTTTGGAAGAATCATCAGCCTATTTCTCAACCAGCTGGATGGAGACAGGTTCGATATGAGTAAGGGAGTTCCTCTACACTACCTGAAGAAAATGGATTCAAGTGTTTTTGATAGATGGGACAGTAGAATTAGTCAAGCAGCCGTTGCTGAAGAACATGATGAATCCCCGGCTGAGTCCCATGGGGATGAGGACAATAAAACTCTAGAAGATCCCGTGGCTGAACCCAGTGAAGTTCCTGATCTGCTGCCTGCAGGAATCGAGGGGGAGTCTCTACCCCTTGCGACTGGAACTCACAGGACAGATCTCTCAGTACCTGCTCCTGCTGATGTTGTTTCTAACATCTCTCAGATAGCCAAAGATGCAGTTGATACCCTAGATGAGGAGGAAGATGAGGAAGCCTTAGATAATGATGCAATTGACAATAATGATATAGAAGATGAGGGTGCTGAAGAAGTGGATGATGTCGTTGAAGATGAAACAACCTTGAGTGAGAGGGTAGAGACAGTGGAGCCACGAGATGAAGTTGAAGTTCCATCTAAGGAACGAGCTCCAATGGTAGCTCCTGAGAAATCTTGTGCAACAATAGAGGGGGAGTCCTCTCAGTAGGGGCTGATTAGCATTCCTGAGAAATCTACAAAGGCTGCCACTATCCCCCCATTAGAAACGGTGCATGTGTCAAGCTCGTCCAGTGAATCTGCTAAAGAGCAAGACTATGGCATGCCTCAGGGTTATCCACTACGACCAAATCTAGCAAATCACATCGTGAACATCATTCAAGGGATAGTGCATGAACTCAAAGATTCTTTTGAAAAATCACACAACAAGGTATTAAAAAGAATTAAGAAATCTGAGGAGCTAATGTTGAAAAATGTTGTGGAAATCAATCACAAGATGGATCTGATGGAACAAAAGTTTAATGCAAAGTACACAGAGGCCGACACTGTTGTCATACTTCTCATGAAAGGGCTTCAGAAAAATACGACCGATCTGGAAGTAGTAAATAAGAATGCTCATGTTGTGGCCGATAGCATCCAGAAATTCGATGCCAACATGGTGATCCTAAATAGAAATAAAAAAAACCTGCTGACGGAGTTTACAAAGACTGTGCAGCACATCGATGGGTCACTGCACACTTATGCAAACTCAATTGCCCTCGAAGCCAAAAGGGGGAGGAAGAATATAAAGCTAAGATGGCAGGGCTACAACAGATTATCATCGACAACTTCGAACAGTCAAATAAGTATGTTTTTGATAGATGTCACTGGCTCGTTCAGCAGGCATCAGGTATTCAAATTCCAATTCTGGTTCCTTCTCCAGATGAGGTTACCACCATTGCTGATGAGATTGCAAGTGTTGAGGAGGTTCCGCTTTGCGAAGCTAATGCCAAGAAGGCTTCCAGGGCTGCTGAAAAAGCTACTCTCAGGGCCATGTTTGACCAGGAAGCCATAGCAAGAGGAAAAAGGAAACTCCAAGAAGGGACGTCCAAAGAAACTCCAACCAAAAAGAAAGTAAGATTGAAGGAGGATGAAGTGAGAAATGAAAGATGGAATCCTGTTTCAAGGAGCATTATTTTGGATACTTTTATGCTACAGCAGAGGGAGGAAATAAATCGGAATGATGTATACAATCAGTATGAGTGGGAGCTGCATAAAGAATATGAAGCTAAACGCAATATCTTTTTTAGGTCCAACACCGTGGAAAATAAAACTCCTCCCCCCAGATATTATCCAAAGCCCAAGGAGTATTTTGAGAGACAAAGCAAGAAATTCTTGGCTCAACAACTAAAGGATGATTTAGCTAAGGAGAAATAGGCTTAGGATTATGGCTTGTCTTTCCTCAATGCATGTTTTTATCTTCATGTTGTTGTATGAACAATTCTTGTGGATATATATATATATATATGATTTCACGATTGACTCAAATATTATTTTGTTTGCCTTTATTTCTCTGTGTCTTGTCCTTCTTAATTTGCCTTGTATATTACTCTGGTTGGTGTAATTCATCTTAGCTAGTAGGATTTTGGCTTCTTCAAATAGGGGGAGATTGTTGGGTATTGTATCCACAATTACCTGGATTTGAGGAAGCCTCCAGTCAAGCTAAGATGAATTCACAATGTGTTTGATTCTCTGTCTTCAAGTTGTGCTTGCAGTTATTCAACGCTAAGTAAACACCAATGTCAGGGTGCAGTAGGTCAATATACACGGGTTTGCGCAACGTAATCCCTCGTTGAGCAGATCAGTGTGTTGGCCTACGTGTACTCTCTTTATTAGAGTGTACTTACTTTCAAGTACAGTGCTGAGATAGATCAAGAGCAGAAGAGGAGCAAGGATGGGTCAAAGACCAACTCATGGGCAAAAAGACAAAGAATCGTCTAAGTTAAAGTCGACGAGAATCACAAAGTGATTCTCGCCGATTCGACGGGAATCACTAGTGATTCTCGCCGAATCGTCGAGAATCACTCACCGATTCTAGCCGACTGCATCCGTCTGACTCAACGCCTTCAAGATTTCTTCTAAGACAGAATCGACGAGAATCGTCAACTGATTCTCGCTGAATCATCGAGAATGACTTTGCATTCTCGCCGATTCATCGAGAATAGTTGTGATTCTCGCCGATTCTCTCCGGATGGCAAGCTTTTCAGCAAGAATTCTTCTAAGTAGAATTCGACGGGAATCATAAGTTATTCTCGCCGAATCGTCGAGAATCACCAATGATTCCAGCCGAATTTGCCTTAGGCATTTTCCCTCGACTCGCTGGACCGGACCATGTACTCTGGCGCTGTTTGTACCGGAATTAGGGTTTCATCTTGTGGGGCCCACAACGGTCATAAAGGAGTATTCTACAGTATGAATACTCTCCTATTTTGAACGTAAGAGGCAGCGAAGAAAACGAACAAGTCGGTCGTCACTGACGTGATCTAGCAGATCGCGGATTTCCTTCCGCCGCCGTCGCCGCTCGAAAGGTTGTTGCCGCCGCTGATCGGATTCTTCTTGATCTCTCGACGACAGAAACTTAGCCAAGCAACGCGTCTCACGTTTCTTTCTTGAGATCCTTTGTCTCTTGATTTGTTGAACGGAAAAATCCTTCCCCTTCCAAATCGATTGAGACGATCGATCCAAATAAGATCGTTGGTAGACCTTGCTAGCTTTGTTAAGAAGTTTGGATCTACAAAGCATCGCCGCCGCAATCCTTGCCGCCGCTGATCTCGGGAAGATCTTCTCCAAAAGAGTGCTTAGGTCGTGGACTCTTCATCTTCTTTAAAAATGCTTCATCGAACGAAGAGGGGCACCAAGCGCTCCAAACGTAGTTTTTATTTTGTACATTCTATTTTTACTTTTGTTGTAAAGGAACTTAGGTTCCTCATTATAAGGGTTGGGTGTAACCCGTGGTGGAGGAGTAGTGACTCCTTCGGGTGGAAGGGTTCCTTCCATAGTGTGAGGATTGGATTTCAATCTAGTTGGTGAAGTGACCGAGTCGTCCCTTGTTGGGAGATAGGTCAAAGGGGAAAGTGGACGTACCCAAATCGGGGAACCACTATAACTGCCTGTGTGCTTCTGTGCTGTGCTTGTTTTGTTTTATTGTGAAGGTAAAGTTTTAATTCTGCAAAAAGACTGCAAATCACCTATCCCCGCCATAGGTGAAGGTAGTTTACACTAGTGTGACTTTCACTACAGCCTCTGGATGCAATTTCATATACTCATCAGCATTAAAGAACTTGTTAGCTTTTGCATACCTGGTTAGCTCTTCTTTCCTGTAAGATGACATAGTTGAAAACTGAGACGGATCCTTGCCTTCAGCTTTAGATTTCCTAATCTAACAAAGTCCTACTAACTCCTGAAGTCTAGCCATTTCTGCAGAGGTCTCCTTTTCTGGATCAACAAATGGAATAAGAGGACACTCTGGCCTGATTGGACTAGAGTCCTGTTGAGATTTATCAATAGTATATGCAGAAACTCTCTTGGATGAAGCTGGAGGTGGATGGCTTGAAGAAGATTGCTGACTGTCATGCCTTGACTGCCTATGATAAGTCTTGCTTACTGGAGCAGCTCTCTAAGTAACATTTCCAGAAGCACTTGAAGAGGGAGGAGGAGGAGGAGGAGGAGGGTCTTTCCTGAATTGCCTGGTAGGATACTTGTACCTTCTCCTCTTCTTTCTTTCTTTTTGATCATTTTTAGACAGCCATATCCAATGGGGCATCCCTGGGTATGGAGTTATATTCTGCAAAATATAGTAGGGAGTATCATTAGTGGGATTGTGCTTAGGAGCAGCCATTAGAGCAGCCTTTCTCTTCTTGATAACTATCTTCTTAGATTTGGAATTAACAGAATCATCTGAATAATTGTCTGAGTCATCTTCATAGGAACTCTAGGGATTGTCATAAAGAGCATCTATTGATTTTAATGTTTCCTTTGAGATCTGTTTGTCTACTTGAGGAGAAACTGGAGGTAGAACATCTTGAGGAGGAACCACTACATCTAAAACCATTTCAGCTTCATGAGCCATATCTATAGCAAAAATCTCATCTATATCTGGTAATGGAGAGGTAGAGAAAACAAATGTGGGAGGGGAAAAAGACTTGGGCTCAGAGAACTCATACTCAGCAACCTTAACAGGTTTAGCCTCTTGAGCTGGAACAAGATCAGGCTCTAGAGCTGTAAAGCTGCTCTGAATAAGCTGTAAGATTTCTGTGCTCACTGGATCAGTATTACAGACAATATCTGTGCAAAACTGATTGGAAACAAATGAAATAATGTTTATATACAGGAGGTCAAAAGAACCTAGAACTGAAAATAGGTCAACTGCTGGAGAGATGGTAACTTCTGCAACTGAAAGAACATCCAAAGAATGATCTAAATCAGCTATCTCAGAGTCAAAGACCAAAAATTCTGAGAGTTCTGCATCTAGTATCTCAGAATCAACAAACTCTATCTCTTCTACTGATGTTGCTGTTGCTGGAGCTACTTTTTCATGGAGTATCTCCTGCTACCTAGTTTCAGTAAGCACTAGAGCCAGACCCCTAACTGAAGAACGAGGGACATGGAAGGCAGATAGTTGGGCAGTAAGAGATGAGATATAAAAAGCAAGAGGTGAAATGGCCTCTGCTATGAGTTATTGGAGGAGAGGTGTGATGGATTGCAGAATGGATGAAATGGAAGGTGAAACAATATCCATGAATTCAAGTGGGGTCTGAGTTGATACAGATGGATTGAAGGTGGAAGAGGAGGGATGAGAATCTAGAATTTGCTCATCGGGAGGGGATGGAGAATGACTATGGGATGAAAGAAGATTGAATGAAGGTAGGGATGATATATTTTGAGGAGGAGGAATTTCAGCAAGATAAGAAGGAAGAGGGGACTGAGGAGGAGTAACATGCTCTGGAGAATGATGTTGAGGGGATAAATGTACTAGAGATTTAATTGGTGAAGAAATATGGATGGGGGAAGCAGGAGGTGTAGGTGGATGTGTTGGAGTTGTGGAAGTAAACTGGAGGGATGTTGAAGTTGATTGATCAAGAGGAGGAGGAGGGGGAATAGAGATATCCTCAGCGGGGTGGGAGGTGGCTGTAACAGCCCTTGTACTATCAGAAGATCTGGAAAAGGAAGCCTTGGAAGTCTTAGGGATTCTCCTCTCCCACATACTAAATAAGGTGATGGTTAGCCTCTTAGAGGAATTAATGAATATGGTTGGGGTGATTAGTGAGTCAGCAGCCTTGGCTTGAAGAAAAATTCCCAAAATCTGGCCAAAACACACTTCCTTCTTTGTGTTTTTCTTCTTAATCAAATCAAACCGAATTTTGGCCCAGTTCGCCGCCTTCTTATTTGCCACTGCACACATCACAAGGAACTGATGTCTAGTTATGTGATCGTAATCGGTGTGCTTACCCAGCAGAACCTTCCCTACAACATCTGCAAGAAACTTATAATCCGCAGATAGATGTTTCTTCAGCAATTTGTTTGGGTTGTCTCCAAAATAACCCATTCGATTCAGCATTTCATCAAACTCAGCAGAATCGATTTCTAAATGCTCTTATCCATTTACTAAACCAAAAATTTCAGAAAGAATTTCAGCGATGAGAGGGACGGCGTTACTCGCTATTGTTCCTACAAATGTGTCGGCATCTGAAGATGATAACGAGTAAACCTATTCTCTAATCTTAGTCACCGCAATCTTTATCCTGGTTATAATTAGATTCTTCAATTGTAAACTTCAAACAATTGCAGAATGTCAAGGAAGATTTGATCTGAGTATTTGAAGGACTCGAAGTCGATGTCAAAACCCATATCAAATTTCATTCCTGTGAGAGCGCCTACTTGAATCACCATGATCACCTGCAATAAGAAAACAGAGATATCAAGTGCAAAGGAACTGAAAGCACGGGATGGAGCTCAAAGAAAACCTAGTTATAAGGTTTTTCAGAATATGAAACGTCAAGTTCCATCCAGTGAAAAAGAAAATTCTTCGATGTCAGGTCGACGAAAATTTCATGAAGCGATAAATTCGTCGATCTTATACTAAAGATATGGAGATACTTCATCATTCTTAGAAATATTTCCTGAAATAGGATCGTCGATCTCAGGTCGACAAAACTGGCTTCACACAGAGATTTCGTCAATCTCCGGTCAACGAACTCCCAACGATAAGTTGGCAAATCGTCAATCTCAGGTCGACAAAAAATTTTTAGATCGTTTACACTAAGGACAGATTTAAAACTAAGCCTTTCCATTTATCATTCCTAACTGATTCAGAAAGAACAAATGTTTAGATTCATCCAAGGGCTTGGTGAAAATATCTGCCCTTTGCAAATCAATGGGGGATAAATTCAAGGTTAATTTTCTATTTGTCCACACAGTCTCTTATGAAATTATGTCTTATATCTATTTTCTTTGTCCTATTATGATGCACTGGATTATGTGCTATGGATATAACACTGGTACTATCACACAATATGGTTGAATTATTTAGATTGAAACCATAATCCAGGAGTTGTTTTTGTATCCATAAGATCAGTGAACAACAGCTGCCAGCTTCCATGTATTAGCCTCAGCAGTTAATGTGGACACAGATGTTTGCTTCTTGCAAAACCAGAACATAAGCCTATCACCAAGGATTTGACATGTTCCTGATGTGCTTTTTTTGTTCACTTTACATCCAGCATATTCAGCATCAAAAAATCCAGTAAGCTCAAATACTGACTCTATTGGATACCAAAGTCCTAGATTAGGACAACCCTTATATCTTAAAATCCTTTTATTGAAAATAAGATGAGATTCTTTAGGGCTCACTTAGAACCTAGCACAAAGACATGTAGCAAACATAATGTCTGGTCTGCTTGCTGTGAGATATAGTAGGGATCCAACAATGGCCCTATACCTAGTCTGATCAACTGGTTTTCCATGTTCATCAGAGTCTATCACAACATTGGCATCCATGGGAGTTTTCATAGAGGAGGCATCAGCCATCCAAAATTTCTTAATAAGCTCACTTGCATATTTAGATTGGGATATGAATATGCCATCAGGGAATTGCTTCACTTGAAGACCAAGGAAGTATAACAGCTCTCACATACTACTCATCTCAAACTTTGAATGCATTAGATCTGAGAATCTTTTGCATAATTTGGGATCAGTAGAACCAAAAATTGTGTCATCTACATATATTTATACTACCAAAATTTTATCATGATGCAACTTAGTAAAAAGAGTCCTATCTACCATCCCTCTAGAGAACTTGTGTTCTAAAAGGAAGCTAGCTAAGGTTTCATACCAAGCTATTGGAGCTTACTTTAGATCATAGAGAGCTTTATGCAATTTAAAAACATATGAGGGATGAGTAGAAGAGATAAAACCTGGGGGTTGTTAAACATAAACTTCTTCCTTTAGTTCTCCATTTAAGAAAGCACTCTTGACATCCATCTAGTAGACTGTGAACTTCTTGAAAGCAGCATAAGCAAGAAAAATCCTGATTACTTCTAGCCTTTCAATAGGAGCAAAGGTTTTATCATAGTCAATGCCTTCCTCTTACCTATAGCCTTGAGCAACAAGCCTAGCCTTGTTTCTCACAATTATACCTTGGGCATCAAGTTTGTTTCTAAATACCCACTTGGTTCCAATTACTGGATAGCCTTTGGGCCTTGGAACCAAGTCCCAAACTCTACATCTCTCAAATTGATTGAGCACCTCTTGCATTGCAATAATCCAGTGGGGATCTTGCTCTGCATCATTTATGGATTGAGGCTCAACTTGAGAGAGGAAACAGGCATGCATCACATTTTGGTTGAGTTGATGCCTTGTCTGTACACCTATTGACATGTCCCCAATCACTTGAGATCTTGGGTCATCCCTTAGTGTGACAAGGTCAGTGGGTGGAGTTGGTTCACCAACAACATTTGGAATTAATTCCTCTTGTGGAATAATGTCTACTGTTGAATGAGGTTTAACTACTTCAAAAATTTCTTCACTCTCTTCATCAGCTTGTGGAGGAGGATGTGATATGACCTATTGTGTAAGGTTTAACTCATCCAATTTCTCACACAAGTGAGGTACCTGCAATAGATCTGAGGTAGAAGAATCCTTCTCCTTATAAAACATGTTAGCTTCATCAAAAGAAATATGTACAGATTCTTCCATTTTTAAAGATGATTTATTGAATACCCTATAAGCCATGCTATTTTGGGAATATCCAAGAAAAATTCCCTCTGTATCCTTAGCTTTAAATTTTCTAATGTGTTTCTTATTATTGTTATGAATGAAACATCTACACCCAAAGATTCTAAAGTAATCAATTTTAGGTTACTTCCCTTTGAGTAATCCATAGGGGGTCTTACCCTTAAGTTTTTGTATCAAACTCCTATTCAGCACATAGTTTGTTGTGCTCATAGCCTCTGCCCAAAAGGATAGGGGCATGTGTGTATCTGCAAGCAATGTTCCTACAAATTCAATGAGGGTTCTATTTTTCCTTTCTGCTACCCCATTTTGTTGAGGAGTTCTAGGAGAAGAAAAATAATGCATGATACTTTCCTCCTCACAGAATCTTTGCATGGGAAGAGATTCAAACTCAGTACCATGATCACTTTTGATCAATGCAACTGGAGTAGAATACTCAATCCTTATGCTTTTAAGAAATTCTGTAAGGACTTTAAAGTTATCTGACTTGTTTTTCAAGAAGAACACCCAAGAGAATCTAGAGAAGTCATCTACAAAAATTAGAGTGTAAGAATTCCCTCCTAAGCTTTGTGCAGCAATGGTTCCAAAAAGATCCATATGTAGCAAGTACAGAATCTTAGGTGAGTCACTCTTATTAATTGATTTAAAGATATTTTTAGTTTGCTTGCCTACTTGATAATCCTTGCATAGGTTTTTCTTCTTGTAGGGGCCAGAAGGCAATCCTCTTACAAGGTTGTCCTAGATAGCTTAGAGATGTTCTTAAGGTTAATATGACCTATTCTCTTATACCAAAGAATATTGTTATTACTAACTTGGTTGAATAGACATATTTCTGAACCAGCAGAGTTAAAGTTTACTAGATATATGTTTCCTTGTCTACATCCTATTAAAACAGTTTGGTTATTTGAAGATATAATACATTAGGAATTTGTAAAGCAAACCAGATAACCTGCATCACATAACTGACTTATGGATATTAGGTTATATTTGAGACCATTTACATATGCCACTTTTTTGAAAGTGACAGCTCCACCGTTGAAGTCTCCATAGCCTTCAGTTTGTCCAAAACTTGAATCTCCAAAGATCACCCTTGGACCGAACTTTTTCTTCAAATTGATTAGGCTATCCTTGCATCCAGTCATGTGCTTTGAGCACCCACTATCCAGATACCACTTATTCTGAGTGATAGGATAGTTCTTCACCTACAAGGAAACAAGTTAGATGTTCTTGACCTAGGTCACCTTGGGTCCTGGTATTTTTTCATAAGAAAAATTGGAAATGTAAGAATATTCAGGTTGGCTTTTATAACCTAAAGGGTGAAATCTTCTGGGAGGAATTATCCATTGGGTAAATGGGTTGATGTTCTCCCTAGGTTGGTTAAGATTTTTATTAAAGTTTTTGTTAGAGTTATAGTTTCTATAATAATGATCTGGGATCGACGAACTCCTGTAAGTTCGTCGACCTGAGCTCGACGAATTGGGATAAGATCTTCGATCTCTGCTCGAAGAATGAAGGTATTAATTCTCAGGTCACCAATATCGTCGATCTCTGGTCGACGAACCATACTGGTTTTGTAGATCGTAGGTCAAAGAATAATTGTTGTTATGGTTTGCGTTCAGAGTTCGTCGTTCTGAGGTTGACGAACTGTTCACATTTCGTCGATCTGAGTTCGACGAAAACTATTGAACATTGTTGTAGTTGTTTTTCTTCTTATTCTTGAATTTTCGTTTTAGTTCCATTTGCATTAATACTTCATTTACTTTGTTTATTTGTTCAGTATTCTTCTCTCCCTTATCTGAAATGAAATTTACAGGTTTAGATAAGTGATTTTTTTTTATTATAGGTGGTTCACTAGAAGATGCACCTAGTCCTAGTTTACTGTTATTTGTCCTAGCATTTAGAGTACTAGTTATGTCTAACAGTTGTAAACTTCTACCATTGAGAGATTCTTCTAATTTCTTGGCCTTACTTAGTTCAGATTTCAGGAAAATAATTTGTTCATTTGCTGAGTTAAGTTCAATTATTAGTTTAGTGTTTTCAGCAATGTAAGCTGTCTTGATCAGTTAATCTTTCTCTAAGAAGTTTGATTTCCTTCTCAGAGCCTATTAGATCTAAGCATAGATTTTTAAACTTAGTTTTAAATTCTTCTGAATTAAAATCATAAGATGCAATTACCTGGTCCTCTATAGATAGAGATTCTTCATCTTATGTAGCTTCAGCATCAGACTGACTGCCAGAAGAATCAATTGCCATTAGGCAAACCTCTTTTGCCTTCTCTTCTTCTTCATCATCATTAGAGCTAGAAGAGGATGACTCTTCCTCTGAATCACTCCAGGTTTCTGCAACAAACCCTTTCTCCTTCCTCTTGTGTTTGCTAAAGGAGGGTTTGCTGTGATGTGTTCTTCTAGAATCCTTTTCTCTTCTCCTGTCCTTCTTCTGAGCTTCTGGACACTCTGAGATGAAATGTTCAGGCTTCCTGCAGCCAAAACAAATAATTTCTTTAGAAGGGGTCATGTCATACCTTGTCTTGTCATCTTGCCTAGATGACTTTCTTTTGAAGTCCTTCTTTGCCATTTTTAAGAATCTTTTGGCAAAGTGACTATCAGCTCTTCATTGACTAGGGTCCCTTCAGATTCTTCAGTAGCCTTGAATGTAATGTTGTGCTCCTTCATAGTAGGTGTTGGAGTCTTCAATTCAGCTGCTGCTTCTCTGGTCTTCATTAGTTGCTCATAGGATTTTATCTTTCCAAGGAGTGACTTAGTTGATATTTTTGTCATGCTTCTGGCTTCTCTAATTGGCCAGATTCTTGAATCCCATGTGCTAGGGAAGTACATGAGGATTTTATCATTGACTTTTGTCAGAGTGATTTCCTTGTCCAAGGTCTTTATCTCATTAATGATAGAGCTAAGCCTATTGTATATATCACTTATTGACTCGGCTTCATCCTTTTTCAAATTCTCATACTGTGAGATGAGATTAGATCTCCTATCCTTTCTCTCATTAGTAGATCCAGCCACCATCTGATTTAAAAAATCCCAGATGGCTTTGGCAAAAGTACACTCAGCAACCTTTTGAAAAATATCATCAGACATTGTCTGAGCTAGGATGTTCATGGATTTGGCATCTGCAATCTTAGCTTTCCTCTGTGCATCTGTCAAATCTGGAGGTGGGACTGCACTCAGATTTGTTGAAGTTGAAGGAGTGGAGGCCACTGGAGTTGGTTGTCCTATCAAAATTAAATTAAAAATATCTTCATCAATAGAGTTCATGTATAACTTTATTCTCGCCTTCCAAATGGAAAATTTAGATAAGTTGCAAACTGGAGGTCGGGTGCTTGCATAATCTTTATTTTGTGCCATAGTATCAAATAGGAAAAGAACAAGATTTAATCAGAGATTATCTTGGGATCTTGGTTAGTTCAGGTGTTAGCCTGTTAAAGTAAAAATGACTAACCTGCCTCTGATACCAATTGAAAGAAAAGGGAGAATAATCTCTGGTTAACTCTAGAGGGGGGTGAATAGAGTTATTTAAAATTCCTTTACAATTTTTATTTACATAAAAATAGGTGATATAGTAATAGCTAAGAGATGATATCAGGAGAAAAGAGAAACTATACTAAACTATCACAGCACAAGACAAAAAGAAAAACAGCAAGCACACAGACAACACAAGAATTTTATAGTGGTTCCCCAACTGGGTACATCCACTCTTCTACCACCCTTGTTGGAATCCACTACAGGTTTTGATTAGGTGACTGCCACCACAATATCTATTTTCAGTGAGATATTGCAACCCTTTGAGCTTTTGATCAGGTGCCCAAATACCAAACTCAAGTCTTTTGGAAGGTGACTTGTGAACCATGCTTACTTTTGAAGGGAGTAAAAACCCTGTACAGTGGGGTGGGAAGAAAGGTGATGTTAGTCTTGTATTTTCTCAAAAGCATATTGAGAAGACTTTGTGTGGATTCCAGATCTTGTCAAAGCTCCCCCTGAGATGTAGATGTGTTCAGGATAAGAAGCTTTGTTCAGGGTAAGTAGGCCTTCAGCTTGAGAAAACTAGATCCAGAAGCTCTATACAGATTGAGCTGTATTGTCTCAGTAAGTTCCTGGATGAGAAAATGATGAAGGCTCTTGATTCGTTTTTGTTGTTCTTCATTTATCCTCTTCAGAGCACTATGAGAGATGAGGATTGAGAGCTGCTGTGAAGTTTTTGCTCTTGCTAAGAATATCTCTCTACAATTTTCTGCTCTGTTAAAAAAATTTGTCTCTATTCTCAGTCTGTGAAAGAGTATATGTTTGAAAAAGTCTTCTCTCTATTATCCTCGACGGCCAAACTTCCTTAGAAATTTGAATAACTGCAATTAATGTCTAGCTGGAAATCTGGGAAGGAAAATAGTTAGCAAATTTGTCATTATTCATTTCCTCAACTGTCCCGAGAAATATGTCAAATAAATCCTCTGATGAATATCATAATCAATGCTGCCAGGAACGGCTATATTCATAGGGAATATAAGCATTGATTACACGGGGAATTTATGACTCAAAATAATAATAAAGAGGGAACAGATAAGGAAAGAACAAAGAATAGACAACTTACAGAATTTGTCGACCAGAAAACAGATTTCGTCGACTGCACTCAGACAATGTCGACCTGAGAAATCTTATTCATCGACCTGAGCTATGCGAAGCACACGCTAAATATAAGCAACTGATTCTATGCTCCAAGAACGTCGACTTGAGAATCTATCTGGAGAAAAACTGATCGTCGACCTGAGATTGAATATCGCCGAGCTCAGTTCAGAGAATTAACTCTGAGTTCGGCGATCGGATATCGACGATCGTCGAGTTGAGTTCGAAGAACTTCGAACTGAACAAACTGTCTTCTAAAAACTTCTAAAACTTAATCTTTTGAGGTCCTCTGTTGGCTGGTCTAAGAAGGTTGAACTCAAAGGACTTAGCCAAATATCTAGGACAACTAGACTAGATGTTGCGCGCTAGGGTTCGAAGAAAATAAACGCAACCGAACTAGCAACACGATGAGGCAAGTATACCTATCGAATTGTAGCTAGGGGACACAAGTGTCGTATTGAAATCCGGGAACTGTTGGCTATGCTTACTCACACGAACGCTATTATCTTATCGACGGAAAAACTAGGGTTTTAGAAAATCTAAGTGCAAGGGAGGAAAGTAAAGCGATACTAGAAAGAGAACCACCACAATTAAGTAAAGCTATTAAGTAAAGAGCTATGCTAGAAAGGAAACTACTGCAGTTAATTAAAGAGCACAAGATAGGTGATTACTATGAAAGGTAGAAAATATGAAATGGAAATGCACTCGATCAAGATTCACCTCGGCTAAAGACGATTAAGAAAATGCGATAAAAATCTAAACTTAATAGAATAAAGGTCCTTGACCTTGGAGTTTCCTAAAGCTTGAACACGCTTCTCTCGAAGTCATGCCCAACTGAGTTTAGGAAGGTCCGACCGACTCTCGTCTAAATCGGAGGCCTAAAACTCGCTTTACGCGGTGAACCCCACTATTGGATTTTACTCCAATCCGGGAGATTTGGACGTCTGCCTCTCTCGAGGGGTGCGTACAACTCCCTTTACTCATGAATGCTCACTTCATTCTATCGGCCTCTCGGCTAGCCCAGAATAAAAGCAAAGGTGGAGAGTATATATCGATAATATACCTCCAACCCGTGATTAATCAAGAGTAATTCAAGGCCCTAACCTAAAAAGAAAAGATTAATTAAAATATCATAACTTAATCGCTCTAACCTCGGATCATCAAGATCGAGTACAAGGAGGATTAGTTAATCATAGCGAAGTGGAGGAGGGGGGATGAGTAGTGAAGCATAAAAAGAAGACAAGCTAAACAAGAACGCTTTTATTAATGAAAAAGGGCAAGTTACACTATTGAAAATAAAATTACAAGTGCATGAAAATGAAATCCTATTCTAGCCCTACAAGTAGCACTAAGCAAGAGCAATATTACAACAAAAGCTAAAACAAGCTAAGATTAAACTAGGGTTAAACAAAAATTACAAAGAGAGAGAGAGAGAGAGAGAGAAAGCATAAGAAAAGATCAAGAAACAAAGGGGCAGCACCTCCCCCACTCAACCAAAGCTTGCTGAAATGGAGAGGGGGGCTCAATTTATAGAAAAAAAAACTCGGGTTGGTCACGCCCTCCGACACGCCCTAGCGAGGGCGTGTCAAGGGGCATAACAGTACTATGTTGACCTCGGGCTCTGGATTCTGGCAGGAGGGATGATTGCTTCGGTATGTCGGTGGTCATGCCCTAGGTCACGCCCGTGTAGGGGGCGTGACAGGCACGTCATGTCCAAATCATTGGTCGGAAATCTGTCAGTCACCGAAAAAGTTGATGTCACACCCAATGTCACGCCTGTGATGGGGGGCGTGACAGTACTGTTTTCGTGCTGTGGAGAAACGACATTTAATGCGGCGGCAGGCTTTGCGGTAGAGGGCGACATGCCCATTGTCACGCCTGGTGACACGCTCGGGGAGGGCGTGTTTCAGGGGGGCGTGACAGCGGTTTTGTTCATTTTTCTGTCCCTTCTAGCAGGAGTCCTCGGGATCGGGTGACATTCCCTGGGTCACGCCCAGGGAGGGCGTGACAGGGGGGCATGTCAGGTCATTTTGGCCAATTTTCTGGAAACCTGCAAAAAGACAAGAAAAAGTCAGTGGCAATAATATTTACATAAAAATGATAAAAAATAAACTAATAATAGACATGATTTGTACAATATAAAATATAAAATATTATAATAGTTTAGGCTACAAAACGTATTATCAAATTCCCCCAAGCTTAAGCTTTGCTTGTCCCCAAGGAAAAATATAAAAACTAGATATTTATAAAAAGGACTTATCAAAAAGTTCTAATTATGCCTACACAAGTACTATGCGAAATTCTAAGTAGGGAAAAGATGAAATGTAAGTTTAAAATAATTATTTAGGTATGGTAAAACTTTTATAAGCTTTACTCAATAAAAACAAATCATCCAAAATTTTAACGAGATTTTTTAAATAAACTTAAGCAAAGCAACGAAAATGAAAAACACGCATTGAGTTGTTACTAGATCCAAGCAACGCATTATAATTATATCAATTTAATTAACAAAAATCTAGGTTTAAATCCAAAACTAAAACTGATTTACTTTTTTCTTTTCTTAGTTGTTAAATAAAAATCAAAAAACGTGAATCAAAAGGGCTTAAATAGGACTGAAATGTTTTGTTTAGGAATATGATTAGGAGTGGAATTCAAAGATAAACGTGAAGGTTCAAAATCACACTAAACCAAAGCAAAGAGTTTCAAAAACTTTCATAAAAATATATACACATTTTTTTCTATTTCTTCATTCATTTTTTTTCTTTTTTCAAAATAAAGGCCATAAATATTTTTATTTTCCTTTTGAATTGGCCAAACAAAAATAAACATTACTTTTGAGCATACTTTTTTCAAAAACCTTTCTCCCACAAAAAATCACAAAATATCCTATCAAAATCGTCAAAATAATTTATGAAACTCAAAAAGGCTAGTGTGATTCGATAGGTTCGAAATTTTGGCTTTGGTGAAATTGAAATGAAGGGAGGAGCTATCAAATGAAATCGGAAAAAGGCTCAAAAATGGCTAAGTAGTGGTAAAAGTTTTTAGGTTGGCAGGAAAGCTCAAACGAAAACAAAAACGGCCTAAATCATTTTCACGCTTTTGAATTTATTTAAAACAAAGGTTTGAAAAATTTCAAAAAGCGAGTCCTAGATCATAAAAGAAGATTAATGAAATTAACTTGAAAATAGAAATAATAGGTGACTTGGATCGTTCACATCTACTACGCTATTCAAAAGTTGACTTTACAAAAATTATTCGATAACGAAAAAGAAAATAGTGGATGATGAATTTTTGAGAAAGTAAAGGAAATAAAAAACAAAAAACCATAATAGAAATGCGAGTTTTAGAAAAATATTTCACTTTAACATGCTACCGTGAATTAGAAACACAGCATGGCCAACATTTTACTTGTGAAACATAATTAAAAAGGACGATTAGAAATATTATAATTAACTAAGTTGTTTATAGGAGATTTTGAGTAAAACAAAAACAAAAACTAGGGGTACTATTGAAATACCAAAATGTCTAAACTATTCAAAAACACATATATTTTTTTTAATTTTGTGAAATATTCTCTTTTTTTTTGGATTTTGGAAAAATTTTCTCTTTTTTTTTGGAATTTAAAGATATTAAAAATTTTTTTGGAAATATTTAAAATATATACAAAAAGAAAAATATTTACACTAAGCAAAAATGAAGGAGGAAGTCCTCCCCCAAGCTTAAAATAGACATTGTCCTCAATGGCTAAAGAAGGGGATTGGAGAAGGAGAGAAAAGTAAAGTACAGAATTGAAAGATAGAATTGAAAGACAGGTACTTCCCCGGATTTATTTGCTGTGAAAGCTGAGTGATGCCGCTCCTCCGAATGTCTTCTTTGGACTTTGTGATGGATTCAGCAATGTTGGAGCAGGCGATCGCAGAAGCTTCAGCTTGTCGGAGCCGTCCGAGGCAAAAATTGTAAAATAAAGAAAACAGAAAAAGATAACTTGGGTTGCCTCCCAAGAGCGCCCTTTGGTTAAAGCGTCGTTGAGCTCGAGGCATCAAAAAATAATATTGTCCAAAAATATTATTGTCCAGAAATAAAATTGTTTTTAGCAAAAATTAAAAGTTCAAGATTAAAGTTCGTGAAGCAGAAACTTAATAATGTTTGGACTGACATCATCATCACCAGAGAAATACAATTTAAGACGCTGACCATTCACTTTGAAATTACCCTTATCAGGGTGAGAAATTAAAACAGTTCCATAAGGAAATACTTCTAAAACAGAAAACATGCCAGACCAGCGAGATTTTAATCTGCTCGGAAATAAACGTAAACGAGAATTATATAAAAGGACTTGGTCGCCCGGCTTAAAGTTTTTAGGGTGCCTTAAGTGTTTATCGTGTAAACGCTTCGTCCTCTCTTTATAAAGTTTATTATTTTCATAAGCATAAGAGCGCCACTCATCGAGTTCATTTAGTTGAAATTTTCGAAGGTCACCGACTGAGTGGGGATCGAAGTTTAAAAATTTTATGGCCCAAAAGGCGCGGTGTTCTAACTCTATGGGCAGATGGCACGATTTTCCATAGACCAGCCGATACAGAGTACTTCCGAGGACGGTTTTGTACGCTGTTCGGTAGGCCCATAGAGCATCGTCAAGTTTGGCTGACTAGTCTTTTCTAGAAGTTGAAACAGTCTTTTCTAATATTCTTTTTATTTCTCTATTAACTACTTCGACTTGTCCATTAGTTTGGGGGTGGTAGGCAGTGGAAAGCTTATACGTAACGCCGTATTTGGTAAGGATTTTTGAAAATTGCGCGTTACAGAAATGGGAACCCCTATCGCTAACAATTGTGCGAGGCGTACAGAATCTGTAAAATAATTTTTTTTAAAACGTGACTACAACTCGGGAGTCGTTCGTAGGAAGAGCTTGGGCCTCAGTCCATCGTGAAACATAATCAACAGCAACTAAAATATATTTGTTTCCGAAGCTAGAAGGAAGGGGGCCAACAAAATCAATTCCCCAGAGGTCGAAAATTTCGCACTCTAAGAAATAATTTTGCGGCATTTTATTTTTATTAGAAATGTTGCCCGACCGTTGGCAACTATCACACCTGCTCACAAAGGCTTGCGCGTCTTTAAATAGGCTAGGCCAGTAAAAACCCGCGCAAAGAACCTTGTGAGTGGTGCGAGCAGCTTGATAGTGCCCACCTGTCGGACCTTCATGCAAATGTTTTAGAATATCAATTCCTTCATCAAAAGAAACACATCTCCTTATCACTTGATCCGCACAAATTTTGAAAAGATGCGGGTCTTCCCAAAAGTTGATCTTCAGCTCAGAAAAGAATTTCTTCTTTTGCTGAGAGGAGAACTCTTTTGGGAGCACCCGGACCACTAGATAGTTGGCGATGTGCGCGAACCAAGGAGAAGTAGATGTATTAACTAAAAGCAGCTTCTCATCGGGAAAATAGTCATTAAAAGATTTTTCATTTAATTTTTCTATAAAGTGGTTATCTAATTTGGATAGATGGTCGGCGGCCAAGTTCTCGGCTCCTCGCTTATCACGGATCTCTAAGTCAAACTACTAGAGGAGTAAGACCCAGCGAATCAAGCGAGGCTTGGCATCCGTTTTGGCATGAAGGTACTTGAGGGCCGAGTGGTCCGTAAAAACAATGATTTTTGAAAGTGTAATGTAAGGGCGGAATTTAAAAAATGCAAATACTACAGCTAAGAGCTCCTTCTCGGTTGTGGTGTAATTTTCTTGTGTAGATGTGAGGGTTTTACTAGCGTAATAGATGGGGAGGAAGTTTTTAGATATGCGTTGACCTAATACGGCTCCCACCGCAAAACTACTCGCATCGCACATAATCTCGAAAGGAAGGTCCCACACCGGAGCTATCATAATCGGTGCGTTAATTAACTTTTCTATAATTGATTCAAAGGCAGAAATACAAGAGTCATCAAAAATGAATGGAGCGTCTTTTTCTAAGAGATAGGTGAGGGGCTTAGTGATCTTGGAGAAATCTTTTATAAAACGACGATAAAAACCAGCGTGGCCTAGGAAACTTCTTATAGCTTTTATGTTTGTAGGCGGCGGCAACTTCTCAATTACTTCTATCTTGGCAATGTCTACCTCAATACCTTTAGCAGAAATTTTATGACCCAAAACTAACCCTTCCCTCACCATAAAATGGCATTTTTTCCCAATTTAGGGCAAGGTTAGTTTCTTCGCATCGTTCTAAGACTTTTTCGAGGTTTTCTAAACATCTATCGAAGGAATCGCCGAACACGGAGAAATCGTCCATAAATACTTCCATAATGCTTTCTACGTACTTGTCAAATATTGCCAACATACATCGCTGGAATGTAGCTGGAGCATTACACAATCCAAATGGCATTCTTCGGTAAGCGAAGGTGTCGAAGGGACAAGTAAACGTAGTTTTCTCTTGGTCCTCGGGAGAGATGGGTATTTGAAAGTACCCCGAGAGGCCATCGAGAAAACAATAAAAGCTATGGCCGGAGAGACGTTCTAAAATCTGGTCGATAAATGACAAAGGAAAGTGGTCCTTGCGAGTGGCGTCATTTAACTTACGGTAATCTATGCACATACGCCAACCCATCACCGTCCGTGTCGGGATTAATTCATTATTCTCATTACTAACTACGGTTATCCCTCCCTTCTTTGGCACTACCTGAACGGGGCTAACCCACTAACTGTCCGATATAGGGTAGATAATTCTTGCGTCTAATAGTTTCATAACCTCGCCCTTAACTACTTCTTTCATATTTGGGTTTATACGGCGCTGAGCTTGGATAGAGTTACGCGAATTATCTTCCATTAAAATTTTATGGGTACAGAAAGATGGGCTTATGCCCTTGAAATCAGAAATTTGCCAAGCAATAGCCCGGCGATGCTTACGTAGAACTAGAAGAAGTTTATCATTTTGCGTATTCGTGAGGTAGGCCGAAACGATAACTGGTAACTTGGAATTTTTTTCTAAGAAAGCGTACTTAAGGTGTTCAGGAAGTTCTTTAAGTTCTAGGGTAGGGGGTTCTTCATAAGAGGATTTTGAGATTCTTTCTTTTTCAAAAATAATATCTTCATAAACTTTTTTATAAGGAACATAATAAGGGGTGGGGCTAGCAGCCAAGACGGCTTCTTGTAGCGATTCAGTTGGAAGAAAAGAGGAAGAACAAAAATCAGAAAATTCTTTTTCAAACTCAAAAAGACAATCAGAAGATTCATCACTTCCGTGCAACGATTCAGCGGGAAGAGAAGAAAAAAAACAAAAATCAGAAAGTTCTTTTTCAAAGTCAGAGAGGCAGCAGGAAGATTCATCACTCACGGCGTCTACGAAAAAACATGAGTCATCATTTGCTAGGGTGTTCTTCATCGAAGGGGTGATAGAAAATGTGACTTCATCGTCGCCTACTCGAAGGAAGAGCTTACCATTGCTTACATCAATGATGGCTCTGGAGGTGGCAAGGAAGGGTCGGCCAAGGATCAGGGGAACCTCGACGTCTTCTTCGATGTCCAAAATGACAAAGTCCACCGGGAAGATGAACTTGTCGACTTTCACTAGAACGTCCTCCACTATTCCTAACGGGTACTTGACGGATCTATCGGCTAGCTAGATACTCATACGCGTGGGGTTTAGGCTACCAATCCCTAACTTTTTAAACAACGAAAAGGGCATTAGGTTTATACTCGCGCCTAAGTCGGCTAACGTGTGTTTAACAAAAAGATCACCGAAGACACACGGGATAGTGAAACTACCCGGGTCACTGATTTTCTTCGGCAAACCGTTTGTTAAAACGGCGGAGCACTCGATGTTTAGCGTGACGTGCGAAAGATTCTCTAGCTTCTTCTTGTTGGTGAGGAGTTCCTTAAGATACTTGGCGTATTTTGGCATCTGCGAAATAGCCTAGTGGAAGGGAAGATTAATGTGGATTTGCTTGAAGATCTCTAAGAAGCGAGAGTACTGATCATCTTGACGTTGTCTATTAAGTTCAGAGGGGTATGGAGGAGTTGAATTATTTTTGAAAATGGGTGGTGGAGTGAGATTATTTTCTAAAGCGGGGGTGATTACTTCTTCAGCAGAGGGCGGAATTTTTAAAATGGGATCGGAGCTTTGATTTTTAAAAGCAGGAGCGGAGCTTTGATTTTTAAAAGCGGGAGCGGAGCTTGCCTCGGGCTCTTCACTTACCATACCGGAGTCTTGCTTCCCACTCCGAAGAGTTATAGCTTTCGCTTGCTCTCTCGGGTTGGGTTCGTTATTGGAAGGAAGAGACCCTGCGGGTCGCTCAGAAATTATTTTCGCGAGCTGTCCTACCTGATTTTCTAGACTTTTTACGCTTCCGGTTAAAGTTCTTATAGTAGCGTCATTTGTGGTGATATATTTAGAATGTAATTCCTCCAAGCTTGGAGGTTTTGGGTAATTTTAAAGAGGTGGTGGTGGTGGTGGTGCAAAAAAATCATTTTGCGGGTGTGGGCGCATCGCATTCGATGGATTATTCCATGAAAAGTTCGTGTGATTTCTTAAAGCAGGGTTATAACTATTCGGAAAATTAAAACCAGGCGGATGAAAATTCGCAGCAGAAAAATTATTAAAAGTAGTTCTAGGCATATTATTAATATAATCTAAATGTTCTGGAGTAGGGGTTGTAGATTCTCATACTTGAGGGGCGGAGGCAGCAGTCATCTCCGTGATTTTTTTGCTTAGGATTTCTACTTGCAGAGCGAGCTGGGAGACGTTGTCCACTTCATAGATACCTACAGGCTTGTTCGGGCAGGACCTAGGCACATTCCACTGATAAGTGTTCATGGCCATGTCCTCAAAAAGCTCAAGAGCATCTTCCGGGGTCTTATGATTTAAAGTACCGCCAGAAGCTGCGTCTATCATTTGCTTCGTGCTTTGATTTAGCCCGTTATAGAACGTCTGCACTTGTAACCATACAGGCAGCGCGTGATGTGGGAATCATCTTAATAATTCTTTAAATCTCTCCCAGGTTTCATATAGGTTTCAGAGTCTATTTTTCCGAAGGCAGAGATGTCGTTCCTAAGTTTTGCAGTTTTAGCTGGCGGAAAATACTTCGCCAAAAATTTTTCAGTTAATTCATTCCAAGTGGTTATGCTATTTTTGGGAAGTGTGTTAAGCCACTACTTAGCTTTAGTTCTTAGAGAGAAGGGGAAGAGTCTCAGCCTGATTGCATCATTTGTGACACCATTTATCTTGAAGGTGTCACAAATTTCAAGAAAGCTAGATATATGTGTGTTCGGATCTTCATCTTGAAGTCCGTCAAATTGCACATATTGCTGCACCATTTGAATTATGCTAGGCTTTAATTCGAAGTTATTATTTGCTATAGTAGGGCGGACTATACTTGATTCTGTTCCCTCGAGGTTCGGTCGTGCATAATAGGACATAGTCCTTTGCACGGCCTCATCTACGATGGGTTCTTCCATTCTTAAAGTAGCAAATGACTCGGAGTCCTCAACCATCACTTGGATAGTAGGACCTTGAAATCGCGATCTTCTCCGAAGAGTATGCTCAATTTCGTGGTCCAAGTCCAAAATAACCGACGGACTCCCGCGGGTCATGCACTAAAAGAACAGAAAAGAAGAAGAGAAAGAGAAAAAGGATAAACTAAAAAAAAGCCAGATCAGAATTTTTTTTTTTTTGAAATAGATTTTTTTTATAGATTAACTCCCGAACTTCCCAAGGACTACCCCGTGAAGGGTTCGCAAGGTACTAGACAAGATAGTGACGCTTAAAGCCCTTTGCCCTTTTCGAGAGAATTAGGTGGCGTAGTAAAATTATGAAGTTAGTTACTATTAAGAGCGGTGATAAATTTTTTTGATTTTTTTAAAAACTTTAATGAAAGAGAATGATAAAGAGAAGAGATAAAATTAATAGGTTTGTGTTTTCAATATATCAACGGAAGTTGGTCCCCGGCAACGGCGCCAAAAACTTGTTGTGCGCTAGGGTTCGAAGAAAATAAACGCAACCGAACTAGCAACCCGATGAGGCAAGTATACCTATCGAATTGTATCTAGGGGACACAAGTATCGTATTGAAATCCGGGAACTGTTGGCTATGCTTACTCACACGAACGCTATTATCTTATTGACAGAACAACTAGGGTTTTAGAAAATCTAAGTGCAAGGGAGGAAGTAAAGCGATACTAGAAAGAGAACCACCGCAATTAAGTAAAGCTATTAAGTAAAGAGCTATGCTAGAAAGGAAACTACTGCGGTTAATTAAAGAACACAAGATAGGTGATTACTACGAAAGGTAGAAAATATGAAATGGAAATGCACTCGATCAAGATTCACCTCAGCTAAAGACGATTAAGAAAATGCGATAAAAAACTAAACTTAATAGGATAAAGTTCCTTTACCGTGGAGGTTCCTCAAGCTTGAACACGCTTCTCTCGAAGTCGTGCCCAACTGAGTTTAGGAAGGTCCGACCGACTCTCGTCTAAATTGGAGGCCTAAAACTCGCTTTACGCGGTGAACCCCACTATTGGATTTTACTCCAATCCGGGAGATTTGGACGTCTGCCTCTCTCGAGGGGTGCGTACAACTCCCTTTACTCTTGAATGCTCACTTCATTCTATCGGCCTCTCGGCTAGCCCAGAATGAAAGCAAAGGTGGAGAGTATATATCGATAATATACCCCCAACCCGTGATTAATCAAGAGTAATTCAAGGCCCTAACCTAAAAAGAAAAGATTAATTAAAATATCATAACTTAATCGCTCTAACCTCGGATAATCAAGATCGAGTACAAGGAGGATTAGTTTATCATAGTGAAGTGGAGGAGGGGGATGAGTAGTGAAGCATAAAAAGAAGACAAGCTAAACAAGAACGCTTTTATTAATGAAAAAGGGCAAGTTACACTATTGAAAATAAAATTACAAGTGCAAGAAAATGAAATCCTATTCTAGCCCTACAAGTAGCACTAAGCAAGAGCAATATTACAACAAAAGCTAAAACAAACTAAGATTAAACTAGGGTTAAACAAAAATTACAAAAAGAGAGAGAGAGAGAGAGAGAGAAAAAGCATAAGAAAGGATCAAGAAACAAAGGGGCAGCACCTCCCCCACTCAACCAAAGCTTGCTGAAATGGAGAGGGGGTCTCAATTTATAGAAAAAAATCTCAGGTTGGTCATGCCCTCCGATACGCCCTAGGGGGGCATGTCAAGGGGCGTGACAGTACTATGTTGACCTCATGCTATGGATTCTGGCGGGAGGGATGATTGCTTCGGTACGTCGGTGGTCATGCCCTAGGTCACGCCCATGACGGGGGGCGTGACAGTACTGTTTTCGTGCTGTGGAGAAACGGCATTTAATGCGGCGGCAGGCTTTGCGGTAGAGGGCAACACGCCCATGGTCACGCCTGGTGACACGCCCGGGGAGGGCGTGTTAGGGGGGCATGACAGCGGTTTTGTTCGTTTTTCTGTCCCTTCCAGCAGGAGTCCTCGGGATCGGGTGACACGCCCTGGGTCATGCCCAGGGAGGGCATGATAGGGGGGCGTGTCAGGTCATTTTGGCCAATTTTCTGGAAACCTGCAAAAAGACAAGAAAAAGTCAGTGGCAATAATATTTACATAAAAATGATAAAAAATAAACTAATAATAGACATGATTTGTACAATATAAAATAGAAAATACGATAATAGTTTAGGCTACAAAACGTATTATCACTAGACCCTGGCTATACAAGGTGGCTCAGACTCAGCCTAAATTAGTGAACCTAGCCCAAATCCAAATAGGGATCCAATAGTGTTATAGAATGGAAAAAAACTGATATAAAAGGTATCAACCCTAGTTTTTGCACTCACAAAATCCTTTTGAAGAAAACTATAAGCCTTATATTCAACCGTAACGTAGGCTAAACCCAAATATGAAAGAGGTAGTGAAGGCTGAGATTGTTAAGTTATTAGATTCAGGAATGATATACCCCATTTTTGATAGTTCATGAGTTAGTCCTGTACAAGTCGATCCTAAGAAGGGTGGTATAACAGTAGTAGCAAATAATAAGAATGAATTGATTCCAATGCAAATAGTAACGGGTTGGCGTGTCTGTATTGATTATCAGAAGTTAAACGATACCACTAGGAAAGACCATTTCCCTCTACCTTTCATTAATCAAATATTTGAATGATTATCAGGCCATTCTTATTATTATTTTCTAGATGAATTTTCTGGATATTTCTAAATCCCTATAGCGTCATAAGACCAGGAGAAGACAACATTCACTTGCCCATTTGGTACCTTTGCCTATTGATGTATGCCATTCGGTTTATATAATGCACCCGCCACTTTCCAAAGGTGCATGTTAGCTATATTTGATGAATATGTTGAAGATATTATGGAAGTTTTTATGGATGATTTCTCTGTGTTTGGTGATTCATTTGATTTATGTTTGAAGAATTTAGAAAAAGTTCTGAGGAGGTGTGAGGAAACAAATCTAGTGCTTAGTTGGGAAAAGTGTCATTTCATGGTGCAAGAAGTGTTAGTACTTGGCCATAAGATCTCAAGCCAAGGAATTCAAGTAGATAGAGCGAAGATTGAAACCATAGAGAAGTTACCACCACCAACCTCCGTTAAGGCAGTGAGAAGCTTTTTGTGTCTTGCCGGATTTTATCGCTAGTTTATTAAAGACTTCTCTAAAATATCTAAACCACTTAATAGGCTTTTAGAGAAAGACACACCTTTTATTTTTGATCAAGAGTGTCTATAAGCCTTTGAGTTTTTAAAAGAAAGATTAATTAATTCTCCTATTATGATCGCACCTGATTTTACTCAACCTTTCAAGATCATGTGTGATGCTAGCATTTTTGCAGTAGGGGCTATTTTAGGTCAATGCCAAAACAAACACTTTCACCATATATAATATGCTTGTAAAACACTTAATAAATCACAGGAGAATTATACAACTACAAAAAAAGAACTCCTCGCAGTGGTATTATCCTTCGATAAATTTAGATCCTATTTAACATTGTCTAAGGAGGTAGTATACACAGATCACTCTGCCCAAAGATATTTACTAGCCAAAGCGGAAGCCAAACCTCGTTTAATCCATTGGGTTCTTTTATTGCAAAAATTTGATTCGGAAATTAGGGATAAACGAGGAACTGAAAACATAGTGGTCGATCATCTCTCACATTTAGAAAACCCATTATGCACAATATTAGATGAGTTTGAGATTAGTGATATGTTTCTGGAGGAATCGTTATTTGCATTATCGACAAATATAAATGTTGATTATCCGTGATTTGCCGATTATGCAAATTATATTATGGCTAAGGTCCTTCCAAAAGACTTTTCATATCAGCAGAAAAAGAAATTTTTCTCTGACTTGAAATATTACTTTTGGGAGGACCATTATCTTTTTCGGATATTTGTAGATTCCATTATATGTAGATGTGTATCAGCGGAAGAGGGCTGGAAAATCTTAGAGCAATGTCATTCAGGCCCTACAGGTGGTCACTTTGGAGCAAACCGCTCAGCTAAAAAGGTTCTTGATTCCAGATTTTATTGGCCCCTCTTATTCAGGGATGCCCAAAGATATGTGCTTTCATGTGATTCTTGTCAAAAATTAGGTAATATACATAAATTACATGAAATGTCACAAAGATTTATTCTTGAATGTGAAGTGTTTGATGTGTGGGGGATTGACTTTATAGAACCATTTCCAATTTATTATGGGAATAAATATATTTTGGTAGCTGAAGATTATGTATCAAAGTTGGTAGAGGCGCAAGCTCTCCCTACTAATGATAGTCGAGTAGTAATTCAGTTTTTGAAATCCTTATTTGCATGATTTGGCACACCACGTGCTCTTATTAGCGATAGGGGTACACATTTCTGAAAGACTTGATTTCAAGAGCCTAGACACCTAGAGGGGGGTGAATAGGTTCTAATTTCCTTTAATAAATTTAGGCAATTATCTTGTTCTAACTCAGCACAGAAAATACAATTCACAGCACAATAATCACAGCACAGCACAGTACACCAAATATTTAGTGGTTCCCCAAGTTATGGGTACATCCACTTTCCCCCTTCGCCTATCCAATAGAGAATTGGATTCAGCCCAACTTCCTTCCACTAACTCAGATCCATGGATCTTACACCTCAGAACCTGACAGGTTCTTACAGCTCAGACTTATACAAGTCCTACCTCAGATTCTTCCTAAGAACACTACCTCAGGCAACAACCCTACCTCAGCCTTTATCACCAGGCTTACAACTCAGACTTTCACAAGTCCTACACCTCAGGCTCTCAGCCCTACCTTAGCCTTTATAAACACAGGCTTACAACTTAGATCAAAAAAAGATCTTACAAGGAAAAAGAAGATTTAGTTGTACAGAAATTTCACCCAAAAATAACTCTCAATTGGTGTGAGCTTCTTGATCAGTTCTTGAATAAACTGTATACTTCAGATCTAACCTGACTTAGCTTTTTCAAAGCTTCTTGATTGAACAAAATGAGGTTGATCCAGACTTGGTGTAGAAGTTGATCTTCAGACAGCTCTCTTCTTAGATTCAGAATTAGATCTGAATCTTTCTTACAGACTGCTCATGATCTGCCTTCTTAAGGGTTCCCCCTTTCTTGTTGTTGAATTCTCTCTAGATCTGTGTTGGTTTGTTCCCCTGTAATTGCTTAAAATTGCTTGCTTTGGTTGTTATGGATCAGTCCTTTATATAGAGTTTCTCAATGATTACCGGCTGATCTGGTTTGTAACAACCTTCTGACAGTTCTGATAAAGGTGTCAGACTTGTTGTTTATTACAGCTGTCAAGTCTACAGCCGTGACAGTTGATTCTGCAATGACTTTATATCTCAGTAGGAAACACTCAGCAAACTACTTCATATATGTCGACACAAATAGACTAAGTGTCGACACAAGTCTTGATGATGTCGACACAACACTCAATATGTCTACATAGTCATTCTTCTGCTTCTCGACACAGCTTCTGTTGTATGTGTCGACACAAGTCTTGTGTGTTGACACAACTGCTCCTAGTCTCGACATAGCTGATTATGACAGATGGCGTTGAGTGTATGTCCAGACGTTGTTGAGTGTGTGTCGACACAAGTTTTGTGTGTCAACACAATTGCTCCTGGTCTCGACATAGCTGATGCTGACAGAAGGTGTTGAGTGTATGTCCAGATGTCATTGAGTGTGTGTCGACACAAGTCCTGTGTGTTGACACAAGCCTTTCATACTAAGTACTGTAGTTGATGATAGATGGCATTGAGTGTGTGTCGACACAAGTCCTTTGTGTCGACACAAGCCTTCTTAAGGTGTCGACACAATTCCTGGGTATCGACACAGCTTTTACTTTAGGTGTCGACATAATTCCTTACAAGTGTCGACACTTGTACTTAGAAATTTTCTTGCATTTCTTAACCTGCATATTGGAACTCAAACATCCCATCAAATACAAATTTATGTATATCATTGAGTAAGGGGAGGCTTCTCCAAATCTGGTATATAGTTTCCAGTATACCCAACAATCTCCCCCTATTTGGAGAAGTCATAACCCTTAGTCAAATATATACACCACACATAATAAATCAAAGAAAAATAGATGTTCATACATTTCACTGTAGGGAAAACATAAAAACATAGATGATAGCTAAACTCAATACTGAAAATGATGTTATTCATTAATCAGAAAATTGTTTAGGTTTATATGTTTCTTCAAAGAACATAAATCAAAAGATTATATTGTTCTACATATTAGCCAATTTATCTTAAGATAGACTAGGCTCCTTGATTACTATTCCTTTTCCAGATTTGATCTTAGCCTGCACATTAGGTTTAGTATCATCAGTTGGTTTCTTTCCATTCAGGTCTTTCTTCTTCAGTTCTTCAGCCTTGATCCTTTGCCTTTCAAAATAGTGAAAAGGCTTTGGAAAGTACTTGCTAGGCTCCACAGAGTCAGCAAGTCACTTCCCAGCTTTAGCACTCCATCTATACTGAAGTATAGCCTTTTGCCTTGCATGATACTTGTTCCACTATTGCTCAGAGTACCATTTTCCTCTATCATATTTCTTATCCTTCACAGCTTTCCAGACAGTTAAAATAATGTTCCTTGAGATAGGACTCCACTGCTCAAAATCAGGCTTCAATTCTGTCTGTTCTCTAAACCTTTTCTTGGAAAGTTGTGCCTCCCTCTGAGCATTCTTTGAAGCCTCTAACATTTCTACCTTTTCAATAATAATATTCTATGCCTCCTGTGGAGGGCTATACATTTGCTGAAGTTCTTGTTGGACTATGTCAAAATCAGCGGGAGGAAAAATGACTTGTGCAACCTCTGGTTGATCCCCTTCAATATAGGCAGGTTGAACACCAGACACAGCAGTATTTTCATCCTCACATAGGGGTGGAAATACAAGTGTAGCTCTGATGGTATTAGATACCCATTTTGCATGATCAGAGCTGGCTTTGACTAATATTCTCTCCCCCTTTATGACTTCTCTAGCTATATGATCCCTCAGATCATTCTTTTGAAACCTTACTTGATCAACTTGATATTCTATACCTCCTTAGTAGTAGGCTTTGAATTTAGTCAGGTAATCAAAAATAGTCTTTTGAGAGGCTTCAATGGCTGTTTGGACAGCAGCTAGATCTTCTTGTATTTGCTTGGATACTTCAGTTTTCAAATCAGTAGAAATACTTCCCAGTTGTTTGAGAATTTCTTCATGGGAGTCTTTGAGATTTTCATTTGACCTGAAATGATTTTCTAATATATATCCTTGCTTGACTGTGATGTCTTCAACTTAAGTCTTTATCAGTTGTTGTTGCTCAGCAAAATATACTACAGCATTACCTCCCTTATGGAAGCAATCTGTCATCTCTTTCTTATTCAAGTTGACTTCAAATCTGATGGATTTATTGTCTTAAGCCAGCTAGAACTGCAGTTCTTTATTTGACTCATCCATATATTTCTCCAAAGACTGCCTTTGCTCATCCAACTTGACTTGCAGTTGGACCAGTAGTGAACTGAAATCCATGCCTTGAGCAGGAGGTGGAGTGACTGTTTGTAAGGCCTTTTTATAGCCTGTGCTCTTTTTTCTGATTGCAACCATCTTCCTCTTCTTAGCCATAGAGGCTTCCTCATCATCAGAGGATTGTGATGAGCTTTCTATATCAATTGTTTCCTTATTAGAAGGGGAATTCAATAGCTCCTCCCCCTCAGTTCCTGGTTGTTCCTTTTCTTTTATTTGTTGCTCCCCCTCAGTCCTTGCTGCAGGTAAATCAGGAAACAGCTCTTCTATAGTTACCCCATGCTGTATCTGAATAGGAGGAACATGATTAGTTTGGGAAATAAAAGGTTCTCGGTGAACATCCAGATTTTTGTCCAGGGCCCTCTCTATAAAGGAGATACTTACTTGTTCATCTTGATCTGTATCATTCATCTACACATCTTGTACTTCTTTCTCAGCAATGATCAGTGCTTCTTTGTTTATATCTGATATAATGTCCATCACTGTATCAGGAGCATACTCACTCTCTAGAGTAGCTTCAGCAATGCCTCCCCCTTGGGCAGGTAGTTCAGGTTGGTCAGTGTCTTGTACTGTTGGTTCAGAGTATTCTCCCCCTGGAGTGGAGGCTATCTGTTGCTTTGGGTGTTGACTGCTCTCTACTTGATCTTGAGCTTCTTTTTGTTGTTAGTCTTCATCTGAACTGAAGACTACCTCTTCTTCAGAATCACTGGAGGATTCTGTTTGTTGAACAATTTCTTTCTTCTTCTTATCCTTCTTGACCTGTTTTTGTGGAGTAGAAACCTCTTTGGTCAATAGTCTATCCCATCTGGATAGAATTCTCATGTCCATCCTCCTCATATGGTTGATCTTGGATCCTGTCAGGTGGTTCATAATATCTGGTATTGTTGAAGCTATACATAAGCGTAGTATCCTTCCCAGATTTGGCTTCTTTATTCCTTTTAGAATCTTGTCAAACACCACTGATGACCAGTCTGTTTTTATAGTGAATATGACTCTGTTCATTAGGTTGAACATATAAACAGATATTCTGTCATGTCCACCAGTCTTGCACAGAATTACCTTGCCTACGATTTCAGAAAGAAACTTACCTTGGGA
Source organism: Platanthera zijinensis (assembly GCA_039513925.1). Classification (NCBI taxonomy): domain Eukaryota; kingdom Viridiplantae; phylum Streptophyta; class Magnoliopsida; order Asparagales; family Orchidaceae; genus Platanthera; species Platanthera zijinensis. The sequence continues at coordinate 151,106,840 of CM077082.1, forward strand.
ATTCATCCCCTTTCTTGTAATTAATGATCCAACTTTGGTATTAGGGTTCAGCCCGCACCACCTTAGTGCATCTTTTGTCATGTATGGAACTATTTCATCATCATCCTTAACTTTGGGAAGTTGGAGCGATTTCTTGATCGTCTTAAGTGTGAGTTTTACTCTTGAATTCTGGAATGTGTCTTTGATCTTCTTTCATTCATAATCCACCGTTGCAGACGAGTAGAACTCAAGAACTTCCTTCTTCCAAATTCTTATCGGTGTAGAGACCAAAAACTCCAAACCATTTTCTGAAATTAGGGTAATCATACCCTTGATGTCCTGAGAAGCTGTCTCGAATCCCCCGCGAACCAGCTCGTATCCTTCATTCACCTTATCGTCCTGGTGTGGCGCCATTGACGAGAGAGAGAGAGAGAAAGAAGAGAAAAGAAGTGAATATCTATGTCGACACAAGGTCTAGAGTCGAGAATTCTGAAAGCGTAGTCGACCAAATTTTGTCCACTTCTATTTATAGAGTACTGGTATAGGGTAGGTCAAAAGACACGCCTTACTTAGTAATAATACTAGTCGACATAATTTTACATGTGTCGACATAAAAGACTTAGATCTCGAAAAAACCTATTTTTAGTCGACACGTCTATGTGTCGACGTACTAGTGTCAGTGTCGACACGGGCTAGTTAAGTATCGACAGAGTGGGTCGACACCAATTCTTGTGTCGACACAAATACTGTTTCTGTGTTAACACAACATACTGAGAGTGTCAACACAATTTGCTTGTGTCGACACAAACTTTCTTACTTACCCAAATTTCCTGAGAAAATTAGTGCTTACATATTCTACTTAGGAAAGCTTGTGTTGACCTAGTCTAGGTTCAACATACCTAATTCAATTTTAAAATAATTGAATTTAATTTCATCTAGAGGTTTTGTAAAAATATCAGCAATTTGATTATTTGTGTTCGCAAATTCTAGACTAATATCTTCCTTATCCACATGTTCTCTAATGAAATGAAACTTTGTTTTTATATGCTTAGTTCTACTGTGTGAAACAGGGTTATTAGCAATAGAAATAGCACTAGTAGAATCACAAAAGAGTGGAATTCTACTTACCTTGATGTCATAGTATTCAAGTTTATGCTTTATCCACATCAACTATGCACAGCAGCTGCCTATAGCTATATATTCTAACTCAGTAGTTGAGATGGCTACACTTGTTTGCTTCTTGCTGCTCCATGATACCAGCCTTCCACCTAAGAATTGACAAGTTCTTGTGGTACTTTTCCTGTCTTCTTTGCATCCTGCAAAGTCTGCATTTGAGAAGCCTATTAGTAATAAATCTCTATTCTTAGGGTACCAAAGACCTAGATTAGATGTGCCCTTAAGATATCTCAAAATTCTCTTGACAGTAGTGTAATGAGAATTCTTTGGGCATGCTTGGTACCTAGCACAGACACATGTTGCATACATGATATCAGGTCTACTAGCAGTCAAGTAGAGTAAAGAGCCAATTATCCCTCTAATCAAAGACTCATCAACAGGTTTCCCTGCCTCATCTTTACATATAGGCATACTTGTTCACATTGGAGTTTTCATGGTGGAGGTTGAGTCCATTCCATATTTATTAATCAACTCCTTGGTGAACTTAGACTGAGATATGGACAATCCATCATCAGTCTGTCTAACTTGAAGTCCCAAGAAGAACTTCAGCTCACTCATACTGCTCATTTCAAACTTCCCTTGCATAAGTTTGGCAAACTTTCTACAAAGGTTATTTTCAGTAGATCCAAAGATAATGTCATCAATATATATTTGGACTAGGATGATCTTGCCTTTAGATTCCCTCAAGAATAGAGTTTTGTCTATCTTTCCTCTAGAGAATTTATTCTCAATAAGAAAAGTATATAAGGTTTCATACCAAGCCCTAGGGGCTTGTTTCAAACCATATAGGGCTTTCCTAATCCTATAAACATAGTTAGGATCGTGAGAGTCTACAAAACCTGAGGGTTGTTCAACATAGACTTCCTCTTTTAAGTCACCATTCAGAAATGCTGACTTTATATCCATCTGATATACCTTGAAACCTTGATAGGCTGCATAGGCCAAGAACAACCTTATAGCTTCCAGCCTTGCCACTGGGGCAAAGGTTTGATCAAAGTCAATCCCTTTTTCTTGCATGTAGCCTTTTGCTACCATCCTGACCTTTTTCTTGATTATGGTGTCATTCTCATCAAGTTAATTTTTTTAGATCCACTTAGTTCCTATAACATTGTGATCCTTTGGTTTAGGAACCAGTTCCCAGACTTCACATCTTCTGAATTGATTCAGCTCTTCTTGCATAGCATTAATCCAGTTTGTGTCTAGCATGGCTTCTTCAAACTTCTTAGGTTCTATCTGTGATAAGAAGCTTGAAAATAGAACAGTGTTCGTGCTCTTGCTCCTGGTTAGAACACCTTGACTTGCATCACCAATGATTTGGTGAGCTGGATGATCCTTTAGGTGTCTTCTTGCTGGAGGAAATCTGCCAACCTCTTGGCCTTCTTCATTTTCCACATCCTGATGCACCTCACTGTTTTCTTCTTCATCCAGTGAATCTTGTTCTCCCTCTGGACAGCATGCATGCTTTTCTTCATCCAGCCTAGAAGGTGCTTCTTCATTAATAATCAGCTTGTCCAGCCTGTCCTTTAAACCTGTAGAACTATATGAAGAGTTAGACAATTCACTGTTAGTCAACTTAGACTCATCAAATACTACATGGACAGATTCTTTTATAACTTGTGTAGTCAAGTTATAGACCCTGTATGCCCTACTATTATTGTTATACCCAACAAATATCCCTTCTTGGGATTTGGCAGCAAACTTAGTTTGGTAGTGCTTACCATTCACTAGGACATAACACTTGCTACCAAAGATTCTAAAGTAGGAAATGTTTGGTTTTCTGCCTTTCAAAATCTCATAGAGAGTCATCTTATGTTTCTCATTGATGGAAGCTCTATTGAGTACATGACATGTAGTATTTACTGCCTCAGCCCCGAATTACTCAAGGAGAGTAGTGTCACTAAGTAGTGTTCTACTTGCCTCAATAAGAGTCCTATTCTTTCTTTCAGCAACTTCATTTTACTGGGGAGTTCTAGGTGAGGAGAACTCCTGATGAATCCCAAGTTATTCACAGAACTTTGTCATACACTCAGACTGAAATTCAGTTCCATGGTCACTTCTGATTTTGACCACTGAATTGTTAAATTCATTCTGAATTTTTCTAACAATTGTCTGGAAAACAGTAGGGGTTTCAGATTTCTGCCTAAAGAAAAAAACCCATGTGAATCTAGAATAGTCATCCAAAATAACTAATGTGTATACTTTCCTACCTAGACTATAAACTAGTATAGGACTAAACAAATCCATATGCAAGAGATATAGACATCTCATAGAATCTTTGGTATCAAGTACTTGGAAAGAGGACATACTCTGTTTGCCCTTTTGGCAAGCTGAACAAACACCCTCTTTAATGCACTTGACTTGAGGACCATTCCTCACTAACCCCATTCTAAATAGCTGTTCTATTGACTTATAGTTCAGAAGAGCCAGCCTCTTGTGCCATTGGACACACTATGATGCTTTTTCACCTGCAACTAGACAAATGGGTGAGATGTTATACTCACAATCAAGGTAAATAAAATATACATTTCCTTTCCTAGTGTCAGTCAGAATGATCTCTTGATCACTTGACCTCCTTGTTTGGCACTCCCCTTTGAGGAAAGAGATGTCATAACCAAGATCACTAAGCTGACTTATGCTAATCAGGTTATATTTCAGACCCTTCATATAAGCCATTTGAGTGATAGTAATAGAATTACTAGAAATATTACCAAATCCTTTGATGATTCCTTTTTTAGATCCACCAAAGATTACTTTGGGTCCCTTCTCTATGGGTGCATAGTCCCTCAATATTCTTCTTGTTCCAGTCATGTGCCTGGAACATCCACTATCCAAGTAACATATAGGGGTATGGTCACTTGGATTCACCTGCATCAAATAAAGATTTACCTATCCTCAGAACACAAATTATTATTGGGTCCTAAGTTCCTGTTAGTTTAAAATCTATCATGCTTTCCTGTAGCTTTTCTGGCAGGTAAGCTGTTCTTGTTTTTAACACTTGTGTTGAACCAATAATCCATGGCAAAGTGGCTCACCTTGCCACAACACCAACACTTAAATCTGTTGTACCTTCTCTTAGGTACAGACATCACAACTTGGTTGCCAGCAGTCCTTTTAAGGGTAGGTGCTGGAGCAGCAAAACCCAAGGATTCCTTAAGAACCTGATGAGTTTGCTTATAGAGTGGTCTATTAGCATATACACCCTCGCCAATGAGATCTCCATACTCACAGTGACGATGAGTAATATCATGATCATACCTGTTTGTAGGTTGCATCACTTTCCTGAAAAAGATAGGGAGCTTTAAGGCTAGTGGGTGAACTGGGGCTTTGCCTTTTCTATGAGAATTGGTGGCCCTTATTCTTCCCTTAAAGCCTAGACCATTCTTTCCTTTTTGAGAAATGAAATTGTCTATTAAGGGCAAGACAGACTTTGGCTTAGAGAATTTAGCCACTAACTCCTTTTCTTTCAAAAGTTTTGCCTCCAGATTCTTGATGTGATTTTCCTTGAAGGAGATTATGCCCATCTAAATAATAGTTATGTTTTTCAGTTTGGCAACCTCATTCAATTTCAAATCAAACATATTTGCTGAATCTGATGCATCCTACTTAAGAGATTCAATTTCCTTGGCCTGCTTCTTGACAAGGAACTTGCTCCTCTTCAGAGCTTGCAACAAACCACCATACTCATCAATGAGTTGATGTACATCCCCCTCAGATTCAGAACCATCCACACCTCTTAATGCAGATGCTTCTGATTTTAATCTAGTATAGTAGTCAGAAGCTTAGGGAGAATTGTATACCTTGCTTGGACCAGGCTGATCCTGGTACTAATCATCTTCTGCTAGAGCCATCAGACCTTTATAACAATAGTCTTCAACTCTATTTTTGGAGTCCAGCATTTGTAGGAATTCTAATTCCCTAGAATCTTCTCTTGTAGAGACCATCCCATCATATGCTTCTGCATCATCTTCTTCTCCAGATTCTGAGGATGAACAGTCTGTCCAACTCTTCTACTTCTGAGCAACAAAGGATTTCTCCTTCTTGACTTTTACTTGATGCTTCTTCTTGTCCTTAGACTCCTTCCTCTTGTCAGGACAGTCATATATGACATGTCCAGGCCTGTTACAGAAATAACAAACAATCTTAGAATTTGTTTGTTTACTAGGATTTAAGGCATACTTGTCCTCCTTGGAAGTCTTCTTTTTCTTGTAATAATCATCCTTGGAGAAGGATGTTGATGGTCTAGTTCTCCATTTCTTCTTTTTCATAAACCTTTGAAACTGCCTTGTAAAGGCAGCAAAGTCCTCATCAGGGATGTGGCTATATGATGTGTTGTTGCCAGGATTTTCTTCTTCTGCCTCAGCACTCCTTCTGGGTGGAGAAGGAGACTTTCTCCTACCCTTTCTTGTTCCTTCATCCTTGAAGGCTACAAACTTCTCTTTATACTCAGATCTACTGCTTTTCTCCTCCTCTTTTCTGGCAGTGAGCTGCCTTTCATAGGATAGCAGCCTCCTAAATAGTGTGGGTGGAGGTGTATTAGCAAGCCTGGCCACCTCCTTGATGGCACATATGTTTGTGTCATAGTCCTTTGTTAGTGTTCTGAGATACTTGTCATTCAATTCATATGTGTCGAAGACTCTTCCATAGGTCATTAGCTCATTTACTATCCTAAAGAACTTCTTGTAACATTCAGCTATCCTGTCAGACTTGGCTTGTCTAAAGCTCTCATATTCTTGATTCAGCATATATTTCATGTCTTCTCTAACTTCTTCAGTTCCCTCCATTCAGCTATCCTGTTAGTGATCTGAGAAACTTGTCATTCAATTCATATGTGTCGAAGACTCTTCCATAGGTCATTAGCTCATTTACTATCCTAAAAAACTTCTTGTAATATCCAGCTATCCTGTCAGACTTGGCTTGTCTAAAGCTCTCATATTCTTGATTCAGCATAGATTTCCTGTCTTCTCTAACTTCTTCAGTTCCCTCTATGTAAACAATCAAGGTGTCCCACATCTACTTAGAGGTTTTGCAATGCACCAGATTCCGAAATGTGGCATCATATATAGCACTTACAATAATGTTTTGTGCTCTTTTGTCTAATGTTGCCAGGATGATCTCATCCTTGGTCATTTCAGAATTACTCTTTGGGGTTTTAACATTTGCATCCAGAGCTGATACCTTCATTAGAATGAAGGGACCTTCTTATACTGTGATGTAGATTCTTGGATCAGATGCTTCCATGAACAACCTGACCCTTTCCTTCCATATGTCAAAGCATTCTTTCCTGCAGATAAGCAGTTTCATAGATCCAAATTCCTTCTGATTCTCATTTGAACCCATTCTTGAAATCTGTTAATTGCCTTGGAGATTCACTCAGACTGTTAGGTTAATCTTTGAGCAACCTCCCTCTCATACCACTTGAAAGACTTGATTTTAAGAGCCTAGACACCTAGAGGGGGGTGAATAGGTTCTAATTTCATTTAATAAATTTAGGCAATTATATTGTTCTAACTCACCACAGAAAATACAATTCACAGCACAATAATCACAGCACAGCACAGTACACCAAATTTATAGTGGTTCCCCAAGTTATGGGTACATCCACTTTCCCCCTTCGCCTATCTAGTAGAGAACTGGATTCAGCCCAACTTCCTTCCACTAACTCAGATCCACATATCTTACACCTCAGAACATGATAGGTTCCTAATGCTCATACTTATACAAGTCCTACCTCAGATTCTTCCCAAGAACCCTACCTCAAGCAACAGCCCTTCCTCAGCCTTTATCACCAGGCTTACAACTCAGACTTTCACAAGTCCTACACCTCAGGCTCTCAGCCCTACCTCAGCCTTTATAAACAGAGACTTACAACTCAAATCTATAAAATATCTTACAAGGAAAAAAAAGATTTAGTTGTACAAAAATTTCACCCAGAAATAACTCTCAATTGGTGTGAGCTTCTTGATCAGTTCTTGAATAAACTGTATACTTCAGATCCAACCTGACTTAGCTTTTCCAAAGCTTCTTGAATCAACAAAATGAGGTTGATCCTGACTTGGTATAGAAGTTTATCTTCAGACAGCTCCCTTCTTAGATTCAGAATTAGATCTGAATCTTTCTTGCAGACTGCTCAGGATCTGCCTTCTTAAGGGTTCCCCCTTTCTTGTTGTTGAGTTCTCTCTCTGGATCGGTGTTAGTTTATTCCCCTATAATTACTTAAAATTTCTTGCTTTGGTTGTCATGGATCAGTCCCTTATATAGAGTTTCTAAATGATTACCGGCTGATCCGGTTTGTAACAACCTGCTGACAGTTCTGACAAAGGTGTCAGACTTGTTGTTTATGACAGCTATCAAGTCTACAGCCGTGACAGTTGATTTTGCAATGACTTTATATCTCAGCAGGAAACACTCAGCAAACTACTTCACATGTGTCGACACAAATAGACTAAGTGTCGACACAAGTCTTGATGATGTCGACACAGCACTCAATGCGTCGACACAGTCATTTTTCTGCTTCTCGACACAGCTTCTGTTGTATGTGTCGACACAAGTCCTATGTGTCGACACAACTGCTCCTAGTCTCGACATAGCTGATGCAGATAGATGGCATTGAGTGTATGTCCAGACGTCATTGAGTGTGTGTTGACACAAGTCATGTGTGTCAACACAACTGCTCCTGGTCTCGACATAGCTGATGCTAACAGACGGCATTGAGTGTATGTCCAGACGTCGTTGAGTGTATGTCAACACAAGTCCTGTGTGTCGACACAAAACTTTCAGACTCAGTACAGCAGTTGATGATAGATGGCGTTGAGTGTGTGTCGACACAAGTACTGTGTGTCGACACAAGCCTTCTTCAGGTGTCGACACAATTCCTGGGTGTCGACACAGCTTCTGCTTCAGGTGTCGACACAATTCCTTACAAGTGTCGACACTTGTACTTAGAAATTTTCCTGCGTTTCTTAACCTGCACATTGGAACTCAAACATCTCATCAATATAAATTGATGTATATCATTGAGTAAGGGGAGGCTTCTCCAAATCTGGTACATAGTTTCCAGTGTACCCAACAATTTCTGTAATCTACAGATAGATTAAGTCTTACAAAAATACGGGGTCACACATAGGATAGCCACCCCTTATCATCCACAAACTAGTGGTCAGGTTGAAGTTTTGAATAGAGAACTTAAGAGAATCATAGAAAAATCTATAGAAACGAATAGGAAATAATGGTCTAAGAAACTAAACAATTTCTTGTGGGCATATAGGACAGCCTACAAAACACCCATAGGGACAACCCCTTTAGATTAGTCTATGGTAAATCATGTCACCTGCCTATAGAATTAGAACATAAATCGTATTGGGCAATACACTCTTTAACTTTTGACACCAATTCTATAGGGCAGAAACGAAAAACTTCAACTTAATGAATTAGATGAGTGGAGAACCATGGCTTATGAAAACTCCCAGATATATAAGGAGAAGACTAAATTATTCCATGACCGTCACCTTCGCAAACCCAAGACATTCCAAAAAGGTGACCAAGTCCTCCTTTTCAATTCCTGACTTCGTTTATTCCCAGTGAAGTTAAGGTCCAAGTGGCCCGAACCTTTCCAAGTCAAAGAAGTTTTTCCCTATGGCACCATCGAACTAACCCACCCTGAGAAGGGAGATTTTAAAGTTAACGGGCACCGATTAAAACTGTATTATGGTACGTTTCTTCAAGATTTTGCTCGCCAAGAATCATGCCTCCGGCTAGACTTGGATTAAGTGTAATGTAGTAATTTTTCTAAGTTTATAAAATTTTTGGTAAAATTCTAGTTAAATGTTAGTATAAAAAAATATCATAAAAATCACTTAGGAGGTAATTCCAATTCAGAGGGGCACACGGGTTAACACACACCCGTATGTCAGGCCATGTTCATACACACTTTCTTTAGCCCAGCCGTGTTCGATTTAAAACTGAGCAGAAATCCTTTTTCCCGAGCACCACACGGCTGGACACACACATATGTGCCAGGCCGTGTAGCTTTAACTTCTTTTCTCACACAATCATCCATAGCAGTACACGGGTGAACACACACCCGTGCTGGTGCCCGTATTCAGATTCAATCATCCCGAGCAAAACACGAATTAACACACACCCGTGTTGGTGCCCGTATTAAGATTCACTCATCCCGAGCAGGACACGGCTAACTACCCAGCCGTGTTTATAACCGTGTGCAGATTCTGAGTTCGACGTTGCACTGTGCCCGAGCAGGACACGGTTCGACATACGCCCATGTTCGCAACCATGTCCGCCTGGCGCGCTGCTTTCCCATCAGTTTGATCGCACGTCTTTTCGAAGCCCGTGTTCCACGCAGTTAGAGATTCGTCAACATGGGTCCACACATGCCCATGTCGAAACCCATGTTCGACTTATTATATAAAGCTGTGTCATCTTCTTTCTCTTCATTTCCTGGTTTCAGCCATACTTTCATGCACTCCTTCACGCCTAGAACTCGACTTTGAGCTTTTGCCTTCAACTTTAGCGAATTCACCTCCTCTCCTTTCGATCTATCTTACTAAGTAAAAAAACAATTTTAATGATCTTATTTTTTTTCTTTCTTCTTCTCCACTCTCTTCTCATTCTTCTTTTTCTCATTTTCTCTTTTTTTTTCCTCATTCTTCTTCCTCTTCTTTCTTCTTCATTTCTTAAAAATCCTTCAACTTGTCTGCAGATCATGTCAACGGGACGTTCACAAGGGGGACTCCATCATCACCCAAATCCCCAAGCATTATCTACAAAAAGGCGCTACAATGTTGTGCCACTGGAGTTTACGGATCCGCCACACATTAACCATTTTAATCGCCTCCAGTCCAAGAAATTTAAAGACATTCATACTATTTACTGGAGCGTTTTGGAGGAGATTCTTTTAGCTGCGGAAGTTCGAGAGTTAATTTCTGTAATGGGCTGGGAACAATTTTTTAGTATTGATGAGTTGGGGTTTAAGGAGATCATGTTAGATTTTATGTCCTCCTTCTACCTAATTCTCAGGCCGACTTTCACATAGCAGACCAACACGCAGGAAGGGGTTATTTTGTTTCGAGTAGCGAACACTACTTATACCCTTTCTCTTCTCCAGTTCACCAAATATTTAGGGGTGTATGAGGACTCTTTCCTCTATAGTACCGCCTATTCCGACCATCACTTTGATCTCCCCTCTCGTGACCACGTCGCCAATATCTGGGCTCGGCTTACTTTTGATATATCCCCATATGAGGCCAAGAGATCTAAGGCCTCTAATTTATGTTCTCCTACAATTCATTACCTACATCATCTGCTGAGTCATACCTTGAGTGGTCGGGGTGAAAGCTCTAGTGTAGTGAGTAGGCAAGATATGCTTTACCTCTATATCATGTCGTTGCGTTACCACATTCATTTGGGATTTATGTTAGCACAGCTCATTCTTCACCAAGCCGATAACTCACGTATTGGGTCTATCTGTATAGCACCCTACATCACGCGCTTGGCGAAGAATATGAATATCTTTTCTTCCCTTCCCTCGATGACAGTGGTAGCGAATACAATTCTTATCACTATGGCTAGCCTTCGATCTCTCTACCTCCTCATCACTGCCCGTCAGGGTCAGGGTGGACCTATTTATTCAATTGTGAGGCGCGGACCTCAGCTTGCTCCTGATGATGATGATGACGACGATATCAATCATGACCTCGATGAGCCTCTGATTCCTCCATCCTAGTCTACTTATACTCATGGAGAGTCTTATGCCCCCCTCCTCGATCGCGCTCTCAGTATTCCTGTGACTTCCATCACCATTATGAGACCGAGATCTCACTACGCTTACAGCATATAGAGGAATCATAGAAGAAGATTCAGGACTCCATAGCTCAGATCAGGGATCACTTGGGGATCTCCCGTCCACGACTGACAGCTCCCTACCCACCTAACTTCCCCGACGATCCTGCCAACCCACCAGCTTATTTTTGATTTCTTTGTAATATCATCTATTTGGACATGTATCATCAGTTATTATATATGCTATCATTGTGGCTCCTATTTAGTTCTTATGCTCTTTTATTTTATTGATAATCAGTTCTTTACATATTGGTGTATTTGCTTTCTCATTTCTTTATGTTGCATTGAGGACATTGCACATTTTAAGTCTGGCGGTGGATATTCTTCAATTCTAATATTTCAGTGCTGGACATGATTACAATTGGTTATATTTTTTCTAGCATAGTACTCAATGTTGTTAAACTCCCGAATAAAACTATTTTTACTTCTTTAAGCTTTCATTAATTCACTCACTTGGGCTTATAACTAGCTAATTTACTTTCGCACGCTGATTAAAATGAATTGAAGTAGACTCATTGAATGTACAAATTTGTTGATAGTAATGATGTATAAAAATTCATTAGCTTAATTTTCTCTATATAATTTATTTTTAAGATTAGTCTTCTATATTATTAACTAACAATCACTCTATTTTAGAAAATATAATTATCTATAATAAAGCGAGTCGATGAGTGTAACATTTTGATAATTTTGTATTAGGGACTCAAAATGAAGAATACCCTTTATTGGTCTCCAGAACTTGCTTCTAACGATCCTCAAAACTTTTGCATAAGTTAATTAGTTAGGGCGGATATGACTTAGGCCTCCCTTTGGATAGCTGAAGCCTTGCAGGCCCAAAACCCTAAACATTATACCCTTGCACAACCAATTTTGGACCTAATCCCTATGCCTTTCGATACTCTACTACTAAAATTCACCAAGGCCAAAAATCCTTACCTATTAGCACATCTATCATTGAGAGCTTCTTGGAATGAGTTTGTTCATAGTGATATGTGGCCTGAGTTCGTGTACACCCACTTGGAATGTGTAACGCCCCAAAATGTTGTAGGAGCGACGGGGATTGCTTTTGGCCAAGATAGTTTTTTTTTAGAGCAGGTGACACGGGTCCCGACACGGCCGTGTCGGAGGACGTGTCGAGCTGGCCGTGTGGTCGACCATGTTAAGGTCGACGATCGTCGGGTATGGAACACGGCCAGGCACATGGCCGTGTCCCAGGCCGTGTAGCATCGGGTCGTTTCGAACTTTCTGAGGTATTGCACACGGGGCATGATACGGGTCTGTACACGGCCGTGTCCCAGGTGACACGGGCGTGTCAGGGGCCGTGTTAGAGGCCGTGTACTTCTCTGACTGAAAATGTTGAAAACGGGTGTCGTGACACGGGTCACGACACGGCCGTGTGGAGCGAGACACGGCCGTGTCGAAGGCCGTGTCGAAGGCCGTGTCAGGAGCCGTGTGCTGGTTTTCGAATCGATCGAGACGGCGAATGGCTAACACGGCCATGCACACGGCCGTGTTGCAACCCGTGTTCGGCCCAGATTTTCTAATTTGGGTTCCGATCGTGGCCGTTCGTTCTTTTCCTTGGAAGATCCAACGGTGGGGGGGCCTCCCTGGGCGGTTTAAGGCCGGGAATAGGGTTCCAAACCCTCATTCCCCATTTTCTTTTATCTCTCTAAGTTCTAGAGAGAAGGGAGAGCAAGGAGGCCAAGTTCCGGCCGTCGGCGAAGCTTCGGAGGTCCGTTTCGCGAGCGGAGTTCAGATCCGCGAAGGTGGGAGCGTTGCGGTGGTGTTCAACCGAGCAAATCTTCTCCATGGCTAGGAACAGGGAACAAAAGGTAACGACACTTCTCCTCTCGGTTTTTAGGATTTAGGATGCATGAATAGCATCCCCTTCCTTTCGTATTTCGAGCGCCGAATCTCTCAAATGAGAGGGATTCGTGTAGCAGTTCAAGAGGAACCTCCGGGTTGAGTATGTTCATCCCGGCATGCTTGCATTAGAGATCCGCTCCGTTAGCGGATTAGGCATTGTGGGTGAAGCTGTGGTCGCGACCGATAGTCCGACCCGGTGATGTTGCATAGCGAGCTTCGGTAGAAAATCCGTTGCGGCAATACGCCATTGTATGTATGTGTTTTCCCCCCTTGTATTTGAGTGAGTACTCGTAGTCGGAACCGGACGAGGTTAGCTCCGCTTTGTGCGGTAGATGGTTTCCTTGGAGCACGGGAAAGACACGGTGCGAGTGGTAATTAGGGTGGGGAAACCTTATTTTGTGCTGTGCAAAGGTGCGGCTAGGTCTCCGTGGTCGGCTGGCTATCTCGTGACGCGCAAGTCATGTGGTGAAAGTGTCCCGGCAAGACTATCCCTTATGTGAGACTGACGAGAATGCCGAGCGGAGGGCAAGCCCGAGCATTGTGGCCATGAGCGGGTGGGGTCCAGCAAGGCTTCTTAGAATCGGTTTGTGTGAGACAGAACCCTGACGTGCGAAGTCAGAATATGCAGGCAAGCCCGGGGTTTAAGACCCATGTGCGGGTGGGGCCATTGCAAGGTTCCGTGTGACGGCCTGTGTGCCATTGGGGACATGGTGTTTCCCTTTTATTTGCGGCTTTAAGCCAATGGGGAAACGGAAGTACCCAATGTTTGATGTTGTGCTAGATGCATACGAGCTAGGGTTCCTTGGGTGAAACCCGGGTTGCATTCATGTTGCATAGTAGGCCCCTTTTACTTTGTACAAAACATAGAGAACATGTATGCTGTATGAGACATCCAAGCCTGTTTACCGCTTTAATATATATGCTCTTTTGGTATACGAAGTGTTAACTTGCAGGTGGAGTGGTACCCCGGGGTCCGTTAGGGACGGCCGGGAGGAGATGTGTTTGTTACACAGTAGAGGTCAGCCTTTGCTGACCCACGTTACTTCAAATCCTTACAGGGCAAGGATCGCATGCAGGAGCTAGCGCGCCGGGCGAAAAGCCTTAAGCCTCATGAAGTGTTGCTGTGCTTGGCTAGTTTCTTTTCCTTATTTTGCTGACGTTGTTTGATCATGTCCGGCTTGCATGCCGAGGTAGCCTAGGAGTGCTTGGCACTTTGCTAGTTTGTTTGGACTATTATTGTGTAAGGCCTTAAGGCCATTTGATACTCTATCATTAGTGGATAACTTCTGTCGGTTTGTTCTGTTTCCGCTGTGTATGTCTGGAGTTTTGAGTTTGGGTAGTTTCATATCATCTTTTAATACTAAAGCTGTGGTGTCCGTATGTTGTGGGGCCCCGGCCGGACCCATATTATATGGTCTTTACAGGGGAGGTGTTACAATTTGGTATCAAAGGGAGGTTCGCGTTCCAGTGAGAAGTTTCGCGGTTGAAAGTATAAGTCGAGTCGCGTATAAGAAGTTATCCACATAGGAGTATCGCAGGACCATGAGTGTCCTGGTGTTCGAGTCTTGCGATCAGAGACTGATTTGTGTTTTCTTGCTTGTGTTTAGAGTGCAAGCAACGAGGCTGGGACCTCGAGGACAAGAGAAGAGCTCTCGGCAAGTAGTGCGACTGCGCAAGGTCCGCTAGGGATGGGGGTCACACCGGCCGACTTCTGTCGTATGCTTGCAGAAGCGATGGTGGCGGCCCAAGCTGCAGCGACAGCACAGGTAGCAGCTCCTGTTGCTCAGGTAGCAACTCCTGCTACACCGGTCACGGCAGCGACCGTGGAGGTTGAGGAGGCCAGGCGGGCGGAGCCGCAGGCCGAGAGAGTGGTTGTCGGGTATGGGGACCGGCAAATGAAGTACTTTTTGAGTTTCCACCCACCAACCTTCAAGGGAATCGGCACGCGCACAGATGCAGAGGATTGGTGGGCTAGGATTCAGGAGCTTCTGAGGGCGGCAGAGACGCCAGATGAGAAAAAGGCAGAGTTCGCAGCCTTTATGTTGGAGGGAGATGCCAAGTTATGGTGGGTGAGCCACAGTGGTCGGCAGTTCCCAGGACGCACACCGTCCATCGAGGAATTTGGGAATGCCTTTCTGAAGAAGTGCATTCCCGCATCAACAAGGTTAGTCCTCCAAAGGCAGTTTCTACATCTTGTGCAGCGAGACAAGACAGTGGATGAGTATGTTCAGGAATTTACTCGATTGGGTCATTATGCGGGGACGACCATGGCGGATGATGAAGAGAGTGACAATCTCTTCTACCATGGATTGAGGGAGAATCTAAGACAACCCCTCATATCGATGAAGCATGCGGGCTTCAACGAATTGGTGGAGGCGGCCCGAATTTTGGAGAGCGATATGGAGCGATCCCAGCGCCGAAAGGGTCTCACGCCCAAGCAGGGGGAAGAGAAGAAGTCGGCTCAGCCCCTTGGAAAGGCGGAAGGGAGCCGATGGAAGAAGAAGCCTCCCCCGTTTAAGTCGGGCGAGAAAAGTAATTGGACGTCCGGAGGGTCACGCTCTAAGGGACCGCAGACGTGTTACAGTTATGGCAAGCCAGGTCACATAGCAAGATTTTGTACCCAAGGGGGCGCTGAGCAAGAGCCAAGGCAGGAGCAGACTGTGTGCTCCGGCCCCAGTGCATCAGAGAAAGGGAAGATGGTGGAGTCGAGTGCTTCCCGGTTTCAATCAGTGCAGCCAAGGGCCTACAACCTTGGGCAGCAGGAAGCAATCCGTCAACCCGATGCGGTGACAGGTACGAGAATTCAACCTGCACCTTAGATTTCTTCCTTTCAAGCCTTTTTATGTTTGTTGCATGTGTGTAGGCTTTGTAGTGGTATCAGGGTACCCCGCTAGGGTACTTTTCGATACGGGAGCGTCGCACTCCTTCCTTGCGGAAAGTTTCATCCGGAGGATTGGAGTTGAGTCCTTCTCAACGGACTCAGAGTTGAAGGTGCGCATGCCCAATGGGTCGTCTATGACTACCAGGGCTAGAGGCCGGATTTGTTGGAGTCTTGAGGGGGTCGACTTCGTGTTGGTAGCGGCGATCTTGCCATTGTCCGAGTTCGATGTGATCTTGGGGATGGACTGGCTAGCGGAGCAGCGTGCGAGTATCGACTTCTTGTCCAAGGTGGTAACCCTGAGGGGCGTGGGGCAACCGGAAGTCAAGTTTGAGGGCCTGCATGGAGTGGCCTGTTCCCTAGTTTCGGCACTTCAACTAGTGCGAGCTGTTAACCAGGAAGGTGTAGCTCTAGTAGCGTTGTTGGAGGTTAGCCATTCCAGGATGTCTATTGGGGAAGTGCCCGTGGTGGCGGAGTTTGGAGATGTTTTTCCCGAGGAGCTACCGGGAGCACCTCCTCGGCGGGAGATTGATTTCTCCATCGAGTTAGTGCCCGAGGCTAGACCGGTGTCGCGTCCACCATTTAGGATGGCACCAAAGGAGTTGGCCGAGCTCAAGGTTTAGTTGCAAGAGCTTTTGGAGCAAGGGTATATCAGACCCAGCTCTTCACCGTGGAGTGCGCCGGTGTTATTTGTAAAGAAGAAGGATGGTAGTATGCGTCTGTGCATAGACTACTGAGAGTTGAACAAATTGACGGTTAAGAATAATTATCCGATTCCTCGGATAGACGATCTCTTCGACCAGTTGGTGGGGTCGGTGGTGTACTCCAAGTTGGACTTGAATTCCGGATATTATCAGTTGCGGATTCGTGACGAAGACATACCCAAGACCGCGTTTGGTACGAGGTATGGTCACTTTGAGTTCTCGGTGATGCCGTTCGGGCTGACAAACGCGCCGTCCGTGTTCATGGACTTGATGAACTGAGTGTTTCGCGAATATTTGGACTGGTTCATAGTCGTCTTTATCGATGACATATTGGTGTATTCCAAGTCGAAAGCGGAGCACGAGGTGCACCTGAGGACAGTTTTGCAAGTATTGAGAGAGAACCAGCTCTATGCGAAGTTCTCCAAGTGTGAGTTTTGGTTGGAGAAGGTGGCGTTTTTAGGCCATGTGATTAGTGGGGATGGGGTGGCGGTAGATCCAACGAAAGTGGAAGCCATCAGAGATTGGCCAGTTTTGAGGACTGTGGCGGAAGTCCGGAGCTTTCTTGGACTAGCCGGGTACTACCGAAGGTTTGTGGAAAACTTTTTATGGATAGCTCTACCCCTCACTTTGCTAACTCGCAAGGATCAGAAGTTCGTGTGGACTCAAGAGTGCAGTCAGGCGTTTGAAACCCTGAAGGAGAGGCTGATGATGGCACCGATCCTAAGTCTACCAGAGGGGACCGAAGGATTTCAGATTTTCAGCGACGCATCCGGATGCGGTTTAGGGTGCGTGTTGGTGCAGCATGGCAGTGTGATAGCTTTTGGGTTGAGGCAGCTGAAGCCTCATGAGAGAAATTACCCCGTCCATGATCTGGAATTGGCGGCGGTAATTTTTGCTTTGAAGCTGTGGAGGCACTACGTTTACGGTGCGAAGGTGGAGATCTTCACGGACCACAAGAGTCTGAAGTATCTCCTGGATCAGAAGGACCTAAATATGCGGCAGCGCAGGTGGGTCGAGTTCCTTGGGGACTACGAGGTGGCGATTCAGTACATGCCAGGAAAAGCCAATGTGGTGGCGGATGCTTTGAGTAGGAAGTACTCGGGGCAAGGAAATTGGATTGAAGCTCACGATGAGCGGTTAAGGCGGGACTGGGAGTCCCTTGGTTTGGAATGTGTGGCAAGAGGCGAGTCTAGCGTGGCTCGGCTAAACTGGATTGAGATGCAGAATGACTTATACGATCGTATTCGGGAAGCGATCCGTGTGGATGAGGAGTTCCAACCCTTCGTGGAGGAAGCTCTTAAGGGCGAGGGTAGCGCCTGGGAGATGGTTGATGGGGTTCTGAGGAAGGGCGGAAGGATTTGTGTACCGCAGTTCGGCAAGCTCCGCGAGGAGTTGATGTATGAGGCCCACTTCACTAAGTACTCCGTTCACCCAGGTAGTACAAGATGTACTTGGATTTGAAGAAGTCCTATTGGTGGCCTGGGATGAAGCGGGATGTAGCTTTGTGTGTGAGTCGGTGCCAAACTTGTGCCATAGTGAAGGCCGAGTGTCAGAAGCCAGGCGGGTTCTTGAAGCCTCTTCCAATCCCCGAATGGAAATTTGAGGACATCTCCATGGATTTTGTGCATGGGTTGCCTAAATCACAGCAAGGCAATGATGCCATTTGGGTGATTGTAGACCGCTTGACCAAAGTGGCACATTTCATCCCAAACCGGAAGGAGGACGGTGTGGAAAAGTTGGTGGAGTTGTACGTCCGCAATATTGTGCGACTTCATGGGATTTCGAAGAGTATAGTCAGCGACCGGGATGGACGTTTCACGTCTAAGGATTGGCGGTTGGTGCAGAAGAGCTTGGGCACAAAACTCAAGTTCAGTACGGCTTTTCATCCTCAAACCGATGGGCAAACTGAGAGAATGAACTGTACTTTGGAAGATATGCTAAGGATGTGTACTCTCGACTTCGGCAAGAAGTGGGAGGATCACCTCTTCATGGTGGAGTTTGCGTATAACAATAGCTACCAAGCTAGTATCAAGATGGCGCCATATGAAGCTCTTTATGGGAGGCGGTGTCGAACACCGATGTCTTGGACAGAGGCGGGAGACACAAAGCTTTTGGGGAAAGAAGTGGTAGCCGATGCTAGTGAGCTAGTGCGGACCATCCAAGAGCGCATGAAGGTAGCTCAAGATCGGCAGTCGAAGTATTTCAATGCTCGCCACAGACATGTGGAATTTGCGGTGGGCAACTGGGTGTATCTTAAGATCAAGCCGTTCAAAGGCGTTTCACGAATTCGCCGACTCAAGAAGCTGAGTCCAAGATTTTTGGGACCATTTAAGGTCATTGAGCGAGTGGGAGAGGCAGCGTACCGGTTGGCGTTGTTCACGGAGCTAAGTGGATTGCATGACGTTTTTCATGTCTCCGTCTTGAGGAAAGCCTTGTTAGAGGCCAGCGTGGTGATTGAACCGGCGGCGGTGCCAGTAGAGGAAGACTTGAGGACGCGAGTACGTCCTGTCGGGATAGAAGATTCGGAGGTTCGGCAACTGCAGAAGAAGGAGGTCCGACTTGTAAAGGTCCGTTGGGACAATTGTGGCTGCGAGGAGCTCTCATGGGAGCGAGAGCAGGCCATGCTGGAGGAGTACCCCGAGCTTTTCTCCTCAGGTATCGTTTAGAATTTGTGTTCTTTCCATGTTTTAAATTTCGGGACGAAATTCTTTTAAGGGGAGGGAGAATTGTAATGCCCCAAAATGTTGTAGGAGCGACGGGGATCGCTTTTGGCCAAGACAGTTTTTTTTGAGAGCAGGTGACACGGGTCCTGACACGGCCGTGTCGGAGGCCGTGTCGGCCGTGTCGAGCTGGCCGTGTGGTCGACCATGTTAAGGTCGACGATCATCGGGTATGGAACACGGCCAGGCACACGGCCGTGTCCCAGGCCGTGTAGCATCGGGTCGTTTCAAACTTTCTGAGGTATTGCACACGGGGCATGACACGGGTCTGTACACGGCCGTGTCCCAGGTGACACGGGCGTGTCAGGGGCCGTGTCAGAGGCCGTGTACTTCTCTGACTGAAAATGTTGAAAACGGGTGCCGTGACACGGGTCACGACACGGCCGTGTGGAGCGAGACACGGCCGTGTCGAAGGCCGTGTCAGGAGCCGTGTGCTGGTTTTCGAATCGATCGAGACGGCGAATGGCTAACACGGCCATGCACATGGCCGTGTTGCAACCCGTGTTCGGCCCAGATTTTCTAATTTGGGTTCCGATCGTGGCCGTTCGTTCTTTTCCTTGGAAGATCCAACGGTGGGGGGCCTCCCTGGGCGGTTTAAGGCCGGGAATAGGGTTCCAAACCCTCATTCCCCATTTTCTTTTATCTCTCTAAGTTCTAGAGAGAAGGGAGAGCAAGGAGGCCAAGTTCCGGCCACCAGCGAAGCTTCGGAGGTCCGTTTTGCGAGCGGAGTTCAGATCCGCGAAGGTGGGAGCGTTGCGGTGGTGTTCAACCGAGCAAATCTTCTCCATGGCTAGGAAGAGGGGACGGAAGGTAACGACACTTCTCCTCTCGGTTTTTAGGATTTAGGATGCATGAATAGCATCCCCTTCCTTTCGTATTTCGAGCGCCGAATCTCTCAAATGAGAGGGATTCGTGTAGCGGTTCAAGAGGAACCTCCGGGTTGAGTATGTTCATCCCGGCATGCTTGCATTAGAGATCCGCTCCGTTAGCGGATTAGGCATTGTGGGTGAAGCCGTGGTCGCGACCGATAGTCCGACCTGGTGATGTTGCATAGCGAGCTTCGGTAGAAAATCCGTTGCGGCAATACGTCGTTGTATGTATGCGTTTTCCCCCTTGTATTTGAGTGAGTACTCGTAGTCGGAACCGAATGAGGTTAGCTCCGCTTTGTGCGGTAGATGGTTTCCTCGGAGCACGGGAAAGACACGGTGCGAGTGGTAATTGGGGTGGGGAAACTTTGTTTTGTGCTGTGCAAAGGTGCGGCTAGGTCTCCGTGGTCGGCTGGCTATCCCGTGACGCGCAAGTCATGTGGAGAAAGTGTCCCGACGAGACTAGCCCTTGTGTGAGACTGACGAGAATGTCGAGCGGAGGGCAAGCCCGGGCATTGTGGCCATGAGCGGGTGGGGTCCAGCAAGGCTTCTTAGAATCGGTTTGTGTGAGACAGAACCCTGACGTGCGAAGTCAGAATATGCAGGCAAGCCCGGGGTTTAAGACCCATGTGCGGGTGGGGCCATTGCAAGGTTCCGTGTGACGGCCTGTGTGCCGTTGGGGACATGGTGTTTCCCTTTTATTTGCGGCTTTAAGCCAATGGGGAAACGGAAGTACCCAATGTTTGATGTTGTGCTAGATGCATACGAGCTAGGGTGCCTTGGGTGAAACCCGGGTTGCATTCATGTTGCATAGTAGGCCCCTTTTACTTTGTACAAAACATAGAGAACATGTATGCTGTATGAGACATCCAAGCCTGTTTACCGCTTTAATATATATGCTCTTTTGGTATACGAAGTGTTAACTTGCAGGTGGAGTGGTACCCCGGGGTCCGTTAGGGATGGCCGGGAGGAGATGTGTTTGTTACACAGTAGAGGTCAGCCTTTGCTGACCCACGTTACTTCAAATCCTTACAGGGCAAGGATCGCATGCAGGAGCTAGCGTGCCGGGCGAAAAGCCCTAAGCCTCATGAAGTGTTGCTGTGCTTGGCTAGTTTCTTTTCCTTGTTTTGCTGATGTTGTTTGATCATGTCCGGCTTGCATGCCGAGGTAGCCTAGGAGTGCTTGGCACTTTTATATTTTGTTTGGACTATTATTGTGTAAGGCATTAAGGCTATTTGATACTCTATCATTAGTGGATAACTTCTGTCAGTTTGTTCTGTTTCCGCTGTGTATGTCTGGAGTTTTGAGTTTGGGTAGTTTCATATCATCTTTTAATACTAAAGCTGTGGTGTCCGTATGTTGTGGGGCCCCGGCCGGACCCATATTATATGGTCTTTACAGGGGAGGTGTTACAGAATGATCCCTACTATGAACCCTTGGATAAAAAATAGTGATATGTGGCCTGAGTGTGTGTACACCCACTCGGAATGATCCCTACTATGGACCCTTGGATAAGAAAAACTAACAAAAATATAGAGTATCCATCAGAAGAAAATATAAAAAAGAAGAAAAAAAGGGAAGTATAATAATTATGAACTCTGGGGATTCTTTTATAATGTTAATGTATGTTAAGGTAATTACAAAGCAAAATGCTCAATCGTGATCGAGGTGTGATAAAAACCATTGAGTTTATCTTTGATTACCCCCACCTATGATCTTTTATCCTAAGCCAAAAACTTACACCCTAATACAAGTCCTAAGGATCCAACCTTGTTAATTCTAACTAGTGTTGTGAAGAGGGTGTGAACAGGCAAGCTCATGACTATCAATAATGTACTTATAAGTTTTGAAATACTAATGCATACCTTATCTAGATTGTTATTTTCTCCTCACATTTTTTATGGATGACTGTAATCTTATTCCTAGGAAAGAGTGAAAGATAGTTAAGAGATATATGGGAGGAATTTAAAGATAAAGTTATATTTAGAAAAGTCTGCTATACTATTTCCTATACAATTACAACATCAAATTTCTCTTTGAATTCATAGCAACCAGCTTGCGGAAGAAAAATTAATTACCCAAGTTTTTGAATTAGTTTGCTTAGGGACAAGCAAACACTTAAGTCTGGGGGTATTTGATGAGTACAATTATATATGTTTTTTTATCAAATTTGTAATCATGTCCACTATTATATACCTCCAATCGTAATAATTGTGCGAAAATAGTTTAGAATTTGAATTATCATGAATAGAAGAGCACAGTATGGAGTTCCTTTATTTCCTATATTAAGCAATATATTTATTCATTCATCTTCTTAATGTAGGTATTGGAAGTCCTAAGAACTAAAAGTATTGGAACAAACAGAGGCGTTCACGGATCCAACATGACTGATGACAGGACTGGAATAGGGCACACACGGGTAGGAACACGCCCGTGTCACTACCCATGTCCTATTCGGGAAAGATCAGAAGGCTTGGAAGAAAAGGCAGAGCACCACACGGGTAGGAACACGCCCGTGTCCCTACCCGTGTCCTTATCGGGAAGAATTAAAGGCCTGCTGCCAACCAAGCCGTGTGTGGATCCACGAGAATAACACGGTCGTGTGATCAGCCATGTCAAATGACACGGCCCACGACCAGACACGTCTTTTCTTATTAAACTGCTTTTGAACCGTCCACGCGGCCTGTGACACGGCCGTGTTGGAACCCGTGTTCGAGCCTATTTGCAAGAAGACTATAGAAACCTGTATGAAAAATTGAAAAAGGACTTTTGGATTGGAAGAACTTGGAGAACTTCTGGAGGACGAAAGTGGAGCATTCAGCGGAGGGGAGATCGAAGGAGATAATCCGTATGATTTTAATTTTTATGTATCTCTTTTGATTTCCTCCTCCTCTTAATGGATTTAAACTTAATTCTACATTTTGCATGAGGCTTGTTTCTTTATGACTTAATTCAGTAATCATCTATGTTGTTTTTACTTTGGATTCATGGTATTTTATTCGTATGTATTCTTTCGAACAAAGTGATTGATATTTGATTTGAAGATGGAACTTGTTTTATTTGAATCCCAAACTTCTAGATTGAGAAATTGGATGTTTGTGATGATGTTTATACGCTCATATTCTGGTGTTATTTCTCTTTGTATTTCAAATTGCATGATCGAGAGATATGTTGTTTGGATAATGGTAATACGTATAATTGGATTCATGGTATCTTAGAGATAGGATTTCATGAATTTATGTATTAGATAGAGTTACTTTATATTAATGCAAATTTGAGTGCTGTGAATTGTTCGAGAGAAAATTTACTCAACTTAAGATTAGGTATTCAATTGCTCGAGAGAGAATTTGATAAAGGTTTAACCCTTACAATACAACAAATTTGATAATCTTGTCATTACGTGATTACATAGAATTGAATTAATGAGTGATTATTCTCATGTGATTACTCTTAGACTATCTGCTTTTTGCTATCCTTAATCCTCCAATGTCTCTTTATCCATGTAGTCCTAGTAAGGTTAATTTAGGGTAACAATCAATTTTAATTATAGGTACGATAATAGAGTGAGAATGAGTACGAGTACTTGAAAAGACCCTATGGAATACGATAAGAGGTGTAGATTTATTCTATACTATGATTGATAGGTGCACTTGCCTGAGAGTAAAATCAAGTTAGCTTTTACCTATCCACATAGTTTATACATAGAGTAAAAATTATCGCATCAGGACCCCTGCCCTACCAGGTAGTTGAAAGCCTGACAGTGGGAGAAAACTCGGGACTTACTTTATAAATATGACCTGTAACAAATTATATTGCAAAAAAGGTTCTGAAAGACCATAAAATTTCTTATTTATAAAAGGGATGTGCGTACATGATTTATTGGTAGGAACATTTCTAGTTGTAACTATTTCAGATATGACTTCAGGCCCTCTCCTCCGAAACCTCTTCTACTGCCACAACTTGGATGCAGATCTCTTCCTCCTTTGCCCCCATCTTCTCTACTTCTTCCCCAGCCTCCTTCCAGGACGCCTCTTCCATCATCCTCTCCATTTCCTTGGCGCCCTCCTGCTAGGAGATGGAGTTCACGGCGATGACGTATCATTCCCTTGCCATCCTGAGGTCTCCTCAGGCCCTGATCTGGATTCCCTCGGTACTAAACTTCAAGCATTGATGGAACGTGGAGGGCACGAAGTGGAAGGCGCTGATGAGGGGCCGTCCGAAGATGGCATTGTAGCTTCTAGGAGCATCCACGATGACGAACCTGTAGTTTTTGGACTGTCCTCCTAGGGTGACATGGAGTCCTACCCCTCCTTCCACCTCCTTCCTCTCTCCGGAGAATCCGAAGAGAGGACCATCCGAGGACAGGACCCTCTTCGCCTCCACCATCATCGCATTAAATACCTTATTGAAGATGACATTGACAGAGCTGCTGTTATCGACGAGGATCCGAGAGACAGTAAAATTCTCGATCGCGGTCTTGATGACCAACGCATCGCGAAAAGGATCCTCATGATCTGTCATGTCCTTCCTGGAGAAGGTAATCTTCTCCTCCAGGGGTGGAGTTAGATACGTTGAAGCGATGCTCCGGTGGTACATCGTGTGAAGGCTCGCCTTGCGGGCAACCTCAACTCCCATCGCCCCATAGATCACCCTGATCTCTCCTCGGGCTCGAACATCAGCCCGGTCCTCGCAACTATCCTTTTTTTTGGTATTGTATCCACAATTACCTGGATTTGAGGAAGCCTCCTGTCAAGCTAAGATGAATTCACAGTGTATTTGATGAAATCCTTCAAGTTGTGCTTGCAGCTATTCATCGTTAAGTACACACCAATGTCAGGGTGCAATAGGTCAATATATACGGGTCTGTGCAACGTAATCCCTCGTTGAGCAGGTCAGTGTGTTGGCTTACGTGTACTCTCTCTATTGGAGTGTACTTATTTTCAAGCACAGGGATATATAAGATCAAGAGTAGAAAAGGATCAAGGATGGTCCAAAGACCAGCTCACGGGAAGAAAGACAAAAATCGTCTAAGTACAAATCGACGAGAACCACTAAGTGATTCTCGCCGATTCGACGAGAATCACTAGTGATTCTCGCCGAATCATCGAGAATCACGAACTGATTCTCGCCGAATGCTGCCGGTTGTCTCGAAGCCGCCTTGAATTCTTCTAAGGCAGAATTGTCGAGAATCACGAAGTGATTCTTGCCGATTCGTCGAGAATGACTCTGCATTCTCGACGATTCGGCGAGAATCAATTGTGATTCTCGCCGATTCTAACTGGCATGTATTATCAGTGGAGATTGAATTCTGTTAAGAAGAATTCGGCGAGAATCGTAGTTTATTCTCGCCGATTCGGCGAGAATCACCTACGATTCTCGCCGAATTTGACTTGGGCAAATTCCTGCTGATCTCTGGACCGGTCCAAGTTACCTGGATTATTTCGAACCGGACTTAGGTCTTCTTCTTGGAGGGGCCCACAACGGTCATCTTGATGACCTAATGTATAAATACATCTGTATTTTTGAATAGTAAAGATACGGACAGAAAAACGAAAAAAGCCGAGCCGTCGACGTGACCTACATCGCGCATCTTGCTCCGCCGTCGTCGTCGCCGCTCGTGCAGTTGGTCGCCTTCGCTGATCACGGTTTCTTCCAGATCTCCGGCGACAGAAGCTTAGCCTAGCACAGCGTCTCATGCGTCTAACCAGAGATCTTTTGTCTCTTGATTTGTAGATCGGGAAAACCATCCCCTTCCGAATCGATCGAGACGATCGATCCTAGTGTGACCGTTGGAAGACCTTGCTACCTTTGCTACGAAGGTTGAATCTCCATTGCATCGCCGCAGCACTCCGTTGCCGCCGCCATTCCCGAGAGCCAAGCCGCCGCCCTTTTCCGCTGCCGATTTCGGGGAGATTCTCTCCAAGAGAGATCTAGGGTTGTGGACTCTTCGTTGACTTCAAGAACACGTCGTCGAACGAAGAGGGACACCTTAGTCTCCATAAGTTGTTTGTATTTCTAATACATTCTATTTTCAATTTCATTATAAAGGAACGATTGGTTCCTAGTTGTAAGGGTTGGGTGCAACCCGTGGTGTGGGAGTGGTGACTCCTACGTGTGGAAGGGTTCCTTCCGTTAGTGCAAGGATTGGATTTCAGTCCTGTTGGTGAAGTGACCGAGTCGTCCCTGGTTGGGAGACAGGTCGAAGGGGGAAAGTGGACGTACCCAAATCGGGGAACCACTATAAATTGCTCGAGTCTTTTCTGTGCTGTGTTGTTTGATTTATTTGTGCAGGTACAGTTTTTAATTCCGCAAAAATGCTACAAGACACCTATCCCCCCCCCCCCCCATAGGTGAAGCTAGTTGGCACTAGGTGGACTTTCAAGTGGTATCAGAGGGAGGTTACTCATCAAAAAGGTTCACACCTTGATTAGAATCCTGCCACCAGTATCAAAAGCATGGAGCTGGATTGTGAGATCTCTCCTCTAAGACTCCCCACGTGCACAAAGGAGTATTATCCCGTCTGGAAGATGAGAGTGTCATTTCACTTGGAGGCTATCGATCCTCGAGCATCTCTCATCTTGGAAGAGGGTCCATTCATTCCAATGAAGACCTCCTGCTCTGGAAAGGATATCCAAATCCCCAAGTGTATTACTGAGATGTCGGAGACTGAACTCTCATTATTCAATCTAGACAAGATGGTTCGTCAGATTATCATGGATGTCTGGTCTGGACCTTCTCGATCTAGACTGGAAAAGTGTAGGACGGCTAAGTCAATGTGGGTAACCATCTCAGATCTCATGGAGGGGTCAGAGAAAGCAGGGATCTGCTGTCAGCAAGAGGATGAAGCCTATGTGGGGGTCCTCGCCTCTGAAGATGAAGGCAAGGACCAATCGGTCAGCATTAGGGCTCCGGTGTCCTTGTCAGAGACTGAAGAAGAAATTGAGGAAAGCAGTTCTGATGAAGCTGACTCAACGGTCTCTGGCGATTTTAACAGTAACTCTGAAGAGCAGGTAACTTCTTCATCTTGCCCCTCTTCTCTTGAAGTTCCTGAAGACAGGAATAGTTCGGATGGCTGCCCTTCAGAAAATCCTGATTCCCTGAAGAGAGCCCTTCAGAAAAGCAACCTACTTATTGATGAGCAAGCTCAGGAGATTGCTCGACTGAAGATCTTGTTGGATCTCCAATTGGCATCCAACAGGGTTAAGGACTCTAAAATCTCAGATCTAGAGAGTAGTCTAGAAAATGAGAAGAGGATAGTATCCAACTTTTCCAAGATTGATGCTATGAAAAGAAAGGAAGAAAATGGGTGGATCTCCCGAATTATCAATTCATGGAGAAATGGGTAAACGGTATTCAGACCCCCCACCCCAGGCAGGGAGGGTACTCAACATGCCTTCAGGTATGATCACAGGAACAACCGTGGTCACTGCAAGGGTGATCAGCCCTCATGTGGAGACACCCATAGTGCAAGGGCTGTCATGGCCACCCTTGAGAGAATACATAAGGCTCAGTCTGAACCCTTTATATTCTCGGTCATAGCCCCAACTCGGCATGAATCTGCTGGTATCAGCTCTCACTGCGCTTCTCACCGCCCTAGGACACAGGAAAGGGGGGTTAGAAGTCTTGCAGTTAGTGCTCATGGGGCCTCTAGAAGGGTGCTGACTGAAAGGAAGGCACCACCTCCCAGGCCTCATGACGCTCGCTACATGCATTCCTTCCACCCTTCCAAGTGTTACGGTGGAAGAGGCAATTTTGTGAGCAGATCCAGCTCTATCCCGTTTAGACCTAGGACCATGACTACCTTAGTCACCGGATCAGGTCAGAAACGGCGATACAACATTCACACGTGTTGGTGCTGTGGCAAGGTGGGTCACTTTGCCATAGATTGTTGGCACAACCCCTCTGTGTCAAGGGTAAGGGCATATCCACCTCCTCTGGGCAGAGGTAGTCTTCCTAATAGGATTTCCGAGGGAAGGCATTCGAGTTTTTATGCTAACAAGAACCTAGGACCCAATACATATTGGGTTCCTAAGGTAAGGTAACACTCTTTTGCAGGGTAGTCTAGGTTCCCGTAAACCTAATGGGAACCAGACAGGAGATATTCCAAGAATGACGTGGAACAAGTATCTGGAATAGGAGCAGTGCCATCAACACAGGCACATTCAAGTTGACCACCTGGTGTGCCTTGAGCAGAAGATCTAAATGATACATCTTTTAATCTCAGGTAATTGCAACAAGCTTCAATATATGAGCCATAGTGCATCGATTTTTACATATATGTATATATGTATGTCTACATATCCACACTAAGTCATGAATTCCCTCTCTCGAAAGTAAATGGTCATGTGTAGATTTACACTTACATGCTTGTACACCTAAGGAAAGATTAAAATTGTAAAAATAACCTTTAAATACATTGTTAAAGATTTATCTGTAAATACACTGGTAGATTCGAGAATGAACCTCAACAGGCATAAGTCAGCCCACTGAAAATTAAAAAAGATACGTCTTTGGAAGTCACTAAAACTTACAACTGACATCAAGAATATTGTGTATATCTCGATCAAGAAATCACCTATTAAAGTTGCTTACCACGATTATTATCTTGGGTATACCAAAGTTGATATGCCTCCTAACGCTGTGTGGAAAACTCCTTCCAAACCCTCAATAGATACATGTATTAAGAAATATATATTCCGAAGATTGGTATTAAGAAATATATATTTAGAAGATTTCTAAACCCTTTGATATCAGAAGATTCCGAGAATCTGGTATGCCTCTAAACCCATCGAGTTCTATTTTGAAAAACTCCCGCTGACCCTTCATCTTCAGCATTTCGCAGAGAAACCCATCGATATCCCGCAGGAATCCCGCTGACCCTTCCTTCCCTCCTCCCAGCGACTTCCCGCATCTTAGGTTCCAAATCTCGTCGACCTCGTTCCGGATTCTGTAGACCTCTCTTCTCGCGTCCAGGGTGCTCGTCCAAGTATTCATTCTCCGCGGTTTTGATCAAACAAGGACGCGAGCTCCTCCAGGTTTTCCGTCGTCTCCGTCGACTCTCGTTTCCTCCGCATTTGGGTAACCACTTCCTCTCCCTTACAGTGACTTACTGTTAGTGTAGCTTCCCTCTTGATTTTTGATTAGGCGTAGACTTGGGATTCCCTCCCTAGGTTTGCAATGGCTCCAAGGACCACCGCCGGCCTGGTCACTGGATGTGAGTTGGTTCGAACCGGGTTCTCACATGCCTCGGATGAGTTCAGAAACATCATCATCATGCTTGAAGAGGCTGGACTCACTTTTGTACTGGAGCACCCCTGCAAAATTCTGGATAAGGAAGTGATGGAGTTCTTCGCAACCGCCAAACTTCGGAATGAAGACACTATCATCAAGAGTAAGGTTGCAGGTGCAAGGATAAAGATGTCTGCAAGGAAACTGACTCAAGGCTTGCAGCTCTCCAGTTTTGAGCACGAGGATTATCTGGAGGAACATTGATGAGTCCTCTTTATATACCTATTTTCGGACTCATCTGGGCTTATTTCCTTGTCTTTGCACACCGTTTAGCGTCATTTGCACTCCTTTTGTTTCGCTACGGTTTTCCACGCCCTGTGCACCTTTGTTGCCCATTTTCTGTGCTTGTGTGCATTTACTTTCTGGCTATGTTTATCACTGTTTGCTGTGGCTGCCGCGATCGATGCCCCGTGCAGTTTTCCTGCAGGTTTGGGGATCGTGAGGGCATTCGGGATAGGCGTTTCACTATTTTTGGCAAAGGAGTCAGTGGTCGTGCGTTTTTACCCACGCACGACCATCGACCTCCTTGCGCACGATCAGTGATCGTGCGCAGCCCGGTCTCATTTGTGAAACTCTGTCTTGAACCTTCCGCACGATCACTTGCCATACCGCGCACGACCACTGCTCGTGCGCCGCCGATCGTGCGCAGTCATACCCATTTTGCAAACTCTGTCTGGCTATTTCCGCACGATCATCAGCCTTGCCTCGCACGATCACTGATCGTGCGCTGCTGATCGTGCGCGACTACTGATTTTCTGATGCAGTTTTGCAGGTTGCTCACGCACGGGCGCTGACCTTGGTCGCGCACGATCACTGGTCGTGCGCCAGTGGTCGTGCGCGCTATTTATTCTGCAAGCTATAAATACGCTGTTCCGCGAATTAGGGCAGAACGATCATTATGGAACCTTCGCCAGTCCGCCGTTTCACCCTCCAGCAAGTCCCATTCACCTCCACCTTCATCCATACCAACGGGAGGACCTTCTCCGGTGATTCCGAAGCATTTCGCCTCCTCCGGCGATCCTCCCGGCCATTGAAGCATTCTTCTCCGAGCTTTCCACCAAGGAAGAAGACGAAGCACCCCTAGAGAACGGAGTTACAGGCCCTCGAGGTGACAGCTCGGTGGTACCGGAAGCCCTCCTCGGACTGCGCTTGGAAGCGGATTGACAACCCGCACCTCCGGCCAACAACCGCGGTGGATCTTCAATCTCATGGTTGTGCATTTCCTCTCTTTTTCTTGTTGTATGAAATGTTTGTGCTTGTAATGGACATCAACTTCTAGCATTATTGTTATCAGTTATATTTCATCTTGCTCTTGAGATTTATTCTTTGATGCGCCTCGCTTCATCTCGCTCCACTCCACATGTTCGTTTCACTCAAGCTTGCTCCGCACTAATCACCTCACTCGCTAGATTTCCGTCCACTCGCCAATCGAAGTACGGCATCGCGGCCGCTACATCCATCTCGCCTTGAGAAGCGGTGATTGCGACCCGCATAGTTTACATTAGTGTAATCGGTCATAAGACCACCAACAAAAGCACCTTTCTTTTCTGTTTATTTAAATTAACTCTCATAACGATAGTTTTAGAGTCTAGATCGTTCGACGCCAATTGCATTCCTCAAGAGACCGACATCCGGGGATTCATTCCCAACTTTATTACTTGAGCGACCGGTACGCTTGCCGTATTTTACGCGCATCAAGTTTTTGGCGCCGTTGCCGGGGAATGCAACTGTTGAACGATCATGATTTCTGAAAGTATTGGTATAAGAGTTAGTGTTTTTTTGTGATTTTCGTTTCTTTGTTTTGTTGCTTCAGTGGATGCAGGGACGTGCTGCAAGAGATCTCGTTGCTTACGATCCCGAAATCGAGCGAACTCTTCGTGCGCAAAGGCGTGCCGCTGCAATAGATCCAATCACAATGGGAGACCAGTTGAACCATGACAATGAAGTTCGTGTTGGAGGGAACCTCCCTGATAACCGTAACGGGGATGAGAATGAGGTGCAACCGCCGCATGTCCGAACCATGAGAGATTACACTACCCCCACTGTTGGGAGCATTTACCCTGGGTTTGGACCGGCGATCGCAAACCAACAGTTTGAGATCAAACCGGCAATTCTTAACATCATCCGGAACAACGCACAGTTTTCTGGACTGGCTACTGAGGATGCCCATCTACACTTGGCAGACTTCTCAGAAATCTGTGCCACTTTCCGTTATGCTGGGATTCCTGACGATACGGTCAAGCTCCGTCTCTTCCCCTTCTCTCTACGTGACAAGGCCAAGTCATGGCTTCATTCCCTACCTCCTGGGACAGCCACAACCTGGGAGGCTCTTACCACAAAGTTTCTAGCCAAATTCCATCCGGTTGACCGTATTGTGAGTTTGAGACGCGCCATCGCTAATTTCCGGCAAAACGACCAAGAAAGTTTGGCGGAAGTCTGGGAGCGCTTCAATGAGTTGCTGCGGAAGTGCCCCAATCACGGATTCCAAACGTGGAATCTTGTGGAATGCTTCTACTTCTCCATCGAACCTCAACACCGCGCCATGATTGACGCCGCCTCTGGTGGAACAATTATGAACCTTGCTCCTGAGGATGCTTTGAGAGTTCTGCAGGACACCGCCACGCACAGCGCCTTTTGGACCGCGGGAAGGAATACCCCCCGTGGGACAAGTGGCATCTTTGCTGTGGAAGCATCAAGGCCCGCTGCTGCTGCTCCGGTGTTGGCCATCTCGTGTCAAGGTTGCGGAAGTACCGATCATCACAGCTTTGAGTGCCCTGGAGCGGAGGTAATGTATGACCCCGCCTTCTCCAATGAAACCGTGAATTTTATCGCAAATCAAAACAGGGGCGCGCCATATGGAAATGCTTATAATCCGGGTGCGAGAAATCACCCGAATTTCTCGTGGAATCAAAACGCACCGGGCCAACGATGGCAACCGGGGCAGCATCAATATGATGCCTCCGCCTCCGGGAGCCAGCCGCGGCCACCCCACCCGAATTATCCTCAAGGCCCCCCCGCCGAAAAAACCAATTCTTTGGCTCAAATGTTTGAAAAGTTTGTTGAAGTTTCCCAAACAAACATGACAAATCAAGCCGCGTCAATGCGTAAGCTCGAGGCACAGTTGGGCCAATTGGCTCAAATGGTCTCCGAGCGCACGCTTGGTACCCTCCCTAGCAACACTGAAAAAAATCCCCATGAACAAGGGAAAAGCCTTGGGGAGGGAAGGCTGGGGAATACCAACGAACTCGTGATTAGCTGCTTGATTAACAACGTTGAAACTACTGCTTTATGTGATTCCGGGGCATCCAGCAACATCCTCACTCTGCAGGATGTCGCGAAGATGCAACTGCAAATAGACACCACAGACCGGAAATCACTTATTCTCGCTAATGGTAATGTGGTAGATACAGATGGTGGTGTGAGGGAAGTTGATATCGAGGTTAATGGCAAACATTTTACCACTGCTTTTCAGGTCATGGGACCGGAAGAAAATGACTCCA
Organism: Platanthera zijinensis; assembly: GCA_039513925.1. Lineage (NCBI taxonomy): Eukaryota > Viridiplantae > Streptophyta > Magnoliopsida > Asparagales > Orchidaceae > Platanthera > Platanthera zijinensis. Next base: position 151,139,672 of record CM077082.1, read on the forward strand.
TTCCTATACTTGGTGTCCCATTTCTGACGGCCAGTGGCGCATCCCTGGATTTCTCCCAAGGACGCGTCACCTGGCCGGCTGATGCTTGCACCCTCGATGATACTTCCGTACACTCCTCTCTTGTTCGAAATGACGTTTCACTACGTAGTGCAGATCCCCAGGAAGATTTCGGAGTCCCAGCTTTGAAGGCAACCCTTGTGGATGAGAAAACCAAGGGAGGATTGACCGAGATGACCGATGAGAAGGATAATTCAGCGCCCGCGAAGATGTTTGAGCGCCCCAAAGACACGGTGAACGTGCCACTTCCTACCGGTGCTGTTGTGGAGCATGACACTTCTAGTTACATACGGGAGAAATCCCTAGACTGTTATTCGTGTAATAATATTCATGACTCTATTAAGCGTTCTGTCGCTTGGGCTGATCCGATCGCCATCACGGTGCCGGAAATGATGCCATCGATTGTAAAATTTGGGAAAACTGTGAAATCCACCCCTTGGAAGTCTCCATCGGTGGAGAAGCTGAAGGAGGCGAAACGCTTGCGTGATAAGCGTTATTCTTCCTTCCAAGCGTTTGCGCATCATGTGAGCAAGGGGAAATCCCCTCCTCATGATCCTATGCTAGGTTCTGCCTCTCCTTCGCTCTCCACCGAGAAGACTTACCACAAATCGGCATATAGCTGATTGCCGCTCTGCCTCGTGTTTCCTGCTTACTTTCCTTGCTGCTTTGGAACATTTTGAGCTTTATTTTATTTTATTTTGATGCATAAACATTATATACAACTGCTAATACAGGTATTTGGTCCACCTTAAGGACGGTAAACAAAAGGGCTATTCGGGAGACAACCCAAGCTTGGACCTTTTGGTCCCCTTGTTTTTGTTTGATTTTATTTTATGCTTTCTATCTTTTTGTATTTTCTATTGTTCGGCCTAATTCGCAGGTTCAGCTTATCTTTTGTGCGATGCAGCACTGCCCGCGAATCATCATGCTATCTTCTGGCATGCTCCCCTCTTTGGAGCATTGGTACTCTCTCTCGCTTCAGATTTCATTTTCTGGTTGAATGTTTATTCTTCTTGCTTATGTTTTCATTCAAGTCTGGGGGGAAGAGCCGCTTGTGCACTCCACGAGCACATTTAATTTCGCATGCCAGTAGTTTTCCTTTTTTCGCTTTATTATGTTAGATTCCTGTTGCACACCACTGCACCCACTTGAGCGCGAGCTTAGCTGTTAGCGTGCCACGAGTTGAGCTTGTATCTTTGTTAGATTTGGAAAATTTCTGTGCTAGTTCAGGATTGCGCGACGGAGTAAAATGTTGGCCTTGCTGTGTTTCTAGTCAACTGTTCTCGTTTTGTATAGAAATTTGTGTAGATTTAATTTTTCTGTATGCTTATAGTTTTATATTTTTCTATTTGCGTACATATTTCTTATTTTACTCAAAAGTTTGTGAATCCGGTGTGAATCAAACGGTAACGTAGGAATGTGTGTAGCCGCCACTAGACTCGTATTGCTTGAGTCGGGAGGAAGGATTATCCTTCTCGGTTGCTAAGAACTTGCCCCAAGCTATTCTTGAAGCATTGGTACACGGTTAGTCTAGCGTGAGAGTGATGTAGGCCACCTTTTGGCCCGGTTGAGCTTTGTACCCATTCCTAACATCGCCCTTGCCTGCCCCTTTGTGCCTACCCTTCTTTTTGATTCAGCTCCACTATATTCGCCAAAGCCTCATAGCCGATCCTAGTCGCACACCCAAGTCGAGCTTAGTGTTTTATATTTTCATGTGGGGTTGTGATGTGGTATTTTTATTCGTGAAAATGTGGAAGTGCTCCCAAGCTTTATTTGCTGAAAATTGTGTTTTGTGAAAAGAAAAATATTTGAAAAAGAAAAAAAAGTGAAAATGAAAAGTGAAAAGAAAAAGTTTGATTGAAAATCTTTATTTGAGATGATTTGGATTTCGAGTAGGCGGTGCACACACCCATTTAGTAAAAGTTAAGTCTGGGGGTGTGGTGCACTCGTGTTTATTTTGTGGGCAGCGGGTACTCGTTTTGTACGTTTGCTCATTTGGGTTAGGTGCATACCCATCATGTTTATCGTTGTTTTCCTCACCGTAACCCAAGCCCCATTATTACCCGGAGTCCTACGGACTTGCGCTTGAGTTGACTAGTGCCGTGGAGAGAGTGCGATCGGGCAAGCTTATGGTTTCCGACATTGGTGGATTCCTTTGGGGGTAATCTTGAGCCCCGGTCTTCGGCAATGCTCACCTTAGTGGCCTGTCTACTTTCTCCCTGCGTAGGACCTGCTGATTCACCGTGATTCCACTTTTGAGTAATAATAAATTTTTGTTACGCATTGTGAAAAATATAAAATATTTTGTATACTTAAGAATTCCCTCTACTTTATTTTTATGCACGTGAGCATGCGACTTCGCATGGTACTCCGTTTGGCAATTTCTCTTTTTAGCTAGTTCAGTTTTCTCCGTCTGCTTAGGTTCTGTTTGCTCGGGACGCGCAAACGGTTAAGTCTGGGGGTGTGATGAGTCCTCTTTATATACCTATTTTCGGACTCATCTGGGCTTATTTCCTTGTCTTTGCACACCGTTTAGCGTCATTTGCACTCCTTTTGTTTCGCTACGGTTTTCCACGCCCTGTGCACCTTTGTTGCCCATTTTCTGTGCTTGTGTGCATTTACTTTCTGGCTATGTTTATCACTGTTTGCTGTGGCTGCCGCGATCGATGCCCCGTGCAGTTTTCCTGCAGGTTTGGGGATCGTGAGGGCATTCGGGATAGGCGTTTCACTATTTTTGGCAAAGGAGTCAGTGGTCGTGCGTTTTTACCCACGCACGACCATCGACCTCCTTGCGCACGATCAGTGATCGTGCGCAGCCCGGTCTCATTTGTGAAACTCTGTCTTGAACCTTCCGCACGAACACTTGCCATACCGCGCATGACCACTGCTCGTGCGCCGCCGATCGTGCGCAGTCATACCCATTTTGCAAACTCTGTCTGGCTATTTCCGCACGATCATCAGCCTTGCCTCGCACGATCACTGATCGTGCGCTGCTGATCGTGCGCGACTACTGATTTTCTGATGCAGTTTTGCAGGTTGCTCACGCACGGGCGCTGACCTTGGTCGCGCACGATCACTGGTCGTGCGCCAGTGGTCGTGCACGCTATTTATTCTGCAAGCTATAAATACGCTGTTCCGCGAATTAGGGCAGAAGCAAAGAGCAGAAGTTTCCACCTTTTTTGCTAGAGAAATCGAGCCCTCCCACTGCACGGTTGTAACATACACGAAGCTCCAAAAATTAGCCATGGCACACCACAACCAAACCCTTCGGCAAGCACGGTTGAAGGTTCTCCTCTACTCTTTCTTCTATGGATAGATCTTAGGAATCTTTTAGGATGAGAATTGGGCTCAAATGAGCCAGATTGGGTGATGATTTTTCCATGGTTTTTCCGAAAAAATAGAGTGGTCGGGTTCGCCGGAAACCACCCCTCCGGCGGCCGTGCCGCCGCTCGGCGATAGCCCCCACCTCAATGAAGTTGGTGACGGTGGTGGCCGGCCAGGGAGGTGGCCGGGTGGCCGGGAAAATGGCTTGGAAGAAGCTCCAGGTCGGGCTGATCACAGCCCTTGGCTAGAGGAAGAAGATGACCAGGATGCGTTGGATTTTCATTAAGATCAGTGCTGGATCATTTCTTTTATTTAGTATTGATTTCTGAATTTTTTGTCCTGTTTACTTGGCTGTTTTAAATTAAATATTAAAAATACCTAGGCCCATCTACAGAAAGAGTGGCCAACATAAAAATTGTAGCCCTTGAAGTGTAGTTTAATTTAAAATTTGTGTGAACCCGTTTGGGTAAGTTGTTTGACCACAACACCAATTTTGATGAGGTCTATGCATAGGCTTGATCAGAGTTTGGTTTGAGTGCTCCCACCAATCTAGCCATCCAAATGATGTGAAATTTGTACTGGTGGTCACCCTCACCTATAAGAGAATTTTTGGTTATTGTTTTTCTTATAGTTTTTAAAATAATTTAATAAACCATGATTAAATTAATTAAGGGACCTAATGAACTCCAAATGCTCCCAAATTTTTTTGAGAGGTTCTTGGGGTCAGTGTAGGCCTCTGTATGAATTTTCATCCCATTTGGTGATGTTTAGGTTAGGGATTTAGCAAACCCTAGCCTTGCCCTAAGAAGAGTATTTAGGTCAAAGTGTCCCTTGTGGGTTTAAGTGGAAAAATCACCTCAATAGAGGCTGAAACTTGGGCCACTGATTTGTTATGACATTAGAACCCCCCCCCCCCCCCTCATATGGATTATGGGGTGGATTAGGGTGTATTTGCCCTAGGACCCTAGTTCTAATCCTAAGGTGGAACTTTGGGGGCTTGTGAAAGACTTAGGGGGTTATGTTGTTAGATGGACTTGGGGAGTAGTCCATGTGATCCTAGGGTGGTGAAATGCCCTAGGAGAGGTTATGGTGGTATTTAGACATATGCACCCCACATAAACCACTTAATAAGTATTTAGGACTTTAAACCCTTGAAATTATCTTATGGGTCAACTGATCTTTAATCTTGATGATATTTTGGTATGGTTAATTTCATAGTATTATTAACCATTGGTATTTATCTTTGGGTGTTAATAGATCAGTAGATCATCCTTGTAGTAGTAGCTTCCATATTGGCCTTTTTGATGTTAATGTTGAAAATATGATGTATATGTGTTATAATGGTTTGAAATTCTGGAATAGCTAATCAAATGTCATTTAGTTGCACTAGTACTTTATTTGGAGTGGTTGAAGCTTTATTTGTAGTACATCCTTTGTAAAGTAAATTAGTGCACTTTACCTTGATAAATAGGAAATAAATATTATAGCTTGCTGGAAAATTATGATACTTAGTCATGGAACATGTTAGGGCATATAGAAGTATGGAAAAAGTGTTAAATGTTGTTTAATTGAGATTACAAGGGTGTGTCTTCATAAAGTGCCTTATGATGGTTTTCCTTAGGATAATCTTTTACCTAGTTTACTGACTTGGGAGTTTCATGAAACTTAGGCAGAGAAGTTTTATGATCATATTATAGCTCTATTATTTTTTGAGTAATTTTTGGACTAGTATTTTTGGTACTTCCTTCAGTACCCATATTTATATGAATTATATTGGTTTAAATATTTAGAGGTTAACTAATTTATGAAAGTTTATGATATTTAGTATTCACTGATATCTTGTTATCCTACAGTGTTTATAATTTTTCTATGGTCATACCCTAAGTAAATCTAATACTTCATGTTCAAATCACCCATGGATTAATTTTAGGAAAAATTAATTAAATATCAAGTTTAATTAGAAAATTATAAATTTCTGGATTTAGACTGAATATATCATGGTAGACCCTCAATAAATATTTGAGGGCTTTTGGATGAAGATTTAGAGTACCTCCCATGATGTATTATGTATATCGTATAGCTTAGGGTAGTCTGCATATAGTAAAACTGCATAAACTCAGATAGGGTGAAGAATGAGCTAGGATGTGAGGGTTTCAGGTTGCTGGTTATGATAAAGTATAATGAGTTCATCATCGGGAGTTATAATAAGGAATAAAGATTGGTTGACTAGTGTAGGTGGTGCTCTGGGTCGACGAAACATCGTCTTCCCTATAAAGAGAGGAAGAGTCTTAATACGCAAGGGTTAGATCCAAAGTAATATAAAAGGGACCGGTTAATGGATAATAACCAATAAAAGTAAGTGCCTTGCGAAAGGAAACGATGGGCTTCAGCTACTATCATAGTTCCTAGTGCCCTTTGAGAACCCTTCACCGGGTATGCCGGGGGCAGTCCTAGGCTAAGCTAAACCGTAAGAATAATAAATGTTAAAGAGTAACTAGTATAATTAGGATTACACTCACACTCCCCGGTGTTGTGGGAGTTAGGTTAGGTCTCCCGAGCGGTAGGCTAAGTGGTTGTGTAAATGGGCAGGATAGCCTGGCGAGCCAAAGGCTCGGTTGATAATTGTGACAGATAGGATAGTCCGGGGAGTTTTGGCTTGGTTGTTGGTTTCGATGGACGGGATATTCCGGGGAGCTTGTCGGTGGATAATACATTAGTATTACATGTGCATAAGATATAAGGTGGTGGGTCTTTGGTATTGGAGAGTCGTTGCACCGATACCAATATGTTGACTCGGTGGGTATAGTTTTACACTTAGCCAAAATAAGTCCGGTGCACCAGCCGGCAAGAGTATGCTGGAGCTCCGCTTAGTGCACCAGTGTTGAAGCGTACGATAGGTCTGACTGGTAGTGTTAATATAGGTTTAAAGGTGGGCGAGCCCCAACCCACCGCTTTCGTTTGCCACTACGGAGGTATCCTGGGAGGTTAGGCTCCAGAAAGGGGGAACTAAAAGTCTGTGTGCACAGAGTCGGGTGGGTGTGTTGCATTTGCTTGACTCACATCATAGCATACTTGAGTGACAAAGCATAATCATTCCATATAACCCTTGACCCCTATTGTATAAATTTGTATGGGACTTTTTATACAATAGGTCATGCAAAATGACCCCTTTGTTTATAAGTTTGTGTGAGTATGCTTATAAGTTATGGTTATTTTCCTTTGATAAATATTTCTTGCTTGTAAATCGGCACCCCATCGTATAAATTGGTATGGGACTTTTTATACGATTGGAGCCTTGCAGAAGATCCCTTAGCTTATAAGTATGTATGGGCATTCTTATAAGTTAAGGTTACATGTTTCATATTTTGCCTTTGTATACTTATGCTTACTCTACATGCTTTTGTTACTACTACATGCTTACAAAGAACGGTTGGATTAGTTCCGCCGCCACCTACTACCTTTGTTATTCTCCACCTTCATTACCTTTCCTCTCTTTCTCCCCTCTTGGTGCCTAGGAGCCATGGGGGAGGGGTGGGGGAAATAGGACTTAGTCTTTTAGACTACCGGTTTTCGGACCACATCATTTTAGGGGATCGTGGAGCCCAGCACAGAGGTGCAGCCCCGGAGGATAACACACTTTGAGACGCGACAGTCTAGTACCGGAGTTCAGACAGCTGGGACAGTGACTCCCGATAGTTAGTAGATGTTTTAGTTTTGCTTCTACGATGAGTGACATATAGTGAGGATTTGATGTATCGGGCTTGAGCCCTATTTAAAGTACCTTTATTATTATTGATGTGGACTCTCCCTTTGTGGAGATTATTTATTTTATATGTGGTTATTGTAGACATGTGTTAGAGTTTCTCTTTTCATATACTCTACGATCTTGCTACTTTTTTGTGATCGATATGGCCGGCAGGATCAGCGTTTTGTGGTGACGACCATCCTGGGCGTGAAGGTGTTACCACAAAGCGGCGGTTCTGGGCCTAAGACCCCATGGTTTTGAAAGAAAAAAAGGGGGGTATTACAATTGGTATCAGAGAAAGACCTAGATTGAAAAAGTAGCAGTCCGCTAACATTGGGTCACCCCCGCACAAGTTTAGTTTGGGGACAAACTAAGATGCAAAAGCAGTTGTGTGCCCATAAGGGGAATCACATGTAAAGTCCATCTTTCTTTGGTTCCATGTGTAAATCAGAAAACAATTGGAATTCTTCTTTGTAGTCTGCGGCAAACCCTGCCATCAGCAGGGAGCACATCCGGATGCGAAGATCTCATCTTATAATTCTCTAGTCGACGAGTTAGACTCAATCCACTATGACACGTGACTAACCAAGATAACTTATAGTATGCCTTAGTTCGAAATAGACCTTGGGTCTGAACTTGGTTAAGGTAAGGAGATACCCAAAGAGAATAAGGAGGAGTTTAACACGAGAATGGATACTTAAACCATAAACTCATGTGACCCTACGTTCCCTATCAAGGATTACACGAACCAGTAGGACTGCCTTAAAGAGAATTGGGGCCAATAATCTATTAGCATAATGGTATAAGACACTTAGTCTCAATCCTTGTACCAGTAATAGGATTACCTGGAGACAACCACAAAGATAAACTTCGAGGGTCGGATAGGAATTTAAGTTCGGAAGAGACCCATTTGGGGTTAGGAACATTTAGACCCTGATAAGGTTGTCATAAATGTGACTCAGAGGGTTTAAAGTGTGGAGTATATCAACAAGTTTCAGGATGGAACCCCAAATATAGGGTTGATGCCCTAAGGATTGTGCACCCAGCTAGGGCGGATATAATCTGGTAATATCAAAGATACTTAGCCCAAGGTAGGTAGGGGCTTATCTTTTGTTTATTGGGGGCTTGACTTTTATTTATTAGGCAAAGTAGTTACTGATTTTGGTTTCCCTTAGACCTCATCTAGAAAACATTATGTCGTGAACATATTGAAATTGAAGTAAACTGTATTCTATGTTACTCGGGCATACTCGAAAGAATAAGAACAAGAACTCAATTTACCAAAAGAAAGTTGCGTTTACCAGAACTTGTCTTTCGCCGGAATAACAAAGACGTCATGGATTTTGTGATGTAAGACCCCATTCTTTTTCTTTTTAAAATCACTAGGGTCTTAGGCCCAGAACCGCCGCTTTGCTGTGACACCAACACGCCCGGGAAGGTCTTCACTACAAAACACTGATTCTGCTGGCCAATTCGATCACAGAAAAGTAGAAAAGTAGAGTAAACAAAAGTCCACAAAAAATAACATATCATAGTAAATATCTCCACGAAGGGAGTGTCCACATCATTAATATATAAAGTACTAAAAAATAGGGCTCATGCCCAATACATCAAATCCTCACTACAAGAGTCTCTCAAGCAGAAGCAAAACTAATAAACTACTAGCAGTTGAGACTCACAGTCCCAACTATCTGAACTCTGGTACTAGACTGCCCCACCTCTTAGTGTGTTGACCTCCGTGGCTGCTCCTCCATGTTGGGCTCCATGGTCCCCTAAAATGATGTGGTTCAAAAATTATTAGTCTAAAAGACTAAGTCCTATCATCCCCCACCCCTCCCCCATGGCTCCTAAGCACCGAGCGAGGAGAAGGAAAGTGAAGCTATGAAGGTGGAGAGTAACAAAGGTAAGCAGGTGGGGACGGAACTAATCTAGCATTTCTATGAGAATAAGCAGCAGTAATAAAAGTATGGAAGACAGAACATGAAATATGTAACCTTAACTTATATAAAAACACATAAGCTAAAGAATCTTCTACAAGGCTCCCATCATTTAAAAAAGTCCTATACCAATTTATATGATGGGGTGTCGGTTTACAAGTAAGCAATATCTATATACAGACTATAAACCTTAACTTATAAGCACGCTCACGGGAACTTATAAGCCAAGGGGTGGTTTTGCAGGGCCTATTGTATAAAGCATCCCTGCAATAATGATGCTATGACATGCAAATATGCTATGATGTGATCATGCAAGTGCAACTCACCCACCCGACTCTGTGCACACAGACCTTTAGTTCCCCTTCCTGGAGCCTAACCTCCCTAGATACCTTCATAGTTGCAAACGGAAACGATGGGTTGGGCCTCGCCCACCTCTAAATCGGTATCATCACTACCAGTCAGACCTATCGTACTCCTAAACGCTGGTGCACTAAGCGAAGCTCCTACGTACTCTTGCAGGGTTGCGCACCGGACTTTATTTGGCTAAGTGTAAAACCACACCTGCCGAGTAAACGTACTGGTGTCTGGGAGACGACCATCCATTACTGAAGACCCACCACCTTATACCTTATGCACATGCACATTAATGTATTATCCACCGAGTCAAAGCTCCCCAGACCATTCCGTCTGTTACAATCAACAACCGACCCAAAGCTCATCGGGCCAACCTGCCCATCACCAAAACCCCCAAGCAACAGCCCATGTGAACCAACATAGCATTCTGAGACATCAAGGTGAGTGAAAGTGAATCCCTAATTATGCTAGTTACTCTTGCAAGTTAGTCTGCCTACAGTTTAGGTTAGCCCAGGACTGCCCCTGGTATACCCAGTGAAGGATTCTCAAAGGGCACTAGGAACTATGATGGTAGTTGAACCCCACCGTTCCCTTTCGCAAGGCACTTAATATTATTGGTTTATACCCCGATTCCTTATACCTTTATGTTATAATGGAACTAGTCCTAGTGTGATTTGACCTTCTCTCTCCTTCTACGAGGAAGACGATCTTTCGCCGACCCCGAACGCCACCTAACACTAGTCAACTCCACACTTTACTCAACCTATCTTCCAGAGATGCCACCAATTTTTCTCTAATTAAGCAGACTATTAGAATCCTAAACCCTATGCCAACACTCACACACCAACCTAGGTCCCGCACTTTTGCTATCTGCAGACCATCCTTAGCGATATGAAGTACATAGTAGGTAGCACTATAATTATTCATCCAAATGCCTCGAGATAAATAATGGGGGTCTATCATGACCTAACTAGGCTAAATACAGTAAATATATTTTTCCTAATTAATCTGACATTTATTTAATTGTCCCAAAAGATCTAGGTGCCATAAGTTTGAACTTGAAGTACCCTATATATTCATGCAAGATGCATAAAAATAATTATGATAAATACAAAGCTTAATCAATACTATAAATCCAAGATATAACAATTTTTCCAGTAACCTAAGGACCCTAAAATTATTTTGGAAATACGTCCTATTTTCCCATATTAATGAAGTAAGTACAGAAAATAATCATCCAAAAATTGAGAATTAATTTCCTTATGCAAATACTGTCCTACCAATACCACTGACCAGTATTCTTAATTTTTCAGTAGGAAATAAGCTCTGAATAAATTATACATCAAATTCCCAAAATTTATGGGTTTGTAAAGTATGTACTGCAAATAGTCATCTAAAAATCATGAATTAATTTCTCAAAGTGGTTATTGACCTAAAATTATCAGAGACATAATTTCAAAAATTTTACAACAAGTAAATGGCTCTAAATAATTTATTGACCATAATTTCACCTTTTTAAACTTTTGAAGAAAGTACTAAAGTTATTCAACTAAAATTTATAATAAAATTCAGGAATAATCATTTTGGCTTAAACATCTTCTGCCCAAATTTCATGAGTCTATAATGTACAATGTGATCATAATAAATAAAATACCATTTAGTGTCATATAATGTATAACAAATGAGGTGCAAATAATATTACTCATAAAATTCCAATAAATTCACCAGAGGTCCTATCTAACTTATAGTCCATGCTAGCTAAGTTTCACTCCCATTTTAGTAAGTTTTGGTGGCTTATTCAACACAAAAAGTGATTAAGCCCTAAGCTAGGGTTAGGGTTTTGAGATGTCCATCCATCTCCAAATCCTCTAAGATTCATACCAGAGGACTTGGGCTACCCTAGCATTATTTATACCAAGTTGCAAGTTCACACAAGGGCATTTGACCCTATGCCCTTCACAACACTCAAAAGCCCCTCATTAGGGTTTGAGTTTGGATCCTAGGGCAAATCTACCCTAACCCACCGCATCATCCATGGTAGGATGTCTAAATTCATATTAAACTAGTGGTCAAAGTCCCAGCCTCTGTTTAGGTGACTTGACCACTTAAACCCACAAGGAGTACTATGACCTAATTACCCTTCTTAAGGCAAAGCTAGGGTTTGTTAAAACCAAACCAAACCATCACCAAATAGGATGAAAATTTATAAAAAGTCCCATAATTACCCCAAGAAACACTCACCAAAATTTTGGAGCAATTGGAGGTCATTAGGTTCCTTAATTAATTTAATCATGGTTTATGAAATAATTACAAAAACTATAGAAATATTTTATCCAAAAATTCCCATTTTTGGATATGTTCTAGTTATAGATAATAGTGACTCCTTCCAAAAAATATCAAGTCATTTGGATGGCTGGATTAATAAGGACACTCAAAATAATATCTGGTCTAGCCTAGGTATAGACCTCACCAAAATGAGTGTTGTAGTCAAATCACTTACCCAAATTAGTTGAAATAAATTTTAAATTAAATTAGACTTCACGGGATACAACTTCTATGTTGGCCACTTGTTCTTTAGGTTATCCTAGGTATTTTTAATATATAATTTAATATAGCCTAGTAAACAGGACAAAAAATACAAAAAATCAAAACTAAATATAAAATGATGCAGCACGAATCTTAAAGCAAATCAGAGGGATCCTGGTCATCTTCTTCCTCCAGCCAAGGTCTAGAATTGGCCGAACCTAGAGCTATTTCCAGCTATGTTTCCCGGCCACCCATCGACATCCCTAGACGGCCACCACCGCCACCACCTTCGTTGAGGTGGGGGATATCGCCGAGCGGCGGCACGGCCACCGGAGGGGCGGTTTCCGGCGATCCCGCAAGGTTGAAAATCCATGAAATGTTCATAAAATTCTTCTCCAATCGGGCTCAATTGAACCTGATTTCTCTCCTAAAATATCTAAGGATCAAGCCCACGAAGAGAGGAGTAGATGAGGACCTTTAGCCGTGCTTGCCGACGAGTTTGGTGGTGGTGCGCCATGGCCGAATATTGGAGCTTTGGGTATGTTACAACCATGCAGTGGGAGGGCTCAATTCCTTCAGGAAAAATGTGAAAACTCCTCATCTCTGCCTAATGAAGCTTTTAAAGTAATCAAATGGGGGAGGGGAAGGGCCTAGGCTTCAAAGCCATTTATGGCCAGGAAAGGTGAAATTCGGCCATGGCATATCCCTTGTATTTAGCCACCTAGAGGCTGGGGAAAACCATTTGTCACCTCTAACTAATGAGGGGATGATGAATCAAGGCTTTGGAATCAATTGGAGAGGAACTCTTGCTCTCCCATGGCCATTAATGGCTTTCTTTCCCCTCTTTCTCTCTCTTCCTTATGGGGGAAATTAAATTCAGCAACTTTTATAGTTGATTATGGTCATTAAACTCCTCAAAACATATGAGGGAGAATATATTCAGCCCTTGGAATCAAATGGAGAGGCCCTTGGTCTCCCTTGGCCATGAATGACCCCTTTAAACAACTTTCTCTGTCCTCCATTAAAGGGTAAAATGGAGTTTTCTCTCTCCTAGTCATCAATGCCGAATTTTTTCATCTACCTAGCCTATTAGCAGCCCATAACCCATATGAATAATAATAATGAGGTTAGCCCAAGTGGGGGAAATGGGTTTGAGCTTGGGTTAGCCCATTTGGGCTTAATTTGACCTATTTCAAGGATTGAGTTGACCTTGGTCAAATTGACCATTTTGGTTGACCCCAATCGGTCCTTGGTGACCCATTGGCCTCCCCTAAGGTCTAGATAGGGTTGGGTAGGGTTGACTTGGCACCTTGGAGGTCACTTGACCCTTAGTAAGGGCACTTTGACCACTTTTGGGATAGAGTTGACTTGGGTCAACTTATCCTCTTGGGTTGTCCCCAATGGGCCCTTGGTGACCCATTGACCACACTTAAGGTCTAGGAGGACTTAGGTAGGGTTGGTTGGGCATATTGGAGGTCACCTGCCTCTTAATTAGGGCACTTTGACCTTTACAGGGCTAAGGTTGACTTGGGTCAACTCAGCCTCTAAAGTTGACCCCAATGGGTCTTGGGTGACCCATTGACATAACCCTAGGTTTGGGAAGACCTACGTAGGGTTGTTTGGGCACATTATGGGCACATTGACCTTAATTAGGGCACTTTGCCCATTTTAGGTCTAGGATGATACAAGGTCAACTTGGCCACCCTTGGTTGATTTCAATGGACCCTTAGGGCTCTAATGGACCTTCCAATGGTTTAGGGATATTGTGGTGGGGTCATGGAGTCATGGTGAAGCCCTATTGTCATCCTAAACTAGTGTTTAGAATTCTACTATTTACAGACCATGGTGATCTCCACCTTCATGCCTAAGCTCACTTGATCTTCTTGGGCTTCTTACGGTTTTGTCATGACCTAGTCATGACAAAACCACTCCTAGGGGTCTAGGCTGAAATCGGATGTTACATGTGATGCACGGTGAGGTCCGTTAGTTATTGAAGGCTAAGTACAAGAGTTTTGGTGAACTATTACAGCCACTGCCCGAGTTAAAGTGGAAGTTCGAGGGTATAATTAGGGGTTTTCATACACAGGATTCCTCGTCCCCACTCCAGGAATAATTATAAAGTGAACACCGAGGTTATACTGGCTGATAGTTTTACTTTCAAGACCACCTAAACACCTAGAGGGGGGGGTGAATAGGTTCTAATGCTTATTTTAACTTAAGGCGGAATATAACTTCAGGTTATAATAAAATTCAGAAAACTCTGATGCTAACACAGCACAGCAATCACAAACATGTACACAACACAGATTGCACACAGATTTATAGTGGTTCCCCAAGGTCTGGGTACATCCACTTTCCCCCTTCACCTATCTAGCAGTGTGCTAGATTCGGCCTAACTTCCTCCTTTATCTCAGATCCTCAGATCCTACAACTCAGAACCCTGAAAGGTTCCTATAACTCAGAACCCTATAAGGTTCCTATAGCTCAGGCTAACCAGCCCTACCTCAGCCTTGCCACAAGGCCTACAACTCAGAGAACAACTTCTCCTACAACTCAGGCATAAACAGCCCTACCACTCAGAGAATACCTCTCCTACACTCAGACTTTATAAAATAGGCTTACAACTCAGAGAACACCTTCTCCTACACTCAGCCTTTATAAAATAGGCTTACAACTCAGATCTATAAATAGATCCTACAGAATTTGAAAATGAAGTTATATAATATCTTACCCCTGTTGAGAGAGAAGGGATAAGACTGTTCTTGATCAGCTTCTTGAAAAGGCTGATGGATGAAATCAACTGGATCTTAGCTTTCTTCAAAGCTTCTTGAATCTGAACTTAGTTAGAGTTGATTTCCTTTGGAATATACTGCTTCTTAAGAAACTTGTGATAGCTTCCTTCTTGTCTTCAAATGGCTGGATCTCTCTCTATCCACAACCCTTGAAAATACTTCTGAATTCTTGAATGAATTCAACTTAGACTGAATCTGAGTGGATGTTCACTTCAGAAAGTCTTCTTAGATCTTCTCTCGAAGATCTTCTTCTGTGCCTTGCACTTTCTTGATTAGAGATCTTATCTCACAACAATGATCAATCAATCAGCTTCTATGTACCTTTTCTTCTTCTGAATCTGTCTATTTATAGACTTCATCCTTGGTAACCAGCTGATCCGGTTTCTAACAAACTTATGACAAGTCTAACAGCTTCAGTCGACCTGTTGTAACTCAGAGCTGTCAAGTCTTCAAACAGATCTTGTATCTTTGTCTTTGTCAGCAAAGTGTCGAGACTGTCATTTAGAAAGTGTCGAGACCATCTGTCAATATGTGTCGACATAAGTGACTTAGGTGTCGACACAACCTTTGATGATGTCGACATGTCGTCCTTTATGTCGACTCAGCTTCTTGATACTGTATCTTGAGAATGTGTCGACACTGAGTATTTGTGTCGACACAAACACTTAACCATTCACCAGCAACTAACTTAGTCTAGACTTTGCTGTGTTTCGACACAAGTCCTGTGTGTCGACACAGTTGATGTAGACTCAGAATATAGTGTGTGATGACACAGCCTCCAGGTGTCGACACAGCTGTTGTCGACTCTGCCTTTGTGTGTCGACTCAGTCTTCTGGTGTCGACACAAATGTTGTCGACTAAACTTTTGTGTGTCGACAATGCCTCCAGGTGTCGACACAAATGTTGTCGACTATCAATTTTGTGTGTCGACACTGCCTCCAGGTGTCGACACAATTGTTGTCGACTCTTTTTCTCTGTGTCGACACAGCCTTCTTCAAGTGTCGACAAAATCTTTCTGAAGTGTCGACACAATTTCGTCTGGTGTCGACACATGGACTTAGAATATTTTTCCTACATTCTAGTACATTCTTAACCTGCACATATAAATTCAAAATAACATCAAATACACCTTGATGTATATCATTGAGATAAGTTAGGCTTCTTCAAATCAGGTACACATTTTCCAATGTACCCAACAATCTCCCCCTATTTGGAGAAGTCATAACCCTTTTAGCTAATAATATACACCATTTATGAAAATTTAATATGATGATGTATAAAAGCATAATATCACACGGAACTTTATAAACAAAACATTAAACACAGATACATCACAGAATAAAGATGTAAAAGAAACGATTATAGAACAAAGTGTTGTTTATAAATTCCGAAATGTTTGTTACAGCTTGTTTACATTGATTGTTTTAACACACTAACAATAACATAGTTCTAAGATAAAAACTAGTAGAACTAAAACTAAGGCTGGTGAGGCTCCTTGATAACAATTCCTTTTCCTAGTTGAACTTGAGCCATCACAGGAGGTTCTGCATCATCAGCAGGCTTTTTGCCTTTCAAATCAGCTTTCTTCTGAGCCTCAGCCTTGATCCTTTGCCTCTCAAAATAAGGAAATGGCTTGGGAAAATACTTGCTAGGCTCCTGAGCATCAAGAGGTTGCTTTCCACCCTTAGCCTTTCTTCTGAATTGAACTATGGCCTCCTGCCTGGCCTCATACTTTTGCCATTCTAATTCATTATACCATTTGCCTCTTTCATGCACCTGATCCTTAACAGCCTTCCAGGCAGTTAATATAATGTTCCTTGAGGTGGGGCTCCATTGCTCAAAATCAGGTTTTTGTTCTGCTTGCTCTCTGAATCTCTTCTTTGATAATTGAGCATCTTGTTGAGCCTTCAAATCAGCTTCTGGCTTATCTACTTTTTCTACAAAAACATTTGTAACCTCCTTTGGAGGACTGTACATTGCCTGCACTTGCTGATGAATCATTTAAAATCAGCAGGGGGGTATATGACTTGGGCAATCTCAGGTTGATTACCTTCAAGTAGACCTTGTTATATCCCTGACTAAGCAATGGTATCATCATCACATAATGGTGGATATCCCAATGTGGCTCTGATACTGTTGGTCACCCACTTGGCATGTTCTGAGCCAGCATGGATGAGTATCCTCTCCCCCTTTAGGACTTCTCTGGCAACATGATCCCTAAGATCATTCTTCTGAAACCTTATTTGTCCATCGAGAAAATTCACACCCTCTTTAAAGAATGGTTTTAATTTTTGAAGCTTCTCAGATATTTCTTTCTGTGAGGTGGTTATAGCAGTTTGAACTGAATTTAGGGCAGCCTTGAGCTTCTGATCATAATCTTCCATGTCTGTAGCCCTTGTAGCAGTCAGCCTTGTAGCAGTATCTTTGAACTCAGTGAGAATCTCATGGTGAGATTCAGTAATATTGTCATTCATTCTTAGCTGATTTTCAAGAATATATCCTTGTTTTAATGCAATGTAATCCACTTTAGCAAGGATAGTTTGCTGTTGTTTTGCTAGATATACCACAGCATTACCTCCCTTGTGGAAGCAATCTGTCATCTCCTTTTTATTTTGATTGACCTCAAATCTGATTGACTTTATGTCTTGGGCTAGATCAAACTGAAGTGTCTTATGACTCTCATCTACAAATTTCTCCAAGGCTCTTCTCTGCTCATCCATCTTCACTTGTAAATTTACCATGAACTTATTGTATTCAAACTCAGTAAGAGATTGGTGAGTTTTTGTCTGGATAGCTGACTTATAGCTATGACTTCTTCTCTTGAAGACCATTAGCTTTCTTTTCTTAGCCTCCCTGGCTTCTTCTATCTTAGATTCTGAAGAACTTTCAATCTGAACTCTTTCTGGAGAAGTTGTAGGAATTTCTTTCTCAGTTTCATGTCGCACTTCCTCAACATGCAATTTCTCCCCCTCAACAGCACCTTGCTCCTTCTTAACTCTTAGGGTGTCATCCTTTTTAGCTACCTTTCCAAAGTTAGGAAACAACTCTTCTAGAGTGTATTCCCTTTGTACTTGAGCAGGTGATGAAACATCAATTGCAGCAGAGTTCAAATCTTCTGATAAGTTTAGTCTTTCTTCCTCTTGAACTTGTTCATTAATGGGCTCCCCCTACAACTGTGCAGGATTAGTAATGTTTTGAGCAGGAGTAAGATCTATCTCCCCCTACATATGTGCAGGTATGGATCTCTCTTGGACTTGAGTAGACCCAGTCTGGTCCTCATCCTGCTCTCTAACTTGTTCTTCTTGAACTTGTGCATTGCCATGATCATGTTCTGGTGATTTCTCAGCTATTTCCTTCCTGTCCACATCAGGCAACTCTTTTGACAGAACTCTATCAAATCTTGAAAATAACCTCATGTCCATTTTCCTCATATGATTGATCTTGGACCCAGGAATCTGTTGCATTACCTCTGGAATGATTCCAGCCAGGTATAGACTCAAAATTCTAGCCAAGTTTTGCTTCTTGATTCCTTATTTGATTTTTTCAAACAGAACTGCTGACCAACTGGTTGGAATTGTAAAGACAATTCTTGTCATCAGGCTGAACATATAGGCTGAGATCCTATCATGTCCACCTAGCTTGCATAAGATCACTTTGCCTACTATTTCAGATAGAAACTTTCCTTGTGGATTCATTCCCTTTCGGTTTATGGCTTCTCCAATCTTTATGGTTGAATCCAAACCACACCACTGGAGTGCCTCCCTTATCTTTGAGGCTGGGACCTCTTCTTCATCTTGAATGCTGGGTAGGTGAAGAATCTTTCTTATACTTTTAGAGTAAGTTTAACCTTAGTCCCAAGAACTATAGATTTGATCTTGAGACCAGTGGAGTCCAATGTTGCAGCAGTATAGAACTCAAAAACTTCTTTCTTCCAAATCTTAGTAGGTTCAGAGATAAGGTATTCCAATCCATTGTCTGTAAGAAGAGAAATCACTTGTTTGATTTCTGGCACGGCATTTTCAAAGGCAGCCCTAATAGACTCATATCCCTCATTGTTGTTGTCTTCAACCTTTGGCGACATTGGAATGATGAGAAAACTTGAGAGGAGAGAAGAGAGATTGTCGACACAGGGTTTTAGTCTCGAAAACCTGGTGAGCGTGTTGACAGAATATGTTCTCGACCTATATATACCTTTTCAAAACACAGAAGGTCAAGAGGCGGACAAAAATTATCGAAAAGTGTCGACACTGTTGACAAGTGTCGACACATACTTCTATAGTCTCGACCACGGCGCAGACTACCATGTGTCGACACCAATTGATGATATGTCGACACAGGGAATACTGAATAGTTCAGCCGAAATTATGTGTCGACTCTTAGTATAAGAGTCGACACAAAATCTATAAGTGTCGACACCATTACTCTGGTTGTGTCGACACTACATTTCTGGATGAGTCAACTCTTTGACCCTTAGGTGTCGACACAGATTCTTATGTGTCGACACATTTTCCCTGACTAGTCGATATGACTACTCTGTGTCGACTCATTATCACTGAATGTGTCGACACCATTTTACTTAGCCAAATATTTTTTTTAATAAACTAACCTATGTCCAACATTCCTAATTCAATTTTAAATTTATTGAATTTAGTTTCTTCCAGAGGCTTAGTAAATACATCTGCAATTTGATAATAAGTTTTAACAAATTCTAATGAGATGTCTTCTTTTTCCACATGTTCTCTAAGAAAATGGTATTTTATCTTTATATGCTTAGTTCTACTAGGTGAAATAGGATTGTTTGCAATAGAAATAGCACTCTTAGAATCACACAATAAAGGTGTTCTACTTACTTGAATACCATAGTCCTTTAGCTGATGCTGAATCCACAATAGCTGTGCACAGCAACTTCCTGCTGCCACATATTCAGACTCAGCAGTGGATATTTCCACACTAGTCTACTTCTTACTGCTCCAGGATATCAATCTTCCTCCCAAGAATTGGCATGTACCTGTAGTACTCTTTCTATCTTCTCTACAGCCTGATGGCTGCTCTACATAGACTTCTTCTTTTAGATCACCATTCAGGAATGCTGATTTCACATCCATTTGGTATACTTTGAAGCCTTGATATGCTGCATAGGCAAGGAACATTCTGATTACCTCCAGTCTTGCTACTGGGGCAAATGTTTGATCAAAGTCAATTCCTTCTTCTTGCTTGTAGCCTTTAGCAACCAATCTTGCTTTGTTCTTCATAATTACTCCACTCTCATCCAACTTGTTCCTAAAGATCCACATTGTGCCAATGATGTTGTGGTCTCTTGGTTTAGGAACAAACTCCCAGACTTTGCACCTTCTGAATTGATTAAGCTCCTCTTGCATAGCATTAATCCAGTGTTGGTCTTGGATGGCTTCTTCAAATTTCTTAGGCTCCAGTTGAGATAGAAAACTTGAGTGCAGGATTGTGCTCAGATTTCTACTTCTAGTCTACACTCCTTGTCTTGGATCACCTATTATTTGATTTGCTGGATGGTCTTTTAGATGTCTTATAGCTGGAGGTAGATTTTCTTCAGGTTCAACATCTCCAGTTCCTTCATTATGCTGCACCTCTTGGTTGTCATCAGCTTCTATAGAGTCTTGTCTACTTCATCTACAGTTGTGCCTTCTGCAATGGAAAGCTTGTCCATCTTATTGCTTATACCTGTTGGACTGAATGATCTACACGGCAACTCACTGTTGATTAATCTTGTTTCATCAAATACAACATGTACAGATTCTTCTACCACTTGAGCAGTCAAGTTGTAGACTCTATAACCCTTACTATAGATATTGTACCCAACAAATATCCCATCTTGGGATTTGGCAGCAAACTTAGTTAGATAAGACTTGCCATTGTTAAGTATATAGCACTTGCAACCAAAGATCCTAAAGTAGGATAGATTTGGTTTTCTACCTTTAATAATTTCATAGGGAGTCTTTTTGTGGATCTTGGTGATAGAAGCCCTATTGATCACATGACATGCAGTGTTTACTACCTCAGCCCAGAAATATTCTGGAAGAGAAGTGTCACTCAATAGAGTTCTACCAGCTTCAATCAATGTCCTATTCTTTCTTTCAGCAAAACCATTTTGCTGTGGTTTTCTAGGTGAGGAGAATTCTTGGAAAATCCCAAATTCTTCACACAATCTTGTCATACTTTCAGATTAAAATTCAGTGCCATGGTCACTTCTGATTTTGACCACTGTACTGTTCAGTTCATTTTGAATTTGTTTAACAAAACTATGTAAAACACATGGGGTTTCTGATTTTTGTCTCAGAAAGAACACCCATGTATATCTAGAATAGTCATCTACAACCACAAAAGTGTAGACCTTCCTACCTAGACTATGAACTGGCATAGGACCAAAAAAATCCATTTGTAAGAGGTATAAACACCTCACTGAATCCTTTTTTTCAAGGCTATGAAAGGAGGATTTTGTCTGCTTGCCCTTTTTACAAGCTGAACATATCCCTTCCTTTATACACTTAACATGAGGACCAATCCTCACTAATTCTTTACTAAAGAGTTGGCCAATTGTCTTGTAGTTAAGATGGGCCAACCTCTTGTGCCATTTGACACAATGAGATGCATTATCATCAGCTACAAGACAAATAGGATAAACCTTGTTCTCACATACAAAGTCAAGGCAATAAACATTTCTTTTTCTGTATCCTGTCAATATGGCCTTTTGATCACTTGACCTCTTGATATGACATACATTCTTAACAAATGAAATGTCATATCCAAGATCACTCAGCTTACTTATGCTTATCAGGTGGTGTTTCAAACCTTTTACATAAGCCACTTGAGTGATGGTAATTTGGTTTGAAGAAATGTTACCAAATCCTTTGATGATTCCTCTTTCAGATCCACCAAAGATTATTTTAGGTCCATTCTTGATAGGAATGTACTCCTTCAGCAGCCCCTTTATTCTAGTCATATGCCTGGAACAACCACTGTCCAAGTACCATATAGGGGCATGGCAACTTGGACTTTCTTGCAATACAAAATTACTTTCCCTTAGAACCCAAGTAAGTCTTGGGTCCTTGGTTCAGGTTAGCATCATTCATATCAAACCTACCAGCAGCTCTTCTAACTGGTAGATTGTTGTTCTTCCTGACACTTATGTTATGCCTGCAGTCTAAGGCAAAATGGCCTATCTTGCCACAGCACCAGCATTCATACCTGTTGTATCTAGGTCTAGATACATTTTTGGTAGAAAAATTTCTGTTCTGAGCTAGTGCTACTACAGCTACACCCACTGATTTCTTATAACAATGGGGTTTATGAACATGGACTGACTTATTGGCATAAACATTCTTGTCCTTCAGAACATCAGTCTTAATATGACCATGAATATTTTCAAGATCATATTTATTAGAAGGCACTTGTACCTTTCTAAATATAACAGGGACTTTAAGGTTTAGTGGCTGGACTGGAGCTTTGCCTTTTCTCTTGAATTGGGCAGCCTTGGTGTTACCCTTGAAGCCTAATCCTGCCTTACCCATTTGAGCCACAAAATCATCTATTAAAGGTAAGATTGATTTTGGCTTAGAGTAGCTAGCCACTAAATCTTTCTCTACTCTCAGTCTGGCCTCCAGACTTTTAACTTGATCTTTGTAATATGTGATTGTGCCCATCTGGCTAATAGTTATATTTTTAAGTTTGGCAATCTCATTTAACTTTTGATCCAATACTTTTTCAAACTCAGATGCAGCCACCTTAAGATCTGCAATCTCCTGAGCCTGAGTTTTGGCTAGGTTCTTGCTTTTCTTAAGAGCCTGCAATAAGTCTCCATACTTATCTATCAATTGATGAATATCTCCTTCATATTCAGATCAATCCTCATTACTTGATGAAGATGAATCTGACTCTGAACTGGTACTGTAATCTGAAATTCTAGAATTACTTTATACCTTATTGGGACCAGACTGATCCTGGCACTTGTTGTCTTCTGAATCAGCCATCAGTCCCATACACTGATGGTCTTCTTGATCATAGATGGAGTTTATCAATTGCATAAACTCCTCTTCTTCATTAGCTGCATAAAGTCCAATGTAAGCTTCAGCTTCAGATTCTGACTCTGAGGAAGATTGATCTGTAAGACTCTTCTCCTTCTTAGCAACAAAGGATTTCTCCTTCTTGCCCTTTTGTTGAGTCTTCTTTCTGTCTGTTGACTCCTTCCTCTTATCGTGACATTCAGCCACCACATGTCCTGGCCTATTACAGCAATAGCAAACAATCTTTGATGTTGTATCTTTGCTGGTCTTTGATCTGCTCCTTTCCTTTCTTGATGATTTTCTCTTCTGATGGTAATCATCAACTGGATGTGATGTGGAGGTCCTTGACTTCCACTGCTTCTTCTTCAAGAACCTCTGAAACTGCCTTGTAAAGGCAACAAAATCTGCATATGAATCACTGCTTCCTGAGTTCTGATTGTCTGAATTTTCTGAGTTATCTTCAGCAACTTCCTTAGGAGGTGAAGGAGACATTCTCCTGCTCTTTCTAGTGGCTTCAACCTTAAAGGCCACTGACTTCTCTCTATGCTCTCCTTTTGTAATTTTTTCTTCCTCCTTCCTAGCCATTAGTTGCATTTCATATGAGAGAAATTTTCCAAATAAGGTTGGAGGAGAAATGTCTACTAGTTTGGCCACTTCTCTTATGGCACAAATCTTGGTATCCCAATCCTTTGTCAAGGATCTTAGAAATTTGGCATTCAGTTCATATGTACTAAAGACCCTTCAATAGGACATCAGTTCATTCACTATCCTGTAGAATTTCTTATAGCATTCAGTTATGCTATCAGACTTCCCATGTCTGAAACTCTCATATTCTTGATTAAGCATAGATTTTCTTTCTTGTCTAACTTCTTCAGAACCCTCCATGTAGACAATCAAAGTGTCCCACTTTTCCTTGGAGGTTTTGCAGTGAATCAAATTTTGGAAAGTAGAATCATCTATGGCACTCACTATGATATTCTGAGCTCTCTTATCCATAGTTGCCAATATAATCTCATCCTTAGTCATTTCAGAGAAATCTTTAGGAGTTTTTTCATTTGCACTTAAAGCAGACACATTCATTGGGATATATGGACCTTCTTTTACTGTATTATAGATCCTTGGATCAGAAGCCTCCATAAATAACCTAACCCTTTCTTTCTAGATTCCAAAAATCTCTTTTCTGCAGATGGGTAATTTCATTGACCCTAGTTCCTTGTGATTCTCTCCAGAACCCATTTTCTTGATTCTTGATTCTGCCTTTAGGGATCTAACTCAGACTGTTAAGTCCTTCTTTGAGTAACCTCCCTCTGATACCACTTGATAGTTTTACTTTCAAGACCACCTAAACACCTAGAGGGGGGTGAATAGGTTCTAATGCTTGTTTTAACTTAAGGCAGAATATAACTTCAGGTTATAATAGAATTCAGAAAACTCTGATGCTAACACAGCACAGCAATCACAAACATGTACACAGCACAGATTGCACACAGATTTATAGTGGTTCCCCAAGGTCTGGGTACATCCACTTTCCCCCTTCACCTATCTAGCAGTGTGCTAGATTCGGCCTAACTTCCTCCTTTATCTAAGATCCTCAGATCCTATAACTCAGAACCCTGAAAGGTTCCTACAACTCAGAACCCTATAAGGTTCCTACAGCTCAGGCTAACCAGCCCTACCTCAGCCTTGCCACAAGGCCTACAACTCAGAGAACACCTTCTCCTACAACTCAAGCATAAATAGCCCTACCACTCAGAGAATACCTCTCCTACACTCAGCCTTTATAAAATAGGCTAAAAACTCAGAGAACACCTTCTCCTACACTCAGCCTTTATAGAATAGGCTTATAACTCAGATCTATAAATAGATCCTACAGAATTTGAAAATGAAGTTATATAATATCTTACCCCTGTTGAGAGAGAAGGGATAAGACTGTTCTTGATCAGCTTCTTGAAAAGGCTGATGGATGAAATCAACTTGATCTTAGCTTTCTTCAAAGCTTCTTGAATCTGAACTTAGTTAGAGTTGATTTCCTTTGGAATATACTGCTTCTTAAGAAACCTGTGATAGCTTCCTTCTTGTCTTCAAATGGCTGGATCTCTCTCTATCCACAACCCTTGAAAATACATCTGAATTCTTGAATGAATTCAACTTAGACTGAATCTGAGAGGATGTTCACTTCAGAAAGTCTTCTTAGATCTTATCTCAAAGATCTTCTTCTGTGCCTTGCACTTTCTTAATTAGAGATCTTATCTCACAACAATGATCAATCAATCAGCTTCTATGTATCTTTTCTTCTTCTGAATCTGTCTATTTATAGACTTAATCCTTGGTAACCGGCTGATCCGATTTCTAACAAACTTCTGACAAGTCTGACAGCTTCAGTCGACCTATTGTAACTCATAGCTGTCAAGTCTTCAAACAGATCTTGTGTCTTTGTCTTTGTCAGCAAAGTGTCTAGACTGTCTGTTAGAAAGTGTTGAGACCATCTGTCAATATGTGTCGACATAAGTGACTTAGGTGTCGACACAGCCTTTGATGATGTCGACATGTCTGCCTTTATGTCGACTCAGCTTCTTGATACTGCATCTTGAGAATGTGTCGACACTGAGTATTTGTGTCGACACAAACACTTCACCATTCACCAGCAACTAACTTAGTCTAGACTTTGTTGTGTGTCTACACAAGTCCTGTGTGTCGACACAATTGATGTAGACTCAGAATATAGTGTGTGACGACACAGCCTCTATGTGTCGACACAGCTGTTGTCGACTCTGCCTTTGTGTGTCGACTCAGTCTTCTGGTGTCGACACAAATGTTGTCGACTAAACTCATGTGTGTCGACACTACCTCCAGGTGTCGACACAAATGTTGTCGACTATCAATTCTGTGTGTCGACACTGCCTCCAGGTATCGACACAATTGTTGTCGACTCTTTTTTCTCTGTGTCGACACAACCTTCTTTAAGTGTCGACACAATCTTTCTGAAGTGTCGACACAATTTCGTCTGGTGTCGACACATGGACTTAGAATATTTTTCCTGCATTCTAGTACATTCTTAACCTGCACATATAAACTCAAAATAACATCAAATACACCTTGATGTATATCATTGAGTTAAGTTAGGCTTCTTCAAATCAGGTACACATTCTCCAATGTACCCAACACTGGCCGAAGTAGCTGGGCTCACCCCGTCCTGGAATAAAACTCTCGTGGGTGTTTCATAGGATTTGTGAGTAGTTTTCCGTTATCACGGTGTGCTCAAGATGATCGTGCCAAATCAGGATGGATAGTGTACGTCCAAGGAGAGAAGATCTGTCCAGTCTAATCTGGACTCTCGACCGACTTTCAACACAACTCTCCACCCCTGTACGGAGGTACAGGATTCCACTATCATGGATCTAGGATGAGGATCCAAAGGCACTCAACTCAAAATTTATGAAAAACCCGGATACCTGGGTGTGACTAATTAAAGATAGGATGCGTGAGGCCTAGAGCAGACCGACCAAATATTACGATGCGCAACATTGCCAAGTAGAGTCTCAAGATGGAGACCATAATTCCTGAAGATACGTCTGGTGGATGGAGTCTCGCGAGTAAGCGGGCAGAAGAAGCTCATTCCATGGAATATGGGGTGTTACAGGATCCGGTAGCGGATCAGCCCTTTGGCTTACAGGCTGGAGCTACCACCAGAGTTAGCAGATTTGCACAACGTCTTCACGTCTCCTCTCTTAGGAAGGCTCTACTACGGCCTGAACAGTAGGTTCTTGCTCGGCAGATTTTGATCAATCGGTAACAAGATGAGCCGGAAAGGATAGATGACACAGCGGTGTCGGTCTTGCTGCGCAAGAAGGTCCCACTGGTCAAGGTCCTATAGAAGAACCACGGGTAGGAGGAGCATACTTGGGAGCCACCAGATCTAATGCAATAGAGGTACCCAGATCCCTCCAGGTAAAGTATACATTAAATTACCTATGGGATGTTACAAGCAGTTACCCTCGGTAGAAACCCCGCAGGCCTAACTTGAATTTCGAGGACGAAATTTTTATTTTTGTTTATTGGGATTTGTAACATCCCATTTCAAGCTAGACCCCTAAGAGTGGTTTTATCATGATTAAGTCATGACAAGACCCAAGGAAGTCCAAAAAGACTAGGTGAACTTAGGTAGGAAGGTGAAGGCCACCATGGTCTACAAATATTAAAATTCTAAACATTAGGTTGGGATGATCTTGGGGCTTCACCATGACTCCATGACCCCACCACAACATCCCTAACCCATTAGAGAGTCCATTAGAGCCATAGGAATCCATTGGGGTCCACCCAAACTGGTCAAATTGACCTAAGTCCACCATAGCCCTAAATTGGGCAAGGTGCCCTAACTAAGGGCAATTGTCCTCTAATATGCCTAATTGACCATACCTAGACCTTCCCAAGACCTAAGGGAGTCCAATGGGTCACCAAGGACCCATTGGGGTCAACCAAGGACCCATTGGGGTCAACCAAAGAGGCTAAGTTTACCCAAGTCAACCTTTGCCCTAAAAAGGTCAAAGTGCCCTAACTAAGGGGAAAGTGACCTCCAAGGTGCCAATCCAACCCTACTAAAGTCTTCCGAGACCTTAGGGGAGGACAACGGATCACCAAGGACCCATTGGGGTCCACCCAAAAGGTCATTTTGACCAAAGTCAACCCTAGCCCTAAAGTGGTCAGAGTGCCCTAACTAAGGGGCAAGTGACCTCCAAGGTGCCAATTCAACCCTACCCAACCCTACCTAGACCTTAGGGGAGCCCAATGTGTCACCAAGGACCCATTGAGGTCAACCCAAAAGGTCAAATTTGACCTAGGTTAACTTTACCCAAGTGTTAGTTCAAGTTTGTTCAAATGGGCTAACTCAAGCTCAAACCCAAACCCACTTGGGCTAACCTCATTTTTATTGTTCATATGGGTTAGATGGGCTGTCAATAGGCTAGGTAGATGAGAAAATTTGGTCATGATGACTAGGAGAGAGAAAGCTCCATTTTCCCTTTAATGGACGAGAGAGAAAGTGAGAAAGAGAAGGCCATTCATGGTGGGGAAGGTGAATCACCCCTCCATTCTTCACCAATTAATTAGTATTCATCTCCCCTATCAGTTTTGAGGAGTTTACAAACGAATTGGGACCAAGGGGAGGTGAATTTCAAGGGATTTTCTCCATGGCCGAAATTCCCTTTCATGGCCATAAATGTCTTTGAAGCCTAGGCCCTTCCCCTCCCCCCATTTGATGAACTTAAAAGCTTCCCTAGGCAAAGAGCAGAAGTTTCCACCTTTTTGCTGGAGAAATTGAGCCCTCCAACTGCACGGTTGTAACATACACGAAGCTCAAAAATCCGACTATGGTGCACCACCACCAAACCCGTCGGCAACACGGTTGAAGGTCCTCCTCTACTCCTTCTATGGATAGTTCTTAGGAATCTTTTAGGATGAGAATCGGGCTCAAATGAGCCAGATCAGGTGATGATTTTTTCATTGTTTTTCCAGAAAAATGGAGTGGTCGGGTTCTTCGGAAACAACCACTCCGGCGGCCGTGCCGCCGCCCGGCGATTGCCCCCACCTCAACAATGGTGGTGGCAGAGGTGGTCGGCCAGGGAGGTGGTCGGGTGGCCGGGAAAATGGCTTAGAAGAAGCTCCAAGCCAGGCTGATAACATCCCTTGGCTAGAGGAAGAAGATTACCAGGATGCGTTGGATTTGCTTTAAGATCCATGCTGGATCATTTCTTTTATTTAGTTTTGATTTCTGAATTTTCTGTCATGTTTACTGGGCTGTATTAAATTAAATATTACAAATACCTAGGCCCATCTATATAACATGTGGCCAACATAAAAATTGTATCCCTTAAAGTGTAGTTGTATTTAAAATTTGTTTGGACCCATTTGAGTAAGTGGTTTGACCACAGCACCTATTTTAGTGAGGTCTATACATAAGCTTGATTAGAGTTTGGTTTGACTGCTCCCACCAATCCAGTAATCCAAATGATCTGAAATTTGGACTGGGGGTCACTCTCACCTATACCAACACCATATCCAAAAATTAGAATTTTTGGATATTTTTTTCCAATAGTTTTTGTAATTATTTAATAAATAATGATTAAATTAATTAAGGGACCTAATGAACTCTAAATGCTCCCAAATATTGGTGAGGGTTCTTAGGATCAGTGTAGGCCTCTATATAAATTTTCATCCCATTTGTTGATGTATAGGCTGGCCTTTTAGCATACTCTAGCCTTGCCCTAAGAAGGGTATTTAGGTCAAAGTGTCCCTTGTGGGTTTAAGTGGCCAAATCACATCAACAGATGCTAAAACTTGGGCCACTGATTTGTTATGACATTAGACCCCAACTTCATTTGGATTATGGGGTGGATTAGGGTGGATTTGCCCTAGGACCCTAGTTCTAACCCTAAGGTTGAACTTTGGGGGCTTGTGAAGGACATAGGGGGTTATGTTCTTGGATGGACTTGGGGAGTAGTCCATGTTATCCTAGGGTGGTGAAATGCCATACGAGAGATTATGGTGGTATTTAGACATATGCACCCCACATAAACCACTTAATAAGTATTTAGGACTTTAAACCCTAGAAATTATCTTATGGGTAAAATGACATTGAATCTTGATGTTATTTTGGTATGGTTAATTTCATAGTATTATTAACCTCTGGTATTTATCTTAGGGTGTTTAGAGATCAGTAGATCATCCTTGTAGTAGTAGCTTCCATATTGCCCTTTTTGATGTTAATGTTTAAAATATGATGTATATGTGTTAGAATGGTTTGAAATTCTTGAATAGCTAATCAAATGTCATTTAGTTGAAATGGTAGTTTATTTGGAGTGGTTGAAGCTTTATTTGGAGTGGTTGAAGCTTTATTTGTAGTACTTCCTTTGTAAAGTAAATTAGTGCACCTAACCTTGATAAATAGGAAATAAATATTATAGCTTGCTGAAAATTTTTGATACTTAGTCAAGGAACATGTTAGGGCATATAGAAGCATCAAAAAAGTGTTAAATGTTGTTTAATTTAGATTACAAGGGTGTGTCTTCATAAAGTGCCTTATTATGGTTTTCCTTAGGATAATCTTTTACCTGGTTTACTGAGTTGGGAGTTTCATGAAACTTAGGCAATGAAGTTTTATTATCATAATGTAGCTCTGTTAATTTTTGAAAAAAAAATTGACCAGTATTTTTGGTACTTCCTTCAATACCCCTATTTATATGAATTATTTTGGTTTAAATATTTAGAGGTTAACTGATTTATGAAAGTTTATGATATTTAGTATTCAGTGATATCTTATTATCTTACAATGCTCATAATTTTTGTATGGTCATACCCAAAGTAAATCTAGTACTTCATGTTCAAATCACCCATGGATTAATTTCAGGAAAAATTAATTAAATATCAAGTTTAATTAGAAAATTATAAATTTTTTGATTTAGACTGAATATATCATGTTATGCCCTCAATAAATATTTTAGGGCTTTTGGATGAAGATTTGGAGTACCTCTCATGATGTATATTATATAGCTTAGGGTGGTCTGCATATAGTAAAACTGCATAAACTGAGATAGGGTGAAGAATGAGCTAGGATGTGAGAATTTCAGGTTGCTGGTTATGATAAAGTATAATGAGTTCATCATCGGGAGTTATAATGAGGAATAAAGAGAGGTTGACTAGTGTAGGTGGTGCTCGGGGTCGACGAAACCTCATCTTCCCTATAGAGAGAGGAAGAGTCTTAATACACTAGGGTTAGATCCAAAGTAATATAAAAGGGATCGGTTAATGGGTAATAACCAATAAAAGTAAGTTCCTTGCTAAAGGGAACGATGGGCTTTAGCTACCATCATAGTTCCTAGTGCCCTTTGAGAACCCTTCACCGGGTATGCCGGGGGCAGTCCTGGGCTAACCTAAACCGTAAGAATAATAAATGTTAAAGAGTAACTAGTATAATTAGGATTACACTCAAACTCACACTCCCCGGTGTTGTGGGAGTTAGGTTGGGTCTCCAGAGCAGTAGACTCGGTGGTTGTGGAAATGGGCAGGATATCCCGGCGGGCCAAAGGCTCGGTTGATAATTGTGACGGACAGGATAGTCCGGGGAGTTTTTGCTCGGTTATTAGTTGTGTAGGACGGGATAGTTCGGGGAGCTTTGGCTTGGTGGATAATACATTAATATTGCATGTGCATAAGATATAAGGTGGTGGGTCTTCGGTATTGGAGAGTCGTCGCACCGACACCAGTACGTTGACTCGGCGGGTGTAGTATGACACTTAGCCAAATTAGGTCTGGTGTGCCAGCCGCCAAGAGTATGCAGGGGCTCCTCTTAGTGCATTAGCGTTGATGTGTATGATAGGTTTGACTGGTAGTGCTGATACCGGTTTAGAGGTTGGTGAGGCCCAACCCACCGCTTCAGTTTGCCACTACGGAGGTATCCTAGGAGGTTAGGCTCCAGAAAGGGGGAACTAAAGGTCTTTGTGTACAGAGTCGGGTGAGTGTGTTGCATTTGCTGACTCACATCATAGCATACTTGAATGTTATAGCATAACCATTGCATATAA
Organism: Platanthera zijinensis; assembly: GCA_039513925.1. Classification (NCBI taxonomy): domain Eukaryota; kingdom Viridiplantae; phylum Streptophyta; class Magnoliopsida; order Asparagales; family Orchidaceae; genus Platanthera; species Platanthera zijinensis. The sequence goes on from CM077082.1 coordinate 151,171,019, forward strand.
CCCTTGACACCAATTGTATAAATTGGTATGAGACTTTTTATACAATAGGCCCTGCAAAACGACCCCTTAGTTTATAGGATTGTGTGAGCATGCTTATAAGTTATGGTTATTTTCCTATGATAAATATTGCTTGCTTGTAAACCGACACCCCATCATATAAATTGGTTTGGGACTTTTTATACGATGGGAGCCTTGCAGAAGATCCCTTAGCTTATAAGTCTGTATGGGCATTCTTATATGTTAAGGTTACATGTTTCATATTTTGCCTTCGTATACTTATGCTTACTCTACATGCTTTTGTTACTACTGTATGCTTACAAAGAACTGCTGGATTAGTTCCGCCGCCACCTGCTACCTTTGTTATTCTCCACTTTCATTACCTTTCCTCTCCTTCTCCCCGCTCGGTTCCTAGGAGCCATAGGGGAGGGTTGGGGTATGATAGGACTTAGTCTTTTAGACTAATGGTTTTCGGACCACATCATTTTAGTGGATTGTGGAGCCCAACACGGAGGTGCATCCCCGGAGGACGGCATGCTTGGAGACGGGACAGTCTAGTACCAAAGTTAAGACAGCTTGGACAGCGAGTCCCGATCGTTAATAGATGTTTTAGTTTTGCTTTCGCGATGAGTGACATGTAGTGAGGATTTGATGCATCGGGCATGAGCCCTATTTACAGTACCTTTATTATTATTGTTATGAACTCTCCCTTTGTGGAAATTATTTATTTTATATGTGGTTATTGTGGACATGTGTTAGATTTTCTCTTTTCACATACTCTACGCTCTTGATACTTTTCTATGATCGATATGGCCGGCTGGATCGGTGTTTTGTGGTGACGACCTTTCCGGGTGTGAAGGTGTTACCACAAAGCGGCGGTTTTTGGCCTAAGATCCTGTGGTTTTGAAAGAAAAAAAAGGCGGGGTATTACATGCTCAATATGGGACCCTTAAGTGATCATATCTGAAGTCTAGGACAAATTCTTAAAAGATCTTGTGTTTCTCGGAAACTTGTGTGGATTTATCAAAAACATGATATATTTCTCGATAACTAACTTGTTTCTCGGGAAACAGACTAAATTTCTTGAGAAGCCTTTATATATTTCTCGAGAACTAACTTGTTTCTCGGTAAACAGACTAAATTTCTTGAGAAGCCTTTATATATTTCTCAAGAACTAACTTGTTTCTCGGGAAACAGACTGGATTTCTCGAAAGCCTCTATATTTCTCGAGAAAAGTTTTCTGGACTTCTCAGAAAATTACTTCCATTTCTCAAGAAATGATTTATGGATTTCTCGAAAGACATCAATTTTCTCAAGAAAAGCCCAAATCCGACAAGACGAATTTATGAAGAATTTGAATCATCGTTCCAGGTACGCTTCTCTTAATTATTCGAAATTTTAAATTTTATATAAATAGATATGTCCATAAATATCCAAATCCACAAATTTGAATAGCCTCTCACGAGAAAACTCTTCACTTCCGCCAGAGCATTCAGTCATCTCTCTCACAAAATCCGTCGCTTCTTCTCCGGCAAACCAGAAATTTCTCATTCTCTGCAATCGATGGCTCCATCTTCCAAGATCGGTGTGGGAAGTGAATTCGATCGCGCAGGCATAGAGGAAATTTTAGACGACTTTAAGAATGTTCCACTACTTCTGCAATCTGCCGGCCTCTCATTCATTCTAGAACATCCCTGTAAAGTGTTTTTAGCTGTTGTTGAGTTTTTTAGAAATGCTAAGGTCAATAGGTCTGGGAAATTGCTGAAGAGCTCAATCAGAGACATTAAGATCAAAGTAAAGCCATCTACACTGACATAATTTCTCTGATTACCATTAGTTGATGTGGAAGACTATCCAGAAGCAAATGACTACTCAAGAACATTTACCTTCTGTGGTCTTCCCCAGTCCACCACTTCAGTTAGAAGGCAGCATATGACAAATGAAAGCAAACTTTTGGCTGATGTTCTAGGCAATGTTCTTCTATGCAAAACAGGGTCTATTATAAATATTTCTTCGGATTTCTTCGATATGATGACAGCAGTGGTATGTAGAAAGAATTTCTAGTGGGGACAGATGTTGTTTGAGAAAATTAAAGAAAGCTTGAAAGCACAAAATTTTGGTAGAATTATTTCTCTGTACTTGAATCAAGCTCACCCAGAAATATTTGACATTTCCAAAGGTATGGCAATTCACCACCTGAATAAAACATCTATCTCCTCCATCTATAGATGGGAGATCAAAATCCCAAGGCTAGGACAAGCTACTCTAGCTCCAAGGATTATAGTAGATGATGAGGACAGGATTCCATCTCCTCCTCACACTGATACATCAGGCACGTCTTGTGCAGCTATTGAGGAGGAGCCTGCTCCTTTAGCTCAAGAAGAAGGATTGCATAATGAGGTTCCAGAGATAGAAGTTTAATTATATGCTCCTGCAGCAAAGGTTCAAAAGTAAGTTGTAGATAATGTTGAGACAGTGGTAAAAGACAGTCTAGCTCATTTTAATGATGAGCAGAGCACCACTTTGGGTGATGGTGACTCAGGTTTGAATGTTCACTCCTCCTCTGATCAAGACACTCTACTGGATACTACTATAGAGGACATTAACAGGATGATTGAAAGTCTAACATCATATGACCCCCTATTCATCCTCCCTGTAGATACTACTAAAAAAGTCTCCTAAAATAGTTTCTGACGATATTCCTGAAGACATTCCTGACAACACTCCTGCAGATATTCCTGAAGATATCCCTGCAGAAACCCTAAATAAGTCTCAGCCCCAAGAACACATTCAGGGGGATAATGTTGATTTGTTCCCTGAGGAAGACATTACTCTAGAAATAGTAGAACCTCCTCTAAGGAACTTGGATTTTTCTATGCCTATTATTCTAGGAGAGGAAGGAGATGTCATTACTTCTTTCCAAAGAGGGAGCAGTAGACCTGTAATTGAAGAAATCTCAGTTTGGACACCTACAGCTCTACCTCCTCCAGCTGATATTATCCCTGATTATACCCTCTTGGGTAAAATATTATCTATGTTTACAAAGCAAATAGACTACTTTGATAAGTCTCTCAAAGAAGTTACTGATAAAGTATCTGATCAAGAGAAGGAAATGAGCAGAGGATTTACTGAGATTTAGCACAATACAGATGAGTTCAAGAGGCTTATTAACATTGGTGGAAAGGCTATAGACCACACTATCACTAGTGTTGGTCAAGTCATGGAACATGAAGTTATAATTGCAAACACTCAGATTCTCTTGGAAAAGAAAACTCAAGAACACAACTTCAAAACATGTGAAGAAGTTGGCAAGTTTAAAGAAGATGTCATAGCGACCCACTCTATAGAAGTCGAAAAGGGGGAGGATAAAGTTAAAGAAGTTCTAGGAAAGAAGGTACAAGAGATGAAAATTCAGTGGGGTGATCAGTTGAAAGAGATCAATACTAGTATTGAAAATCAAATTAAAGAGGTAAACTTATATACTTTTGAGTCTATTGTGTGGATGCATAAGAAAGTCTTCCCAGATTTTCAGTTTGACCCTAATGAAGCTCTACCTCCTAATCTTGATCCCAATGCCTTCAAGCCTACTTTCTCTCCTAGACCTAGACAATTTGAAATTCCTCTTGAAAGTTATTCTCATGTATGGACTTCAGAACAGCTAGAGTTACATCAAGATCTACCTCCTGAGATTCCAGTACAGAAGAAGAGAAAACTTGGTGAGGGTGCCTCTACTAGCAGATCCATCCCAAGTCAAACAGCTGCCCAGTGGATAGAAAAAGAATTTGTTAAAGTATGGAGCCTAACTCCAAATCTCTCATTCTGGATACCTTGAAGCTAGTTGTAGATCATAATGAAAAAAAGATGATCATTACAGTCATAAGGAATGGGAGTTGTATGAAAAATCTTTGACTAAGAGGAGGACCTATGATAGAGAATATGGTAGAAACAATCCTACAACTCCTCCTCGACCTCCTAAGTACTACCCCAATCCTTACAGCTATTAGAAAAGACAGTAAGAAATGAAGGATAGACAACATCAATAGCAATTCAAATGATTGGAGATTAGCTATAGTATAGAATCTTGTGGATCTGGATGTATCAATGGACAAATTCTATACATATATAAAATTTTTAATTTTGATGATCTTATTTATTCTCTTTTGTCATTACTTACTTTATTTTGCTTGTTTTTCAATACTTGAATTATCTTGATATAATTCACCTTAGTGTAGAGGGTTTTGAGTTCTACAAATAGATGGAGATTGTTGGGTATTGTATCCACAATAACCCAGATTTGTGTGAAGTCGCCCTTGAACTAAGATGAATTAAGTTTGTATTTGATGCTATCTTTTAGTTGAGTGCTTGCAGGTCAATATTGTTAAGTGTATACCAATGTCAGTTTATAATGAGTCACTAAACACCGGACCATACAATGTAATTCCTCATTATGTGATCCATGGTGTTGACTCATGTGTAACCTCTCTATTGGGATGCACTTCATTTTCAAGTACTAAAGAAATGGAAGAATGGAAGGGTTGCTGGTTTCCAATAAATACGAAAAGAAAATTTTTCCCAAAATTTCCTAAGTCTATTTCTCGAGAAAGTGAAGACTGTTTCTCGAGAAGTCTTAAGCCTATTTCTCGAGAAAGCATTGCAATTCTCAAGAAACCATAAGACTTCTCGGAAAATTGTCTGAATATACTCTAAGTCCTTTTCTCAAGAAATGCCCTGAAGATTTCTCGAGAAGCCAAGTTAGTTCTCGAGAAATGCAAAGTAGTTCTCGAGAAGTCGAAATCATTTCTCAAGAAGCTAAGTCTTTTTCTCGAGAAATCAATGCCTCAGTTTACAGAATTTTGCGCTTAAGTACATTTCTCGAGATGGCATATTATTTCTCGAGAAAGCAATTTATTTCTCGAGAAATCATTTTCTTCTCGAGAAATCTGGCTCTAGTTCTAAAAATGTGCTAAGTCACTTTCTCGAGAAATAATATTCTTCTCGAGAAATCAGTGATTTTCTTCACGGAAATTTCTTCAAGTCTTTTCTCGAGAAGCCAAGTCATTTCTCGAGAAAGCCTTTCATTTCTCGAGAAATCTACTTCTTCTCGAGAAATGGACTTGCAAATTTATCTTTCTATATATTATGACGGGATTTAGATTTATTCTAATTTAATGATGATTGATCCATTAGTGGATCTTTCCTTAATGATTCATGACCATTGAAGATGATCTATATATATATATATTCTTTTCAATCGGATTCTTCAACCCTAATCTAATCGGAATTAAAAATCACAACCGCTCTTTCTAAATTCGGGAGAAGCCGCACGTCTTCATCGCCGATTCTCCTCTGCTGCCAATCTCTTGTTCCAGTGATTCGAAGAGAGAAAAGATTCGACTTATCCAAATTTCAAGATTCTTCATCATCTATTTGATCAGGCCGAATCCTAGTTTTCAGATCTGCCTTCTTGGTTTTCTTCCTCAACCTTCTTCATCAAGTTTTTCCAGTTTCAAGAAGGAAGACCCTTGAAGTTTTCAGATCTGGAAGTATAAAGTTTTTATTGTACTTGTAAATTTAATTTTAATTCTTGTAGGAGCTTTGTCTCCGAGATTGTAGGTAGTTTATTCTTCCGAGTATAGATCTGTTGGTAGATCGAGTTTGTAGATCAAGTTTATGGATCGAGTTGTAGATCCGTTTGTGGATCGAGTTGTAGGAGTGTTGCTCCGAGTTGTAAGATTGTTATAATCTGAGAAATGTGAAGTAGTAGAATCTATCCCTTCGTGGTAGATAGGCGAGGCGGGACAGTGGACGTACCCATTACGGGAAACCACTATAAATCTTTGTGTTTGTGTTCTTGAGTTATTAAATATTTTTATTCCGTAAAAAGACATATACATCACCAATTCACCCACTCTATGTGAATTAGGTAGACGCTAGATACTTTTAATTTAGTTGAAGAAAGCAGTTCTCCTAGTCGAGGCAATTCGATCGACATAAGAGACGCAGTATGTGTCTGTACTGCTCCATGACTTCTTAAAACGTCCAAGATATGGACTTGGAGCTCATTTATATGGGTCATGCGGTCAGCAAGCGCATTTTCTAGTATGTTAGCAGACTTTTTGCGATATAGCGTGTCATTACGGAAGGGACAGGAGCCCGTAATCTTGGACTCATTCCGCACAGATTCTCGAATGACGCTGACCTTTCTTCTCGCCTTAGTCATGAGTATCGTTGTGCAGAGGATACTGTCATCCGAGCCTTTTCTGGGCATTGGGGGAACTTTGTTCTCACAGACATACCAAGCTATTGAGAGCCGTTTGAGGCTCCTGGTTGATCAGACTAAACTGGCACGCCTTAAGACGTGAATGGTTGATCCCACAAACTGTCACTGAGTAAATAGAGAAATGCACAAGACGATTTTTAACGTAGAAAATCGGTTAATTTGGTACAAAACCACGTAACTGTTTTGGTGTCAATCAAACTTCATTATTTTTGGCAGTTTATAAGGTGTTAGAGAAATCGAGGCTGACAGACCGCTGCTTGTTATAGCTTAGGGATGGGAGAAAATGCCAGCACACTCAGAGGGCGAAAGACCGCCAGTCATTAAGCACAAAATTGGTCTCCTGTCTTGATGGAGAACACTCTCGAATGTTGCCCAAACTTAGTGTGATGTAGTGGTGCGCATAGGAGAAGTATTGTGGGAGGCTTGCAGAATGCCTTGCGTGTTGGGAAATTATTGAAGTGGTAGGAGAGACGTCTTGCACACTGAAATATTGTGGACTTAGCAAAATTCTTGAAATGCTCGATGGAAGGAGGCTCGTAGGAGGATTTTGGCAGAGCTCTGACTTATAGGAGGAGAAGACTAGGAGGAGAAAGTTAAAAATGAGAGAGCTCTGGGGTCCTTTTATTGGCCCCGGGGGTGGTAACGGTAGTTATGCGTCCATCCGAAAACCATAACTATAAGACACCATTTTTTTTGTAAAACCAACAGAGTCTTATGCCCAAAACCGCCGCTTTGCTGTGACACCAATACACCTGGGAAGGTCGTCACTACAAAACGCCGATCCTTCCATCCATACCGATCGCAGAAGAGAAGAGTAAGTACAAAGAGTAATGTAAAACTCAAATACTGGTCCACAAAAAAATCACATGAATATAAAATAAATCCCCACGAAGGGAAAGTCCACAGTAACGATAAATCAAGTACTAATAAGAGGGCTCCTGCCCGATACATCATGATCCTCACTACAAGTCACTCAACGCAGAAGCAAATCTATAGTAACTACTAATGATCAGGACTCAATGTCCCTGCTGCCTGAACTCCTATGCTAGACTATCCTGTTTCAAAGCGCACCGACCTCTAGGGCTGCATCTCCAGGTTAGGCTCCACGATCCCCTAAAATGGTTTGGTCAATGACCGTTAGTCTAAAAGACTAAGTCCTATCATCCCCCACCCCTCCCCCATGACTCCTAGGCATCGAGAGGGTAGATGGAAATCGAAGGTATTTAAGGTGGAAAGTAACAAAAGTAAGCATGTGACGGCGGAACTAGTCTATCGTGAGTATAAAACCACAGCAAGTGTAAGTAACAAATAGTAGGTAAACAATATAAGTATACACATGAACAAGGTGAGCAAGTAAAAGTACAAGAAGGTAAACTAAGTAAGTAACCATGACCAATAGGAATGCCCATACAAACCTATAGACCAAGGGGTCGTTTTGCAAGGCCTATTGTATAAAGAGTCTCATACCAATTTATGCAATAGGTGTAAAGGGTTATATGCAATGATTATGTTATGTCATACAAGTATGCTATGGTATGAACATGCAAGTGCAACTAACACACCCGACTCTGTGCGCACAGAACTTTAGTTCCCCCTTTCTGGAGCCTAACCTCCCAGATTCCCAGGATACCTCTGTAGTGGTAAATGGAAGCAGTTGGTTGGGTCTCGCCCACCTCTAAACTGGTATCAGCACTACCAGTCAGACCAGTAGTACGCCTCAACAATGGTGAACTAAGCGGAGCTCCTGCATACTCTTGTCGTCTAGTGCACCGGACTTTATTTGGCTAAGTGTTAAACCACACTTGCCGAGTCAACATATTGGTGTCGGTGGGATGACTCTCTTATACCGAAGATCCACCATCTTATATTTATGCACATGCAACATTAATATATTTCACACCGAGCCAATGCTTCCCGGACTATCCCATCTATCACAAATATCTACCGAGCCATCGGCTCACCGGGCTAACCTGCCATCACCAAACAACCGAGCCCACCGCTCGTGAGATTCAACCTAACTCCCACCACACTGGGGAGTGTGAAAGAATTGGTTTCAAGAATGTATAAACACCTAGAGGGGGGATGAATAGGTTCAACTCCAATTCACTTAGGCAGTTAATAAACTAATCACAACACTACTATAAATTCTACATTTGTCACAACACACAATAATCTAATCACAGCATACACACAGATTTATAGTGGTTCCCCAAATTATGGGTATATCCACTTCCCCCTTTGCCTATCTAGCAGTACACTAGATTCGGCCAAACTTCCTTCCACCTTCTCAGATCCTCAGATCTTATAACTCAGAACCCAAATTGGTTCCTACAGCTCAGAATTCAACAAGTCCTACAACTCAGGCTCTTCCCAAGAAACTTATCTCAGAGTGAATCCACACTCATATAACTCAGGCAATCAATCCCTACCTCAGCCCTTATCACCATGCCAATAGCTTAGAGAACTTAATCTCCTACCTCTGGCAAACAGCCCTACCTCAGCTTTTATAGTTACAAGCTTACAACTCAGAGATTGAATTCTCTTACACTCAAATCTAAAAATAGATCTTACAGAAAATTGATTAAAGAGTTTATTTATTGCTTCACCTAGATAGAGAGATAGAGAGGGGTAAGGTAATCTTGATCAGATCTTGATGGATATGCTTTCTCCTAAATTTTGCTTTAATGAATCATATTCAACCTGACTTAGCTTATTCAAAGCTTCTTGAAAGGGAGAACCTAGGTTGAATCTTCTTGAGAAGTTGGTGTAGATCCAGCTTCTTCCTCCTTGTAGACTTAAATCTGCAAATACTGACAGATCTGATGAGATGTTGTCTACTTCTCTGATTTTGAATCAGAATCTTCTTGTTATATAGAATTCTGTGAATTCTTCTTGGAGTGATTTCTCCTTCTTCTTATTTTCCTTTTTTTTCTTCTCATCTTCATTCTGTGATAGATCAGCTCTTTTTATAGATCTCGTTAGAGGCAACCGACTGATCCAATAGTTAACTGACATCTGATAGTTCTGACATATCTGATAGCCTTGACGATTCTGACAGATGTCATGTCTTCCGTCTTGAGATCTGGCACTTAGAGTTATTTAACTCAGCTGAATGTGTTGAAACATAAGTATAGTATTTGTCGAAATTGATGAAGTATGTGTCGACACAATTTCCAGGGTATCGACACAACTCCTTTGATGTTGTTGACAAACTTCAGAATCTGTCAACACGGCTCTTTATTTAGTCTCGACACAACATTTGTAGAATGTATCGACATAAGTCCAGTGTGTCGACACAGCTTCTCCATTTATAACTGATGTCGACTAAAATTCTGTTTGTCGACACAAGTCCTGTGTGTCGACACAGCTTCTTCTGCTAATGTCATCACTTCTAGTCTAAGTGTGTCAACATTAGTCCTGAGTGTCGACACAGTTATTGTTGAATAAAATTCTGTGTGTCGACACATGTACAACCCATATTCGCTGGGTAGGACCCGAAGGCATCAACGGTCGGGGTTGGACCAGCCCTGGTTTAGCTTGGGCCTAAAGAACAGAAGAGCTCTCACGTCGGAGGAGCTCCCGCCTAGGAGCAGGCGAGATCCCTCCCATGACTAGAAGCGGGAGAGAAGGCACCGTGCTGAGAGAGCTTCACTCACTCAGCGCCAAAGTCAGCAGCAAATGCGCTGAGTGAGCTCAACTCACTCAGCTCCATGGTCAGCAGCAAGGGCGCTGAGTGAGCTTCACTCACTCAGCATCATGGTCAGCAGCAAGGGCGCTGAGTGAGCTCCACTCACTCAGCACCATGGTCAGCAGCAAGGGCGCTGAGTGAGCTCCACTCACACAACGCCGTGGTAAGCAGCAAGGGCATTTGGTGAGCTCCACTCACTCAACGTCGCATCCAGCAGCGATAACGTCAAGGTTATAGGAGCTCTCGCCTGGAGAGGGGCGAGAGCGTTCACCCTCGGTCAGCCAGGACCCGCTCTCGGCAGAGTCGGCGAGAAGGATTAAACTGGAGAGAAGGCGGGGACTAGCTAAGCTTGAGACTTTTGACACTTCTTTTTAGCTCCCTCCAAAGGAAGGCGAGAGGGTTCCTGGCATAGAGCTCTCGCCGAGTGGGTCCTAGTTTCAGGGTAAAATGTCTTAATTGCCCTCGGATAAAATTACCCTTATACCCTCAGGGGCTGCTTTTAGTACTTTACTAACGGCGGGATTGTGTTATTGGTAGGCCCGCTAGGGGTATTTCTGTAATTTCAGGTTAGCAAAAGGCTATAAATAGACCCATAAGGGCTCCTTAGAAAGCGGACTCTCATTTTTCTCTATATCTCTAGTGCTTTCTGAGGAGCTCCTAGCCCAGCTTTTGGCTTTGGAGGGTAATCTCTCAGAGATCTTCCGGGTATGAGGTGGGACCTCCCTGCTAAGGCTTTGGGTCAGTCCTAGGTCATTAGCTACCAATCAGGGGGCAGGGCTTTAGAGAAGTAGGTGTTGGCTGCACCCCTGTTTTGAACATTGGTTGAGGTCAATTTTGGCTCCAACAGTTCTGGTACGGTTAGCGTGGAGGGCAGCTGGTACAAGAAAGCCTTGAGTTTGGTCCCATGACTGGAGGTGATGGGGAAGCGTCTGGCTAAGGGGTATCCCCACCCCGAGGGAGAAAGTGACAAGAAAGATGTTGGAAGACTTTAGGCGAGAGGTCCTATAGACCATCAGCCTTGCCTTCTCGGCAAGGAGTGAGTGGGAGATGCCTTAGGTTCCGGTGGAGGCGGTCCCGCTTCTTGGCAAAAACGCCCCTGGGCAGTGCCCCGGAAAGGAGGTTCCGGCAGAAGTTGGCGAGAGAGACGTGGCCGTGCGTGAACTCTTCCCAGGCCAGCGCCCCGAAAGGGAGGTTCTGAAAGAAGTTGGCGAGAGGGAGGCGGCGGTGCGAGATCTCTTCCCTGGGCATGGTACCGCGGATCGGGCAAGCCAGCCGAGGCCGCGAGACGTGCCCTCTCGCCAAGTAGGAGGCGAGAGCCCCTTTTGCGAGCTTATCATCTCGGCTCCAGTGCTGGAAGGGTTCCGCGAGCCCGATATGTCTTACTACTCAGGGAAGGATGATCCGGTGCAGCACGTTCAGTGGTTCGAGGATGTAGTCTCGATCTGGCAGAAGACGGATGCATTCAAGTGTCAGCTGTTTGCCATCACGTTGAAAGAAAAGGATCGGGACTGGTTCGACCAGTTGTCGGCGAGTTCCATATACAGCTTTGAAGATCTGCGCAGGGGGTTTCTGTTGAGGTTCTCAACATCGAAGAAGCGGAAGAAGGAGGCGGAGTGCCTGTTTGCAGTAAGGCAAAAGCAGGATGAGACGTTGGGTCATAACGTCGAACGGTTTCAGGAAGAGATCATCCTAGTCCAGGAAGTCCCAGGGTATGCACTGATGCTCGCCTTTACCCTGGGGCTGAGACCGGGTTTCTTTAGCATGGAGCTTAAGAGAGTTCCCCCTCTCTCGTTCGAAGAGCTAATGGAGAGGGCGGCAAAGTAGATAGATTTCGAATGATCCAACCAGGCTTTTGCTAGGAATTTGGCCCGGTTGGAGGAGGACGATGTGAAGGAACCAGCGCCAGGGAAGCAGAGGGAGCAGAGGGAACCGAGGGAGGAAAGGAGAAGAGAAGAACCCTGGAGGCAGGGACAGAACCAAAATTAGGGGGCTCGGGAGCCACATAACCTGTTGGGTTGGAGGCCTCAGGAGGATCGCCCCCAGGGTCAAGGAGGAGGTCCGTAGGGAAGGGATAATCTTCGGGAGCCGAGGAGGTTCGATCAGCAGGCAAGGACTAAGAGACCACGTCCTACCACCGCAAGAAGCGATGGAGGTCGGGTGAGGCAGAGGAGGAGGAGAAAGAAGAGTCCGGGGAGCTGGGAGAAGAGGAGGAGGAGAAGGAAGGGGGGCAGGGTGGCGTTACCCTTTTGTGACTTCCATCAGGAGGAAGGTCACACGACGGACACCTGCCCAGAGTTCTTGGAGATGTGGGAAGCCAGAGGAATGGGTAGATAGGATCCGTCGGTAAGGATCATGGAAGTGAAGTAGGGGGGAGGAATATAGATGTGAGGACCGGGTAGACGTGGGGACCCGAGGAGGGATCGGAGTGATCCACGGAGGGGTGGGTATAGAGGAAACCCGCAAAAGGAGCCTTCAAACCTTGTTCCGCAGAGGGGTTGCTTTGACCTCCTCTGCTCCCCCTCCGGAAGAAAAAATCATCTTTTCATCCGCGGATATGCCGGACTACGAGGATCCGTTCTGCGATGCCCTGGTGATTCAGACAGCGGTAGAGAACTTCACGGTCTCCAGGATACTGGTGGAAAATGGGAGCTCGGTGAACGCCATCTTAAAGAGAGCATTCGATTAGATGAAGGTTGAAGGGAAGAGGGTCCTAGCCTCAGATGGACTGTTGTTCAGGTTTTCTGGAGAAAGTAAAGAAGTAGAGGGAGGAGTAGGACTGCATATAAAGTTAGGCGGTGTGTCACGGAACTGTAGGTTCGTGATAGTGGACTCCCCAAGTAGTTACAACGCCATCTTTCGGCGTCCCCTCATAAGCGCCTTTCGCTGTGTCCCCTCCTCGTTTCATTAATGTCTCAAGTTCAATAACGGAGGGGTGCAGGTCAGGATCAAGGGGGATCCAAAGGTGGCAAGACAATGCTACATGACGGCAGTTAATGCTGTGTCTTGGATGGCGGTGGCAGAAGAGATGGAGAGAGAGCTAGCAGAGCAAGAGGAGGTGAGTTCAGAGGTAGAGGAGCAAGTGGTGGGAGAAGCTGAGAAGGAGGCCCGGAGGAGGGAGGAAGTCGAGCAGCAGTAGGAGGATAGCCTTGAGGAGGCGATGGAGGTAGAGGAGAAGCTAGCCGCGGGAATCGAGCATGAGGGTCTGGAGGAAGTAATGGATGAAGAGGAGGTCCAAGTGGAGAGAGTTGAACAGGAGGCCCTGAGGGATGTGGAGATTCATCAGCTCTAGGAGGAGAAGCCTGGGAGGCAATGGAGGTTGAAGGAGGGGAGGAGTTGGAGTTTGGGGAAGAAGCAAGGGTCGGCTACGAGCAATCGCGGTTGGAGCCGGCCGAAGAAGTGGTGGAGATGGAGGTCTCCACCAGAGTAGGGCAGGTACAGAGGGTGCGGATCAGTGGGGGCCTAAGCGCCGAGGACCAGGAGCAGATGAGAGCTTACATCCAGAGAAATGTCGACATCTTCGCCTGGAGTACGGCGTACATGCCAGGCATTGACGCAGATGTGGCTTGTCATCACCTGAACCTGGACCCCCGGACTCGCCCCATATGCCAAAAGATGAGGACCATCACCACCAAGCTGGAGGAGCCCATCCGCGAGGAGGTCAGAAAGCTCTTGGAGGCAGGCTTCATCTTGGAGGTCCGGTACCCAGGCTGGATCTCCAACGTGGTAATGGTTAAGAAAGGGGGAGGGAAGTGGCGCATGTGTATTGACTTCTCTTTATTAAATAAATCATGCCCCAAGGATTGCTACCCTCTGCCTCGAATCGACGCGCTGGTTGACTCAGCCGTCGGTTTTTCTATTATGAGTTTTCTTGATGCTTTTTTAGGTTATCACAAGATTCGCATGCACCCCCCCCACCCACCCCCACCCCCACCCCACCCCCCCCCCCCCCCCCCCCCCACCCGACGTCAAAGACGTCTCCTTCATCACCAAGGAAGGGTGCTTCAGCTATAAGATGATGCCCTTTGGGCTGAAAAATGCAGGAGCCACATACCAGCGCATGATGGATCGAGTCTTCAGGTGCAGAGAGGGAGAAACTTGGAAGTCTATGTCGATGACCTGATGGTGAAAAGCAAGTGTGTGAGCTCACACCTGCGGGACCTACAAGAGACCTTTGCCACCCCCAGAAGGTTCAAGATGAGGCTGAATCCCTTGAAGTGTGTCTTCGGGGCAAGTCGCGGGAAGTTCCTCGGACATCTCTTGACTCCGGCAGGGGTGGATCCTAACCCGGATAAGGTAAAGGTCATCATAGACCTGGAATAACCTCGCAATGCCAAGGAGGTCCAACGCTTGGCAGGCAAGCTGGCTGGACTAAGCATGTTCCTTTCGCGGTCTGGAGACAAATGTTCATCATTCTTCAAAGTGTTGAGGGGTAACCAGAGGTTTGAATGGATAGCCGAGTGTGAGGAAGCCTTCCAAGGACTGAAGAGACAGCTCTCCCAGGCTCCCCTACTTCAAAGCCCAAAATAAGGTGAGGACCTAGCCCTGTATCTCGGGGTGGGAGCAGAAGTCGTGAGCTCTGTTCTATTCAGGGGAGAGGGTAAGAATCAGCTACCCATCTACTACGTAAGCCAGATCTTGAGGAAGGCGGAGCTCCGTTACCCCATCCTCGAAAAGCTAGCGTATGCTCTGATCGTTTCGGCAAGAAAGCTTCGACCATATTTCAAAGCACACACGATTAGGGTGGTAACCGACCATCCACTTTGCAAGATCTTTGAAGGGGTGGAGCACTCAGGGAGGCTGGCCAAGTGGTCCATTGAGCTGAGAGAATTCAACATCTCTTTTGTCCCAAGGCTCTCCATTAAGGCGCAAGCAGTGGCAGACTTCCAAGCAGACTATGTTGTTGAAGTCGGGGAAGAGGGGTCGCGACAGCAGGGGGCGTGGAAGGTGATGGTTGATGGGGCCTCGGGAAAGCATTCCATGGGAGGGAGGAGTAGTGTTGGTAAGCCCCCAGGGGGTGACTATAGAACAGGCGGTGGCCTATCACTTTCTGGTGACCAACAATCAGGCAGAGTACGAAGCCGTGATAGCCGGTCTTCGTTTGGCAAGGGAGCTTGAGATCCAGGATGTGGAGGTCTCCACGGACTCGATGGTGGTGGCATCGCAGATTCGAGGAGAGTTTGAAGCTCGGGAGCCTACCCTCATAAAGTACCTATCCAAGGTAAGAGAAATCATCGGGGGCTTCCGATCATTCTCAATCCAGTACGTCTCTCGGGAAGAGAGTGTGGTTGCCGACCGATTGGCAAAGTTCGGACCTCGGGGAGGAGGGACCTTGACCGAACTATTCCGACAAGCGATCAAAGAAGGGGAGCTGATGGAGATAGGTCAGCGACCCTCATGGGTGGACCCACTGGTAACCTTCCTGTCAACCGGCAAACTGACAGAGGAGGTAAAAGATGCAAGGAGTTTCAAGCGTAAGGCAGCTCACTACCTGATGTTGGAAGGGGGGTTGCATCGCAAAATGTCGTCGCGATTCCTAGCCAGGTGTGTGACCGAGGTAGAATTCCCGAAGATACTTGAGGAGATACACTCAGGCGAGTGTGGCAGTCACTCGGGGGGAAGGACGTTGGAGGCAAGGGTGGTAAGGCAAGGATATTTCTAGCAGACCCTGAGGAAGGATGCGGTTGATTTTGCGAAGAGATGCCTAAAATGTCAAGTATACGCACCCCTCCAGCTCCTGCCCGCTCAAAGGCTTCGTAGCATCACGACGTTGGCCTTTCTCCATCTGGGGGATGGATCTAGTTAGACCTTTTCCCCCAGCTAGCGGTCAGAGGAGGTTCCTCCTAGTCATGATCGATTACTTCTCCAAGTGGCTGGAGATCAAGGCTCTAGCCAAGGTCACTTCCCAGGTCATCAGGAACTTTGTTTGGGGATAAATCGTATGCAAGCACGGGCTACCCCGAGAAATAGTGACAGACAACGGTCCTCGGTTTGCTAGTGAGGAGTTTATCAGCTTCTGTACCTAGCTGGGATAGACCTCAGGTTTGCCTCTGTCCATCACCCCCAGAGCAATGGCCAGGTGGAAGCGGCAAATAAGATTATTGTGAACTTGCTCAAGAATAAGGTGGAGAATCTGAGGGGGAACTGGGTAGAGCAGCTCCCCTCCGTCCTGTGGGCCTTGCGAACGACCCCTAACACAGCCACAAGTGAGACCCCCTTCAAGCTCTCTCATGGGTGTGAGGCTTTCCTCCCAATAGAGTTCGAGGTTCGGTCCCCGCGGGTCACGACCGCGGGCGAATGAG
Source organism: Platanthera zijinensis (assembly GCA_039513925.1). NCBI lineage: Eukaryota > Viridiplantae > Streptophyta > Magnoliopsida > Asparagales > Orchidaceae > Platanthera > Platanthera zijinensis. The sequence continues at coordinate 151,187,283 of CM077082.1, forward strand.
AGGAGGCTTGGAGATTGGGAAATGAAGAAGGGTTGCACCTTTCGCTAGACATGGTAGAGGAGGTGCGAGATGTTGCAGCCATCAGGCAGGAAGAGATCAAGCGGAAAATGGCCAAGTACTTCGATAAACATGTTAGAATCAAGCAATTTGCTGAAGGGGACCTAGTGCTGAGAAAGGTCGATGTAGTAGGGAGGTCGGCCCCTGTTGGCAAGCTCAACCCCAGCTGGGAAGGACATGACATAGTAAAGGAGGTTCTTGCAAACAGAGGTTACTACCTCCAGGATGTGGAGGGAAGGACCTTGAGCCACACCTGGAGTGGTGATGATCTAAAGGGCTTTTACCCGTAAGGGAAAAGGGGATTGTACTGTTGTAGTCAAATATTATCATTTCGAAACATTGTCATACCAAGATGATATCAGGGTATTCTTCTTGCTTTGATCTGATATCTGCTTTCTCATCTTAATGATAGAATAGCTCTGGTTTGAGAAATATTCATCAACACCTCGAGCTCGGCTCGGCCCCAGGTAGACCCGCTGCGCAGGCTCTCATCTAGCTGGCAGGTCCGAAGGCTCGCCTGTAAGGAAAAGGTTTGGTTTGAGAAATCTTCATCGACACCCCGAGCTCAGCTCGGCCCCAGGTAGACCCGCTGCGCAGGCTCTCATCTAGCTAGCAGGTCTGAAGGCTCGCCTGTGGGGGAGAGGTTTGGTTTGAGAAATCTTCATATACACCCCGAGCTCGGCTCGGCCCCAGGTAGACCCGCTGCACAGGCTCTCATCTAGTTGGCAGGTCCGAAGGCTCGCCTGTGGGGGAGAGGTTTAGTTTGAGAAATCTTCATCGACACCCCGAGCTCGGCTCGGCCCCAGGTAGACCCACTGCGCAGGCTCTCATCTAGCTGGCAGGTCCGAAGGCTCGCCTGTGGGGGAGAGGTTTGATTTGAGAAATCTTCATCGACACCCCGAGCTCGGCTCGGCCCAGGGTGACCCGCTGCGCAGGCTCTCATCTAGCTGGCAGGCCCGAAGGCTCGCCTATGGGGGAGAGGTTTGGTTTGAGAAATCTTCATCAACACCCTGAGCTCAGCTCGGCCCCAGGTAGACCCAATGCGCAGGCTATCATCTAACTGGCAGGTCCGAAGGCTCGCCTGTGGGGGAGAGGTTTGGTTTCAGAAATCTTCATCAACACCCCGAGCTCGGCTCGGCCCCAGGTAGACCCGCTGTGTCATGCTCTAATCTAGCTGGCAGGTCGAAGGCTTGCCTTGTGGGGGAGAGGTTTGGTTGAGAAATCTTCATCGACACCTCGAGCTCGGCTCGGCCCAAGTAGACCCGCTGTGCAGGCTCTCATCTAGCTGGCAGGCCCGAAGGCTCGCCTGTGGGGAGAGGTTTGTTTGAGAAATCTTCATCAACACCCCAGCTCAGCTCGGCCCAGGTAGACCCAATGCGCAGGCTATCATCTAATGGCAGGTCCGAAGGCTTACCTGTGGGGGAGAGAGGTTTGGTTTGAGAAATCTTCATCAACACCCCGAGCTCAGCTCGGCCCCAGGTAGACCCGCTGCGCATGCTCTAATCTAGTTGGCAGGTCCGAAGGCTTGCTTGTGGGGAGAGTTTTTTTGTTTTTGAGATCTTCGTCAACACCTCGAGCTCGGCTCGGCCCCAAGTAGACCCGCTACGCAGGATCTCATCTAGCCGGCAGGTCCGAAGGCTCTCCTGTGGGGGATGGGTTTAGTGTTTAGAAATGTTTCGACACGGATGTTCCAGACTAGGGAAAAGACACACCCTAAAGACAGACCCAAGAGGGTCTCGGCCAAGAGAGGTCTCGGCCAGGGGAGGTCTCGGCCAAGAGATCCTTGCTGGTGGATCTCGCCATACGAAGTTCCCGGCGGTCTACAAGTACCCGACGATCGCAACAAGGAGGGCAGTCTTCCCTTAACAAGGAAGAATGGTCTCCTCAAATGGTCAGGGAGCGCGGGAACCAACCAATGGCCTCTGGAACAGCACGGATCGGCCGCCCTGAGGAGCTTCGCTTACTCTCGCAATTGGACGCCGGCCAGTGAAACACTCGGCCGGG